>OX381719.1:32755750-33449877 GCA_947462335.1 Harmothoe impar
TGTCAGTGCGTGTACACCTGGAGCAGACCCGGGGTAGCTGCTACCTCGTGGGGCGGGTATCAGTGATCACCGTGAGCGAGGTTACCACCCGCCCTTACCCCTTAGGGAGCGTTCATTATTTATGCCAGGGGGGGGGGGTGTGCAAATCAAGGGGGGGGGTCATTTTTTTTAGGGGTATTCAGAGGGGGGGTCTTTTTTTTCCAACCTATTCTGAGGGGGGGGGTCATTTTTTTTAGGGGTATTTATTTGGAAGGGGGTAATTTTTGACACAACATGACGCGAATTTCACGACACATGTCGCGAATTGGGGTCATTAAGACAGCAGAACTCTGCTAAATTTCTTGCCTACCCATCGACACTTTGAATGATTCACCACTTTTCTTTTCCCAAAACAACAATAACTGGAGAAAGAACATTAATTCAACATGAGAATAGGAGTACAGATATAACCAGAGGTTACTCATTGCTCCTTGGCCTCATCTGAATTTTTACAGCTCTATATTTGGTTCTGGTCAAGTTGATTCCGACGCTCTGCAGGGTTATCAGTGAGTTATTCATCACTATTTTAAAGCTTTACATTTTTCGGAGTCAATGAATTCCCAAGGCTTGGTAATACTGACCACACCATAAGTTAATTATAGAGCCACCTGACAGGATCCAAACTGGCGCTGCTGGGAAAACATCATTAGCATGATATTCCCCCTACAGTGTCACATAAAACTTCATGCATAGGCCATGGCAAGTATGCAAGTCAGATCGCCAGTGCATCTTATGGGATCAGGACAAAGTCAAGATAAGGCTTCATACGGGTTTTTATAGATTATACTAGAGTACTAAATTAACAATTTAGGCTTAAAAGATTTGTCAAAGTTGGGGATGCTATAATCCTTCTTTTAGTGATAAGTCAACACTTGACATGGTCGTCTACCACAAAGAAAGACAAGCGCTACTGCCCACACAGAGGGGAGGGTCCTTACCCTAGAACTTTGAAGGCAGGTACCTTATGGCATTTCCTCAAATGAAGGTTATCAACTATGGTGCACGTAGCATCCATGCATACCATTGATGGCTTAAGCGATTGTAATTGATCTGTGCTGTGAAACATGAACATTCTAGACTCAGAGTACCTAAGAATATACCAATCTAAAGATAAAATTCCTAAAATTTTCTTGAATGACAAGCTCAAAGTCCCTCAGAACACATCAATTTCAATGTAAAATTACAAAATTTCCCATGGATCATATAGTAGACTTTAGACCACTCTGAATGCATTAATATAAAGGTCAAATTCCAAATTTTTTTCCTGGGGCTTGCGGCCCCAAAACAACTATTTGTTTCTCCTTCCAACCACCACTCGTCAGCTGGCATTTCTGAGCTGCCCCCCCCCCAACTTTATCCACTTTCCGCCGCCCCTGAGCTGGGCCATTTCATGGTACTTCTACCAAACAGTATTAGCAGGACTTGTAGGTGGGGACCAAAAGAATTACACCCATTTTTAGCAAAAAAAAATCAAACGTTCCACGGAACAAGCGAAATGTGCGCTCTCCACATGTGGGAGATGCAAAAATATTCACCATATTATTCTACCCTATAACCACTCCCTCAAATAATGGTTAAGCACATGCTGTAATAGGTTATAGTATAGGACTATGTAGACTTTGTATTTCGTTGATGCAATTATTAAGTATTTATTAACGTGTATGGTGAGGGGGGGGGTCATTTTTTTTCAACCTATTCGGAGGGGGGGGGGGGTCTTTTTTTTTTGACCCATTCGGAGGGGGGGGTCTTTTTTTTTTGACCCATTCGGAGGGGGGGGGTCTTTTTTTTTTGACGTATTCATTTTGCCAAACGCCCGCCCCCCCCCCTGCCATAAATAATGAACGCTCCCTTATACTTATTAACTTATAGACGTGCCCACGTTAGGTACCACGTCTCGGTGAGACCAACCGTACCCTCCTCCCTGACCTCAGCCCAGTCAACTGTGTCTGAGTGTAGCCTGCAACACCCACGGCCGCAGCTCACTGCTGTGGGTGTAGACGTTTACCTAGTGTCTAAAAATCGCTGGAAAGTGAGCCCAAATGCGAGGTAACTTTCATTCGCACTCCCCTGCACTTAATATAAGTTATTTCTACACATCAGAGCACTTTGAACAGGGTAGTCTGTACGGACAGGAAGCCTTTGGTACATTGATGCCACCAATCAATTGGTCTAGACATGCCTATAATTACCTAGTTGTAGATTTCACCTCATCCAATTAATGCCCTGAGTAGCATGAACATCCACTCATGGCCTGACCTTATTGGGTGTAGAAATCGACATCATTGCTTTACATATGGAGAACCAGAAGAAAACTGGCCCTTCTCTCCGTAACTCTCAGACAGCCCCCGGCGCCTAGTCGTGCAGCATCCAACTCTTCAGAGTTAGTCTACGTGTATACTAGAGTCTAGACAGGGCGCCATCAGATCGGCCCGCATCGACGAGTTCAGATCAGATGAACTACCGGCGCCCTACTGAGAGTTACAACCCGTAACTAACTGGACCATGCAGGCCGGCCGTGTACGCCCCATAGTAATGAGCCACCTCAGTGTTCTGAGGGATGTAGTTTATTGTAGACAAATACGTCAATATGTATATGGATATTGGAATATAATTAAAATTAACGATAAGCATATGACCTCGGGAATACGAAACACTGACAGCTATTTGCAGAAGGCCTTGTATGAGGTGATATCTCTGTAGGCTGCGTCCTGATAGGGACCGTGCTGTTAAAGGTTAAACCCAACCTGCAATCGTTCAATCTCTCCAACTCAGCGGAAACCGCCATAAAAGGGCTCCCTCCCCAGAGTCATCCATCCATGCCTATAAAAGTAAATTAGGGGCCCTCACGGCCAGAGGCCGGAAGTGGGTGGAGGGGGAGTGAAATAGAGAGGGCTCTGCTTGTAACGGGTAGGGTATTGATCCGCAGCAATTTGTTGCCTTTTCAGCGCCGGAAGTGTGAGTAAAACGATCAGTGCAGGATCAATGCAGTTTATTTGGGGCCTGAGCGGGCGGGCTGCTGGTACGGGGGGGGGGGGGGGATGGGGTACTGGGAGTGAAGAAGTGGCTTATGAGGCTGATGAGTGGACGAGTTAAGGTTAAGTAGATTTACCTACCGTAATATTTATAAGCAATGGTATTTACTAGAGTAAATGATAAGCGCCCATTTAGGAGAGGTCTGTATCCCTATAACATAATGGCATAGGAAGTATACAGCACTGGGAATGGGTTTCTTGATTGATGAAAGGTCTTGGACTGTTGAGACGTAAGGAGAGACTAAACCATTTCATATTGGGCCATGTAACAATGTACGTTGTACTAGTGTGTTTGGTGTTGTGTAGCTGACAAGGTGCCGTGTACACCGACCTTAATGCTACTGTTTGTGTTGCAGCAGGCAGGCGGCCGGATGGTTTGCGGGCTGTTGACATCCTGCCCCTACTCAAAGAAAAGATGGTCTACCTCTCAGGTAAAGTGCACTTTTGATACCTCATACATATTTGATTATAAATCAGACATATCTACTTAAACTCTAACTATATATCTGGTAACATAACTATTTGATTTGCATGTAGACGTGTAAATATAAACAATTTACCAACACTGATTTGTCATCAGATGAGACGTCTGTAGGCACATTCCAACACGGTGCTGTTATTAAGCAGGGCGGTGGTACAAACAGGGGCTGACATAGTGTAACTCTTGGCGTGCAGTCCCAGCTCTAACAAATCCTGTTTAATCAAATGTCTGATCCCGACAATCTAAGATAAAGAAATAACAATAAAATCCATATCTAGTACACGGAAAAACTATAGACTCGTCAGCCCTGGCACAGTATAGTCAAGTTGAAAAATTTGGGGGCTGGCACACAAGACTTGTCATTTAGAAGACCCACCTGGCATATGTCAGCCCTAAACCTGTCCAGAAGTGATTCAGCACTCTGCCTGCAGGTGGCCATTATCTAGCATAAATATGTGCCCCGGGGAATAAATTAAATATTAATTCCCATGTTGATATAATACTGAGTATTGCAGCACATATCTGTTAATATGGAGAATTATATTAAGTATTTAGGGGAAAAGTAAAATAATGTACAAAATGCATACTTTTGGCAACATTAACAAAATAGAACACACGTGCAGAGTGAAGACATCTCTTTTGTGTCTTTCCGCAAGGCACAAGTAGGTGCATGTACCATCTATTGGTATGACACACACACAAGCCTACAGTCCATTTCTGGAGGGTAGCCTATCCTCAGTAGGGACTTAGTGATACGGTACATGAACCCCTGGTGGCACTTCTGTATCAAACTAGGCTGCCTTCCCACCTCTATGGCTTGGCAACAAATTGACAAAATAATCTTTTCATTTGAAACCAAACCAAACTCATGCTTTAAGTAACCCTAGCCTTACCACCTCTTATACAATGCTGGGCCACGTCTGGTGCTAATCTAGGCCTGCATCAACCTTGTAGGTTAGACAACCCTGAAGACCCCATAGGGTCATCTTGTGATATGGGGACCTGGCAGGTCGTCAATTTGAAGAATTTTAACTTGTTAATTCTATGCTGTTCACTTAGAAGACCCTAGGGTCATCCTATAAGACGACCTTAAGGACTCCAGGGTTTTTCAGTATAGCCCTTTTCTGTTGGCATTTGGATTTGAAAAAAAAAGAAGAGAAAGAAGGCAATAGACGGGGCTGGCAGGCCCGGTGCAGGAAAGGGGCAGGATCAGAATAAGACCAAAGCGTGTGGCAGGGGACAGAGACAAAGGGCATCACAGGGAGCCCCGGGCGGTGCGGGGCGTGGGAGGCCCACTGATTATCTCTGTGGCCTCTCACATCTGTTTCCACCGTTACCATCACCTTGGACCTGGACCCTGTCCGCTGGGATCCCATATAACATGCGTATAAAGCACATATTACGTACTCACGTGGAAATGTGGAAATTTTGAAATGTGAGGCCATATCTTATTCTCCCTCAGGAAACGAGATTCTAACTACAATCAGAGACAGAATTGAGTTGATTTCCCTTTTAATGTCGAACCAGTGCTCATTCTGTACTTGTTTAAAAAAGAAGTAACGTACCGTCAGTATGTGTACCGTGTACATTTGGCATGATGCTTAAATGCAGCACCGGTGAGTTACACGGCAGGGCTGCATTGCTGCATCATGACGACAAATAGCAGAGTGCCTTAAAGCAGTATGCGGTCCTTGGGTTAGCTGCCTTTCCGCCACATGATATTTTGATCAAAGCCCGCACATTGCCTTCTGCACCAGCCCTGCAGCACTTCTAAAGGAGGCTGCCTGGTGTCTCATCACATTCTCAGTGAAAATAAAAGAAATTGGTCATTTTTGTTGGTTCCCCGAATTGGGGGAAGAATGGTGTGTGAAAGCTTAATGTGAAACTGGAACGGGAAGAGGGAGATGCAGCTCGATATGGCACAGGTTCCCCAACCATGAAGGGAATGTTGGAATACAGTGCGGCATTCATGTTTCTATAACACAAAATGTGCATGAAATAAGAACGTACTGACATTAATTTACGTCGTCGTGATACCTGTAATATATGTATGTTATGAATGGTGTTAACTTTGCCGAAACTTGTCTATGTGCTGATGTGCTGATGTGTACCTTGTTGTGTGCAGGTGGGCGGGACCGGCGGGGTGGGGCCATCCTCACCTTCCCGGCCCACCCCAACCCGGACAAACTGAGGTACGAAGACCTGCGGACAGCTGTCCTCTACCTCGCCGCCATACCCAGGTACGTGTCACAACCCTCTGGGGGAATCTCTTCTACCCAAACCACAAAGGGTCACTTTAAAAAATATCAAATTAAACAATTTATAAGCTACATTTAAAATCGTTTCCAGTTAAAAATTCTCAGATATTTTTTTGGCAAAGTGTCTTTTTTATGTCCTTGAATGGATTCCACTTTGGACTTCTGTAGTACATAGATCATCTAGGACCTGAGTCTAGGTGTTGCGTGCATCTGTATCAGGCCGAACGGTGTACTAGAGTAATCTGAGATGTCTGTAGGCATCAGGTGTATTTAGCATCGACTGTGCCAGCATTGGACTTGTTGGTTATTGACTCAGGGTAACTGAGTAATACTAAACGACCCAACCAAGGTTTAAGACGTTTTTGTTACATAGGAGAATGTCTATCATTCAGCCTATGTTATAGATAGACATCAGAGGACCAAAGGGATAGATGGGCAAGGTCTGGGGACAGATGTTTCCTTCGAAAAAAAAATTGAAATGTCTTTCCTTCTTGCTGTAATTCACCTGCGATCTTTAGGTAGTGATAACTTTTGCCAATCTGTCCCATATTTCTCTCTTCACACGCAGAAATGCCTTCTTCTACACTCGAAATACCCTCAAACACACAATAAAAAAGTTTAAATTAAATTTAAATGAAAGAATGCCACTGCAACTTCTCGTGCACTCCGAGAACTGCGCGAGACAACACGAGAGTTGCCAGTGACAGCGTCAGGATAAAAGGAGCGTCCAGAGCAGTTCAAAACTGTACCACCCATATCGTCGCCGTTTATCGTCCTATTGACTGGCTTTTTGATAGGGACAGAAGGCGGTACATATCCGCAGCCTGCAACTGTCGTCCACACCCACCTGCACACCCACACCCACCTGCTCTCCCACACCCACCTGCTCACCCACACCCACCTGCTGGCCTGAAATGGAATAACATACATGTATGACACATGACTTCAGGGTACTTTTTAACAAGGAATTCGTTTCTGATGCCAGAATGGACCAATGAATGATTATAAGGGAGTACTATATCTAAGTACATGATAAGCTTCAGATTCAGCTTACCGTGAGTCATCTGTGAGGCCACTCACACGCTCAATCTTTTGTGTACAAGGACATCTGTATCAGCGGATACAAGCTGAAATGTTCAACTCTCACATTGTCAATACCTGAGGGAACTCATCTGGTGTTTCCTCTCAGCAGTTCCTTGTGACCGAGCACTGACAAACTCATGCATACTGCAGCCTACCTGCGGTCTTAGGGAGTGATCATTTATTAATATCAGAGTGGACTCCTCTTTGAGGGGGAGGTCTGCGATATGATTTTTCACCCACTGGGGGGGGGGGGGAGTAAAATATCTTACCACCCCTGTTGTTAGAAAATGAGCACTCCCTTAGTCGGCCTCACTAGTACTCACAGCAGTAACACATGGGTTAGCACACACCCATGTGTAACTACAACCCCCCTCCCCCCTGCCGGCAGCCGCCCAGGCTGTAATAGGGAGCTGAATAATTAAATACACGCCCACTGTGAGGTGCCGCTGCGCCCTGCAGGACGGGGTCCACTGCAGCAATACTGCTGCCCGTTTAAGTTGTGCAACTAAAAACTTAACGGAACGTTCCAGCTGTGGATCTGTTGCAACGGCGTGTGGCAAAGCCTCCGACTGTATTTGTAGAAAGGAAGCAGATGTGTCACCCCTTAAGTATAGGGAAGTATAGACCTGAGCATGAGCTGGTGGGGTATTGGTGGGCAGAGTGCAGTAAGGATGGGGTGGGAGGTATTAGTGGACAGGGTGTAGTAGGGTGGGGGAGTAGTGGACAGGTTGCAGTAGGGTGGGGGGTATTAGTGGACAGGTTGCAGATGGGGGTATTAGTGGACAGGGTGCAGTAGGGTGGGGGGTATTAGTGGACAGGGTGTAGTAGGGTGGGGGTATTAGTGGACAGGGTACAGTAGGGTGGGGGTATTAGTGCACAGGGTACAGTAGGGTGGGGGTATTAGTGCACAGGGTGCAGTAGGGTGGGGGTATTAGTGCACAGGGTACAGTAGGGTGGGGGTATTAGTGCACAGGGTGCAGTAGGGTGGGGGTATTAGTGCACAGGGTACAGTAGGGTGGGGGTATTAGTGCACAGGGTGCAGTATTAGTGGACAGGGTGCAGTAGGGTGGGGGTTTTAGTGCACAGGGTACAGTAGGGTGGGGGTATTAGTGCACAGGGTGCAGTAGGGTGGGGGTATTAGTGCACAGGGTACAGTAGGGTGGGGGTATTAGTGCACAGGGTACAGTAGGGTGGGGGTATTAGTGCACAGGGTACAGTAGGGTGGGGGTATTAGTGCACAGGGTGCAGTAGGGTGGGGGTATTAGTGCACAGGGTACAGTAGGGTGGGGGTATTAGTGCACAGGGTACAGTAGGGTGGGGGTATTAGTGCACAGGGTACAGTAGGGTGGGGGTATTAGTGCACAGGGTACAGTAGGGTGGGGGTATTAGTGCACAGGGTGCAGTAGGGTGGGGGTATTAGTGCACAGGGTACAGTAGGGTGGGGGTATTAGTGCACAGGGTACAGTAGGGTGGGGGTATTAGTGCACAGGGTACAGTAGGGTGGGGGTATTAGTGCACAGGGTGCAGTAGGGTGGGGGTATTAGTGCACAGGGTACAGTAGGGTGGGGGTATTAGTGCACAGGGTACAGTAGGGTGGGGGTATTAGTGCACAGGGTACAGTAGGGTGGGGGTATTAGTGCACAGGGTACAGTAGGGTGGGGGTGTAACACTCATTTGACTCTGTGGAGAAATTCACGAAAATAGCATTTAGATGAAATGTAGGTCCATTGACTAGTGTGGTGGGTGTGAGTAGTGGGGGGTGAGCAGGTCGATGTGGCCGTGTAGTCAGCTGCCCCCCCCCCCCCCCCTGCACACTCACTGACCACAGGCCCAGCTCAATGAGGGCTCATTTAGCAGTCTATATATAGACGTTCAGGAAATTGCCATCAGCGTAAATTCTCTCTCGGTTTATTAATAGTAAGCATATCTACATATTATGGACATTAAGAGCTTAATGCTGTGAATTTCCAGCATTAAACAACATAGAAAAATAAATTAAAAAAAAGGAAAGGAAAACAGAAAATAAATTGGAGTTGTCAGGAAACGACACCCTGGCAATCTTTTTTTATGTTTGTCAATAGTGGCATAGAACTTTGTCATTTACATTAGATTTCAGATTTTTTTCAGTGACAATTCCTTGTCATGGTAGCAAATCTATTTTTGATCCCTCAAATGTCTTTGAGCCGACCCATTGCCATATTAATGGGATGTATAATAAATGTGTATCATAAACTGAGTGTCAACGACCTGGGCACAAAAAATTATAAGATTGCCAGACAAACGTGAGATTATCCTGACATTGACTGCCCTCTATCCCACTTTCCCTAAGTACCCACGTGACCTCTTCCCACCTCTATTGATCTGTTTAACCCCCCCCCCCCCCCCCCGCACTGCCCGGTAGAGGTCATTATAAAGGTTACTCCAAGGTTAAGTCCTGTATCCGTCCAAACACAGCACAGGGGTCTACACCGGAAGTAGCCGCCGCACACACGGCACTGTCCACACCACGTGACCTGAGCAGCCTATCTTTCCTCCAAAACACCCAACCCGTGTAAGCAGCTATTAGAGTGTGAGAGACACAGGTGGGTAATTAATGTGGTTACCTGGTCCCTTACATCGGGTGCGGCGTGTGTAGCAGGGGGTGCCGGGGGGGGGGGGGGGGGGTCTGTCAGCTACAGCCACAAGGAGACGCACAGAAAGGTGAGTGCCCAGCCCTCAGTGAGCAGTAGTTAGGTGTGAGCTGCTACAGCTCTAGGTGCATCACGCGGTACGTCTGTAGCTACCAAACTGCAGCATGTGCCCGACACACAGGGCCGCCTCCATGCACCACTCACACCACATGACGCGCGGCCAGCCCCCCCCCCCCCCCCCCACCCTTACTGCCCTGGGCGATGGGCATCCCAATGAAACAATCGGTGACAATGTTTCACTAAATGCCACTACCTAAAAGTCACTACCTCTTTTGACGTTTTTTTTAAAATATAAAATGTAATTATTAATATAGCAAATTAGTTTAAAAATTAGTTTAACTAAATGCCAGGTTTCGGCAAGTCACTACCTCTTTTGACGTTTTAAAAAAAATATAAAATGTAATTATTAATATAGCAAATTAGTTTATAATATAGCAAATTAGTTTAAATATAGAGATATTCATGTCTCTGGTGAAAACCATTACCTTACAAGATATCCACAACTATTCCTTTTTAAATACCATCACCCCCGGGTATAAGGTTGATGTGTGTGTACAATGGACCCTGGTGCAGGTGTCTATTCTGTGTGACGAGCAGGATAGCTGTACCGAGGCGCCGCGTGGTGGGGGTGGCGCGTACTAAGACGTCGGCGCTGCCTAATTTGGGTATTTAGCAGAGATTGACGTCTAGTTCGGATACCAAACGCTAGGTGGAATAGTAGCGTTTGGAACAACTTACCGGCGGCCATTTTGAAATACCAAGGTTTCCTACTATTTCTGCTGGCTCAACTCGCTCCATATAAGGGTATGGAGATTGGCGGATGTCACGTGATCAAAGTGTTAAAAGAGTGAATCTATTTATAGACGGTCACGTGTTAATGACGTCGTATGCCCATATATGGAGTCGAGTTGGGGCCAGCGGGAACAGGGGGTTATAAACCGTAGGCAAGACGACGATGGGAGTAACCTACGTTTAGCTTGATAAACTAATTGACGTCCTGCTGCTGGTGGCGCCGCCTGCCGGCAGTAAACCCCGCCGTAGACGTGCCCCTAGCGGCCATACAAACATGGGGCTCGGTACTGAGGGGAAAACCAGAGCTTGATTACTTATGTAGAAATTGAATTGACGCTGAAATAAATAGTGTTAATTTACTACAAATCCCGGGCTACAAATAAAACATCTTGAGATTTACTAAGTACTATGCGTCGACTAAAGGCGTCTCTGGGTTTAGGTTGATTTTCAAGTTTAGGATTGAGTTCAGGGGTGGGAGAGTCTGTTGATCAATAAAACCAACAGGTACTTTCTATGTAAAAGAAGGACTGTAGTGGATATCTTGTTGTTTGTGTCACAGAGTGTGCAATTTCATATTCCGTCGAATTTAAAGGTCTAGCTTACAAAACTTATTACTCAGAGGAACCCAAAAGAATACATTGTTCGACAAATATACCCCCAAAGTCCCCCCCCCCCCCCGGGTTTCCCCCTCTCAGTTTGGTTTGGTAAGCTTGTCCTATCTGTACGTCATGATGTGTCCTGGTATAATCAGGCAGTGTAGACAATACTTCACATGTCCCTGTATAAACATGGTGCTGTGTAAACAGTATGTTTAATCTGTGGTGTGGGGTTAGATACCATGCCACAGTAACGTGTATCTTATACGCTTATGGCATTCATCACTTGTTCCCGTTTAAGCTGTCGCTGTAACATGATACTTTCTTTGTTTCAAGATGGAGAGAACAGCTTCTGAGCACTTTGAAGCAGAGGTGACTATTGTTTGCCTGTTAGGGTTAAGCCTAACACCCTCTGGGGATAAGGATATAACTGAGTAGACCTGTACAAGTCTAGGTGGTGACGGGTGATGTTTAGTGACGTCAGCAGATGGCGCTGACGTCCTGAGCCTCGTTGTGGGGCCGTGTTGGTTCCTTCGCCCACCAGGGGGCGGCACCGAGACCTGCTAGAGCTGCACTAAGATACACTAAGATACACTAAGATACACTACCACCTTACACATAGACCCCAGTAAGGTACCCCGTCTGCTGTTTGAAATCTAAATAACACACAATACACCCTTCTTTAAATGAATTCATTATGGTAATATTGACAGCTGGTAAAAAAGATAAAGGCCTGATAAACCATCTGCATATCGGGCCATGTTTTAATATGTGTAAATAGAGCTGTGCACTTCATCAAATCTGTGTAAGTCTAACAGCATGGACGTCCTCTGTGCTGTTAATAGTTGGTGTCAGTGATGGTAAGTCGTAATGAAAGGACTAAATCACCACAACTCCCAAATTTAAGGAATGTTCAATATCAATCTCTCTACTGGTGACAGGCGTTAGTATGTAAAGACCCCTGTTGAAGTGTGCAGATATAGTGGCACGTTTTACATCACATATGGCGCAAAAGCCTACCCGTTACATTTTTTAGTTGTGCAGGTTGCAAAAACTCTCGCATCAGGACAGGAAACCACAGCGCAGTATGGGAAGTTTTCCAGATTTTTCTCTTATGTACCCCACTATATGGCATGGTAGGGTACATGCCTGACACACAAAATGATAAAGGGATTCCCAGTAGAGATCTTTCTTTGGCTTTGCTGAGAAACAGAGTGGTCATTATTTGATAACATTAGGGGCCCCTAATAGCCCTACAGTCTCGGACCCCAACTGTATGTTTACAGTCTGGGAGAATGCTTTTGTACAGGGTTGTAATGGATATAACCAATCTGGACATCATGGGTTCGAGTCCCACCATGGCACAATGGGTAGTAATTTTGATATCTGTATAATGGACCTCTATTACACTATTGTCCCTATCCAAATATGTAATATGTATTATTACTATCCCATCATTGGGGTATTAATGCTTCAAAAAAGCCAAATAAATGATATAAAAAAACGAACCTACGTTTTCCCAAGGTGGGATTCGAACCCATGAGGCCATACACAACCTCATTCATGGTCATGTGACCATGGCTAACCAATCAGTGGTTGAGCTATCTCATTAAGAAATGATCCAGGATCCTGGATCATTTTCTAAGTAGGTCACAATTATTAGATACAAAATTGTCCAGGCCCATTACAGCCTGACGGCTGTAATGGGCCTGGAGAGCTCGAGGCTGATAGCCCTACGGCTTGGCGACAGCCCCAGCGGCAGGGAATGTGCGGGACGGGGAGCGATGTCCACTGGCTTGTATGAAAACCCAGCCCCATCTCCCTGTTGTTAGGTTATCCGACATAGGTTTACCATTCTACCAGCACGGGGACAATACTTGGAACACGTCTTTTGGTGTATAACCCTGTCTACGTAATCCTTCAACACTAACTATGTAAACAACGCTAACATGGGGAGAGGACAACACGCTTGGTGCTTTGGTGAATTGCTTTAATCTTAATGTCTTTCCTTATAGCCTCCATTCCCTTGTTCAGGACATGCTGAGACTTAACTACGACACGCCCCGTGTCCTGCCTGACACATGTGCATTTTAGATAGCATGGATACCAATGTACCGTTATCACACAAACACTCACCTTTCATGTCGCACTGGTGTAACACTCGTGTCTTGTAGGACTTCAGCCTATGTCGCTATAATATGATTTCTATGTAAGATTTACTCTGGAGGTTTCAAAATTACCTGGAAACCCGATATTCACTTCCAATATTCACATCCTGCTACCCGGTAGCAGGCGAGGAGGCTTCATCTGGAGCCTCATCAGATGCAGGCTAACTAGTGCCTGGTGTAATAACCTGACCTTGGTGTTGTACTAACAGTTGGTGTCCCTTGCTTGCAGTGACGACATTAAGGAGCTGGGGTTTACTGTGATAATAGATATGCGGGGGTCGACGTGGCACAACGTCAAACCCGTCCTTAAAGTTCTCCAGGTAAGTCAAATCACCCAACCAGTGTCCTGCAAGTTAAACGCAAACCGTTTTGAAATCAATCAGTTCAAAAGCTGTAATTTTTGTAGATTCTTCAAAATGTTCCAGAATTGAATTAGTATAGTAGCTGTAAAGTTTGAGTGTATTCAAACGTGTAACACAAGTGATCCTATCACATGGTAGCAGAATTAATGAACGTCATTGTAAGAAGTTATAGCTTTATTCGATTCCGGGAGTGGAACCAACAACTCGTAACTAAAACTTTAGTAAAAGTGAACTTCCTCCTCCCCAGTTGATTGCTATTTTGATGTAGGAATGTAGTATATTTAGTATGTATGGCCATTAATACTGATAATATCTGATAAACAGTTTGTCCCGTTCCTGCACCAGATATATAGCCACTTTGTATTCATGGAGGTTCTTGTCTCTGCAGGAGTGCTTTCCTCACAATATCCATATGGCCTACATTATTAAACCGGAACGCTTTTGGGAAAAGCAGAAAACTAGTCTAGGAAGTGCCAAGTATAAGTTTGAGGTAAGTTGGTTTATCACCATTTACAATTACCTGTTATCTGTAACTACCGGTAGGTGGTACTTCATTTGGAGAATTACTATTCATACATGTATTATATATATGTATAATATATGTACAATCATATAACGGACTGTCGCATGCACTAGAAGCCTGGTCTTGTATACCCCCGGGCCTGGTCTTGTATACCCACCGGGCCTGGTCTTGTATACCCACCGGGCCTGGTCTTGTATACCCACCGGGTGTAATTAAGCTTCAAATCTATTATAACATGGTATGTTGATATGAAAAAGGGGAAAACGTAAAACTATTCGGCTGTCAAGAGGAAGTTACCGCTGACAAAGGCAGAATGGACATACTCTGTATTTAGAGAATAGAGCATCATTTATAAGAGTAGACTATTTGTTTGTCCAATAACTAGTCACTAACCTGTGTTCTTTGTGTCCCTACAGACGAACCTGTTATCAGCAGATAGTTTAGCCAAAGTGATCCACCCCTCACAGTTAACGACAGACTTTGACGGTACCCTGCGGTACGACCACGACGAGTGGATAGACATTAGAAGTGTAAGTACCACAATACCATATACCTACATCTATAATGTAATCTGTATGTCTCCGTAGACACATGAGACAAGAGAGACGCAGTTTATGGATATCTCCTACCAATCCACCAGTCTTTGACCTCAGGTTATGACAAATTACAACAAGGTCATCTTTATGTAATATGTCAATGTCCAGTGTTGTCGAAATGACGCCGGCACGCTTTGCCGGCGTAGAATCTTAATGGCCGGTGTAGGGCCTTAGGACGCTTGCCAGAATGGCCTGCTATAATCTCAGCTTCCTAATGGCGAAAGAATTTTTCAAATCAGCCAATTAGAAGCGAAGATATTTGTAAAATTGTTTTGTATTTAATATTTATTTCTATTTTTTGCATGGTATAAAACAAGTCATAATGAAGTTTATGAAGGTACCTTGAAATATCAAAATTCATATGGCCTGCGTGAGAAGGAAGTGGTCTGCGTAAGATGCCAAGATGCAGGCCACCTTGGCCTGCATTGAGAAAAAGTTTTTGGCAACACCGCAACGTCCCTCCCATGTACAGATTACGTGGAAGGCGTCGTATGTAATATATCAATGTCCCTCCCATGTACAGATTACGTGGAAGGCGTCGTATGTAATATATCAATGCCCCTCCCATGTACAGATTACGTGGAAGGCGTCGTATGTAATATATCAATGCCCCTCCCATGTACAGATTACGTGGAAGGCGTCGTATGTAATATATCAACGCCCCTCCCATGTACAGATTACGTGGAAGGCGTTGTATGTAATATATCAATGCCCCTCCCATGTACAGATTACGTGGAAGGCGTCGTATGTAATATATCAATGCCCCTCCCATGTACAGACTACGTGGCAGGCGTCTTTATGTAACATGTGGATATCCCATATACAGATGATAGAAGAGTTTACGTGGAAGGCTCTGGACCTACTCGGTAAGATGGAGCAACTCCGTGAGCACCTGATCTGTCCCGAGCTGCCGGACAACTTCACGGGCGCCAAGATGATGCTGGAGGACCACAACCACCTGCGGCGCCGCGTGGTGCGCGCCCCCGTGGAGGCCCTGGAGGCAGAGGGCCAGCGCATACTGGAGCGGATATGTCACGCCTCGGGACACAACAGGAACACAGGTGAGCCGCACGCTGCCGGCTTGTTGCAGCATTCAGCATTGGTGTCCTTGGTAGTGCCTGCGTGACATGTGGCAGAAAAACAGTAATGTGTACACGCCCCAGCAATTAGGGAGATCTAAGTCAGATATCCAACTCTGAAACTGTGCAGGCATACACAGAATTTGGCTGAAGCTTTAATTTAGCAACTGATCACCTTGTTGAAGCATCAAGTAGTTTTGCATGTAGCGAGTATCCTTGGGGTGTACACATTATGTATTAAGTATGTGACTTGGAGACTGAGTGAACTACAATATTTGTTCCTGATGACAAGTTGAATTATAAGCTGCTGAATGTTTGACTGCTTTTCATATTATTCCTGCTCACATGGGTTGTATTATGATTGTGTTGTGCAATATCTACGCACTGTTGTAAGTAGTACGGTCTGGGTACCTGACCATCTTTGAGCTGTCTTTGTTGACAGCGCATACACATGGACCTAAGTGTCAACCCCAACTACGTCTACATGTTTGACAGCGTTGAGTGTGCCATGTCATATGCTACCTGTGCCTTATATATCAGACTTGTGGAGTCTGGTAGCGCCTAGTCATACCTATATAGTCGGCTTTTGTATGTATCTCAAAGAAGGGCACACCCAGTTTCTTCGATAAGCTCAAAGAAAGGGACACCCACTAGTGTAGCGATACATGTATTCGATTCAAAGTGAGGAAGCCAAATGTTACTTATTGCAATAGATCCAACTAGAAATATGTAATTTATATCTATTAAATTGCGCCAAAATTGCTTCCTCTCTATTTGCTAACAGGGAGTTTAGGGAGAACAGGTGAGTTTTAAAGCAATTGTCACTACTTTATTTTTCGAGCAAATTTAGAACTAAGAGAGGTTTTTGAAGTTACACGATACAAAATATAAGGAGAACATTAAATGTAGCATGTTGAAACGTAACGACCAAGTAATTTTAACGTATCTGTATTCCATAGTATGTAGTTTACCCAAGATATGGTGCTTAGAGAATAAATAAAGGAAAATATCTTCACATAATTTCCTTTAGCCATATCCCGTACACACTCCTGCATATAAGCCCACCTATGTACCCAGAGTAACATCCAGTACTCTACTCTATATCTATAATGTAGTTTCTTATATCAGCATATTTCCCAACAGTTTAGATGAGTAAAGTTCGCCCTATATTCTATCAGTGAGTGTCAACTACCCCCTATATTGTTTCCTCCCCCCTCAGCCTGCACAGGAAGCATAGGGCGCTCAGGTGGGTTACTGTCATGTTGTGACTTCCTCCCCATGTGGCTGTAGGGGTGTTGTGTACTAAGGTGTAATACAGGTGTAATACCTTACCTGTAATTACACCTGCTACATGTTGTACCCTACAGCCCCTACACAGGGTCCACACCGCCACCACACAGCCATACAGCACAACCCTGTGATGAAGGGCCTCACACTTACTTCACAGTTAACAGTTGAAAGAACAGAGGGGCCAATTTGTTAATGATGTAGAAACATTGATGACTGAATGGGAATGGAGATTGACTGTGTGGACCCTGTCTAAATACAATATGTCACAGTAATTGGTTATACCCGGTAAATAATAGATTAATGTTATATTCCCCATTTCATCGTCATCATTTGTCATTGGATAAGTCTTGAGATCTTGTTCTTATATACTACGTCACTAAGCATTCAGCCATATAATGTATCAGAACGATCCAAACAGTATGTATACGTTCACAGCTCAATGGTCTGTACTTTTGTCTGGTCAGATTGCTAATAGATTGTAATAGTTGCCTCTTCATGAAATGAGACTGCTGCAGTGATCTGCCTTGGATGTGTTTAGGCCATTAACTAAATTAGCGTATGTTTCTGATATTCCCTCATTCCTGCCTACAGCGAGTCTAGGCCGAGGAGGTGGGTGGACCATGTGCATTGTGCTTTATTTGGAAATCTTCCGTTGCAAAAAAAAATACGACTGTTATAAATCATTTCTCTTGTTATAAGCGTAAAGGTCTATTCTGCTTTCGTAATCTAGATAAATATGTATGCGTTCTTAGTGTGATTTTGTGCAGGTTGAATAACTTAAGAGATAAGATGTACGAGTATGCACCGGTACATAAGGTATTCAAATTGTTTAAAATCTGGCATGCCTGAAATCCCATATTTCACTTAGTTATGTCACCCCCTTTTGTCCTACCTTCTGATCACCTGGGAACCCTGATTTCACTTTACTCCACAATGGTTAAAAGAGGTCCTTGGTCTGTTCTATTTAGTAGTTTAAAGGTGTGTATGTTGTATACCTGGAGTTGATAAATATCATACAGTCCCAATAACACTTATAAGGTTCAAAAATTTACATCGTTCGAGTTTTCATAATTTCTCCAGGGTCGCCATATACATACGTTTAAACTGCATTTCCCTGACCGTCTTAGTAGCCGGAATTCCTTGTTATATTCACTTATTGTTGTTACACATGGAAAACGCAGCTGGCTGAAGGGATCAGAATTCCACCTCTACATTTGAAAAAACTTTTAAACACTGTTTTGTTGATAACACTTGCTATATCAAATATCATACAGGAGCTACATAGAACTGTCGCTCCTAATAAGCCATGGTGATAAAACTAATGACCTCAAAATGTTTTACGCAAACCCTAGATATGTTTATGTAAATCAATGACCGAGGACGGCATGAATATACTATATATACCGGTAGTCATTTTCCTCCAAAGCTGTCACATGACCCTACACCGGGACCCTACACCAGCTGCCCCTGCCGGTGCCCCCCCCCCCCCTGCAGCCAGCTGCGTTGTGCCTCCAGTACCTGACTGCCTGCCCTGTCTGCCCCCACAGGGAGTTTAGGCCGGTCGGGCGGCTTCAGCACGGCCACCACAGACTTCTTCTCGGCCGGCCCCCAGGTGTCGCACCTCCTGGACAGCCTACACGCCTCCCGCAACCACCTCAACCAACTCTGGGCACATAAAAAAGTCAAACTCGAACAGTGCTTTCAACTACGCATGTTCGAACAAGATGTCGAAAAGGTAGGCCAAACTATTCGTTATTGCAAATTTCAAAAAATCATTTGGGTAGAAACGTAGATGAAACAATTGTCCTGGCATCTACCTGTGACTGGTTGGTTTCAGAATGCTATACTCATTGCCTTGTGTGGTAACAGATAACATTCCCTGATGGCTGTGTGCTATATTGAGGTGTCGTTGCTGTTTCAGATGTTTGAGTGGATCAGCCACAACAGGGAGTTGTTCCTGGTCAACTACACAGACATCGGCACGAGTTACCAGGTCTCCGAGGGGCTGCAGAGCGAGCACAGCCAGTTCACCATGAACTCTATGGTCAGTACCCCTCAGTGCAGCAAGAGGCGACACCATCACTCACTCCATGCCTTAACCTTGCAAATTACATATATCATAAATGATAAAAGTTGATATTGATCACAATATGAATTACAAAAAGTGTGATGATTCAGATGATTTTTACGAATATTAAATTCAGCTTCTATCGTTACTAAAATATTTCCTAATGTGACATAATAACTCCTATTTTTTGAACATGAGAATGTTGAGACAAGTCATGTCATATCTGTAAGATGCCCATAACCTTTTGCTTAAATATTTGAATCTTGACCTTTCTGCATTTCAGAATGTATATGTTAGTATTAACCGTATAATGACGGTGGCGCAGCGGTTGTGTGACGCAGGGCACTACGCGTCACCATCGATACGGTTACAGGCCAACAAACTGGACAAGGACTGGCGCACGTTTGCTGCAGCTCTGGATGACCGCAGCACAGTACTCGCTATGTCAAATATATTCCATAAAAAGGCAGAAGAGGTATGCAATTAATCTTCTCTTTCTTGGTGGGAATTTGAAATGTATGTGGATGTATCACAACAAAATATTGACAAATTGAACAACATGTAAACTAAAAACTTAAATCCAAAAACCTTTATAAATATGTTTTCCTCCCTAAAAGGGGAATGGTTCCCTTTATGGCTGTAGCTGTTCGAGCTTAGTAAAGATTTCAGATGTAATATCATGTTGTGTGGGTTTATAATCTTTAAAGTTGACAGAATCTGTCAATGAAAGGTTTCAAATATTACTTGAATGTCCAACCTCTGTAATACCTTACACATTGTGGTGCGGTGTTTCAGTACCTGGCCCAGGTGCCTGGGTGGCGCACCCTATGTGAGACGTTACACGTCCCCGAGGACGTCCCGGCACTAGAAGACTCTATTCACATCCACCAAACCCTCATCGAGAACATCACACAGGCCTACACTGAGGTAACACTTAGTATAATTACACAGGCTAACACCTAGTGTACAAACTATGTACATCACACAGGCCTACACTGAGGTAACACTTAGTATAATTACACAGGCTAACACCTAGTGTACAGACTATGTACATCACACAGGCCTACACTGAGGTAACACTTAGTATAATTACACAGGCTAACACCTAGTGTACAGACTATGTACATCACACAGGCCTACACTGAGGTAACACTTAGTATAATTACACAGGCTAACACCTAGTGTACAAACTATGTACATCACACAGGCCTACACTGAGGTAACACTTAGTATAATTACACAGGCTAACACCTAGTGTACAGACTATGTACATCACACAGGCCTACACTGAGGTAACACTTAGTATAATTACACAGGCTAACACCTAGTGTACAGACTATGTACATCACACAGGCCTACACTGAGGTAACACTTAGTATAATTACACAGGCTAACACCTAGTGTACAAACTATGTACATCACACAGGCCTACACTGAGGTGACACGTAGTACACAGAACGCCACACGGTGGTGATAGCAATAGAACATAGGACAATAGCAGGCCTATTTATTTACCTTAAAATTCATATTTCCAACAATATCAGGACTTTTTTTTTTGCATTTATCCATTTTGTGTGTAAAAACTTGGCTATATCAGATGTAAAATCTTTCTTGCCTCAATTTGACGAGAAAGGTTTCACATAAAGGAAGTTTTTCCAAAAACTGCTTGAGATTTTCAGTAGCAAAAAATAAACTTTTGTAAGATTGAACCCTTCTTAATCAGAAAACCATTCGAATAAAATTGCTTACTTTACACTGACAACGTAAATCATGTACAGTTGATTGTTACCCTGATGACTGCCCAATAAGGCAGTAGTCCATAGCAGCAGCGTTAACCCCTTACTGTGTGCCTCCAGTTGTGTGCAGACGGGAAGCAGTTACTGGACTCGTTACAGACGCCTGTGTCATCAGGCTCCAGTAACTCCATCACCGCGAAGGCCGACTACACGGACGGGGCGGCACACGTCCTGGACGTGGTTCACGAGGTGAGTCCTGCAGTCGCTGCAGTAGCTGCACACAGGGGTCTGTGTGCTTCATGACAGCACGACCTACCCACTCAGTACAGAGTGGCCCTTATCTGGCGTATGTAGCCTAAGGGGTCTAACTCAATAGGCAATGTGTTAGATAAAGGTTTTAGAATGCTTATCGCAAGAGATTTCGTTTACCTACAATGAAATGCTTTGCAAAATCTGAAAGATATTCAAAATATGCTCCAGATATGAGATGGACTACGTTCTAATATCATCATTTGAAGAGAAAATAGTGGAAATGTCACTTTTCTTAGTACATTACCTATTTATCTAGACGCTTTGCACTCTACTTCAGTTCAATTCAAATTCAATCTTTTTTTAAATCTAAATTTAATTTTTAACGGCATCAATCAGGAACAAGCTCCAGTTTTTTTATTATTACAGCAAGTCGATGATATTCATTTCTCGATGTAGCAGATTATAATATTCAAGTGCATCATGTGATGCCTTTATAGCATGTGATTGGATACTTAGCTATGTTAGTTCTGCTGTTGAGAATTCATGAGCTCCCTCGATTTAGGAACGCTGTATCATGATCCCCAGCAAAAGGTGAGTAGTCGTCTGAAGTCCTGTAGTCAGCAGTCCGTCTGGTGCTGCCACCTGGTGGTTGCATCATGCAGCTCTGGCAGCTCCAGGTTAGACTGGAAGCCGCCCCCGTACTACGCTACCGTTGCTCTCCCGCTCCAAACGGACGCAGAGACTCCCAGAGTAGCTCCAGGTAGTTTGGTGCCAGGACACTAGGTGGCGACACCCTAATATTGGCCCACTGCCCTCTAATCCCTCTCTTTGCCCATAAGGGCTATCAGCTCCATCACCGTACACCGAATATTCGAATACTAATGTCTCTGTGTAGCCGGGGCCAGATACCACTGTAGAGGTGGGATCAGATGACAGGCTCTTTATGACTATACAGGAGTGATGAAGGAACTTTAGAAATTAAGGCCACAGGAAAATATATTCCTTAGAGTACTTATACATGTATCTAGATTTTACCAGTGAAATTACTTGCCCAAACTGGTATCTTTATTTTTACAGTTCAGAAAAACGTAAATCGAGTGAGTGTGCAATCAATGGTTTGAGTGATTTATATAAATGTTTTTATTTGCAGGTGTTTGCACATCACCGGTCTATCGAACAGATGTGGCACAAAGGGAAAGTGAAACTCCACCAACGACTGGGGCTCCGACTCTTCCAGCAAGATGTCAAACAGGTGAGGGTTAGGGCTGTCCCTGTGCAGCTGGCACCAGCCACGCGTTGTGTTGTCGCTGTATACCCCACGTGCCACGCGCCATGCCGCGTATGGCACCAGCCACGCGTTGTGTTGTGGCTGTCTGCGCCACGCGCCATGCCGCGTATGGCACCAGCCACGCGTTGTGTTGTGGCTGTCTGCGCCACGCGCCATGCCGCGTATGGCACCAGCCACGCGTTATGTTGTGGCTGTCTGCGCGACGTGCCACGCGCCATGCCGCGTATGGCACCAGCCACGCGTTGTGTTGTGGCTGTATACCCCACGTGCCACGCGCCATGCCGCGTATGGCACCAGCCACGCGTTGTGTTGTGGCTGTATACCCCATGTGCCACGCGCCACGCCGCGTATGGCACCAACCACGCGTTGTGTTGTGGCTGTCTGCGCCACGCGCCATGCCGCGTATGGCACCAGCCACGCGTTGTGTTGTGGCTGTATACCCCATGTGCCACGCGCCATGCCGCGTATGGCACCAGCCACGCGTTGTGTTGTGGCTGTCTGCGCCACACGCCATGCCGCGTATGGCACCAGCCACGCGTTGTGTTGTGGCTGTCTGCGCCACGCGCCACGCCGCGTATGGCACCAACCACGCGTTGTGTTGTGGCTGTCTGCGCCACGCGCCATGCCGCGTATGGCACCAACCACGCGTTGTGTTGTGGCTGTCTGCGCCACGTGCCATGCCGCGTATGGCACCAGCCACGCGTTGTGTTGTGGCTGTCTGCGCCACGCGCCACGCCGCGTATGGCACCAACCACGCGTTGTGTTGTGGCTGTCTGCGCCACGCGCCATGCCGCGTATGGCACCAGCCACGCGTTGTGTTGTGGCTGTCTGCGCCACGCGCCACGCCGCGTATGGCACCAGCCACGCGTTGTGTTGTGGCTGTCTGCGCCACGCGCCACGCCGCGTATGGCACCAACCACGCGTTGTGTTGTGGCTGTCTGCGCCACGCGCCACGCGCCATGCCGCGTATGGCACCTTACACTCTGGTCATGAAGCACCGAGAGGGAGACATGCCATCAGGTTGAGGAAGGCTTCAGACCTAGCTTACTCATTTCTGCATGTAAAGCTTTCTGTTCCTTTATAAAAATTAGATTTTTTCCTAAATGTAAGGCAGTGAGTTTTTTGTTTTCATGAAAAGATATTACATCAACCCAATTTCATTTCATTTTCATTCCGTCAGCATTCCTGTGAAGTTTCCATGTATTGTGTTTGATTCATGAAAAAAAAGATGCCTTGCATTGCAAGATTTGTTAACTTGCTAACTTCAAATGTTTATCTCTAAGAAGGAAAGAAGCTCATGAATAAAAACAACGAAATGCAAAGCGAGATACAGCAGGTATGAGAGGCATCAATACAGATGCATCAAGACTCACACATGGCCATACAATGACTAATGGGGCAGTAGCTAGGGGCACTTATTGTCGCGACTTGTTCGTATAGAATATCTCTACAGTTGCAGTTATCTAAATATATGTAACAGAGCTGGTTCAGATAGGGCCTAGACATTGCAGCATTGGTCAGCAAGTACCAGAGTAACCTCAGCTCATTCACTGGTTTGTATGGCATGACGACTATTCCTTGTTTTATTGACATCCTTATTTCTTTTCATTCTGGCATTAGGTCGAGCTGTTAAAACAGGTAGGACTGTCCCTTAGGTAGAGAAATCTGGACAAATTTTTTTTCTGAAAAAAAGAAAAAGATGAAAGAAGGACAGAAATGAATAAAGAAAATTGTTTTCAGTCCTAAAGGTCACCTGTTCAAGGTAGAACATCTGGGAGGAGAAAATAATTTTACATCAAGAGTGCTAGTAAAAAGTTGATTGTTGAGTTGTGTGTTGAGGTTTGCTGTTTTCAAGTTTCATTCAATATTTTAATTGTTTCATAGTTTATGATATTCTTATGAAACCTTTGTATATATGTGTAACTAAACCGCATTCTGCGGACAATGCGCCAATGTCGCTCAGAACAAAAAACTTTCTGCAGTAAAAGAGATGCCTTGAGACTTTTACGCAGAAAATAGCGGGAAGACTTTTTCATTATACTTTTGTCATTTGTCTCAGTTTCTATATATAGATAGGTCACACGATTATGGAAATGTTTTTCTCACCTTTCTTCAATAGTATATTCCATATGATATGATTTTTTATAGCAACTACTAGCCTAGCTTAGATGATTGGTTTACTTCCCAAGGTTATATTTAATGTTCAAAAGAAATTAGATTCAAAAGGAGAAGAAAATTATTAAAACCTTAAAGCACAAAAAACGAATAGACTGGGGATTGTTTGTCATTAATCCCTTCCTCATGAACAGGAAATTAGTTGATTTCTTTTTCAAGTGAATAAACGTTTAGCTAACATTCCCTTTTTGGTTGCAGGTTATCGATTGGTTGGACAACCATGGTGATGTGTTTCTCAACAAGAACACGTCTATTGGCAAGTCCTTACAGCGGACCAAGACATTACAGAAGAGCCACGAACACTTTGAGAGTGTTGCACAGGTTAGTGTCACTTACTACAACTCACCCCTGAAATACACACACCGGGAAAGGAGCTGGCATTTGCAGCATTTCTCAACTTGAAAAGTATTTGTTGGAGAAATGAAATGGCATGCAATAATTGAATCAGCGACAGGAAATTATGATAAAGCAGGAATTCACTTTTCACGTTATCAGAACTTAGAATTGTCCCAATTCCGTTTCCCCACATTTTACATTCAGAGTAAGTGGAAAAGAGAACCTTGCTGATGTGGGTACTTTTAGAGAATACTCTTTCCTATAAAACACGGTAGGCTACAGTGAGCCGAATCTCATGTTTACGCTGCCTTCTGATAATCTCAGATATCAGACTAAGCTGCAGCCACTTTGGAGCTTTCCGTGTAGACCTGAGAATATACCAGCACTTAATGATACATTACACACGGCTGAGCAGACACTACAGCACTGCGGCACAGGCGCCTTAGCTACTTGAGATGGACGGACCGTGTTCCCCAGTTACCTATAGCCGTGACTTGAGGTACCCGCTGTATCGTCTTTTCAGGTTTGCGCCCAGGGGAAATCACACCACTGGGTATGGCTATATATATCGGCTATGTTGTACCCTAAGGCTTCACTAAGGCGCTATGTACTAATAAGGCCCTGTGTCAGGTGGACGATGTGAGGTCAGCTTTCGTGTGGCTCATGTCTATAGTGCAGACTCGGCATCAATCTGGTAGAGGAACCAAGCTTAAGACATATACACTTAGATACCTCACTAAAATAGTGATAAGAGCATATATTTACAAATAGATGCGACGGGCATTGAGAAAACACATGTACATATAAGGTTTACAGATCTGCCAAACTACATCAAGCTTAAGTCACTCTTTGTTCTGAACTTGTCGCTACTCTACCCCCCGGCTCACCCCCCCACCCGCTCCTCAGCCCGACCAACAGGCGCCTGTTGTGGGCAGCCAGGAAATGTACATCAAACAATCATCTGTGGTTGTCATGGTAACGGTATATTACATTGTGTGGTGTACAGGGCTGCAGGGAGGTAAGGGCCGCCTCGTGGGGACAGGCGCAGGGGGTCGGTACGGGTTGGGTTCATAATGGGGGGGGGGGGGGGGTGTTTAGTGAATGGGAGAAGAGGTGCAGAGCAAGACGAAAGGTAGAGGAAAAATATGTATGCAAATGGGTACAAATCACAACCCTCCTGCAGTTTCTTGTCAGTAATGTCTTCAAAACACTTCAAATCCCTTTATGGCTGCTACGGCTGTCTGTCTCACCAATGCCTTCTCACAAGGCTCCATCGGCTCTCTCAACCCCTGCAGAGTCCTGTCTGACCCTGCAGTTACCCGGTGAGTTACTCAGAGCCCTGCCTGACCCTGCAGTTACCCGGTGAGTTACTCAGAGCCCTGCCTGACCCTGCAGTTACCCGGTGAGTTACTCAGAGCCCTGTCTGACCCTGCAGTTACCCGGTGAGTTATCCAGAGCCCTGTCTGACCCTGCAGTTACCCGGTGAGTTACTCAGAGTCCTGTCTGACCCTGCAGTTACCCGGTGAGTTACTCAGACTCAGAGCCCTGCCTGACCCTGCAGTTACCCGGTGAGTTACTCAGACTCAGAGCCCTGCCTGACCCTGCAGTTACCCAGTGAGTTACTCAGACTCAGAGCCCTGCCTGACCCTGCAGTTACCCGGTGAGTTACTCAGAGCCCTGCCTGACCCTACAGTTACCCGGTGAGTTACTCAGAGTCCTGTCTGACCCTGCAGTTACCCGGTGAGTTACTCAGAGCCCTGCCTGACCCTACAGTTACCCGGTGAGTTACTCAGAGCCCTGCCTGACCCTGCAGTTACCCGGTGAGTTACTCAGAGCCCTGCCTGACCCTGCAGCTACCCGGTGAGTTACTCAGAGCCGTCCCGGACCCTGCAGTTACCGGAGTGCTGCCAGCAGACAGAAAGAGACGGTGCTTGTGTACATGGCAGCATGTTTACCCTCCCTGCATGGTGTGGGACACATCACTGCCTAACACTGGCTACCTGAGCGGTGTGTGTGGATAAACAAGGCGTTTGTTAGGGAGTGGGCTGGCACAATGAGATGGAATGTAACTGTTAGTATAGGCCGGGTGCAACTAAGATACATTGTGAACAGTTTATGTTGGCTATTGGATACACAGTTTTAGTAATAGTGGCTTTGTATAAGTGTAAGTGTACACTGGGGGCACACAGGGCTGTGTGTGTACACTGGGGGCACACAGGGCTGTGTGTGTACACTGGGGGCACACAGGGCTGTGTGTGTGTACACTGGGGGCACACAGGGCTGTGTGTGTGTACTGGGGGCACACAGGGCTGTGTGTTTGTACTGGGGGCACACAGGGCTGTGTGTTTGTACTGGGGGCACACAGGGCTGTGTGTGTGTACACTGGGGGCACACAGGGCTGTGTGTTTGTACTGGGGGCACACAGGGCTGTGTGTTTGTACTGGGGGCACACAGGGCTGTGTGTTTGTACTGGGGGCACACAGGGTTGTGTGTGTACACTGGGGGCACACAGGGCTGTGTGTGTGTACACTGGGGGCACACAGGGCTGTGTGTGTACACTGGGGGCACACAGGGCTGTGTGTACACTGGGGGCACACAGGGCCGTGTGTGTACACTGGGGGCACACAGGGCTGTGTGTACACTGGGGGCACACAGGGCTGTGTGTACACTGGGGGCACACAGGGCTGTGTGTGTACTAGGCACACAGGGCTGTGTGTGTACACTGGGGGCACACAGGGCTGTGTGTACACTGGGGGCACACAGGGCTGTGTGTGTACTAGGCACACAGGGCTGTGTGTGTACACTGGGGGCACACAGGGCTGTGTGTGTACACTGGGGGCACACAGGGCTGTGTGTACACTGGGGGCACACAGGGCTGTGTGTGTACTAGGCACACAGGGCTGTGTGTGTACACTGGGGGCACACAGGGCTGTGTGTACACTGTTGGCACACAGGGCTGTGTGTGTACACTGGGGGCACACAGGGCTGTGTGTGGCCTAGATGGCCGTGATGATACTGGCGGCGTACAGGCACCACTTACTGTCAGCGACTTGCCGTGTCTGTATGAATGGGACGGGCCGTCAGCTGGTAATTAGAGCCGCTAATGTGAAGTCTGACTCGGAGTAAAGTCTATTATATTGTATGATGGTATAACATGCAAACCTCACAGGAAAAAGGCCACAGTTGTGTATGTGCAGCATGCGGGCGGAAGGCTGCCTGGGAATAAGTACACTGTATATCAATGGCATTATTTACTCATATTTATAGTGGTCATCCATTGCTATTCCTCTCTTGGCAAATTTCCATTAACTGCAGTTTACAACATCTCTCAGCCAATCAGAAAAAGGGCACGGGGTGTGAGCCAATGGTAATGCTGGTAGTGTGTAATGTGTATGTGTGTCATGTAGATGGTGAGTGTATGTGAGTTACTCCGGTGAGGTCAGACAGGCAGACCATGAGGACACCATGAGGATGCACCATGTCGGCTATCTGCCTCCCAACCAGCCTGTAGCTGCTGTGTGGGCCTCACCCATACAGGCCGCCTCACCCATACAGGCCGCCTCACCCATACAGGCCGCCTCACCCATACAGGCCGCCTCACCCAGACAGGCCGCCTCACCCATACAGGCCGCCTCACCCAGACAGGCCGCCTCACCCATACAGGCCGCCTCACCCAGACAGGCCGCCTCACCCATACAGGCCGCCTCACCCAGACAGGCCGCCTCACCCATACAGGCCGCCTCACCCATACAGGCCGCCTCACCCAGACAGGCCGCCTCACCCAGACAGGCCGCCTCACCCATACAGGCCGCCTCACCCATACAGGCCGCCTCACCCAGACAGGCCGCCTCACCCAGACAGGCCGCCTCACCCAGACAGGCCGCCTCACCCATACAGGCCGCCTCACCCAGACAGGCCGCCATGGGGTACGTACTGTCTCATCTAGCTCCACCTCATGTGCAGCACGGCTAGGGCAACATGCCAGCCGATAGCATGACACAGAAAGGGCTGTTATTATCAAATTGTATATAGGTTAATCATTAATTTGTTGTACATATGTATTTTCTGCTTCTTGCCTCTTCTATGGGATTTGTGTGGGTTTGCGATGTGTCTTTGTCGCAGGATAAACAGGAAAGTGTGACTTTCATTTAAAAAGTCCTATCCGGCACCGACTGCACATCTGCTAGTCAACTGATGATCAATCATCTGGGGTAGTTCCTGTCTGTGCCTTTCATATTAAAGTGTTACTCAAATACAATAGACACAAATCCATCAAAATAAAAGCAAAATAAAATGATTTTATTTCAAATCAATTAAAGCGTTGGAATTTAAACGTCCAGGGTAGTTGCCATGGCAGCATTTGGGTTTGGGCAAAATAAGTATGATATATGTGCCTAGCCTTCCCAGGCCTGCATCCCGCCAGCTTTTATATGCTGTTTAGATTAGGCATCATTAAATTAGTTCTGTTTCAATGACCAACCTGTAATGGCCCCAGGATAAAAAGATAAACAAGAAAAGACAACATACAATAAAGTATTAATTGGTTAAAGTAGCTACCAACCCCTTGTTGGTGTTTATAAGCTGCAGTCGGCAGCCCTTATTTACCCCTATACTGCTGCCGTGTACGGAGAGGCACCGTCTCCAGGGTTTTAATGCCGCTCTCTGTTCATTATATTAAAATAACACACATTACAGGGATAATTCAGTCCTAACCAGCCATCAATAACTCTAATACAGTCTACTAGAGAGGCTCATGGGTGTGTGTCTGTATGGGAGGGGGGAGGGGTCTACACCTCTACACAGTGAGCACCCCCCCCCCCCCCCACACACACACAGATTACACGTTTTTGCCCTGCGTTATCATGTTCCGACACACAATGCGCAGACCCCCAGTGATAAACACCTTTATTGGAAATAATTAAAGATGATTAATCGTCGCTATTGACACCAGGTGGCACTGAGAGCATGAATAATTAATGAGGCGGCGCCCACGTGACTTCCGCTCTAGGCGAGCTGCGCGCGCAGCCTGGGAGAGCTGCTCCCTCCTGAATATTAATAAGGTGCTGCGCATTTCGTTATTGAATTCATGTTGTCTGTTCTCATCATTCAGGCACACATTCAGTCTACGGCTCTGATCAAATGTGGGAATTCAACTTTGAAGATGGAATTCCCATGAAGGGATAATGTGATGAACAGTGTTGCTCAGTTCAGGTTTTGCCGACTTCAATTAATCTTTACCAAGATTGCAAACAGATTATGCTGAGTGATGATAACAGAAGAGCTCTTCTCTACACTAAGTAGGTCGCATCCAGAGACAGACAGATTCCTCAGAAGTAATAGCGTGCTTTCTGGAGACGTACATTTCCCAAAACAGAGATTCGAGTAGTATTTTGCATTTTGCAGCGAAGAGATGTCGGGTCATTGAAATAACCTATAGCCAGTGAGTTATAAACCCGGGGTTATACACATGACTTTCTGCTGAAACTTTACCTCTTGACCGCCTCTTGAGCGGAACAGCACATATGGAAACGGTAGGCAACTAGGCATATGACACAGGCCTTGAACGACCAAGGGTGTAGATAAGGGGTCAAGCGTATTGCCTCGTACACTTGTGCCACACGCCATTCTGACACATAGTGGCACTTGCAAACACCACTATTTAACCTTGAACTTGGAATATTGCTCGGTCTGGGCAATCCCTCCAGCAAATATAGAGCCAGGACTGGAACCAGAACATATCATACAATCTGGTTCCTGTTCACTGGTTCCAAGCTACCAGCAGGGACTGCCCAAACCCAACAAAAGCCAAGTTAAAGGCCATAGTGGTAGCCGGAGTGGTAGTTACCAGAGTCTTCCTGTGGAAAGATCTGAAGACGAGAGCAATTGTCCTGTGGACGCGGCCATTACTTAAGCTGGTACCGGCGAGATAAGCACTGATAACAATTGTTACATGGGTACTAGTTTGACCCCTAAGAATTCCGCAGTGAATGAATATAATTATTTCATTGGTCTAAAATCTCCCCCCCCCCCCACCCCGACCAACCCTGTCATTGTGTCCAGTCCAGTGGCCGATGACATGGCCTGGGCTGGTCACGTGGTGAGACTTGATGAATGTGTCTTTAGCTAATTAATGGCCGCCCTGAGACTGCTGACCCAATTAGGCAGATCACAAGTCAGCTTCACTTGTGCTGTCTGAGGCTGACACTTCACGACGACAGATGGCACTGCGGTGCACTTGTCACTCAGCCGGCCACGCCCCCTTATGTAGATGAGCCGTGTGTGCTGGTGCATGCTGGCTGCTGTGGGCAGATGTGAGGGACTGGGGTAAAGCCTGCTGCTGATACCAGTGTAGCTATAAAGGGTACAAGATCATCTTAGTGTAGGAGGCAAACCACTATCTATATGCTGATCCCTAGTCGACATTAAGTATTCATATCTATACCTCCCCATATTAAACGTATATATGCAAAAGAAATCAAATGACCTTCAGTATTAATTGGAGTGTTACAGCTCCCACCTAGTAGAGGTCCCCGGTAGAGGCCACTTCTCTATAATGCAGCCACCGCATGCACAGTCAGTAGCAATACAGATACTTTTTATTCAAACTCATAGGGGTGGCTATATAGAAGTTAACTGTATGTCAATGGCATACCATCTTGGCAAGTACTGTAAACGTACATATTTTCGCGGATTTTAAAAGTCAACGAAAATATGTACAGAGCGAAAATGTATCCAGTATAGCCATACTACTATACCATCTTTAAAAAGTCACGAAAAATGTATACATGCGAAATTATCTGGGGGGAGAGTGAGAGATAAGAGGCAGGAGGTGCACTGTAGACTGGGGGGAGAGTGAGAGATAAGAGGCAGGAGGTGCACTGTAGACTGGGGGGAGAGTGAGAGATAAGAGGTAAGAAGTGCACTGTAGACTGGGGGGAGAGTGAGAGATAAGAGGCAGGAGGTGCACTGTAGACTGGGGGGAGAGTGAGAGATAAGAGGTAAGAAGTGCACTGTAGACTGGGGGGAGAGTGAGAGATAGGAGGCAGGAGGTGCACTGTAGACTGGGGGGAGAGTGAGAGATAAGAGGCAGGAGGTGCACTGTAGACTGGGGGAGAGTGAGAGATAAGAGGCAGGAGGTGCACTGTAGACTGGGGGGAGAGTGAGAGATAAGAGGCAGGAGGTGCACTGTAGACTGGGGGGAGAGTGAGAGATAAGAGGCAGGAGGTGCACTGTAGACTGGGGGGGAGAGTGAGAGATAGGAGGCAGGAGGTGCACTGTAGACTGGGGGGAGAGTGAGAGATAAGAGGCAGGAGGTGCACTGTAGACTGGGGGGAGAGTGAGAGATAAGAGGCAGGAGGTGCACTGTAGACTGGGGGGAGAGTGAGAGATAAGAGGCAGGAGGTGCACTGTAGACTGGGGGGAGAGTGAGAGATAAGAGGCAGGAGGTGCACTGTAGACTGGGGGGAGAGTGAGAGATAAGAGGCAGGAGGTGCACTGTAGACTGGGGGGAGAGTGAGAGATAAGAGGTAGGAAGTGCACTGTAGACTGGGGGGAGAGTGAGAGATAAGAGGCAGGAGGTGCACTGTAGACTGGGGGGAGAGTGAGAGATAAGAGGCAGGAGGTGCACTGTAGACTGGGGGGAGAGTGAGAGATAAGAGGTAGGAAGTGCACTGTAGACTGGGGGGAGAGTGAGAGATAAGAGGTAAGAAGTGCACTGTAGACTGGGGGGAGAGTGAGAGATAAGAGGCAGGAGGTGCACTGTAGACTGGGGGAGAGTGAGAGATAAGAGGCAGGAGGTGCACTGTAGACTGGGGGGAGAGTGAGAGATAAGAGGTAGGAAGTGCACTGTAGACTGGGGGGAGAGTGAGAGATAAGAGGCAGGAGGTGCACTGTAGACTGGGGGGAGAGTGAGAGATAAGAGGCAGGAGGTGCACTGTAGACTGGGGGGAGAGTGAGAGATAAGAGGCAGGAGGTGCACTGTAGACTGGGGGGAGAGTGAGAGATAAGAGGCAGGAGGTGCACTGTAGACTGGGGGGAGAGTGAGAGATAAGAGGCAGGAGGTGCACTGTAGACTGGGGGGAGAGTGAGAGATAAGAGGTAGGAAGTGCACTGTAGACTGGGGGGAGAGTGAGAGAGTGGGCAGGTTGCGGGTGGCCAGGTGCCCCGGAACACGTTAGTTACCTGTGCCCACTGGCCGATGTGACACGTCTCTGTAGGCTACAGACCTACAACATGGGCGTCTGTGTGGGGGAAACCACTTTGTTTTATATGGACAAAATGGCTCATTGAAGAGAAGAGATAGAAACTACTACTACATTTATACAACCCCTAGATGGTCTTCACTGTATAACGAATGAAGTAATTCCAAGTGTGTTTTTTATCAATATCCATACAGGATAAAACATGTAGGGAAGGGTTAAATAACTCAATGGCCTCTTGAATGATGGCCTGTCAGGTGGGGAGGCATGTGTGAAATTAGGTCGGGTTCTAAACTAGGATTCGGGATGTAACCTTGGGCATGACCATTGATACATTTACACACACACACACACTCCATAATATGAAATGGACTCCAAAGCGTGGGAGAAAGACTTTCTGGTAGATTTGTGCAGATCCAAGTCATCTCGTCCACCTTCAACCAGAAGCACCCATGCCAAATTCCACCCTGCCCGATCCGCCCCCAGAGGTCCGATCGGTAAAAGGTGATAATTAGGCCTGGCCTGGTGCCTTGTGATCCTGTGTTAATTACCCGGATCAGCATCCATGGTTACCGTGGGAACAAACATGCTAATCAGGTTGCCATGACAACAAGAGGTCAGCTGAATAATACATGAAAGAATTGCCATCTGTAAAAAGGCGCCGGCCAAGTTTACATGTCGTGTCACTTCTTTTAACTAGGAACTTCAAAAAGTCGCTAATGAAATTGGGCTTTAACAGCTGTTCATTTAAATTGACACTATTTTAGGACGTTTTGGAGGGGAAAAATATACCACCAGAGTATACAGTATGTGATAGGAGCCTCGACCTGATGGTTTAAATGTGAATTTAAGAACCCCCCTCTCCCAACAGACACACCACTAAAGAAATTATACCAGAAACAAGACTAAACAATACAAATATATACCACCTATGCATCGCCCCCCCCCCCCCTCCCTGTCCCTGCGTGACACTTCTAGAAAAAGTGTATGAATTGAGCAATGCTGCATATCTCTGCAATTACAAACGATTGACATTTAGTCGTGCGAACTGATGAAGGACCAATATAAGCGCCCCTCTTCTCTGAACCAAAGCCAACTACAGGTAATGGGCGTTATGTAGACGCTGCCCGGTCTAGTGTTGGCATCCAGGCACGTACTGTAGTCACCTTTGCTGCATGTAGCAATAAGGTGTTACATAAAGCTAACTGCAGACCACAGGACTGCACACCCGCTCCTACACAGGACCATAACGCACCCAACCGCCGTAACGCACCTCACATTGATCACCGTAACGCGCCTCCCGCCTTGATCCCTGCTGGCCAAACAACCTGCTCCACACGAGCAGCGCGCATGCGTGGTGAGGACGCCCCTAGTATACCCCTAGCGGCGCGGGACGGTACGGCGCGGGACGGCACGAGCAGCTCACAGAGCCGCTCACAGAGGGCGCCAGCAGCAGCAGCAGTGGCTGGTGCTGGGGGAGGCTGCAGGACCTGCTCACTGGGCGCCCACTCAGCTGGAACCGAGCTGCCCTCAGACCAGCAGCAGGCAGTGACGGCAACCAGCAGCCGTCCCACAACACGTGGGGCTGTGTAGGCGTGCAGCAGCAGCGGCTACCGCGTGTGGAGGCCGACTTGTGACCGCTACAAGGGCTTTATTACATGTGGATTACTGCAAGTGAGGGCGTGTGTCCTGAGCGTACTTACTGATGTTGGGGTGTGTGTTAGGTGTCTCTGTGACATGTTAGCCTCCTGTGGCAGCCCTAAGCAGTACACGAGTTGTCAGTTAATGCCAGGAGTAACTCATTGCTGCACTGCTTGTACAACAGGAGTGTATTCCTTGTCCCTCAGATGGTCGTCTAGTGCAGCTTAGTACTTCCATGTGACAGAGTGCAGGACGGAGAGGGCGGCAGATGTGCGGCCTGACAGGGCTACCAGGGTCAGGCGGCATTAGCAGGACGTGTGAGCAGCTCGGTGTGACGGAACACTGCCCCCACCCAGTACACCCAACACGCACCCAATCACAGGCCGTGTCACGATACACTGCTCGCTTACTGACGCCACTTGGCATCTCTGTGTTGTTACTAAATAGGGTGCATTTTTCTCACATGTTAACCTCTTAGTAAACAGCCCAGGAGGAATTGTCTCAGTGAGAAGGTGTGTCCATGGTGTAGATATAGAGACCACGTGAGGTTATTGGTGGTTTACTGGTGGGGAGGGTGTGACCCCCCCCCCCCCCCCCCCCGCAGGGTTAACTGGAGACTTCAGTCAAACCAAAGCTGTCCTTGTGAGTTGAGGAACAGGGCGTTTGTAGTCATAGCAACACCTAAGGAATAAAAGTAACAACAAGAAAGAACCATTGACATGATAGCATCATAACGACCAGACCGCCAAGGACTTCACCATGTGGTAACTATGGTAACACCCACGTCATGACGTGGAATTACAGAGGAATCTGACCCGCAGACGACTTTTGGCTTTCGCTGGTTCCCCGTGTTGCAGCATAGCAACGCCCTGTGGGGATAGAGCAGGCCGGGCACCAGCCAACTCTCGTCTGATCGCCCATTCTCACTGGATCTAGTTCTCTCCGTTTGTCGTCATGCCAATGGGATACTGCCACAGGAACCTGGATGTTGGAATAGTACCCGGAATGTGATTTGAATATATATTATATGGATCTAATGATTTCTGATTATCAAACAGGAATCACATAGGAAGTGCATGGCTCGGGAATTACATGGTAAACCTGTGCAGTACACAGTTGGATCTACCTCTACATTACCCTACAGATGTGGATACCGGATTACTTCGCACACGGAGATTCTGATACAGTGTCAAATATGAAGGGAGTGAGTGTTATGGCAGTTGCACTTTCCAATGTGCATTTTCAATTCACCAATATCCCCAGTGTATCAACTACAGTGAAGATATTCTCGTGTTCTTGAGCTGAGATCTTTATGTTTGGTATTTGATATTTATGAATTACACTATACACGGGTGCTAACACCAAGGCTGCACCAGCACTAGGTAGTGACAGGGGCCTTGTTGGGGCGGGGTGCTGAGGGTGTGAAATTGATGCTGTAGCCGCCAACTCCCCCGTGAGGACGTCAGAGTTGTGCTGCATGGCGGCATGCCGGGGGTTAACGTGGGGCGCAGTGAGTAGGAGACCGGGGGCGAGGGTTAACTCCAACTGGGACCTCATCCCCCATTAAAACTTATTGATCGTTGAACCTCGTCTTTAGTGGAGTTTATGACAGTATATTCTATATTGTGCTGTTTATATTCCCTCCGTATAACCATCTGTTTAGCCATACTAACATTATGTTATCCAATCACAAAAGGTACATTCTTCGACCCGCCTTTTAGCCCTTTAGGACAGTCCTTAAAATAACCTCACGTCCTTGTGGTGGGCTGGGGAAATTGAATTGAAGCTACCAAATGAAACTAAACCACATTTATCGCCTATGCTTCTTTTTCATGTTGGAACACACAGTAGCAATCTTTGTTTCTTACAGGCCTGGGCATGGGGCCATTATGGTTAGGAGGGGAGCGAGACCAAAAAAGAAATAAAACTGGGCTGGTTTCCTAGCAGCAGGTGCTGTCATGGTAATTTAGTACAGAGGTCGGAGGGAAACGTAGCGAATACAAATACGTTTTGTAGTTCTGTTATTTGTCAGTCGGAAAGCATTACTCATGCCTATTTATATCGTATACGTTGTATATAAGTAGAAGTCGTCTATGCCTGAAGATCTAGCATAGTCCCGCCGTGATGTCCCTAGTTCCAGGCAGAAGGAGATTTGAGGACAAAGGGGTAAAGGATCCAGATCCATTTGGATCTGTGTCAGGGTAGCTGGGTGTCGGGGGGGGGGGGTCTCGGGTTTAGGGCGTGGTGTCAAGTGTTCCCCCTGCCCCTCCCCCCCCCCCCACCGCTCACCCCCTGTCCACACGCGGGCATCCTCCCCACCCTGGAGGGCCTCTTCTGTCATAGCCCTGCCCCTCCCCACCACCCCCGACACCAACCTTCAACCCCACCAAGGCCAACACGACTGGTTCACGTAACAGGAAGACAAGTTCTCTTTGGCAACATGGTCAGAAAGGAGGATGTTCAGAAGTTGCCGTCTTACATTTCAACTTTTAAAATCCATTTCCGGTAAAGAAAAACCTAATGGGGCCTAATACATGTACCTACAAATATTACGGTATCTTGATGATAGTTTCTTCAATGTTGCATAAAAAAATGAGGTATTGTTGCAGTCACTTGAACTTTTAAGTTTGGCCTGACATAGTCCTGTGCCATGCACAGTGGTGCGACTCCGTGTTTAGATCCACGTGAGCATGCCTCCAGACTTACACGCTGCCATGTTTCCAATCTCAGAAACACGACTTATTGATGGCCCGTCTAGAGACCACTGTGGACTGTTCATCATTGTAGCCCCCAGGCTGCCCTTTACTCCCATCCATGCCTCTTGTGGTCAGCGGACACTGATACTTGCTGTAAGCTAACCGTTGATCCACCCCTGTCCTTTCTTTGCAAAATTCCTTTTCTATGCTTCATCAGATTCGGGGTATGCTCCATTTGCTCCTCCTCCCTCAATGGTATTTCTCCCCCCCCCCCCCCGTCCCACCCCTACAGACGGGTGTGGATGGGTGCTCACGTGTGCGGCATGATGACTACATGGCAGGGACACCACGGTCTACATGACATGAGGGTGGCATGGTGCTCGTGTGGTACACGGGGACACCAGCAGGGGTCGGGTGTCATGGTTGACCAGCGGGTAGGGCCTCAATACTCTGAGGACACACGACCCCCCCCCCCCCCCCCCAGCACACACGCTGTACATGTGTGGTCACCATGGATATGGGATTGTTGGTCATGTCTATCGCCACTCCCCTCTCTATGTTTGACACGATCTGCGAAAAGGGACCATAGTGGAGGGTGCATTGGGGTAGCCATTCCTAGTACATGTTGTACACAGGCGGTATAGGAGATGTACATTATGTTGTCATGATGTTACGTCATAGATCCCCCAACATGCAGCTTGAACTGCTTCCTGCTGCTGCCAGTCCTGTCCCAGACAGCCCCTACTCCCCTCCCAAACAGCCCGGCAGATATCCCCGCCTACAGATCCCTACCTACCCCCCCCCCCACCCCACCGGTGACCTGTGACCTACCTTGTTATTATCAGGCAGGGAGATGAACCCCAGACCACCAGCCACTAATCCCACCCCCCCCCCCGACCTCAGAAGGGGGCAGGTGGACAATATTCCCATTTGTTCCCCTTATTGACATGTAGGATATAGATATCCATAAGCGCCCTGTCTGTTAGGGGAGGTACAGAGGGTTAGTGGTGCTGTGAGGGGGGCAGCAGTGTGTTAGGGGGTACAGAGGGTTAGTGCCCGGTGTTAGTGGTGCTGTGAGGGGGGGGGGGGGCAGCAGTCTGTTAGGGGGTACAGAGGGTTAGTGGTGCTGTGAGGGGGGGGGCAGCAGTGTATTAGGGGGTACAGAGGGTTAGTGGTGCTGTGAGGGGGGGCAGCAGTGTGTTAGGGGGTACAGAGGGTTAGTGGTGCTGTGAGGGGGGGGGGCAGCAGTGTGTTAGGGGGTACAGAGGGTTCGTGGTGCTGTGAGGGGGGGGGGGCAGCAGTGTGTTAGGGGGTACAGAGGGTTAGTGGTGCTGTGAGGGGGGGGGGGCAGCAGTGTGTTAGGGGGTACAGAGGGTTAGTGGTGCTGTGAGGGGGGGGCAGCAGTGTGTTAGGGGGTACAGAGGGTCCGTGGTGCTGTGAGGGGGGCAGTAGCGTGTTAGGGGGTACAGAGGGTTCGTGGTGCTGTGAGGGGGGGGCAGCAGTGTGTTAGGGGGTACAGAGGGTTCGTGGTGTTGTGAGGGGGGCAGCAGTGTGTTAGGGGGTACAGGGGGTTAGTGGTGCTGTGAGGGGGGGGGGCAGCAGTGTGTTAGGGGGTACAGGGGGTTAGTGGTGCTGTGAGGGGGGGGGGCAGCAGTGTGTTAGGGGGTACAGAGGGCTAGTGGTGCTGTGAGGGGGGGGCAGCAGTGTGTTAGGGGGTACAGGGGGTTAGTGGTGCTGTGAGGGGGGGGCAGCAGTGTGTTAGGGGGTACAGGGGGTTAGTGGTGCTGTGAGGGGGGGGGGCAGCAATGTGTTAGGGGGTACAGAGGGTTAGTGGTGCTGTGAGGGGGGGGGGGCATGCAGCAGTGTGTTAGGGGGTACAGAGGGTTAGTGGTGCTGTGAGGGGGGGGGAAGCAGTGTGTTAGGGGAGGTACAGAGGGTTAGTGGTGCTGTGAGGGGGGGGGCAGCAGTGTGTTAGGGGGTACAGGGGGTTAGTGGTGCTGTGAGGGGGGGGGGGCAGCAGTGTGTTAGGGGGTACAGAGGGTTAGTGGTGCTGTGAGGGGGGGCAGCAGTGTGTTAGGGGGTACAGAGGGTTAGTGGTGCTGTGAGGGGGGGGGGCAGCAGTGTGTTAGGGGGTACAGGGGGTTAGTGGTGCTGTGAGGGGGGGGCAGCAGTGTGTTAGGGGGTACAGGGGGTTAGTGGTGCTGTGAGGGGGGGGGCAGCAATGTGTTAGGGGGTACAGAGGGTTAGTGGTGCTGTGAGGGGGGGGGGCAGCAGTGTGTTAGGGGAGGTACAGAGGGTTAGTGGTGCTGTGAGGGGGGGGGGCAGCAGTGTGTTAGGGGGTACAGGGGGTTAGTGGTGCTGTGAGGGGGGGGGGCAGCAGTGTGTTAGGGGGTACAGAGGGTTAGTGGTGCTGTGAGGGGGGGGGGCAGCAGTGTGTTAGGGGGTACAGAGGGTTAGTGGTGCTGTGAGGGGGGCAGCAGTGTGTTAGGGGGTACAGGGGGTTAGTGGTGCTGTGAGGGGGGGGCAGCAGTGTGTTAGGGGGTACAGGGGGTTAGTGGTGCTGTGAGGGGGGGGGGCAGCAATGTGTTAGGGGGTACAGGGGGTTAGTGGTGCTGTGAGGGGGGGGGGCAGCAGTGTGTTAGGGGGTACAGGGGGTTAGTGGTGCTGTGAGGGGGGCAGCAGTGTGTTAGGGGGTACAGGGGGTTAGTGGTGCTGTGAGGGGGGGGGGGCAGCAGTGTGTTAGGGGGTACAGGGGGTTAGTGGTGCTGTGAGGGGGGCAGCAGTGTGTTAGGGGGTACAGAGGGTTAGTGGTGCTGTGAGGGGGGCAGCAGTGTGTTAGGGGGTACAGGGGGTTAGTAGTGCTGTGAGGGGGGGGGCAGCAGTGTGTTAGGGGGTACAGGGGGTTAGTGGTGCTGTGAGGGGGGGGGGGGCAGCAGTGTGTTAGGGGGTACAGAGGGTTAGTGGTGCTGTTGTTCTGTGAGGGGGAAGGCAGCAGTGTGTTAGGGGGTACAGAGGGTTAGTAGTGCTGTGAGGGGGGGCAGCAGTGTGTTTGGGGGTACAGAGGGTTAGTAGTGCTGTGAGGGGGGGCAGCAGTGTGTTAGGGGGTACAGAGGGTTAGTGGTGCTGTTGTTCTGTGAGGGGGAAGGCAGCAGTACCAGATGTAGATTATCTGTCCCTTCTCCTTGAGCTGCCTGGGTGTTATGAGGCCTACTTAGCAGGCTGCTGTGTGCTTTACATTAACCCCTCACACCAGGCTGCATACATACGCGCATTCAGTGCTTGGGTTTTTAAAGTTTTAAATAGTGGCATTGCCCTCCCTGCTGAATTTCACAAACCAGTGCAGTTCTGTCTGAGCACAAAGCGTCTGTGTAATACGAGATTAACAATTACCTCCATACACGAGCAGCTACCTCTACAACGTTCGTACAAGTAAATCGCCCCGTACCCACACTGTTAATAAGTACATATCTACCTTTAATTACAACGTTTATTGTGTTTACGTATATTCCCCTATAACTACAATGTTAATCTGGTACAGGTATATTTATCAATACTCACTGCGAAGGTTGTAGATTTCCCTATATTTACTATGTTAATCTGATACAGGAAGATCTCATACCCACACTGGTAATCTGGTATCTCCCATAACCACGATGCTAATCTAATATACGTATATCTCCCTATACTCACAATGTTAATCTGGTCGTCATAAGGCCTGTAGCACCTGCCACATGCCTACCTGCCCCCCCCCCCCCTGTATAAGCCGCGCCCGGGGCGCCATACTATGGGCCATAGTGCCTTCCTTCTCCCATTGTTGGCAGATGACGACATCTTATGAAACAGGACGCAGGCAGTAGCTCACAGCCCCCTGAATGGTGCCAGCGTCCACTTCATCTATTATACATGTACCCTGGTGGGGCACCTAAAGCCTACCCACACGGCAGCAGGCTGTGGGGGTGCCGGCTTCAGGCACGGGACGTGAAGAACCCCCGGCTGTGCCCTGGCCATATTGTGGGCTCACCCTGACATCCCCTGTGGGCGGCTCGTCAGGGCTGCTACAGGCCACAAGGGGGTGGAACCTAGACCCCTGCTATACTGCATGGTCCTCAATCCCGGGTCCTCAATGAACATTTTGAAAAAGAAACAAGTGTAAAAGTGGCATTGAGATGTGTTTCCGAGGACGATTTACCTGACCTTATATTGTTTCTGTAGTGATGTAAGCCTAAGGCGTATCACTGGGACTGTATGACCGTATGTTGTAGGCTGCCTAGATGCCTGAGTGTGATGAAACAGCTTTCTGCTGGTGACAGCTCATCACGAGCAACCCCTGCAGTACCCTGAGTCATGTCATTCAATATTCCATAGTCAGCAAAAAGAAGACAGCATACCCCAAAACACAAACCAAATTCTGCACTGACCCACCACCCCTAAAACCCAGATAATGGTATCTCCCTCCCCACACCCAAACTGTCATAGGTGCCCCATAGCCCCAGCCGGATGTCAGAAATCGACCCACGTGACTCACTCTCGCGAAACGGAGCGAGACTGTAAGACCAGGTGACAGGCCAGCTCTCAGCGTCCCGGGAGCAGCTCGTGATGCCGACTTGTGATTGGTGGCGGCATGCCCGGCCAGCCCGGGCTGACGGCAGCCCAGCGCGCTGATTGGACGATGACTCAGGGACACGTGGGTGCGGGCCGTGTTGAGGGCCTAGGGAGGAGGTCTCAGGTCTCAGCATGGCATGGATCATCCTACATTGAAGCAACACCTACCGCAGCAAGGCGGCGCCGACTAGCATGGGCACGCCAAAGGCATGGGGAAAGGGTGGATCGTCTTTGTATAAAGACATGATAACATTAAATAAGGTCAAATATAGCTTCAATCTTTATAATAAGAAGCCATAAATATAATGTGTGTTTATGGAGAGAATCCATGTAACTAGTAACTGCATAAAGGTCAAATAGTCTGAACTGTTCCTTATCTAGTATTGCTGCCTCAGGTACAGCAGCACAGGTACAGTTACAAACACTGAGAGGTTAGAAGCTGGTGTTAGGGACACTCCTCCACCTGGGTTGGTGGGGTTGCATATCGTGTAGGAAGTTTTACGTTAATACCGGGGGATAATACCACCAACAGTATGATTGCCACCCCGGGGGGCCACTCCCTCAGATTTGAATACCATGTGTGAACACGATTCCAAGGGAAAGGGTCCGTTTTTGGGTCATAGGCACGGACCCGCGAGGGTCCTTGATAAGGGGTGGTTTTTAAGCAAATTTTGGGAGAAAGGGGTACATTTTCAGAGGTTTAGAGGGTAATTTTTACTTTTTTTTCCTATAATATTTCTTGGTCACCCTTGAGAAGGGGATTTTTTTCAGGGTCACCCGTAATTAGGGTATATTTTTCAGGGTCATCTGTGATTTAGGTCTGTTTTCTTGCTAATTTCCTCTTGAAAAGGGTATGATTTTTGAAAATTTCGCCCCTTGATATGGGTACCAGATTTGGGGTGATGTTCACACATAGTGACTATAGAAAAGATAGGGAGTGGCCCCCCCGGGATTGCCACGCATACATAAACCCAGCAGTGACCGAGGCCATCCACCTAATTCTACGTCCATCTGTGACAGCTCATTGCAGAAATTAGATTTAGGCACTGATGAATTGGTCAGCGTTACTCTCCAAGCAGTTGCCTTGAAGCACCATGCCCTTTGTTGTTTTGGTGAAGACTGTGCTTTGAGAGTGCAGCCTGGATGTTTTCTGTTGGAGGCTTTACGGTGGCAGAGAGTGCTCATCCAGTATTCATAGCCTATATGAGCCCTTCCTCTAATAGGCCCTTTATGGGTGTTGACCCTGCCCTTATTTAGCCTCATGATTATTTGATTAATTACTCCTGCGTGAAAGCTCCATAACAACATGGGGTGCCCCTCAGTCCCTACCTTAGACGGAGACTGTTTTATGAGATATCCATTCAGTTTCCGTTTCCTTTACGATGTATGATCACGAGACAAGGTCGTTCTGCTGAATATGCTTTGGAACCATTATTACAAATGAGTTCGAGTTTGAATAATTTTTATTGGCAACAAATCCTTTACATGTAAAGTCTTTCGATGTGAGCCAAGATGAGTCGGAGACACAGCTCCTTAGTTCCAGTAGATGCATAATATCCATATACCGGTATACTTATAACTAGTATGATACAAAGGTGCAGCGTGTTGACAAATAACGGCCAGTCATGGGGGGCGCTCACATACAACATAGTCACAATGTACCTTGTGATGGTTCGCCATGAATATGACCTTGGTTGTCGAAATGGCGTTAAACATCCATTACTCACTCACCTTGTGATGGTAAAACGGAATGGTTACGACCTATAAGGCATGATATGCAGTGATGAATCTAGATTGACATACGTAAAACATAAACGGCTCAAGTTAGTAATCTGTAACAGTCCTACACACATACACCCCACACAGCCTGTTCTGCCACACACACGAGCTCTGCTCAGACTCCTCGTCTTCCCCATCCCCCATCTGCAGGCACCGCCCCGTGTAGGGGGAGGCGCGCTATAAGGACGTGTCTAACCACACCTCGTCCCTCCTGTCTGCTGCTACTTCTCCCTATAGCCAGGTAGCAGGGTGCGGCGTGGTGGCATGTCACACCCTGTATGGGGTGGGGGCTCACAACAAACCTCTACAGTACCACCCTGCTTGACGTTGGTGCCGGGGAGGTTATGATTTGTTCTGTGTGGCCTGCCCTAACCCCTACCTCTGGGACGGTTCAGGATTTATCACCTTGTGGAGGAGGCAGCCCCTGGGTGGTGGCCGAGTCGTGGCTCCTTCTTGTGCAAAGAGAAATACAAATGAAAACCTTGTTGAATTTCCTGCATTTCCTCAATTTCCTGAGCTGAAATTGAAGCGGGCGTGTTTTATTGGAAGTGTAATTAATGATTGGTTATTCCAAGTGCAGCCCAGGCTGCAGCTCCACCTCACCATAGGCATGCATGTCCGTCACACACAGCGACACTGCTAACACTACCTAATCTGAGGCACATCTAGAAGACCCTGACCCACACAAGTAACACACGCGTTATGGCCCTTCCTATAAAAAGCCCTAGATATACTCGTGGGAACAGAGGGGCTAACTGGCAGTGGTCTATTTGGGGTTATTTTCTGCCCCTCCCAGGTTGGTTCTTCAGACAACAGTGCTATCTGTGGCGGCCTGCTGGCATGTAGCCCGCCCCTCCCGCACAGACAGACCAACCCCAGACAGCCTTTTTGCACCCACAGATAGCTCCACATTGTTGCTGCACGCCTGTCGTACCGCCCGGCAAAGCTAAATGTATACCTGACTTGTAGAAAACAGGTGATGTGCCATAATAAGAGAACTCATTTAGCCAGGTCACACGACTCACATCCCATAATCGCTGCTGCAAACTGAGACTCTTCTCGACATGAGCCTTGAGGTGTTCATGTATGTACATATACAACATGTGAATGTTGACATGTTGCTACCAGGAGGGTCCCTCACCCATACCTAGGGCCCTCCTGTGCTGACATTATGCATGCTCCATGTACAGGGTCATATAGCTAGACGTGCAGACAACATGTGGCTGAGGGTGGCCTGAGGTGGTGAGGAGGTGCTGCTGGTGGTACAGGGTGGGCGGCAGGTGACCTGCAGGGCAGACACAAGGGCCGCACACACAGAAAAAATCAAGAGTCGACAAACCTGGCACTGCCTTGTCAATTTGACAAGGAGAGGGGCTGGCAAGCAAAACTCTTCAGTAAGAAGACCCATCTAGAGCTACCTGACATATGCCAGCCCTAAACTTGTCTAGAAGTGATTCACCATTCTCCCTGCAGGTGGCCATTACCTAGCATAAATATGTACCCTTGGGAACAAATTGATTAATTCCTATGTTGATATAATACTGAGTATTACAATACATATATGTTAATATGGAGGATTATGTGAAGTATCTAGGGAAAAGGTAAGATAATGTAAAGAATGCATACTTTTGACAACATTTAAAAAATAGAGCACATGTGTAGAAGGAAGACACCTGTTTTGTGTCTTTCACCAGGGCACAAGTAGGTGCATGCACCTTATATTGGTATCATACACACACAAGCCTACAGTCCATTGCTGGAGAGTAACCTATTCTCAGTAAAGACTTGGTGATACACTATGTGAATCCTTGGTGGCACTAATGTATTAGATATTACTTCCAGATGTGGTTATGTATATAAACAAATTGATAAAATAATCTTGTCATCTGGAACCAGACCAAACTCATACATTTGAAACCCTAGACCTACCACCATTATGCAATGATGAGCCCCCAGCTGTGGCTAATCTAGGCCTGCATCAACTATCTTAGTTTGACGACCTTGACAAGTCTAGGGTCGTCTTGTGGGATGGTAACCTGGCAGGTTGTCAATTTGACGAGTTGAAGCTAGTTGATTCTATGCTGTTCACTTAGAAGACCCTAGGGTCTTCCTGTAAGACGACCTTACAGACTCCAGAGCTGTCCAGAGTTTTTCAGTGCACCAGGTACAGTTACACCACACTCAGGTGCTACAAGGGCTGCTGGGGAAGGGCGGGGGAAGCGGCAGTCTCAGCCCCGTCTCTATAATAGTAGAGTCCATGTATATGTACAGGGATATCCCTCTATTCATTGCAGCGGGCAGTGTGTTGTGGGGAGGGAGAAGAGGCAACATTAAGGAAAATATCCGAGCAAAACAACTGAAATTCTACTGTTTGAAGAAGAGAATGTGGATGAGGATAGGTCTACATGTATTTAAGGTCATGACATTAGATTACCATATTCCCCGTTTATAAGACGGGCCCCGAATATAAGCCTGGCCCGGTATTAAGCTGTGATATGTTGCAATTGGAACATAAAATGCTGTCCATTCTCACGAGATGGCAAATACGTAATGGGTATGAAGTTCCAGCCAAGCCCTAGCAGAAGTTTGGTGCTCTTTCTGTTGGCCTTGGTGTAAGATCCGCTTGGAGAGTGTTGGCTACTGATGGGATAGAGCTATATCCCTGGACATCTGGGCTAGCTTCCTTTCGGTCGTCTTGGCTTTTATAAAGTCTCCATTCAGAAATGTCCACAGGGTATATCACTACAGCGGTAACTGGGTCTGATAGACCTATGGGGTGGGAGATTAGCCTACTACAGCAGAGGGGTAGGGTGGGTGGTGGAGGCGTACAGAGGGTTGAGGGTTGCAGACGGGTGTTGGCGCCTCCTGCAGGACGTGTGCAGGCCTTGTGTCAGTGTGAACGTAAAAACTGACAAGAGGGCAGTGAGCCGCTTCCGTCTGCTTGTGGGAAGCTGTGCCTATCATCACTGCAGGCAGCGGAAGGCACACCGGGTACATGGCACTGTACCTCACTGCAGGCCAGGTACATGGCACTGTACTTTAGTACCTCACTGCAGGCCAGGTACATGTCACTGTACTTTGGTACCTCACTGCAGGCCAGGTACATGGCACTGTACGTTAGTACCTCACTGCAGGCCAGGTACATGGCACTGTACCTCACTGCAGGCCAGGTACATGGCACTGTACATCACTGCAGGCCAGGTACATGGCACTGTACATTAGTACCTCACTGCAGGCCAGGTACATGGCACTGTACGTTAGTACCTCACTGCAGGCCAGGTACATGGCACTGTACATCAGTACCTCACTGCAGGCCAGGTACATGGCACTGTACATCAGTACGTCACTGCAGGCCAGGTACATGGCACTGTACATCAGAACGTCACTGCAGGCCAGGTACATGGCACTGTATGTTAGTACGTCACTGCAGGCCAGGTACATGGCACTGTACATCAGTACGTCACTGCAGGCCAGGTACATGGCACTGTACGTTAGTACCTCACTGCAGGCCAGGTACATGGCACTGTACCTCACTTCAGGCCAGCTACATGGCACTGTACATCAGTACCTCACTGCAGGCCAGCTACATGGCACTGTACCTCACTGCAGGCCAGGTACATGGCACTGTACCTCACTGCAGGCCAGGTACATGGCACTGTATGCGAGTACCTCACTGCAGGCCAGCTACATGGCACTGTACATCAGTACCTCACTGCAGGCCAGGTACATGGCACTGTACCTCACTGCAGGCCAGGTACATGGCACTGTACCTCACTGCCGGCCAGGTACATGGCACTGTATGTTAGTACCTCACTGCAGGCCAGGTACATGGCACTACCTCACTTCAGGCCAGCTACATGGCACTGTACATCAGTACCTCACTGCAGGCCAGGTACATGGCACTGTACCTCACTGCAGGCCAGGTACATGGCACTGTACCTCACTGCAGGCCAGGTACATGGCACTGTACCTCACTGCAGGCCAGGTACATGGCACTGTACCTCACTGCAGGCCAGGTACATTAGTACCTCACTGCAGGCCAGGTACATGGCACTGGCTGCATGTTATTAAGGGCCGTGAAGGGGTATAAAACACATGCATGGAGGGGCTGTGTTTTGTATGGGCGTGGGGCGGATAGCTACACCATGAGTCTACCCGTCAGTATTGGGACAGAACATACAAAAACATATCTATAAGGAGGTTACATTCACAAAGCACTCAGAACAACAAGACTGACATAACAGTCATCAGATTCCTGCCCGAGGTCCCTTCTAATAGTTCCTCTCTTCTCTCCTCAATCTGACTGGTAGATAAGTGTTAGTGCCGTCCCTTTATGATGCTGGTCTTTAGAAGTTTGACGAATTCTCCTACGTATTATTGTAGCTGTCTAGTAAGTGGAAGCTACATGGAGCACTCCCATGCGGGAGGTATTCTAACAATGACTAGTTACAATGCTAAAATAGGGATTACTATCAACCCCAGGGATTGAATGATATGTCAAGAGCAGTTTTTTCAAAAAGGCAAAGCACCAGGAAAATCGCTCTCTTTTCTTCTGCTAGGACTTTTTCTACACATGTAGCCAATTATAATTAAGCTTGTGTGTTAGAAACCTCTATAGATCTATAACATGAAAATATACTTAGAGTTGTTGGGAACTTTATATTGGTGGTGCAGCCTTGGCATAGCTATAAGTATTCAGACAACATTTTCAGTGACATTCAGGCTTACGATTTAGATTTGTCAAAGAATCTGTCCTTAAGTTTTGCCCCATATATAGATGGCCCAAAATAGTGTTTAAATATTGGAATTTCATTTTAGGGACTGAGTCATTAAACCTGGATGAGGGAAATGAGTAAAACCTGGATGAGGGAAATGTGAGAACTGTTTGTACACGGAGAAACCCTAGAACCACTGCCTCACACCCTCCCAACCATTGATCAACTCACCTTTGGATTCAGAGTCTGTACCCCAAAAACTGGATGTGGCTTGGTTCTTGTCATTTTCTAGCCAATATTTGGGAGGATAACTTTGTCGTGGTGTTCTGGTGTCCCACTTCCGGGCATGGTGCTCATGCGCAGACATGATGGTAGGAGTGTAAATATGACGTGGTGTCGTGATGGGGACGTTTGTATTGAGCGCCTCTGAAGTCCCTGAATCAGTCCCACAGCCCCCTACTAAAGGGTGAGGTGGACGAGGGTTCACCCCAAAACCTGACACACTAACCAGAGCCACAAAGCGGAGGGTACCGATATAAAACACCCTCAGGTGTCGAAGGATAAACCACAGGAGACACCCCAATAACTTGAATAAGGATTAAATGAGTTAAAGTCAGTAAGTGGGCTTCCTTTGTTGCCTGTCCTCAGGGCTGACCAAGTGTGCCCCAACAGTGTGGGAACAGGACACCAGGCCTGGCCTCTCTGCCCCCTCCCAGGGCCTCAGCACAGGTAGGGCAGTGTCACCTGACTACATGGTTAATCTGCTAACTGTAAAGGGTTTAATCTAACCTGCAGACACTCACATGGACTACACAGCAGAAAGTGTATAGACTGGATAACAAGGGGCTTCAGTGACATCAACCACACAGCTTGACTCTTAATCTCCTGACAGAACCCTATAGTAGCTGGTCCCAGAACTGAATGGGAACGTTTGTTTATTGGCCGTCAGTAACCAGTGCAGGTCACGTGACCACACAGACGCAGCGACACACAGACAGACAAACACAGGCCTCGTTGTGGATCTAAACGAGAACGAGGCTGGTCTCTATCAGCCCTCACCAACAACACACACACGCAGCTTCCTGTAAGCAGTCACCATGAACACCATGGCAACCACCCCGACGCCACCTGTGACGTCATCATCAGGGCAATGAGAAGAACCCAGCAGGAAAATAGGCAAAAGCAGGCTGCCAACTTGTGAGCGGATGACACGGGTGGGTGGTGTAGGCAGTGCCCCCTGCCGGTCTGAGATAGCCCATAACCAGTAAAGTAGGCCTGTCAGTGGCACCGGGCCCTGGAGGCACGTCCCGGCCAGCACAGGGCAGGCCGTGTAGGCCCAGCTGCCCTTGCATCCCAAGGATCAAGTATTTTAAAAAGGATCAGACTGCGAGCCCCCGCGGGGTCGGGGGAGGGGCCTTGATAGGCAGCCGCCCATGGGAGTGTCTGTGTTGTCCTTGTGGGTTTTGATAATGGAGTGGCAACATATGGAGGGGGTGTCTGTTCTTGGAGAAAGTAATCCCTGTGATGTGGCCTCAGTTCAAAGCCCTCCTCTACCCGGGCCCTAGACAGTGTGACCGACTTGGGACAAAGAAGTTAACAGGATTACAGTGTTTTACATGTGACATGTAAGTTGACAGTAATAACCGAGTTGACAGTTGGAACAGGAGTTGACACTGTGACTGTCCTACTCTAAATGCATCATATGTAACATGGCCAAAACAGGAAGCCCTGAATAACATATTTACATTGATTTACAGGGAAGGCTTCCTACTTAACACACATGTGTACAGTGATAAACTGCTGTCCTAGGCTAATTGGAGTTCTCATATATAAAGTACCAACTGACTCCGTATGTACACGTATACAGTTATAGCCCGATTGGTGATATACCAGGGTCTGGAGTTGTATAAACATATCATGCACGTATTGCCAACTGGACTCCCACCGCAGTGATACACAGTTGGCAAGGGGAGTATGAAGATTAATTACTGCCCATCACTCGCAGTATTACCCAAGTACATGTTGTGACTTGTGCCTCCCCAGCACGGTAAGTGTGTGCCTCCACCAGTACACACCACTCACTTGTCACCCCGCATTGCTGCCCTCTACCTGCTGTCAGTACCTGCTGTACAGACGGCACACGGGGTACAGCACCTCACCCACCTGTACCGTACCTGCATGGTACCTGGACGTGGGGTGGTGCCACATGGTGGTACTGGGTGCCGTGCTCCCCTAGCACCCTGAGTAGACACTCACACAGGAGTCTCATACAGGAGGAAGTGCCCTGGGAATGGAGACCATCTATAGCGAAGTCTCGGATTTCTCCGTATGGGCAGCCATGTTAGTTCTGTTCTCGCCATTTATCGTGATACTTAGGCAGTGACCAGACACTCACACACCATAGCTTCCGGGGATCAGGCTACAATACGAGAGCGGAACCAAGGTCTCACGAGATTGCTGGTGTCAGTGTAAACAGTGTGGGTGCGGGAACAAGTCCGATCCCGGTAGAGGCCTATAGTCTCACCATGGTCGGGGAATAAGGATGGCTTCTCAAGTTCGTCTGCTGGCATTGGATTACATTAGTCTGCTGACATTGGGTCGTTACTGTATGAATGGTGGTTTGGATGAATTATACTGGCAACTGACCACTCATAGATATACTGCAATATACGTGCTTTAGATCCATTTAATATGTGTGTACACACCATACATATAAAACCTACCAGCGGGACCGTGTTTGTTGAGCCAAGTTAAATATACCGCCATGTGTGGGCTGCCAGTGATATGCACACAACAGAAGCACTTGGCCCATTGACTTTTAAATCCTCCATATGCCAAGCCAAATATTGACTCACCGACGTTTTTAACTGCTTCATTGAAGAAGCACAGGATATGGGTGTATCCTGTGGGTAGGGGTTGGAGATGAGGTAGTGGACGTTGTACCTATTGGGGCCCGGTGTGTGGTGGGGTGTACGGGGTGTCACGGGGCACGTAGTTGGCAGTTAGTGGCGGCAGTTGGAGCGGGGGTAATTGGTGATTACCAATCAGCGGCTGTAATTAGCAGAGCGTGGCGGCTCTACTGCCCTACCTAACCGGACCTCTCTCTGAGCTGCTCGCCTGCCGCCCTGCCCGGGTGACGGGCACGCGGCAGGCACCTGTTGTAGCAGGCTGTGTGTATGGACTGGGAGCACACACTGTTCTGTATACTCCATGGTCAGGCAGCCCCACGTGGGAGGCAGTACCACTAAGTAGTGTCTCAATCCCTCCTCCTGATGCCAATAGCTATTGGCCTGTTAGACTCACCAGCTGACTGACTCAGTATGTGTGTGACATGTAGATGGGCGGTACATGTGACCAGCCGTGGCCATATTGAGTGAATCACCCTATACTGGGATCAACACAAGGGACACACGGCCAAACTACTAAGGAGTTAACACAACAAATTGACCGTGATACTTATCACTGAGTCATTTTAAGAGGATTGGTTTTATGTAGGAAACCTTTGACACGATACACACAGTACTACACTGTAGACCCTGTCTGGGACCAATTAGTACTGAATCCCTTACACCATGTAGACACCAATACTAAGACATGACTGTTGAGGCTTTCAGCTGTCCCTATCCTATCCACCATGTCTGCCATGTTTTACATAAAGCATGTGGCACGGGGCCTGTCTATCCAGGTAAGGCCCAGGGCTGAACAAACTCTCCACTTCATGTCGCGGCATCCTCAGGTCAGGATCACCGCCGCCTAACCCGCCCGGCTCATGTTTGTACAGGAATCATAATATACAAATAAATGAATAAATAACTAAGTTAAAAAGGATGACGAGGACTCAGAGTAGTGGGCAGCCTGGGGAGGATGTGTGCGGTGACGTGATGTGGGAGGTAGTACTGCAGCACTTTAAGGGACACCCTCACGTCCTTTACTGTATGTCCAATAGCAGACTGGTGGCAGTCATACAGGGCCACCTGGGACGTCGAGTAGTCCGCACCACGGGGCACGGACTGTAGTACCTGGATAACACCACCACCCACAGAGACAACATTACATGTGGATATGTCCTCTGACCAGTCTTACCGCATGGGATATTGATCTCTGGGCATGTACCATGGATCTCCGTACACATGATCAAAATGAAATGCTATACCATGGTGGTGTAAACAAGGCGTACAGCTACATTGTGGTGCTGTGATGCTACACTACCACCAGGAACCTGTACACGGTTATATAGCTGTGTGTCACCCACACCCACACAGGGAGCACCCCCCCCCCCCCCCCCCCACACACACACACACGGCGTGCCTCCAGTGGTTTAATGTGTAGAGTATATGGCTAACTGAGTGCTGAGTGTTAGTCACGTGGTATCAGCATCCTGGAGCCGTGTTTATACCGTTATCTGCGTCCACACACACGTCCATGACAGCCACAGAGGGCTGTGGGGGAGGTGCTGTACATGGCGGCTGGAGTATGTCACCTGGAGTTAGTTATTGGTGGATACCTCAGGATGTGAGCACGTTCAGCAGGTGGAGTACCAGGTGTGTCTTGTAGTGTATAGGGTGGTGGTGGTGGTGTGGCACCTCCGTGTAGTCCACACCAGGACCTGTCACCACTCAGGGATGGCTAACCTGGTTCTCATCTTCACCAGGATTCTCATGGAGTATACGTCTGTGCTACTGGAGTGTTATTTGTCATGTGAGTAATGTACCCATGCTGAGTGGAAATAAGTAGAATTTATGTTTTGAAAATACCAATTGCTCAAAATGGCATTCTGGAATGGAAATGTCAACAACTCTTACAAACACACGCCTGCTAAGGAATGGAAGGCTCAGACAGAATTGGATGGCAATGACCCTGGAATGACCTTGACCGGAGCACACGGAGGTCAAGGTTATGGCTATGAAGGTCAAGCCCAGGTAGCTGGCATTAAGAGGGGTCAGCCAGGGGCGAACGGGGCCAAGGTGAGCCGTATACCTGTGTTTAAGTCTGCTCACAAGGCCACGGCCAGTCGGGTGACCTACAACGCCACCTACAACAGCAACTCAGCTGTCAGCAGCTACGACAACAGCAGCAATGCCAGCTACACCAGCAGTAGCAGCAGCTCCACCAGGGCCTACTCAGCCTCTTCTACAAGCTCATCCCTGTCTCACAGCGGCCATTACGCCAAGGTCACTTACCAGCAAGGTCAGCAGAGGACTTATTACCAGGGTGAGACGCCAGGTGAGGCCCAGGTGACGTGTTACCAGCAGAGTGAGGTGCGGAGTGAGGTGCGGAGTGTGCTCACCTATGTGGACAGTCAGCAAAACCAGGTGGGGTACCAGCAAAACCAAATCGGGTACCAGCAGCAGCAGCAGGGGTACCAGCAGCAGCAGGTTGGGTACCAGCAGCAGGTGGGGTACCAGCAGCAGGTGGGCCCCCCTGCAGCCCCCCTACATGGGGACATGGGCCTCCATGCAGCCCCTCACCACGGGGGTAAACTCTCCTTCTCTACCTTCAACAAACCCAAGACCCACACCAAGCCGCACGTAAGTACACGGGCACACCACACACACAAGTCCTCTGTGTTCAAACAATGATCACTTATTGTTGTTGGTTTAACGCCTACGTTTTTAAATTATTTGAATTAAGCGGTGATTCCACTGCCGTCGATGGACGAATCCGTCCACTTTTGGACGGATCCGTTGACGGACGGAGCAGTGGAAGCAGGTTTTACCCAACAAAATGACCCAAAAACGTTGACGGATTTACTAATTAGGCTTCCACTCCTTATTTTAAAAAAGTAATTTTTTCAGTCTATGTTTCCGTCATTAACGTGTCAATGTTGTGTTTCATCTCCTGTCACGTCACTTCATATTGCCTCTATGGCAACATGACTAACGTTTTGAGAGGCACTATTCTATTTAGTTTTTTTGCTTAAATCATGTCTAATAAACTAATTTTTCTAAGATTTTTTCTCCAACTATGTTCTATGTACTGTGATTGTTCCATATCAGTAACTGAAATGCTAAAAATATTTCAGAAAAATAAGCCCTGGACCATTTTCTACATTTCAGCATGTGTTTCCTCCCTTGGTCACTTTTACTTATTCTGTCACCATGTTCTTAATCAAATAGGGCGAAATTAATGCAGTCTGTTGAAATAAAAACCAGGCATCCATTAAATATGGGTGTCGGCCAAGGGTTATCAATACGTGTCCTCATCTCTTGCTCCTCCTGAGTACTAATAAAATGGTCCCATATTTCACCTTAATTTTCCTTATGGGGATTTAACATGGCGTTGTGGATCCATTGTACACGTTACTGTAAAGCTTATAAAACATCACACATCAAATATTTCTTCCCATTCTCAGTTTCTCTGTCTGCTTGACTAATTCGGGCAATGCACTCCCTATATCCCAACATCCTCACTCCTCTTCATCATGTAGATCTGCGACCTTTTTGGTACGCAATCTCGTCTCCATTTTGTTTTTCGACAAGATGGCGATTGGTGGACGCTCCTACGAAAAAAAAAGTGTAAAACGATCGATGGGGTCGGGATTCGAACCTGTGGCCCGCCGCGTTTGAGGCGACCATGCTACCATTGGGCCATGGGGGCTGTTGGAGGTAGGGGAAGTGTTTACAGAGACATATACAAATGGCGCGGGAAAGGTCAGGATTGCCGAAAAATTGTATCGCCCCCGCTCGTTCCTTGCCGCCTGCCGCCCAAATGACGTTGTCTGCCGCGTGATTTCTCATCCACCAATCAGTTGAATCACGGCTCGGGACCATTTAAGGACGTCCTTAACCCTTTCAGTACGGCATCATCATGCCCTTGGTCGTCATGATGCATGAATGCAGCCCAGAAGGGTCGGCATACAAGTAGTTGGGATACGGTTGACTGGCTGTACCGCAGGACGGCGCGTGGCAGCAGGGGGGGGGGGGGGGTAGTGATAGTTCTACTTCTCTCTATACCTACTTCTCTATACTGCTAGGCCTACCTACGCCCCCCCCCCCCCCATAGCCTACTTCTCTATACTGCTATGGGCCTACCTACGCCCCCCCCCCCCCCCCCCCCACATAGCCAACTTCTCTATACTGCTAGGCCTACCGGTACCTACGCCCCCCCCCCCCCACACATAGCCTAGGGCCTACTTCTCTATACTGCTAGGCCTACCTACGCCCCCCCCCCCTCCCTCCACGTGTAGCGCCTGCCTTCTCTATAGGCCTACCTACATAGGGCCTACCGCACATTTGTAGGCCTACTCACTGTTGAAAAACTATTGAAAAAAAGGGGGAAGGAGCCAAATGTTAGATTTTTTCATGATAAAAGTTTAGTCCAGTAGCTAAACGAAGATCTTTATTTTGTTGAAAAGGAGTCTACAGGCAGTTTCAGCTCCGTAGGGCCATTATTTACTGAGTTACAGAAGAAAGGACATTTTTTGTTATAATTTCTTTGAAACTCAATATATATATATATTTATCTTTTTTCATCAGAAAGGTAGAAGTTGGACTTAACTTATCTATTCGTTAAAATAATTCTAGGGCCATTTTTTTAAGGCCGAAAGGCCCCGGAGGGGCCCTGGTGGTGAGCTTGCGAACTACCAGGTTGAGGCATTATATTGTTTTCATTTGACAGGAAGTCAGTACGGGTGCCGCCATTTTGTTTTAAGGGGTGCCGCCATTTTGTTTTAAGGTGTCACAACACAAATTTATACATATAATGATAAAATTAATATTAATCAACCTTCGATCCTGAGGTTGATCATAAGCATACCTACACCCCCTAACATGGACCCAAGGAATTCAATGGTTCTATTGGTTTGTTGCTAAGACAGCTGGTTGCCTAGCAACAGCTATTCTAATTGTTTATCTGCCTAGCAACACCCATTTCCATGCTCCTGAGGTTGATTATAATCCTACCTACCCCCCCTAACATGGACCCAAGGAATTCAATGGTTCTATCATTTTGTTGCTAAGACGGCCGGTTGCCTAGCAACAGCTATTCTAATTGTTTATCTGCCTAGCAACACCCATTTCGATGCTCCTGAGGTTGATTATATTTGTACCTACCCCCCCTAACATGGACCCAAGGAAGTCAATGGTTCTATTATTATGTTGCTAAGACAGCTGGTTGCCTAGCAACAGCTATTCTAATTGTTTATCTCCCTAGCAACACCCATTTCGATGCTCCTGAGGTTGATTATAATCCTACCTACCCCCCTAATATGGACCCAAGGAATTCAATGGTTCTATTGGTTTGTTGCTAAGACGGCCGGTTGCCTAGCAACAGCTATTCTAATTGTTTATCTGCCTAGCAACGCACATTTAGATGCTCCTGAGGTTGATAATAATTGTACCTACTCCCCCTAACATGGACCCAAGGAATTCAATGGTTCTATTATTTTGTTGCTAAGACAGCTGGTTGCCTAGCAGCAGCTATTCTAATTGTTTATCTGCCTAGCAACACCCATTTCCATGCTCCTGAGGTTGATTATAATCCTACCTACCCCCCCCCCCCCTAACATGGACCCGAGGAATTCAATGGTTCTATTGGTTTGTTGCTAAGACAGCTGGTTGCCTAGCAACAGCTATTCTAATTGTTTACCTGCCTAGCAACACTCATTTCCGTGCTCCTGAGGTTGATTATAATCCTACCTACACCCCCTAACATGGACCAACGGAATTCAATGTTTCTATTAGTGCTGCTGCACTGGTGGCCACCTAGTGGCTGTATATTACACTAAATCCCTGTAATGGCATGTTTTCCCCTGTTGTGTCACATCCATCAGTTATATCATCCTCCTGCCCTGTTTATATGGTGTCTTGAATGGGTCCCCTACAAATATACCAACCATGTAGACATTATGTTCCTTCAAATGCAAGAATTGCGGTTGTTGCCGCGTATAAAAATGCCTGAGGCATTTTTTTACGCGGCAACAACCGCAATTCTTGTTTAACATATATATAGGCCTATGCACTTTAAAAAAGGGGCGTTTTCACCCAGGGTCAATACAGGTCACATGTAGAGGGGTCTGGGTGAATAATGACCACCTAGGCCCACTGTAGCCTAGACTATTGAAACAAGGGGAGAGGGTGCTCTAGGCAATTTTATCAATGTAGGCCTACTAATGTAGCCCAGACTATTGAAAAAAAAGGTAGGGGCGGTGCTATAGGCAATTTTATCAATGTAGGTCTACTAACTGTAACCTAGGCAATTCAAAAAAGGGGGGTGCCAAAAACTCAAGATTGTTTGATTTCCTTGTGTAATATCTAGGGTGTAGAAATCAAAATTACAATTTTGAAAATTCCAAGATGGCCGCCAAAAACTCAAGATTGTCTGATTTCCTTGTTTAATACATGGATTTTAGGGTTATCTAAGGTGTAGAATCCATATTTTGGATCAAAATTACAATTCCAAGAAATCCAAGATGGCCGCCCAAAACTCAAGATTGTCTGATTTCCTTGTGTAATACATGGATTTTAGGGTTATCTAGGGTGTAGAATGCATATTTTGGAACAAAAAGCGCATTTGCCGTCCTTAAAGGGGTCTGTCGACAATGTATCAATTTGCCACCTACTAAGATGTATCAATTTGATGCGCTACTAAGATGTATCAATTTGACGCTGCTACTAAGATGTTTCAATTTGTTGGACTGTTGTTGACTTGCACCATGAAAAATGGGGGCACGGGCCACTTTTATCAATGTAGGCCTAGGCCTATACTTACTGTAGCCTGGGCTATTGAAAAAAAAGGAGGGGATGATGCTATTGACAATTTTATCAATGTAGGCCGACTAACTGTAGCCTAGAAAAAAGGCGGGGGGGGGGGGGGGGGCAGGCGGTTATGGCAATTTTATCAATGTAGGCCTACTAACTGTAGCTTAGATTATTGAAAAAGGGCTCATTATACCGACATGGCACACTCTCCTAGTAGACAAGTATATCACTATGCGCTCGATATAGAGCTTTTTGCTTCTGTGAGTAAGCCTAGGCCTACCATTTGCATAATAGCCCCCTTCCCCACATCCATTCATCCAAGTAATAGGCCTAGTAGACCTATGTGACCCTCCCTTCCGAGAATGTCTGTAACATTTCTGACTTGAAGACATTGACACGTTCCTTTGTGGTTTTTAGACACAATTTTTCTGGCACTATGCTTCACATCAAATTGCCTGCTTGTTTTCATCAACATTTCGTTATTTCCATTGACGGATGGGACATTTTGGCTTCCACCAATCAGTCTGTCTACGGAAACGTTGACAGATGGATCCGTCCGTCAATGTTTCACCTGATTGGTGGAAGCCAAAATGTCCCATCCGTCGACAGAAATATTGACAAAACGTTGAGGGATATTGACAAAACATCAACTTCACATCAAATTGCCTGCTTGTTTTCATCAACATTTCGTTATTTCCATTGACGGATGGGACATTTTGGCTTCCACCAATCAGTCTGTCTACGGAAACGTTGACAGATGGATCCGTCCGTCAATGTTTCACCTGATTGGTGGAAGCCAAAATGTCCCATCCGTCGACAGAAATATTGACAAAACGTTGAGGGATATTGACAAAACATCAACTGATATTGACAAAACGTCAATCGACAGGGCTAGGTGGAAGCAGAAATGCTCTCTGTCGGCTTTTTTCTGACGGTTGACGGACAGACAAGGCACCGAGGGCAATGGAATCTGTGCCTTAGAGTCAGTTAAATGCCTCTGTCGTTGATTAGAATCTCAGATTGTCTTTGTATGATATCAGCTAGAGACATTACAGCGGCTTGTTGCTGACGGCCCCTAGTTACTTGGTGCTAGATAACGGCCTGTGAGGTGAGCAGCAGCGTGTCGGTACAGAGTAACCTGGGGTCAGCTTCATGACAGGTGTAACGGGACGGGTGTAACGGGACGGGTGTAACGGGACGGGTGTAACGGGACGGGTGTAACGGGACGGGTGTAACGGGACGGGTGTAACGGGACGGGTGTAACGGGACGGGTGTAACGGGACGGGTGTAACGGCACGGGTGTAACAGGACGGGTGTAACGGCACGGGTGTAACGGCACAATGTGTGAAGGGCTCAGGTCGTAAACCCCACTGTCTACAGCTACAAACAGCTCTGACCTGAGGAGGTGGCCTCAGTGGGTCACGGGGTCAGCGGGTTACAGCATGCCCGGTCAGCTCTGTACACGGGGAGCACCAGGAAGCAGGCCGCCTGTCTACACAGGGGGCTGGGCTGCTTCCTACCACAGCACACCCTGACAGGCAACTTATACTGGGTATTTCTAATACAGAAATCAGCAATACCAAACAGCTGAACACACATTTTAAAATTCCTATTTTTATTTCCTATCTTCAATGATCTTTCTTAACTATTCAAATGAAAACACCTGTCATGTTAGGTGGGGGGGGGGAGGTTAAAATGCTGGCATAAACAAGTGTTCTGATTTACAACATTGGCAGTTGTGATGTAAACGTGAAATCCCCAGTTGTATGTGCATGATGTGTGTGTGTGAGTAGTGTACAGTTAAAGCAGTGCTGGCTGTGTGTGGCAGGCCCCGGGGCTGGACATGTTAGGTGCCTCCCGGTAACAGGTACCCACCGCACGCCATGTTTATGGTGAACTGCTGCCCAGTCCCTGCCTACATGCTGCATGCTACACACACATACACACCTGTAAGGACCATGCTACATTTTGCGACCTCTCTGAACAAAATTGTTGCCAATTAATTATTTTTTAGCAGATTTTAACGCCTTCCTTCGTAGGTACCGCGACAAGTTTAACGTCGCTTTCACTTGGATGATACGATATACATGTATATGATATTCAGCCCAAGTTTAAAGAAATGCTTTAGCAGTACACATACACTGGTTCAACAAAGACGACTTCACATGTAGGTGTGGTACATATATACAGTGCTGTACATGTATAGGCACAGAGATACAGACTACATAGTGTGTGACGCGCTGCTCCATAAGACTGTCACGGTGAGGGCCTGTTTACCTCCACAAGGAGGATATCCCGTCACCACCAGGATGTGCCCCGGGCCCAGGTCACAGCGGGGTCACCCGGGGAGCTGCCGTGTTGTGACGCCAGGACCAGGCATGTGGTGGCTGCGACGTCAGGGATGTGACGTTATTGTTATAACCTAGTAGCGACGTGACACTGACGTCAGATAACTGGGGTATAGTAGTGTAGTATGGCTATAGTAGTATAGCCCCCGCCCTACCACCGTACTATTATAAGTAGCTGGTGTGAGAGCATACCGGTGTAACCAGAATACACCCAGCACCCTTTCTGTAGAGTGACGGCTTCCCTAGACCCGGACAGAACCTCTTGTATGAGGCCCCTCTCATGTGTCTGTTTGCTTATTAGGAGTATGTCCATTTACTAGGATGTGTCGTGTTTCTGTGTTCGCGTATCACCTTTAGTCAGATATATATGAAGATCATTTAAAGAAGACCCAGGACCATGTATTGTGTTGTTGGTGGGGTACATGGCCTTGACGCCGCACCACGACCTCCGACACTCAGACAACAAGACGCACATAAAGACGCAGCATTGATGGGTGGCCGAGTCTAGTATTCTGGTCATTTCCCCATTGTTTGTGGAGTGTGAGTTGGTTTTTCCACCAGGTACAGATAAATGTAGGTCATGTTTGACTTTTGGTAATATTTGATGGGTTGTGGGTTTTGTTGCAGGGACAGATTGTGTTGACCCAATTAGTCACATTGAGTATGGAGATGAGCCCGTCAGGACAGCAGCGGGTGCAGGCCTCGTGTAGCCTACCCATAGTAGCGGCAATACCTTGTAGATGAGTTCTCCATTATGGTTAGATGGTTGTTCTGAGGAGGAGGCTAATTATCAAAAGATGTCTACCATACATTGAGGCAGTGTGAGCTGTACCACGTGGTCATGTGTACATCCAGTACAGCTCTGGTTGTAGTGGGAACTGCGGGTTGCAATGGCTATCTGGGAACAAGTGCACTGGGCCCTAAACCCCATGAAGGCGACGCTAACAAAATGCATTAAAAAAATCGAAAACCTCTAAAAATCAATTCCCCTTTGTGTTTGATCAACTGAAAACAACGCTGAACCCGATACCCTGTATTAAATATCACACTCAAACAGATTTCCCCAAAACCCCATTATTTCATCTTATTTGTCTACTCTTTTATTTTATTCTCTACAGATCACATGTGAAAATTACCTAGAACGAACACTTCTGAATGGGGATTCGTGTGTGACTGGAACAACCGCTTATATGGAAAAGGAAATGAGCATTTAATCTTCATATAAAAAAACGTTTGGTTTCTGCACTTTAACCTGTCCCTCTGCACCCTCACGGCAAGGGCTGCAGCCCATTTAATTGGAGTAATCTCGAATAACAGTGTTAGGAACTGACAATGCTCGAAAAGGGGGATTGGTTCGTTTTTTATGACAGTTTATTGGAATTTCACCACACTTAATTGCTAAAATGGGGGCGGGGTGGGGCAGGCTCTATTGTCCTGAAAATTAGGTTATTTGAGAGAATCTGTCTGGGCGATATTAGGGGCGCTGGTGTTACCATGGTGATGCGTCTACAGGGGGCGTGGCCTGCCACCTGCCACTCAAATAAGGGACGGGGCACTCCGAGGACAGGCGCGGTCAGATATGGGGTAGGGGAGCCTGGTCAGTGGGTGAGTGTGGACAGCCATGTGAGTAGTATAGGGAATAGGGGGTAGGCAGGGTGTGAGTAGTATAGGGAATAGGGGGAAGGTAACAGTGTGAGTAGTATAGGGAAGAAGCATGGTGTAAGTAGCATAGGCAATAAGGGAAAGGCAGGTGTAAGTAGTATAGGGAATAGGGGGAGGCAGCAGTGTGAGTAGTATAGGGAATAGGGGGAAGGTAGCAGTGTGAGTAGTATAGGGAAGAAGCATGGTGTAAGTAGCATAGGCAATAAGGGAAAGGCAGGTGTAAGTAGTATAGGGAATAGGGGGAAGGCAGGGTGTGGGTAGTATAGGGAATAGGGGGAAGGCAGCATTGTTAGTAGTATAGGCGTCTAGCCGGTTGCATTATCAACCAATGAGAAAATTCACTGGCCTTCACTGCGGAATTCTTAGGGGGCATTATATAACAGCCTGTACCCATTGTGATTGTTGTATCAGTGCTTGTCTCGCTGGTTACCAGATCAAGCAATGGTGCCCCCTACTAAAGAACCTGCAACATCGGTATACGGAATAGCGGGAAGGCAGCAGTGTAAGTAGTATAGGGAATAGGGGGAGGCAGCAGTGTGAGTAGTATAGGGAATAGGGGGAAGGCAGCAGTGTGAGTAGTGTAGGGAATAGGGGGAGGCAGCAGTGTGAGTAGTATAGGGAATAGGGGGAAGGCAGCAGTGTGAGTAGTATAGGGAATAGGGGGAAGGCAGCAGTGTGAGTAGTGTAGGGAATAGGGGGAGGCAGCAGTGTGAGTAGTATAGGGAATAGGGGGAAGGCAGCAGTGTGAGTAGTATAGGGAATAGGGGGAGGCAGCAGTGTGAGTAGTATAGGGAATAGGGGGAGGCAGCAGTGTGAGTAGTATAGGGAATAGGGGGAAGGCAGCAGTGTGAGTAGTATAGGGAATAGGGGGAAGGCAGCAGTGTGAGTAGTATAGGGAATAGGGGGAAGGCAGCAGTGTGAGTAGTATAGGGAATAGGGGGGAAGTATACGATAAGTGATTTAACATGGGTCATATATTGTATGTAAAATAGGCACAGCAATTATCCAGAGCATACCAATGACTAGAGAGAAATTCTATAATTTAGACGTTGATATCAACTCAGCAGTTTATGCTGAAACGTCTACCAAAACTTGATAGGTCAGGCCAGATTTTGCCTTGAGAATGTGTATGTCAGCTCCCTTTCTCTTGTCCACAATCATCTCCCTGTCCATCCTTGAATCCTTATAGCTTCCTCATTCTCTTTACCCTCTCAGCCTTACTCCCTGCTTTTGTTGTCTGTAATCCATTTCCTGCATTGCAGCCGCTCCACTACCCATATGAAGAACAGATACCAAAACAGATTGGGACTGAACGGTTTTAAAGCATTCCTACTGAATTGCTGCACACAAAACAGCAAAATGAGGCAGGGTTCCTTTTTGCACCGTGACAGCTATTGGATTTAATAATTCAAATCAGTATTTTGCTTCCCAATGGCGACCTCAGTATGTTTTATGGTGATGAAAATGTAATAAATAAAAAAGAAGAAAATAATTGTGAAGCACTTTTGACCCATCTATCGATTTCCATAGAGTTGGATGTGAAATGTCCTATTTATTTCCCCTGTAATCGCTATAAAAGCAGCAGATGGAAAGCATTGCCTTTCAATTGAAACTCTAAAAAATACAACATTCAAAATCGGGATGAGATGGATAATAGGGAGCAGCAGATGACTACCATAACCCATGCCATTGACCAGTGCAAGGTGCAGAGCATTTGATGTGTTGAATACAATTTGACAATTTGGCTCGTATTTATAAGCCCCAGGCAAAGGAGTATGTGTGCGTGTGGGCCCCATCCATGGCGTCTGATCACTCCCAAACGGAATAGGTGAAGAGGCAGGGTGCTGGGTGCTCAGGGCGTGCACTATTGGACTGGAGTAGTGCAGGAAGACGGGAGGGGATGATTAGGGTGAGATCCAGGACGGAACAAAGCCTCAAATAGGAAAGAATACAATGAAGGATCTAAGAGCTCAGTCTGGGTGACTGAACATGGCCAATCTGTTACTATCGTAACCAGATCCAAACATACAAACACGTGTGTAAGACCGTAGACTTGACTATGACGTATCCTAGTTTTCTTTTTTCAGGGTCCTCCATTTGAATATTTTGGGTTTTCCTTTAGGTTGATCACTGTCAATGCCGGATTAGTTACCAAAAGTCCCCCTCTGGCTGTCACAGTGTGTGCCGATTACACACGGCCTGTCACAGTGTGTGCAGATTACACACGGCCTGTCACAGTGTGTGCAGATTACACACGGCCTGTCACAGTGTGTGCAGATTACACACGGCCTGTCACAGTGTGTGCCGATTACACACGGCCTGTCACAGTGTGTGCAGATTACACACGGCCTGTCACAGTGTGTGCAGATTACACACGGCCTGTCACAGTGTGTGCCGATTACACACGGCCTGTCACAGTGTGTGCAGATTACACACGGCCTGTCACAGTCTGTGCAGATTACACACGGATTGTCACAGTGTGTGCAGATTACACACGGCCTGTCACAGTGTGTGCAGATTACACACGGATTGTCACAGTGTGTGCCGATTACACACGGCCTGTCACAGTGTGTGCAGATTACACACGGCCTGTCACAGTGTGTGCAGATTACACACGGCCTGTCACAGTGTGTGCAGATTACACACGGCCTGTCACAGTGTGTGCAGATTACACACGGATTGTCACAGTGTGTGCAGATTACACACGGCCTGTCACAGTGTGTGCCGGCTGTGCTGATTATGGCCTGATAGATGGTTGTGACAACTACTTTGTTGTGTGATAACAAAGCATCTTGTCAATTAGAAAAATGGACTTGTCCACCAGCCTTAATTAAAAGTGTCACTTTGGCTGTTATATTGTTGGTGCAAAGTACTGCATGAAGGGACGGTTTAAAACGGATTATGATGTATGCAGTTGTGGGGAAGAAAGAAGGCAAGGTGTGAGCACAGTAAGAAATATCGTTATTAAAGTATAGTCTTGTAACTCATTCTGTCGCATTTCTGATGGTTTGACGAAAGCAGGTTTATTTTCTGTGAAAGGATTTCCCACAAGATTGACCCTTCAGAAAGTGAAAAGCTACGCCATGGTTCATTGACCAAGGCATACTTGAGGGTGGTTGGTGTTTTCTGTGTAAACAGTACAGTGGTAGCGATGCTTTTTTTGATGAAGAGTCAAGTTTAATTATATTTTCCATGAAAACACGCCCATTATACCTTGCTATAAGGAAAGGGATGGGGTGGCAGTGGCATATTGTTTCATCAAATACCATCAAGTCTGCTTGTCAGCTGTCGCAGTGAGAAATTACACGTGTATACATCCTAGCAGCATTGCCGGGCACTATGTGAGGGGAGGCCATCTTACAAAACCCGCTCTAGATAATCGTGCCTACCATATTGTCAGTTACAAAGAAGTATTAGCACTCATAAACCCTACAATTTATAGACAATTTGTCCAACAAATTTGCTGCATAACCGACTGAATTGTGTATAGGCCCTCGGCTCCCTCGTAAATTGCTTTGGTGAAACTATCTAAAATTCATTCCTACTTGTTGTCTTAGCATTTCCCTCACTCATTGCAGTTAACATTAGATGCCCCATGGGAAATCCTCCACTATTTCCAGTATTGAGATTTCACTTTACATTTTCTGAGGCGAACTGAAACGATGTCCTTTTATACCCCCCCCCCCCCCCCTCCATCTCATCAGGTTAAAAAGATGGTACCAAGAAAGGGTTGCCTGTTCATTTTAGCGGACCACAAACGCGCCCAGTCTGTGTTGACAAACCGCCCACCATTGTTTGCACCTAATAACCCCAGAGTGGTTGCCATGGTGCCGGCGGCAGCAAGGCATCTTGGGTAATGGATGGGAGGGAGCTGGTGTTGATGTAGGTGTGTGGGTTTGTTGGGTATCAGTGTGTGTGTGTGGGGGGGGGGTATTGTGTCAGTAGAGGAGACTGGTAACCATGGTGACAAAGAATTCCTCTCCTCGTCCCTCTCCTGACCTAGCTACAATGATTGATCTGATTTCTGACGGGATCACCCCCCCCCCCCCTCCCACTAAGTGTGGACGATAAGGGATCAAGCTGAAAGCGTCCCACAGTGAGCCACCACCTGCAGGTATGAATGAACATTCCGTCCTGTCATTGCTGTATTCAACTGCACTATTAGCTCACTTGGCGAGTGGCAGTCCTCGGTTTGTAAAGCAAAAAAAACACGTTAATACCAATCCATGGGCCGTTTAACCTGATCCATGTGAGTCAGTATTCAGTTGATTTGTATTGTCCAAAACATTGTCCCTCCATTGCCGCCCACCCCCAAAAAGGCCCAGCCCCTGCCTTCTCCTACATGCCACCCCTGCCCCTCTACATCCCTACCTCCCCCCACACACACCTCACCACCACCTTAAGGCTGTGGCCGCCCACCCCGGGGAGAATCATTGCCTTCATGACTACGAATGGAGAGCGGGTGTCGTTTATTATGTGTGATGAATAATGTAGGGGTGCGCTTGTCGTCGGGGGCAAATTAACAAGTGAGATGTGGGGACGCCAAGTCTGTGAATCAGCAACAGGTCCCCCCCCCCCCTGCAGCCCTCCCTGCGTGCCCACACCCCACTCCCCCACCCCACACACCCGCCGCCCGCCCCCTGGTGGCTGTACACGGCTACCTGCTCTGTGCTCCTTGCAAGGGGGAATTGCACTACTCCCCCTGTGGTAGAAGTTCTATTGGATTTTAAATCGGGTTTCAATAACCATATCTGCATGTGTAGAGCCCAATATTACCCCCGTAATACTGAGTGAATATTTGTCATTGTTCAGTCACGGCCTGCCTTCTGGCTCACATGACCAGCAGCACATCAGAACTGCTCCTTTGCACAATAGGACGCCCTAGTACTACTGTCGGACGCTCACTGAGGGGTCTAGCACTGTGGGACGGGTACCTCACTGCACTGTGGGACGCTCACTGAGCAGTTCCCTGAGCTGATCGGCCACTGGTTGACCCCCGGGTACCAGGTGAAGAGGCCGCCACGAGCTGCTCGTGACCAGTCCGTGCTGCGGGCTGGTGCCGGGAAGCAGCACCTCTATAGGATAACCCCCGGGGATGACTTTCGTGACAAAATGCTGCAAATCTATTCATCAACCCACACCCAGAGAGAATGGGGTATGCGCCGCTTCATGACAAGTATAGGCTGGAGTAGGGGGAGGGGTTCTTAAATTAAGTTGTGGACGCTAGAGACTTTTACACATTGACTCTCTCTCTCTCTCTAGATATATAAATGGCTTCCCTGATTCACCACTGTAGGGTCCGGTGACCAGGAAGAGAAGAGACCTGTACAACTTCTACTGCTGCATTTTGTACGAGGCGATCGGGCGCTGACGAAGTGGGCCTGATGGACGAAGGGGCATCCCGTACTGATTACCATCCACCCTAGAGTCCTCCTCCACTCAGAGGTCTTAATGACATTTAGCTCCCAGCCATAACAACTGCCGGGTTTTCTCACATCTTTAGAATTTGCCATTAAATGTAGTCATGCAAATGTTTAAACCCTCATCAGAATACATCTTTCCAGAAATAGGGGTTGTAAGTCCCTCATGCAGGCCGTTAAAACGTGGTCAGTGTTAACACGAGGTGGCACGGTGCAGGTCCAACCTGGTCAATACTAATTAAGTCTGATCCCTGCACCGCCTGGGGCATGAGGCGCCCGCCCCTAACACGACCTGACTGCTGCCCACACCGCAGTGTCTTACCGCACAGACACAGTTGGTGCAACACACGTGTGTCATCCTGCGTGAATGATGTGCCCTATGTATGTGTGTTATGGTGTGGGACGTAAACTGGGTCGGGTCTCAGAATTTCAAGCCATATTCTGATGGCTTCCAATCACTAGACAACAGCTTCACCAATATTTCTTGGCTATTTTAATAACAATGGCCTGCCACCATAGCCCCGTACCCAACATCGCGTAATATATATACAATAAAGTTTTCTCAAGAAACTTCTCATTTGAAATGAGAACGAATACGGCAAATTTAGAATATGCTGTCTGGTGCATAGTGAGTGCCATACTTGCGTCAAGTGCACAGCGAGGGCCGCACAGACGCCACTGGTGCCGTGTATCAAGCAGTCCTGGGCTGTATTAGAAGTAGTAATTCACTCACTTCACCAATTAACCACTTGAGTCTGATTCCACCACTTGAGACTTCACAGTTGATTATTGTCGGTGGGGGGGTGGGAGGACACGGGGCCTTGTTTCTGTCAACAACCATTAAACCCTGGGTACTTGTAACAGTCAGGGATGTTTATCCGATACAAGTAGGGTAAATATTTTACTGCAGTGTCATCTTAAGATTAACCATACAATCCTTCCCGGGAAAAGTCATCCTGGGGCAGACCCATCTAAAATATATCTTAGCAACATACTTGGTTATTATGATAAAGGTGTTTTACTCAACTGGGAATGAAAGCATTAGGTATATGTAGTAATATGCAAGACTTTTGCTATTAGAAGCAATGGTTCAACTCGTTGATCCATGTAATTGCAAACATTCTTAAGAAGGAACCAGTGTCATAAATAGTCCTTGTATTATAGCCCCACTGCGGCAGCTGTCCTTAGCGTGGACATTCCTCCGGTTATCTTTCACTGCGCCATGTGCCTCGGTATGGGGTGGCATTTAGCTATAGCTGCATAAGTCTACTATATTGTATGCCTTAAGCTGTTTAATATGGAAGTACTTGGTACCTTATGTCAGCATCTATACATGGTCAGCCCCTACATGGCCCCTTGTGGCCTTGTTTTAGCCTGGTTACCCAGTGACACAGATGTGTCCCGGCTGGTTACCTCGGTGAGGCAGTAAGACAAAGCCGTGTTGACAGGCACGAGCGGTGGATGTCTGTGACAGTGTCAGCAGGTGTCAGTGGGGCTGACAGCACTGACAGATCACTGCTCAGGGCCTACTGCATACCTGTGCTACCCAACTATGTATGTAATGTCTACCTGCAGTCAAACTGTGCACTCTTTTTTGAAGTGAAGTCTACCCTTCGTATAGACTGTGTGTGGACCCATTGTATAAAGCCTCAGTTACAATGCTGAGGCATTTACACAGGTTATCGTATCGTGAACTGGTTTTTGAATGGTTCTGGGTGTATCATTGTGTATCTGTACATTATTATGTCTGTATTACCATACCTCATAGCTGCTTCTCCTAGGTGTCATGCTATCCTTTGTAGTACATATACCCACACATTGGTGTAGAAGTGTCCTACAGGGAGAGTCAAGTCAGCTGTTGCCATCCCTGTAGCTAATGCTGTTCTTGACATCGGACCACATGATACCTCACCATGTCCTGCCTTATACAATGCTAAACGCCCACAGAGTGCCACACGGTGCCGTGCTGGGACATTTGGCCTGTTACCACACAGACAAACAGACAGTTAGCAGTATAATCCCAGTTAAACGCTTACACAGGCGGGCAAACAGGCAGTTCATGCTATAACCTTTGGGCCTACAGCTGATAAGGGTAAAAGGATCAAAAGAAAATCAATATGAAGCTGTAAAACATAATTTCGGTCTACTGTTGCAGTTAAACTATAGGAGCATATTTAGAAACCATTTCTGGTCGAGCTCATGAATGTGTATCTATTATTGCTAGCTAGCTAGACATTGCTGACATTCACAGGTCATTATTACAAGTAATGGTTCATGGTTCATATATGGTTCATACAAGCAGGTATACCTGACCCAGTTTCGCAGGCTACCCCTCCCACTCTGCTCACTGCCGACTGAAGAAGTCTCCGTAACCTGGTTACCACATAATCGGGCCAGGAGCAGTTTAACAGGATTTGTGCCTGCTGGCCTCCAGGGGATCAGTCCCATCAGCTTCTGATAAAAACTCAGAGAAAGACCGGGGAAGGAGCAGCCATAACACGACCAGAAAAACAGCAGAGTGCATTTTTACCAAGTCAAGTGTCAACTTGTCGGTGCTGTGTCAGTTGACACAGTTCACTCAGCAGGATAAAATATTGATATTGATGATTGTCCACCAAATTGGATTTGGGGAATAGTCCTCAGATATTGACTATGAAAATTGAAGAATTGCAATCATTTGGAGATTTGACAAAATATCATTACCAGTAGCTTACTCAGGATGTGGACATTACTTGATGGCAAACTTCAGTTTGGCCTGATTGTGAAGGATTTCTTCAAGAGAGGCGGTTAGGGGAGCGAGGTGTGACTGTCAATATAAAAAAATTTGGCAGAAAGTTAATGGAAGGCAAACATGAAAGTCAAGTGGCAGTGAATGAGTAATGGGCGGTCCCCGAGGACATGCCAGACAAAGGCAGTCCACCCCTCACCCACCAACTACTCCCCCAACACCCAACTTACCATGGGCAGGCGCGAGCTGACAGCCAGAACAAGGTCACCTTGTCCTAATCGGCCATAATGAGCGATATTAGGGGTAAGGAAGGCTGGGCGTTGCTATGGTGACAATGTCACCAGCTGTCACCGGGCAGCATCCTGACCAGAAACACGTGGTTGGTCATGTGATTCAGTCCCTTCAGAATCTTTTGCGAATGGGAGGTTTGATCCGTGAATCAAGGGTTCTGCCCCAAGTGAGTCCCCTGTGTGTCCTGTCGGTATTGTGTTCCCACTGAGAGGGATGTCCTGCCAGTAGCGACTGGATACTGATGAACGTTGTTAGATATTGCGATAAGCGATTCTCAGGTTTATAGATCTGGCATTATATCAAAAGTGGTTTTAGGACCCGTATGGAATATCCCATATTCCTGAAATGAAAGGACTATGTTAGATTAAGAAAATGTCAGCTTTTAACAGTTATTGTATACGTAGTAAGATAAAGACCTGGAGGAAATGGGAGAGGATTTATTAAAGTGATGCTCTGAGGAAGAACTCAAGGTGTAAGTGAGGCTCGAGCTGCCTGCTACTGTCCCCCATCCCTATACTACTTACACTGTGTGTTGGTGTCTCCCTCCAACCCTTACCTGCCTCTGTCCCCCATCCCTATACTACTTACACTGTGTGTTGGTGTCTCCCTCCCACCCTTACCTGCCTCTGTCCCCCATCCCTATACTACTTACACTGTGTGTTGGTGTCTCCCTCCCACCCTTACCTGCCTCTGTCCCCCATCCCTATACTACTTACACTGTGTGTTGGTGTCTCCCTTCCACCCTTACCTGCCTCTGTCCCCCATCCCTATACTACTTACACTGTGTGTTGGTGTCTCCCTCCCACCCTTACCTGCCTCTGTCCCCCATCCCTATACTACTTACACTGTGTGTTGGTGTCTCCCTCCCACCCTTACCTGCCTCTGTCCCCCATCCCTATACTACTTACACTGTGTGTTGGTGTCTCCCTCCCACCCTTACCTGCCTCTGTCCCCCATCCCTATACTACTTACACTGTGTGTTGGTGTCTCCCTCCCACCCTTACCTGCCTCTGTCCCCCATCCCTGTACTACTTACACTGTGTGTTGGTGTCTCCCTCCCACCCTTACCTGCCTCTGCCCCCCATCCCTGTACTACGTACACTGTGTGTTGGTGTCTCCCTCCCACCCTTACCTGCCTCTGTCCCCCATCCCTGTACTACGTACACTGTGTGTTGGTGTCTCCCTCCCACCCTTACCTGCCTCTGTCCCCCATCCCTATACTACTTACACTGTGTGTTGGTGTCTCCCTCCCACCCTTACCTGCCTCTGTCCCCCATCCCTATACTACTTACACTGTGTGTTGGTGTCTCCCTCCCACCCTTACCTGCCCCTGTCCCCCATCCCTATACTACTTACACTGTGTGTTGGTGTCTCCCTCCCACCCTTACCTGCCTCTGTCCCCCATCCCTATACTACTTACACTGTGTGTTGGTGTCTCCCTCCCACCCTTACCTGCCTCTGTCCCCCATCCCTATACTACTTACACTGTGTGTTGGTGTCTCCCTCCCACCCTTACCTGCCTCTGTCCCCCATCCCTATACTACTTACACTGTGTGTTGGTGTCTCCCTCCCACCCTTACCTGCCTCTGTCCCCCATCCCTATACTACTTACACTGTGTGTTGGTGTCTCCCTCCCACCCTTACCTGCCTCTGTCCCCCATCCCTATACTACTTACACTGTGTGTTGGTGTCTCCCTCCCACCCTTACCTGCCTCTGCCCCCCCTGTCCTTGTGGGTTAACTGCTAGATATCACTCCATACATTAGAAACTCCCTAAGCCGCTCCCCTAACTAGCACCTGAGCGATCCTGGACTCTAAACTTGACATTCAACCAAGCTCCTGCTTCTAGGCCCCCATTCCCCTGCTGATAAATGAGCACCGGACGTTGCGGTCAGACCGAGGGCTTTACGCTGAGGGCAGTTCCTCCTGTAGGCAGCCCCGTGTTTACCGCCGCCATTAGGTGCCCTAATATGGTCATAAAGCCACAATTAACCACCACTAGCTGCTCCCCTCGGGCTGAGCAGCGTCCTGAGCGGATACCAGATGCATTCTGGTGGTATAGCAGATACAGTCCCTGGTGCAAGGTATCAGGATACCCTGGTACTGTAGCTGTACATCCTGGTACTGTAGCTGTACATCCTGGTACTGTAGCTGTACATCCTGGTACTGTAGCTGTACATCCTGGTACTGTAGCCGTACATCCTGGTACTGTAGCTGTACATCCTGGTACTGTAGCTGTACATCCTGGTACTATAGCCGTACATCCTGGTACTGTAGCTGTACATCCTGGTACTGTAGCTGTACATCCTGGTACTGTAGCTGTACATCCTGGTACTGTAGCTGTACATCCTGGCACTGTAGCCGTACATCCTGGTACTGCAGCTGTACATCCTGGCACTGTAGCCGTACATCCTGGTACTGTAGCTGTACATCCTGGTACTGTAGCTGTACATCCTGGCACTGTAGCCGTACATCCTGGCACTGTAGCTGTACATCCTGGTACTGTAGCTGTACATCCTGGCACTGTAGCTGTACATCCTGGTACTGCAGCTGTACATCCTGGTACTGTAGCTGTACATCCTGGCACTGTAGCTGTACATCCTGGTACTGTAGCTGTACATCCTGGCACTGTAGCCGTACATCCTGGTACTGCAGCTGTACATCCTGGCACTGTAGCCGTACATCCTGGTACTGTAGCTGTACATCCTGGTACTGCAGCTGTACATCCTGGTACTGTAGCTGTACATCCTGGCACTGTAGCCGTACATCCTGGTACTGTAGCTGTACATCCTGGCACTGTAGCTGTACATCCTGGTACTGTAGCTGTACATCCTGGCACTGCAGCTGTACATCCTGGTACTGTAGCCGTACATCCTGGCACTGTAGCTGTACATCCTGGCACTGTAGCCGTACATCCTGGTACTGTAGCTGTACATCCTGGTACTGAAGCTGTGTATATGCTGGAAGTGACGAGCAGCAGGGAGCTGTAGAAACAGTTTAAGTGGGTGGTGGGAGTCCCAGGGACGAGGTTGAGGGGGTACAGATGGGAACCAGGCATGAGCACTGATAGCGATAAGCGAGGCCTAGTCAGACTCGGACGATAAACGATAAAGAAAAGGAGGAGATGAATCAATAGAAAAGTATGATTGAAGGCACCAGGAGTCTTACAAAAACCTGATCTCTGTTACAGCCCAGACTGCCTCAGTTGAATAGCGGGTTTCTGTGGGTCTCGGAGAGGTTCTTTTCTCCCTTGATGAAGTATTTTTCTTCTGTGATATGTACCTCTGCTTCATGATAATTAACCAATAATATATGAATATCGCCGAACGCGGGGTGTGTATTCTTGAATAACGTACCGAGGTGCGTAGCACCGAGGTCGTTATTCATGAATACACACCCCAAGTTCGGTGATATTCATATATTATTAGGTTTATTATACGATATTTCCATTCAAATGTCTTTAATTACCTTATATGAGTCCTAATTTGGCCATTTTGAAGGATTATTGACTGAATATCACTCATACACCAGTAGCGCCATGTTGTTTTGATATCCCACCAACCCTGCTCGCTGATTGGTGGAGCCTGGTGACGTCATAGCCTCAATCTCCAACACTGAGTCCAACATAGAATTTGTGAGGGGGCCAGCTTGGGGCTATGTTATATACTAACCAGCGTTTCCCTCCACATTCACCACAGCCGGATAGGCATGGCCGCTAGCGTCTCCGCCTCACACGCCAAGGGTACCCGGATCGATCCTGGGTGGAAACGAACCATTTTCAAAATGCCTATTTCCATGTGGAAAAAAATCCCTAGAATTATTTTAACGAAAGGCTAAGTAAAGTCCAACTTCTACCTTTATAGTAAAAAAGAAATTAGAAAAAAATATTGATTTTCAAAGAAACTATACCAAAAAATGCCTTTTCTTCTGTAACTCGGTAAATAATGGTCCTACAGGGCTGGAAATCCGCCTGTAGACTCCTTGTTTCGCCACCTCCCTCTACCAGCGCTTCCACGGCGTGGTGGTTAGCACGTCGGACTTCAAGTCTTGATGTAGCGTGTTCGAGTCTCCCTAGAACCTCGGATTTTATGGGTGACGATATTCCAAATCGTTCTGATATCCACCCCCATTCAGAATCGTTCTGATATTCAGGATATCAGAACGATTCTGAAATCCCCATTCAGAATCGTTCTGATATCCAAAAATGCACCCCCCCAACTCTCCTGTATGCACCAATATAAGAACGTGAATATCACGTAAAAAGCACGCTGTAAGCCCATATCGTATAATAATTGAGCATATTGATTGAAGTTACATAATACGATTCCATATCAGAACGAGAAAGTAAAACAAAATGATTGTCTGATAAATAAGCTGACACATCGCTAAAAGTGATTGATTGCTGCTGAACCATTGGTTACACTTGTATCTTGAGGCCAATGCAAATAGGTTTTTCTCTTTGCTCGTACAACAATTGAAGTGTGTTCTGTTTCCTGCTCTTAAAGTTTATTCCCTTTTGCTATGTTGACAGAACACGATAACCAATGCGGACAAGTTGCTGGCTGCAGCGGATGAGCTGGCACAGACTGGTGAGTGTGACCCACAGGAGATCTACAGTGAGGCCCGCCTACTGGAGGAACGCATGAACAACTTCCTCACGCGCGTCGAGCGGCGCCGCAACCTACTCGACATGGCTGTCGCATTCTACACACATACCAAAGAGGTAAGAGTCTGCAGCTTGCCCCATACCTCCAATCTCATATATTTTGTCCATATAACAAACCTTTTTTCCGTTTCTTTTTGAACCTATAATCCTAAAGAGAGCAACTTGATTTTACCTTTTAAGTAAATGGAACTTCATTAAGAATTCTCCTCCTTGGGCCAGATACTATATGCATAGTCTCCATGTGCCACTACTACAAGAACCCCCCCCCCCCCCCCCCACCCACCCCACCCCTCATACTTCATGACAGCCGTGCCGTGATTTAAAGCCTCCCTTTATCGGCAGTTATGGAGACAGATTGGTGTCTATTGTCACCATAAAGCACACTGGCAGCAGGATAGACATAACTACAAACCTGCTACATACACTGCCAGCAGCCCTCATTGTGAGCCTCCCACCGTGAGAACAGGGCTGGCAGGCCGCTCAGCACACAGTGGGTGCTAGCTGTGCCGTCCTACACTGACCTGGGCTTGGGGACCAGTGTCACTATGATGCTGGTCACCCTTGAATGACCATGAGATGAGAATGTTATACGTTTAAGAAAGAAGTATCATGAGGAGCAGTGTGAGGTTACGCTGGTGTAGTGCCCTTGGGTTGTGTAGTGTTGGTAGTAGTAGTGCCCCCATGGCGTGCAGCCCCTGTGGCTGGTGTGGACGTCCACGTTATGGAGACAGAGCAGCTGCCGGCCGCACATTTATCACGCTGCCCACCTCGTCAGCCACCCTCGTCAGCTGCCCTCGTCAGCTGCCCTCGTCAGCCGCCCTCGTCAGGCGGCATCAGCACACATCCTGACCGGGCTGGGATCTCAATAAAAACGGCTACATTAACAGGAGTAGATGATGAGTCTACCAGACCACCGGGCAGTCTCAATTCAACCGCTCCAAAGGGGACAAAATTAGAAATAAACCTTATATTCATTTTGATGCTGAAATGACCTAGCGATCCAATTGGCAAGTATTTTTTAAAGTGTTTTATTAGGTAATTAATAACTTAACGTAATTACACGGATTCGGCGCATTGCCGTTCTTCCACCAAGATCGTACTTTACAGAACTGTTAGTAGGTTTGGACAAGGTGTGCTTAAAGATGTGATGAACCAGTTGAATGATGTGTTAGTGAACGATTGTAAGACGTGGAGGCAGAATTAAAACAGTAGTTGATGAGAACGTTGTATAACAAGGTAGTTAGGGGTATGTGTGTGCTGCCCTTGATTGGCACATCAGTAGAGATCTGCCCCTGCCTCCCACGTCATGCTTCCTGAAAGAGTTAAAACACAGAGAAGGGTTCGGGTCGGGGCTCTGGGATGGGTTGGAGTCTGAGCAGCTATTCATCTTATCAATTTTTCACGCCAATAGAAGCAATAACACGAGGCTACCAAGGGCCAGATGGAGGTGGGAACAAAATCAATCAGGCCTCAGGAGAAATCAGCAATACGGGGCTGAGTAATTCCTGCGGATGAGGGTATTTATCAAAGAAATGCTGGATATCTGAGAGCATGTGGGGTCGGATGGGTCAGTGGCTGCAGTGAATGTATCTCTGGTTCCGGGACAGCTGGCTGGTGACCTGTAATTAGCACAAAGGTGTTTTTAAATAAGCACAGATAGCTGGGCATTACCCCACCCACCACCACCACACACCACACAATAGCAGCAGTCACGTCTCACACCTTGCTTGTTATTGCCTATGAATCCAGCCACATAATAAGGGAGGTCATGGATGCCACAGCATGCTGACGGCATGCTGATTTAAATCCCACTACTGTAGGGTACCTGTTATCCTTATGTGGCATTAAACTAATGTACTTGACCTCTAGTGTTGACCGCAGACTGCCCTCCCAGTGCCTGAGGCGCTATAGTGCCCCTATTCTTCCACCCGGTATACACAACAAACCTTTAATGGAGGCTAACATGAGACGCGGCCGTTACAAGTTACCCTACATGATATCATGCCATTCTCACATGCTAATCCCTCATCATCTTCAATGGTCACGTTTCCTGCCTGTCCTTGTTGCCATAGAAACTGCCGGAACGCTCATATTCTAAATCACTTGGTAATGTATTCATATCAGGAATTTATGCTGGACCCTCCGGAGTTCTGTGAACACTAAACTGCTCAAGATGTTTCTCTGTGTATCCAACAGTTTAATCCCATAGGAATGCTGTGTCTAGCCCAATGCCTTGGGAATAGTCCATAAAATGATTCTGAGAAGTGTCTTTGAAGTTTTTTATGTCTCAACCTCTTGCAATATATTCAGGCATACATATATATACGTACCATCCAGATTCATTCTTAAAACATATTCAGACATATTTGGAACCTGATTTTCAGTAAGCCCAATGGTCTTTAGGGATACCCTTTCTGCCCTACAGCTTATGTTGGTTGATATTCAGAGAGTGGTCATCTAGAGAGACTATAGATTCACCTGTATGTGTTCTGTAGGGATATCACAGATTCGGTCATGAATATAGAGTAGAATGTAGATACAACAACAGAGAGTGGTCAAGTAGAGTGTTCACTGAGTCAGTTACATAAAGTAATCAAGTAGAGTTGTCACAGATACAGCTACAGAGAGTCATGTAAGAGTTTGGGGTCTAGATGGGGCCCCCCACAAGTGTGCCCCTACATGGGTAAAAATCGACACGTGCGACACAGGGGTTTTAAAATCGGACACGTGCGACACGGGGGTTTTAAAAATCGACGGACTCAGAAAACCTTTAAAAAGGTGTGTAGAATGTATGGGATAAAAATCGACACAGTGACACGGCCTCCTATGCTAAAAATCGACACGGCGACATGGTCAAAAATCTAGGTACCCATGTAGAGGCACACAAGTCGCATGTCGAATTTAAGAAATGGTCATGTCATGTCACTTAAAATTCCCAATTCCCATGTCCCATGTCGTCCCTATACACCTGCCATGTCCCATGTCGATTTCAAGAAATACCCTGATGTCACTAAAAAAAATTCCCTCATGTCACTAAGCTCCATGTCGCATGTCGATTTTAAGAAATGGCCATGTCGCCATGTCGAATTTAGGCATCTACGCCCAAAGAGTTGTCACAGATACAGCTACAGAGAGTCATGTAGCGTTGTCATAGATACAAAGCAGAGAGTGGTCAGTTCACCTACCCAAGTTACCATGGCAACACTGGACGCTGCCGTGATCAATCTGAGTAAAAATGGACACCCACTCTTTAATTACCACAAAACCCGTTGTCACTGGTCCCTCTGACAACATTAGGGGGCTCCCTCTTGTACCCCCTTCCACTCAATAATGCAGATCAACCAATATGGCGGCCGGAAATACTCACAGTGCGCATGTCAGCTGTTGGGTAGACGGGTGTGCTGTCCCGTTCCCCCTTCAACTCCAATAGAGATGGGTAAACACTGCTGGTTCTGCCGGCTCAGCCATCTTGAAGATTTCACTGGGGGTTTTGGAACATTGATAGTTCGGGTCAGATTTAAGTCAATAGTAGCTTGAGAAACTAATTGGATCAATTTGAGGAGAGGTCAATAGAAACGCCCCCCCCCCCTTTTTTTGCGAAAAGGCCTGTGTAGTAATTACTCTAGTTTGCTCACCTAAGGCATCCCAAAGCAGTGTTGGTTTCAACATGCACAGATTGCAGGTACCTTACCCTGGCTGCTATTCGGCCGGCTGTCCAGGCCGGGTTAGACTGTGAGGGTGCGTGGCTGTAGGTGTGGTGGTGGCAGGAGGAGGGGCAGGGCGTGTAAATGGTGCCTGTTAATGGTAGTGATTGTCTGTAAACCTGAGGCTGCAGCAGCCCATTAATTACAGTCAGTAAGCACTGACTGATCACTGCCTGATCACAGACCCGGCACCACACTATTAACTACTATTCAGTGCTGTAGGGGCCTGAGAACGGGGGGGGGGGGGCGGAGGGGGAGAACAGGACCATGAATTGTAAGATGTCAGAAGACGTCCATGTACATGCTGCTGATTGCCTTCTGTGTGCTGTCCTCTTGTGGCATGGGGTGTAGAGGTGGTTGATGAGACACTAGGCCAGCACCGGCTACCACTGCTGGCATTTGACCCAACTTAAGGTATTGGTGTAATATAGAAGATAACCTAAACCAGTTTGTTCTTGAAAGGCTTCAGCTGCTATTGCAGCACTGGGTAGCTCTTGCTAGGTACTTTACCAGTTCCCCTTCATGTTCCTTGCCTCTCACTATGACACCAATGTAAATTGGACACTATCATCAATGACAACTGCACGAATTGGACCCACTATATGATAACAGTATAATCGTGACTCCCATCACTATGGCAAAAACGTGAATTGGACTCTGCTGTCACTATGACAACAATGGGATTTGCCATTAGTATAACTATGACTGCACTGTGAATTAGAATCTGCTATCACTGAGAGCAATGTGAATGGACCTAGAATATAAGAACAATGTGAGTGGGAGCTGGGAGTGTGGGGGATTAAGACTGAAAATACCAGGTGTCCGTCTGACTGAGCACCCTCAGGTTAAGATGCCACTGGCCGGCTTAGGACTGTCCCCGAGCGGATGGATCTATAGCTTTATAATGTTCACCAGCCCATACACCACACGGCCAGGCTGCTGTACAACCCCTAACCTCCAGGCTGTACCCCTCTCTGTCCTAAACCGTACATATCCATTCCAGGAAATGCTCCTACCATAGCCATATAACCCCCCCCCCCCCCCCCACACACACACACACACATTTCGTGTTGTATAATATACGGAACAATATGGGAAAGAAAGGAAAAGGGCCATAATTCGCCGCAGGTTCAGCGATAGGACGGTGTACGGCGGGTTGGGCTCTGAGGGCTTGTTAGAAGTACTCAGGGTTAGCCGGGGTTGATGACCCTGCAGTCATTATGTCCTCAACTCAATGGAGATAGAGGAGGACGCTCCCTGCGCTTTACAAACGTGACGTTACTGTATAGCTGTCACTCATGACGTCACTCCCCCCACGTGGCGTCATGGTCATGACGTCCTGTGGAATAGCCGTGCCGATATAGGGTTGCAGACACGTGTAATTGGGTATGACGTGTCCATCATAACATGACATAGAATATGACAACTCATAACGACATCACGATTTCATAACCTGCCAGGAATGGAATACATCGTTAGCATGTAAGAATCTAATACGAGTAACTTTAATGAGGACGCTGGAGGCGTCAATGATTCATAAAACCAGTCCTGGTATCTTGTCAATGTTCTTTGCATCACCATAAACCAAAACGTGATGACAGTGCGCTGTAGCAGAGAGATGTCTCCCATGGAACTGGGACACGACTAGACAGAACATGTGGATGAGGAATACCTCGACTAGTCTAAGTAAGACATTGGACGTGACAGGCTGCACTATGTAGCCTGGTCCAGCTGACACCAAAGATGGCTTCTAGTGACGTCACAGAGTCACGTGACAGTGGTAGATGACGCCACGGCCTATTACTCTGCTGTGAGTGTTGTATAGTAACAAGGAGCCCTGTAAGAGGCAGGTACCGAGGCAGCAGACGGAGCCGACTGTGGGGTGTAGGGGGTACGTGGTCAGGGCCCTGTAAGAGGCAGGTACCGAGGCAGCAGACGGAGCCGACTGTGGGGTGTAGGTGGTGCGTGGTCAGGCCCTGTAAGAGGCAGGTACCGAGGCAGCAGACGGACCCGACTGTGGGGTGTAGGGGGTACGTGGTCAGGGCATTGTAGCCGACAAGGGAAGACGTTTCAGCTCTCATTAAATTTTTGTATTGAAGGGTTTCCTAAAGTAACAATCTCTTTTCGTTCCCACAAGCCATTGGGGTCATTTTCTGTAAGGTGGATCAGGAGACGTCATATATATTTCATACTGAACATAAGAGCCTGTAAGAGGAACGCTCCAGGCACCAGCTCCTCTGTGTGATGACGTCACCAGGTGTCATGGCCGCCTCTGACCCGTTGTCAAGGTAACATGCGGAAGTAACCAATCAGAGAGGCCGTAACAAAGGCGGCTGCCAATGAAAGCCCTTTTTATGGAGGTAATTTGTAAAGGCATTGCAACAGATTAGTGTTTATTAATTCCTGCGGTGTCTCGGTGTATGAGGGATATATGACCGTGGAGGGCAGTGAGTCACGTCAGGCAGCTGCTGGTGTGCTGGTGTATGGGGGCAGACGGAATTGGCGCTGGAATGACCTTTATATACTGAGAGAGTGTATGTGTATATATTTCAAAAAACGCGGAAAGGGATGACATTAATGCCTATACCATTGGACCTACTTGTTTATCTATATCTAATACCACTATCCAGTGTGCCAATGTTGATATACCCCATTCACAGATACCCAATGCTGACAGTGTAATCTGAACCCCTCCATATCCTTCTGTGCATATCACCTATGGAGAGGCGTGCAGTTTGCGGCTATCTCCTTCAGCCTGATGTATGGGTGTGGCAGCGGTAGTGTGAGGTCTTTGATACATGACAAGGCCACAATAACACCACAGTCTGCCACATATTTATAGCCGCGCTACGCCCATAAACCTACCCTATGTAGGCCGCCGCATCTACTCACAGCTGCTCAAAGACACAAACTAGGCCGACCTAATTAGCATTATAAACTACGACCAGGTCCGGCAGTAAAGTTGGTGAGAAACTTGATTGGATGGCTGTTAATTGAATTGGAGATTTTTATCTGGAGAGTATCATTGTGTTTTTGGGTGCAGGTGATGGCTTCTGATGCCGTTAGGTGTCTCTGGGGTAGTTCAGTGATGAGTGCCATTGGCGTTAGTGTAACGTGATTGACGTCTAGACGCCGGGGTTTATAGTCCAAGCCGCATCAGATAAGGCACACTGCAGATATAGCCATGTGTGGTTTACACTTCATGAAGGTAAATCAAATTGGCACGTTTGGTACGTTGTAGAAAGCTCTTTACTGCTGCGTACTGTATAGGCTACAGCAGACTGCACCATGCAACGTTTCCACAATACTCATAGGTGACTATACATGGGTAGCCAGAATTACTGCCGTGTCGCAGTGTCGTTTTTCAGCTAAGGGGCCGTGTCGCCGTGTCGATTTTTATTCCATACATTTTGGTCTACAATTTCGTGTCCGTCGATTTTTAAACCCCCCGTGTCGCACGTGTCGATTTTAACAACCCCCCGTGTCGCCGTGTCACACGTGTCGAATTTTACCCATGTATAGTCACTCATAGAGCACTTGGGGGAGAGGGGGGCTGTAATATCGCAATAAAGCTTAAATCAAAATAAGAGTCTACAGCTAAATAAGGCCCCAGGACGACTGCACGTGTACTACACGCCGTGAGCAGCTCGTGCTGCCACACGGGGCCCCATAAAGCCGCTAAGTGGCCATACCGACATGTTCACTTGGTGTCGGGATTTACTCCTCTCTGTCACGACACAACAAACAGTCAACAACATCTGAGCAGCTTACAGTTACACTACCCGTAACCAATAAACAAAACAAAAAGAAGAGAGACAGGTGGACACGTCTCCTGCATTACAATTTATTGGTGATGTCATATGGTGGTGTATACAGTTTGTAGACATGTTGGTATGTATAATTAAATATCCTTGTGTTGTATGGTGACTGTATGTATGGTGCCTGGGGTGGCAATATGACTGCTAAGCCATGGTAAGTTCACCATAACTGGATGTGGACGCTCATCTAGCAGCACTCAGTGGAGGAGGAGCTCCAGCGGGTGTCGGGATTTACTCCTGCTTGTCACGTGATACGTCCGTACCACTACAAGTCACGTGACTACCCCCCCCCCCCCCCTTACACACATGATGGGGTATTTAGTTGAACTAACGAGGTACAATGATGGGGGACTGGTGTTCCGAATAGTACATGTGTATAAATGGCACAGATACACTGATCATACCAGGCCTAGGGGCGCTAATGATTCTACTTGTTTCGGAAGTTAGATTTCCCCCCTGAGGTTTCTGTATTAGATTACTTAGTATACAAAACTCTGGAAGCAGATTGGCCAAAATAAGGAGATGTCCTAACTTTGTTGTTGAGCAGGCATTGGTCTGTTTATAACCGCACATAGCTTCGAGCAGCCTGGATCAAACATAGTTTGGTGTTACTCAGATCGTGGCTGTATGTCAGTTAGTAACAAACTGGTTCCCTTTCCGCTAGTCAGGCTAGATTCTAAAAGGGGATAAATCATTTATATTTTATCTAAGCTACTACTATTTAATGTTACAATTTAGAAAACATGTCACCAAACGTTTTCAGAAATATAATCATACTGCATACGTTATTCAGAATAAGCACATATCATTACCAAGTTATTTTCTGTGTTACCATTATTAAGGGCTTTACTCGACACTTATTCCTGATTTTTTAATGAATGTAAAAAGTAAGCTTGATAAAACATTGTAATTGAGGTGAGCAACTCAATGATGCCACATAAAAGGCGCTGAATACCCACAGGGGGTGATGGATCGGGGGGCAGGTGTAGGGGATTACCGGCCGCCAGGGGCAGCAGCAGGTGCCCCCCCCCCACACACACACACACCGACTCACAGTACAGAGACCATGTGTATGTGTGACCGTTCAACTCAACTCTGCTCGGTTAAGCCACACCAGGCTCTCAAATAGATTATTTTATATTAGCTGCAATAGATTTAGTTGCATATATCATTTATCGCGATAATCTACGTTTATCAAAAAGAGCGCTGGTACTGTACAAGCGCCAGGTACAGGGGTCTTGACATGTCCTCTACACATCTCCCTCCATCCCCCACTCCCCCACATATCCCCCTCCATCCCCAACTCCCTCACACATCCCCTTCCGCCCCCCACTCCCCCACATATCTCCCTCCATCCCCAACTCCCTCACACATCCCCCTCCGTCCTCCACTCCCTCACACATCCCCCTCCGTCCCCCACTCCCCTACATATCCCCTCCGTCCCCCACTCCCCCACACATTCCCCTCCGTCCCCACCCCTCCACCCCCTCCCCTACACGCCCTCCGTCCCCCAGTTACATGCTGCCCCTTGCCCCGGTCCATGTTAATCCCCGTCACGTAGTGGCCATGTATCATCCGTCCCCTACCCACCACATAGACACTAATGTTCCCGCCTTTCATCACATCCCTCCCCTGCACCCACCTTCCCCCTCCACCCACCCTCCACCCACCCTCCACCCACCCTCCACCCACCCTCCTCCCACCCTCCTCCCACTGGAGATAAATCACAACATCCATCCCCAGAACTAATGAAATAAAACACAGATACTTTAGACCGAAACTACTCTCTAATTGTGCAGCTACATGTACAGTATTTATCTGACCATGATGTACTGTTTGTTGTACCTGTAATGAGGATGCAGGTATGTACAGGTGGTCAGCCAGCAGTCAGGCTGGGTGTTGGTGTCACGAGCTGCGGGTGCCGCTCTATATGGATAGGAGCTAGGACACATGGAAGACAAAAGGTGTTTAGTAAACCAGGCCCGGCAGCTGGTACTTATGTTAAATGGTGCTGAGTTAAAGGAGGCAGTACTAGAGTTGGGGTTAGGGTGCATAGGAGTACACGTCGTCATGTTCAACTCCATTACAGGGATTAGTCCGCCTTGAGATCAGCGTGTGGGATGGGACCTGTTGGGGTAATTTAATCTGTGAAGGGCATGAGGGGATGTAGATAGCAGCAATGCTAACATCATGTACACTGTGGCACGTTTCACTACAGAACATATGCTTGGTACTTCATATGAGAGGAAAACATGAAACAAAGATCTGACCCATATAATGGATAAAAGACGAATCATGTAACTGTGCCCGCTTCTCTCTCTGTGTGTTAGCATCAATCATCTAATGTATACAAATAATGTACGATATTGTGCTGTTTGTTTTTTCAGCTGACTTCGTGGTTTGACGAGTTGAAGCAGGAGTTGACGAGTGCGGAGGTGGCGGACACGGTGGACGGGGCGGAGGAGCTGCTCGCTCAGTTCAACCAGCAGCGAGAGGCCACCGTGGACGCCTGCATCAACACTATCAGTGAGGGAGAGAACCTGCTCGACCAACTCAGGTAAGGCCACATGATGCTATACTATAAAAGGACCACATGATTGACTCAGGGTAACTGAGTAATACTAAACGACCCAACCAAGGTTTAAGACGTTTTTGTTACATAGGAGAATGTCTATCATTCAGCCTGTGTTATAGATAGACATCAGAGGACCAAAGGGATAGATGGGCAAGGTCGGGGGACAGATGTTTCCTTCGAAAAAAAAATTGAAATGTCTTTCCTTCTTGCTGTAATTCGCCTGCGATCTTTAGGTAGTGATTTCTCTCTTTTCCTTAAACTCTTAAGTACTCTTAAATTGCTACCCTCTAAATGAAAGGTACATAGGCTCCAGTGTTAAAGCAAAGATAGAAATGACAACTTTTGCCAATCTGTCCCATATTTCTCTCTTCACACGCAGAAATGCCATCTTCTACACTCGAAATACCCTCAAACACACAATAAAAAAGCATCTAGGTTCTTTAATTTAAATTCAATTTAAATGAACCAGGAGAGGTGGAAGTGAGGCTAGTGGATGCCACCACGTCAAAGAGTGGCGCTACTGGTACTTCTTGTACTGCGCAAGACGTCAACGTGTGCAGACGAATTTGTACCACCCGTATCTCTGCCGTTTATCGTCCGATCGACTCGCTTTTTGATAGGGACAAAAGGCGGTACATGCCCGCAGCCTGCAACTGTCGCCCGCACCCACCTGCACACCCACACCCACCTGCTCTCCCACACCCACCTGCTCACCCACACCCACCTGCTGGCCTGAAATGGAATAACATACATGTATGACACATGACTTGAGGGTACTTTTTAACAAGGAATTCATTTCTGATGCCAGAATTGACCAATGAATTATTATAAGGGAGTACTATATCTAAGTAGATGATAAGCTCCAGCTCCAGCTTACCCTGAGTCATCTGTGAGGCCACTCACACGCTCAATCTTTCTACTAGTACTCCCCCCAGGGCCACATGACACTACTAGTACCCCCCCCCCAGGGCCACATGACGCTATTAGTACCCCCCCCCCAGGGCCACATGACACTACTAGTACCCCCCCCCCCCCCCAGGGCCACATGACGCTACTAGTAACCCCCCCCCCCCGGGACACCTGGCTGCTGACCACAGCTACCTTGTCCCTCCCAGAGACGGGGTCCAGATTCTACTATTAAACACCAATGTAAACACAACTTTATTATGAAAAAGTCACCCTTTCTTGATGCATGGGTCTATAGAGGAGACGGGGTCCCGTACCTGGTCCCTCCCAGAGAAGGGGTCCTGTGACCTACTTTCACAAAGAGATGAGGTCAAATAATCTAGTTTCACCGTCAGAGTGCAGCATGTTGTATAAATAATGTAGTGATCTTTCAACATTTTCCAAAGGAACATTTTTGTTGACGTTATTAATCAGAGCAAGAGGAAGTGCAAAGAACATTTAGGGAGAACAGCTTAATCCTTGACTTGAAGGCCCCGACCTAGGGCCCATACCCTGGTTCAGAGAGATATTCACAGTAAGCCCATTAGTATCCTTTAACTGGTATTGGCGGGTGAACCCGTGATCGGCCATCCCACGTCCATTCAGCAGGATCACTCACATTGATAAGCAGAGTGGGCTGCGCCTTTTAAGTAATTGTTGTGATGGCAGGGGTCAGCAGGCGGGGACCAGGCACAATACCACCCAGCCCACATTACCAGTATTTACCGTTGTGTGTAGCAGTAGTGTGTAGGGAGGGCAGGGTGGCCATGTATCTCACAAACACACAAACTATTGGGGAAACCATGCACATGTGGAGAACATTTCCTACATGATCGGAGCACAGACAAGCTGCAAAAACACCCACTCCCTCCCTACTTCGTCCAGTTTATTCAAGTCAGGGCTGAGCCCAGGGCTTTCAGATAACCAGGAATCCTCCCCGTCAATGATACATCCTTACATTATGAATGATACATTCTTACTTTATAAATGATAGATTCCCAGGAGCTTCAGTCGGCGTTCTTCACCAATGGTGACTTGTTACCATGGTAACAGTCAGCTGTAACCATGACAACACACCTGACTGACCCCAGGCCCCACAGCACAGCGCTGCCCCCTGTCGGTATATCGGGGTACTACAGCAGCTCTGTGGGGCTTGAAGGATCAAGAGAGTATTGACTTGAGGTCAGAGGTTAAAGGGCAAAGGTCATTCTCTCCCCTTTTCACTCATATAATCGGCCCTGTGTGCCAAATGTAGAACCATGTCATATGGTAATAACGTACAGAGAAGTATGGTGTGTGGGTGGTGGTAGTCCAAATCACTAGGAAGGCTCGGGTTTAGGTCAGGTTAAAGTCCTGGTCCTGGTGTTTATATGTGGACACTGACAGTCTCTAGAATGGTCCTGTTAGATAGGGAAGGTTCCATAGGGATGTACCTGATCTTAACACACAAGGCTACATTCATCACTTACTTCTACAGTACAACACTATACTATACTATACTATACTAGCAGTATCAGCATGTATATTGTGCCACTTGGTGTGCCCAGTGTAAGGCAGAGACTGATCACAGGTTGGCCTATTGCATTACTCCTATTGGACAAGTAAGGGCAGACCTGTCGGGTATGTACGTATAGCATGGTGGTGTTAGGGGAGAGGGGTGCATGATCCAAAAGCAGGTAGGAGATTGGTGATATCAGGTCGTTTACTGCCTCATACGGGTAATAAAGTGGAACTCTCCTCTTCAGGAGTCGGGAAACATGGGCTGCGCTGATTACCCGTGCCCCATGTCTTAGTGTGGCCGGTGGCCGCCTGATGGCACGCGGCATGCGAACCGCTGATCAGGGGTGAAATGGGGACGGATTTTATGATACCTAAACCAGGAAATCGTCCACACAAAAAGCACCACTTTTGGCAATACCTCACACGATTTGTTAATTTTCAGCCAAAGTCTTATCCCTTATTTCTTTGATTGCTAATGACAACATAAGCAGGAAATGAAGGTCCTATTATATCTGAAAAAAGGCATCATGTTCCAGGGTCTCTGGATTTACTCTACCTTCACCTGAAGAATTCATGAAGGCCTTTTTTAGAGAAAAGAATATACATTAATAAGTTTTTAAATCCTGCCATACTACAAGCATGTTTGATAACTATACAAGAAACATTCCCTCTGTAAGAGAATGAAGATGAGGAAAAGCAATGAAGAAAAGAAAGGTTGTGTAGGGAGGTGGGTTATGAGTTAGTGTAAGGGTTAAGTATAAAGCCTTTACCTGTAGCAGCTGTAGGGTGTGGTCATCACGTGACTGCAGCCAGTCAGCCCTGACCAGCAGCTGCAGGAGGCGGCATTAATACCCACCTGTACTACTAATACCCCACCTACACCCACACCTGTACACCTACACACCCACCTGTACTACTAATACCCCACCTACACCCACACCTGTACACCTACACACCCACCTGTACCACTAATACCCACCTGTAGTACTAATACCCACACCTGTACACTACACCCACCTGTACACCTACACCCACCTGTACACCTACACACACCTGTACACATACACCCACCTGTACACCTACACCCACCTGTACACCTACACCCACACCTGTACACATACACCCACCTGTACACCTACACCCACCTGTACACTACACACACCTGTACACCTACACCCACCTGTACACCTACACCCACCTGTACACTACACCCACCTGTACACTACACCCACCTGTACACCTACACACACCTGTACACCTACACCCACCTGTACACTACACACACCTGTACACATACACCCACCTGTACACCTACACCCACCTGTACACTACACACACCTGTACACCTACACACACCTGTACACCTACACCCACCTGTACACTACACACACCTGTACACATACACACACCTGTACACCTACACACACCTGTACACTACACACACCTGTACACCTACACCCACCTGTACACCTACACCCACCTGTACACTACACCCACCTGTACACCTACACCCACCTGTACACCTACACCCACCTGTACACCTACACCCACCTGTACACATACACACACCTGTACACCTACACCCACACCTGTACACCTACACCTACCTGTACACCTACACCCACCTGTACACCTACACCCACCTGTACACATACACACACCTGTACACCTACACCCACACCTGTACACCTACACCCACCTGTACACTACACCCACCTGTACACTACACCCACCTGTACACATACACCCACCTGTACACCTACACCCACCTGTACACATACACACACCTGTACACCTACACCCACACCTGTACACCTACACCCACCTGTACAGCTACACACACCTGTACAGCTACACACACACCTGTACACCTACACCCACACCTGTACACCTACACACACCTGTACACTACACCCACCTGTACACTACACCCACCTGTACACATACACCCACCTGTACACCTACACACACCTGTACACTACACCCACCTGTACACTACACCCACCTGTACACATACACCCACCTGTACACCTACACCCACCTGTACACCTACACCCACACCTGTACACCTACACCCACACCTGTACACATACACCCACCTGTACACCTACACCCACCTGTACACATACACCCACCTGTACACATACACACACCTGTACACATACACCCACCTGTACACCTACACCCACCTGTACACATACACACACCTGTACACATACACCCACCTGTACACCTACACCCACCTGTACACCTACACCCACCTGTACACATACACCCACCTGTACACATACACACACCTGTACACATACACCCACCTGTACACCTACACCCACCTGTACACATACACACACCTGTACACCTACACCCACCTGTACACCTACACCCACCTGTACACCTACACACACCTGTACACTACACCCACCTGTACACCTACACACACCTGTACACCTACACACACCTGTACACCTACACACACCTGTACACCTACACACACCTGTACACCTACACACACACCTGTACACATACACACACCTGTACACCTACACCCACCTGTACACCTACACCCACCTGTACACCTACACCCACACCTGTACACCTACACCCACACCTGTACACCTACACCCACCTGTACACCTACACCCACCTGTACACCTACACCCACACCTGTACACCTACACCCACCTGTACACCTACACCCACCTGTACACCTACACCCACCTGTACACTACACACACCTGTACACCTACACACACACCTGTACACCTACACCCACCTGTACACTACACCCACCTGTACACCTACACCCACCTGTACACTACACACACCTGTACACCTACACACACCTGTACACCTACACACACCTGTACACCTACACACACCTGTACACCTACACCCACCTGTACACTACACCCACCTGTACACCTACACCCACCTGTACACCTACACCCACCTGTACACTACACCCACCTGTACACCCATACACCTGTGCCACTAATACCCACCTGTATTCTACAAATTGTCAAAATGAAATTTAGGAATTGGGTCATCTAAGAGGGCATAGAAAGCTGTGCTGCTGATTATCCATGCATTCAGCGATAGGGAAAGACTATTGGGAAATCCAGAAGCCTTGACGCCTTGAGAACAGAGGACAACTGATAGGGCTAGCTGTCTGCATCCACTGACATGACCCCTCTACGTACCCCTCTTAGGCCATATCACCTTCCGGTATGTGACACACTTATGGCGGGTCACTTCCGGTTCTGCTGACAAGATCGAAACTGAAACCGACTTGATGTCCAGGGTATACCCCTAATCCAACCCGCCCCCAACAGTCCCCAACCCTTAACCCGCACCTTCATTGGATTAACAAACCTAGTTACCTCTCAGCCAGGGCCCCCAGTATGCTGACCCCTGATTTCCGGTCACGTGGGTCACGTGACGGCCATGAGCTGCTCCCCGTGCTCGGTGCACAGTTCTAACACGTGAGTGCAGCTGGGTGCCATAGGCGCAATGCTCAACTCAACATTAACATTAACTCAACATGGCCTTAATCCAACTTGTTTACTCAGAAAGGTATTTAGCTATCTAGAGGGTGAGAGTAAAGGTGTTTAATGAAGTACCTAGAATCTCAGTAGCCGGTTTTACATAGAGTAAATTTAGGTGGGATCCCCGGCCACTCCTGGTGTAAGACAACAGATGATTCAAACAGCTGTACACGTGGATTAGTCACCCAGCCTGGTCTTACACCTCGGGGGGAGTTCAGGCTGCCTCTACAAGTCTGGTAAACTAAGTAACCTTTACATTCCTACAAGTATCTCTCACCACCAACACCCCCGTCCTTCCCCATCACCATCCGTCTGGCCGCCAGTCACCGCGCCCAAGGAGGCAGGCAGCCGGCAAACTGGGAAAACAGGATAGAAATAAAGGGAGGTGTCATGATGTGGTGTGTGGAAACACAGACTTCCACACCAGAAATAGCACTGGCTTACCCGGAGAATTCCACCACAAAGTAGAAATAAATGCATCTCGTTGGGTGTCGGTCTAAGCGTTTATGGGAATGTCCAGGTTTAACCTCTCCCTTACCTAGTAGTAGGGTGGAAGCTGACCACTCCCACCACAGACAGCGCTACTGCAACACATGTACAAAGTGGAACGGCACACCGTGCTACGTTCACATAGGGCATGTGAATGAGAGCATTCAGATGACATGTGAATCAATATCGAAATGGGTAACTTCTCTGCATCTAACACTAGCAAGACATTTGACCAAAAGATCACTCCGTCATTCAGTATAACTGTTTGTTTCTTCCTATGGTGTACCATACACTGAACAAATATGTTGATGAATTACAGACTAGACTCCTGAACACTCCTGAACACACCTGAAAATACAATTGTGTTACTTTAGGACTATTAGACAAGTGTAAGGAAAGTGTCCTTGTGACATTTGGGTACTTGATGGATTTTTGGTATGACAATAGATATTAATTGGTATTTAGGAGAAACATTTTTTCATGCTGTAGGGAGAGATGGTCGCTGTTAATGTGGATTCCCTCTCCCACATCTCGATCCAACAGTATGACCAAGAATCGGCTGAGAGAGGGACACCTCTGCTACAGAGTTAAGCCCCACAGAGAGGCCTTCTGCTGTAGCACGTTTGCCCGCTGCCACGTCCACCAGTAGGGTGCTGCCATCTGACGGGATGTGGTGGAAGCTCCGTAGCAGCTCGGGCGTCCAGCTATCTGGGGAAGTCTAGTCTCCCACGGCTGGCCAGGTTGTGTGAGCAGGGGGCTGCAGCAGTCAGCTACCAGGTAGATGTATCCACGTACCATGAGATGTCCACCTTAATCATGTAGTTATTCGTGTATGGTATTGTACTTATTTGCCCATTTCTGGAAAGAGTATCAACAGAGCTTATCATGAATGAATGACTACAAAATTGAGGGGGTCATCTCATAGTACGTGGTTATCTTTAGGTCAGTCTACCCTAGTAGCCAATTAGCAAAAGCTGCTCACACTCCACAGTCTACGTAAAGTCTCGCGTAGAAGCCGAACCCTTGTATTAGTCACACCCTTGACTTGAGAGAACCCTATAAGCTGAAACTGGGGTTCGATTATAGCTACTTTAGTACTATAACATACTTCCAAAAACCCTTGTAGTCGCACCAGGGTAATGTGAGACTTCAAACCTTAACTTTAGGACCGAAGGAGTTCTTTAAATTATTCGGTTCAGCCGAATATTAGGGCTAAAGCATTTGATCTTCTAAAAAATTAAACAGACCTTGCGACCACAATAATGGTCTGAGCCCGAATGTCCATTGGGATCACACTATACTGTCTTCCATCTCCTCAGTTCTGTTCTGTAAGATTGTGTGTTCTGGATGTACCAACTTCTAGGTACATGTATAATGAGTCAGCGAAAATAGCCTTCATTCTGCGGACATGTTAGTTTACGTTGCTATAGCAACAGAACATGGCCACCAGCATTTAAGTCTGGAGTTTTTCTTTTCCGAATAACAAGACAGGAACTTGAACTTTGCAGACAAGACATGGTACAACGTTGGCCGTACACAGGGGCAGCATTTGGGGCTACAGCTCTCTGCCACAGCTACACCTACCTAACGAAGTCCCTTAGACTATACTAGTTAGAGTATTACACCAGCGACATTACACACTGTAAGACATATATACTGCTATTGGACACATCTTTTTGGGCCATTTCATTGGATCAAGTTTACAATATTTCCATTTCCAAAATTCCAAAATTCCCTACTTGGTAGCCAAAGGTAGCTGTGGGTATTAGGCCATAGGACAGGTTTTTTTTAAATTGCCACCCCCCCCCCCCCCCCCGGTAACAAAAGATATATGATATTTGTATCCCATGTCCCAATTGAATTAAATTCCATGTTGATGCATATCGGCAAACTCCACATAGATGTTCACAGTTTGGAAACCTATCAATTGATTGTAGATGAAAGTTGTGGGAGAGGGGGTCGTCTGTTGCCCGGGGCAGTTGCCAGGGCATTATTGTACTTCAATGAAGTACAGCCTAAGGCGACTTGTTATCACCACATTCAAAGAGCAATGATTTATATGAACCTTGTAGCTAGACCTTTGTATTTCTAATTGATATTATGTCAAGAACAATCATCTGATTGAAGTGACATTTGTATTATACAATGTACTTTTGAAACATACTATTGTTGGAAGAAACCATTGAGAACTATAAATTTAGGAATAAATGAGCGTTAAATGAAAGTATTTGCTATTATTTGATGCGGCTGCTGTGTGTAATTTCTATTGACAAGCTGCGGGTAAACTGTCACCAGCATCCTTTGAGTAATACAGGAGAGGTCATAACCTGCAATATGCGTGTGACCGGGCTTTGTAATGTCCAGGGGGGACAGAGAGTCAGTAAAGGGGTGAATTGGCCAGTTGAGCTCCCCCCAATCTCCATGTCTGAGGTCACCCACACAGTGCCACTGTGTTATGGTACATGTAGACCATAGACCCGGGCTGGGTGGGCTCTGGAGACTGCATTGCTCTATATACCGATGTTGCAGGTTCCTTAGTAGGGGGCACCATTGCTTGATCTGGTAACCAGCGAGATAAGCACTGGTACAGCAATCACAATGGGTACAGGCTGTTACATAATGCCCCCTAAGAATTCCGCAGTGAAGTCCAGGGAATTTTCTCATTGGTTGATAATGCAACCGGCTAGATGCCTATAGTGGGGCACAGTGCTCAGATGAATGCTGGGTCTTTTTGACACTATTGGCACATATAGGTAAACTGTCACAAGTCATACAGATCACGCTGAAGGCTGCACTATAGGAAACGCACATGCCTTGCGGCAGACATTTTGTTAACTCCTTTCCCACCAATACACTACTTTTGTGAGAACAAACTTTCACAAACAAAAAACAAAACAAACTTCCCTCGAAGGCAGTCCCAGCGTTCCCCCAATCCCTTCGGGCGAATCAGTGACGCTGAGACAAACAGAGGCAGGAAGTGCACTTACCGCAGTCACATGAGACGTGCTCTGTGATTGGTCTAGAACACTGGGGGTCTCAGCTTGGGGTCCAGGGGAGTTTGACTAAAGGGCATAATGAGAGTTGTGTTGGAGCTTGGTGGGAATATGGGTTTCTGAGGGGTACCGTATATATGAGGGAGACAGGGGCTTGGTGCACATAAAAAGAACCGCTGTGTTTGTGAAGTTCAGTGTGGGCAACGTGGTAATCAGGCACGACAGAGCATGTACATTCACAGTCATCTAAACCTGTCTGCAGTCCCATCTACAACATTTATAAACCTGTCTGCAGTCCCATCTACAACATTTATAAACCTGTCTGCAGTCCCATCTACAACATTTATAAACCTGTCTGCAGTCCCATCTACAACATTTATAAACCTGTCTGCAGTCCTATCTACAACATTTATAAACCTGTCTGCAGTCCTATCTACAACATTTAGGGATGAATCTGGTTTACAGCTCACATAATGTTGCATCACTATTTTGAATCAATTTACATATATTCATGAGTCATATATAGGGTCTCTATTTTAATGTCCTCTCATGCATTCCAATTTACACTCATGCATTATGCTAATATGTGTTTGTTTTGGCATGGCCACGTTATCATGTCGGCCCAGCTACATGGAGCAGGTTATGGCGGTGTGGGCAGAGACAGGGCTGTCTGATATAAGGAGAGGTGTGCCCGATATGAGAGTGCCTGTTACTAGGGGCTGGGGTACTGGAGTGTAATCAGCGGACGAGGCAAGGCGGCTGGACGGACAGGGAGATTGGACCAACTCCCTCCCATGTTTGGCGGCATTGTTCAAAAAAGGTTTGCCCTGAGGCCCACCATTGCCTGCAGGGACGTTCAGAAACTTTGTCAAGAGTTAACCGACTTTACTGTAAGTACTGGGAGGATGGGACGAGGTGGGCCGTGCAGGAATCTGTGAAGTGGACAGATGTATGTAGACGTTTGGAATTGAGGATCCTACTACATGTACTTATTTGCCATAGCCCTTTCCGAATACACACCCCGCCTTCCTGCCCCACGCCTCACCTGACTGAGGACGCCACCACAAGCCGTTTGTGAAGCGGCAACGACCTGTGATGGATGACTATCATAACGCGCGGGGAGAGGGGAGGCAGCAGGAGGAGCGAAGGATGAAGAAACTAAAATAAGTATAAAATAGAAGTAAGAAAATCAGAAACTGGTGATGACAGCGTTGGGATTGAGTGAGCGGTGGTTGTGACAGTGAGGCAGCATGGACTGTAGCTACCTGGGTGTAGCACCATAAGCTGCAGGTAACGCCGATATAGGCACAGGGCAGCATTACTGATAGGTGGCACCCAACGGATACTCGTCATCGTGTGGGGCATCTGCCGAGACCTGACACTGAGGACAGACCAGCACTGGACGCTGGCACAATGTCGGTACCCCATTCTGCAACTTGGAAGTAGATGCCGGATTAACAACACATACTCATAGTGAACCAATACGGAATCCTGATTACATATCTCCCATTAGATGACCAATTACCCGGTACGGCTTAATCAACTTGGGCTTGGTCCTATCAGGTTATATAGCAGAATATGAATATATACTAGAATACAAGACGGCTGTGTAACATGGCAGCACGCAGGGGGTGGAGTAAAGGTACAGCATTACCACAAGTACACACTGGGCTGACAAGAGGCTCTGTACACCAGGACTTGTACCCAGGACGTGTACATGGTAACAGCCAGACCGGCACAGGCTGGTGTGGATATTTACCCTTGACTTATGAGTAAGTCTGAGAGGTTAGAACTAGGTATTTTTACTCATATAAAGTCTGAATAGAGCTCTATGCCATCTATGGCATCTTCCCAGCTTCATTACTTCTAGTACAAGATGGGTTTTTTTGTCCCACATATCGTATATCCAATATCACATTGGCTGCTCTCCTCTCTCGTCCTGGTGGCTTAGATACATGTTTGCCTCCCTGAATTGTGTGGGAACTTTGAATATAAAAACCTAATATACACTAGCTGTGTATGTGATATGTATATGATTTAGGTAACCAGGGCTAGTTCCATTTACAGTCCAGAGCACAACCCCGGCCCACCTTTCCCACCTCCCTGTACCTCTCCTTTTCTCAGTCTCCTGGTTACCATTCTTGGTCATTACAGATGCTCTGGGTGTCAAGTTTCACGTCCCAGTCTAGGACACTCTATGAGGATGGTGCCGCTCTTTGTATATTTTGGATAATCACTTTTCCAAACTTCCTTAACAGATGTTCCATTGATACCCTAGACCTACGGGTCCTCAGATAAGCTGTTGCAGCACAGAGACCGAATAGGCATGCATGATAACACTTATAAATCAATATAAGTTTACCACCCGTTGTTTAGGTAAAGTAGAAGTTGCTGGACTGTATGGCATACCTGTACTTGACTGTACCCATCTACGTGTATAGTGCATCATGCTACCCATCCTAGATGACCGTGAGTGGTGCATGTACTAACTAGATGGCCGTGTTGTGCTGCTTCATGTCCAGCGGACATTGGGCTTCCATGTTAATACACGGTAGGCCTGCAGCCTGGTGTGGGGACGAGCACTGGGCATGTTACCCCATCATTATACACCCCACCCCAGCCGGGTCACACTGACACTCGGCATCTAGATAGTCTATATCATAGAGATCACATGCTGCATGTAGTGTATACACTAGACATGTATTGGTGATACCCATGGACGTTCTGCACAGAGGGATCGGGTCATAGGGTCAGTCATGAACCATACAGGGACGACCGCGTCTCCAGCTTAACCCCAGAGGATGTCACTAGTGTCACTAGTAGTGTAGTCAACAGTACCCATGTATTAGAGGCCAGCCCCTTCCGGCCTGGGGGGCATGGCGGATTACCGTGTGGGGGGTATATGCTGGTTTAATCCTCTCTGTAATTATCCACTGTTAATGCTGTAGTCGGTGTGTGTAGTTACAGCACGAGGTGCTAATCCCGGCTGTGCCACTACACAGGGAGGATTAGATGCCGGCCCTCACTGCCCATCACGGACAGATAGGTACCGTCATGTATGGTGTGGGTGATTACAGGTGATGGACTACAGGGAGAGGCGGGTGTGAAGTGGATAATGCTAGGTGTGAATGGCGGCTTAAGACACCAATAGACGAGCCAGAGAATACGGCCATGACATTCACAGAACCAAAATAGGGTCAATTGGCAGCAGCGAAAAATGCCAAAGTCACTGGTATTTTAAGTGGTGGTAATGCCTGCCTTTTCCCTGCACAGACCCCACCCTGCACAGAGCTCAGCACCCCGCACCAGACCCTGCAGGCTGGTTGTGCTATAAATAACTCACTAGATTGCAGTGTAATGGTGCGTGGGATTGGGGTTACGAAGGTAACCACTAATTAGAGTACCTGTAATTATCAGTTCTCCCACCAGGTGTTGGCGGCATGCGGACAGAGATGTGCTGCAGATAGGGAGCTGATGGGGAGTTAAGGTAGCAGCAGGTACTATTGTACACTATTATGAAGTAGTCACATGGAAGATTTGGAGAAATAATGAGGAAACTAATTAAATTACAATATGATAAGGAATAAATAAGCAGCATATGAAGATGGTTTTATACTGAACTACTGTGTGAAATATTGCACATTAAAGAACTGCTTCACCACAGACATATGACATGGTCCACCCTTGTAGAAACGTGTAGGGGCTGGCAGGGGTAAGTATAGTACCTACATTTCACGCCAGGTGGTGGCAGTGGGCTGTAGCCCTCTTGATATCCACAGGTAGCAGTGGCCCGCATCCCCCAGGTCCACCCCAGGGATAGGGGCAGAACGGGTCCAGTACAGCACCGCGACACTGCAGCAGCGGTAGAAATAAACTAGCTGCTGTGTCTAGCCCTGCATATAGGACCAGACAAATAGAAGAATACATGCTGTCTTCGAAAATAGTAGGGGACGTGCCCCGGTAGTGGTTTCCTCCCTCATCCCATGGATGCGGCCATTCATCCCATACTATAGCCGCGATAATCCATCCGTAACACTATTCAGACACACAGACAAGCTAGATGGTGGGCATTGATTCCTCCATGTGGCACTGTAGCCACATGAGTATAATGGGACAATTGGAGAGAACTGGTGTTTTGCTTGGGGGACAAGATGGCGGCGCATCTAGATGAACCAGTTACTGCCTCGTACCTACACCCTGGCACGTGTGTGTGAACGCCCTGTTCATCACTCGGACAGGGCTAAAGCCAATACTAACTTTTTTTATCTTTACCTTGGCATATATGTTAATGTTTTACCCTTCCCCGACAAAAATGTCAAGCAACTCCCCTGCAGGGTACAAAGTACTGTTTGACGGTAAAACAACATCACAGAAATACTGTAGGCCAACCTGACGTACATAATTAGTGCTACTAGTATTACACCTTACACGCCTCCATCTTCTCGTCTCATTCCACTACGCCATAACACACAACTTTGTCAAACGCAACATTTCTTAATGGCCACTAGCATTTCTTATCAATACACTTTTGTTTACATTTATTGGTGATTATTAAATGTAGCATATACAGAAGTCATTTTTACGCTGCCACGACATATTATGCAGGGAAATGCCCCCGGAGCTCAGTTGACCAAATAACCTGGACGCCATGCGCCGGGCTGCAGCACCAGTAGTGCCTGCGCACCAGAAACTATTTACCAAACATACCACTTAAACTGCAAAAACATGAAGGTTATCTCACAGACGAAACTCTGTTTGCTTGTACCGATAGTGTTTGGTGTACTCAGCCAAGTTTAGCTTAAGGCTTTCAAACTTTAAAAAGGGAGGAGCATTCCTCAGTTAAAAACGCCAATGTGTCAATTGGCTAAGAATGGTCAAATTTTACAAGTGTGCATACATGATAACAACTTAAAATAGACTCACAGAAATCTAAAGGAATGACTTATAGTAGTAGGGAAATGAAGAGTCTACTACAAATACATGGTATGGCGACGATACAGGTCAGCATACACTGCCCTGGTGTTGGTCAATGCACCAATAGGTCAATTAATCAATCAGTCTGTGTTACATAAGCCGTCCCAGCCTGGGCAGGCTTCCCACCAGATACATGTAGACGGGCATGTAGACCGCTGTATAGAACCAGAGACATACATGGGCTTTATTCTACTTACAACCACAAAGCGTACAGAATACCTAGAGGTTATGCACTGGAGGTACTGACAGCATGTGCGGGGCGTACGACGGTGGTACGCCACGCTAGTGTGAGCGGGGCGTACCACAGTCATCCTGTCCATGATTCTTGTCAAATATTACTCTAAAATCATTATTTCTGAGTGGATTTTCATTTTATAAAGCCACTTGTGGATCCGTGGTGTACACTGTGTCATATGCAAATCGCGTGGTGTTTTACGTTAGTATGTCTCTGATAGAACCAGCTGCAGAGGGGTCACAGCTCCATAACATAAAGCCAATGCGCCACTCGGTCATAGACGCTGATACAGTATTCATATATTTCGTTGTATCTGTATTAATCTAACCCGAATAAAACTCTTAGAAAAGTTGATCATACGTCCACTAGACTCATTTGAATGATTTCAGTCTGTGCCTCACTATGGGGGGAGGGGGGGGGTTGCAACTTGCAGATACGGCCACAAAGAGTAAGACAGTACCATGGTAATGGTCCCAAGAACTGCTTGACTCGTACCCACCACCACTGGGGGAACCAGCCCCACACACCCTCACACACCCTCCTTGACAACACACCAGTTGCTAAGGGAGACAAGGTGTGCGTCTTTAAGCTGCATGTGGCCAGTTAATCGGCGAGAGGCGGATGGACTGCTTCCTACTTCCTGCACAGGAGGAGGACAGGGACTGCAGCCAGGAGGCAGTGGTTACTGGTTGCCATGGCTACCAGGGGGCGGGCCGGTGGTGGTGTGTGACCAGTGTGGTGGTGGCGGTGGGAGCAGGAGGAGCTTGTTGTTGTTGACGTGCTGACAGGAGGCTGCTGTACCAGGTGACACCCAGGAGGACGTGACAGCAGGGTGGGAGGCTGCTATCTGCTGCTATCTGCCACCCCCCCCCCCCTCACCAGGTGTACCCTCACCAGGTGTACCCTCACCAGGCGTTAGCTACACCTCCTACCAGCCGCTCCGTCACGGGACCTTTCTGTGGAGTGCTTGACGCCGTCCCCCACCAGTGAGGCAACTTGGTGTACACCCTAACTTTAGACAGAGGGAGGCAGGAGTGGATACCATTGGATCTCTACATATACAATAGTTGCCAAGTGTTGATGTCCCTGGATAATGCATGTTGACAGCCTTGGTACATGAAGTATACATGTGGATCTTCATTGCTCCTCCCCGTGGATACCTGGGTTGACAACGGGGAGTAACCATGGCTACAGACAGCTTGGTAACGGAGGTTCTGTTTGTTGACAAGCTGCATTAGGCAGGTTACCTAGAGGTGTGTCGTGCTGACGGCGGGCAGTAAGCTACAGGAGGAGCTGTCTGTAGGTCTGTGAGACACGTGGAGGTACATGGGTGAACCTCTCCCTGGTCTGTTACTGTGTGATGGGGTGTACAGGGTGCCTGGTGCCGCAGACTGCAGTACTACAGGTACAGCTACACCCATAGCGTGCTGACTGACTCGGAGCACGTTGGGGACCAGCCGCTAGGTTCTGCCACATACCTGTACCGCAACACCAAGTGCATGGTGCACACTCAGTTTTCGGAGCTTTCAACAGACCCCACCCCCTGTATATCATAACTACATTGTATCACTAAAATTTAGCAGATTCTTACTTATCCCCATATTGTTCAAATATCCCCTGGACGTAAATCCATAGGCCCCTTTGTCCCATGTTCTACACGTGAAACGTTGTTAGTGTCTAAGGACTGTGCATCAACTATACGTCATATCAAAGTATAACATTTTAAAATGATATGATTAAATATCATATATCCCGAGGCAGTTCTGCGCTGTGCTATAGTGAGACTACCTCTATGACCAGCTTACCAGTCCGCCAATGAGGTATTGACCATAGCATTACGCCGTGTGCGGTAGATCAGGTTATAACTTAATCCCCACTCACCAAGGGGCTTCAGAACAGATAATCATAACACCCCGGCCCAGAGAAGCCACTCTATAGGCATTAATACTCAGTGGGGAACATCCACGGCACCATTTAATTAATTTTACCGGCTGGTGATTATCTGGGCTGTTGTTTTTGAATGATTTATTGTTTGTTTTCTATTGTATTGTCATTATTTGTGGGGGATTTCAAACAAAAGGGAGCAGGGCAGCTGCTCAGCCTGCCCGGGAGCTGCCAACTGGAGCCCTCGGACAAACAATCAATGAACACAAATGACATTAAGTGTTCCTCCGTGTAAAAGGTCACCTAATAGTGGAATAACGGTGCTGCATGTATATGCACCCCTGATCCACAACCCGGCCAGCCCTGTCAGTCTAGACCCCGAATACCCCTGCCGATGCTGACAAAATGTGGATTTAACCCAAAACACTAAACAAGAATTCAACAAACTGTCCCTGAATAAACCAAAAGCAGCCAACTCAGCAGATTAACCAGCTGGGTGATTACTGGAGGAGGGGCTAACGGTGTGTGAGGGGGCGGGGGCATTTTGAACTTCTCCCTGGCCTGTTATTTAGCATCCACCAACCTATTAAGGCTAGCACTGAACCCCAGCACTCAGCAGTGGCCGGGTTTTTGTTGTAAACCTGGTGTGTGTGTGGTTGTGTAGGGTGTGACATTCTGCTGCTCTGTGGGGCTGACCCTGGGGTGGGAGGGCTCTGATTGCCCTACAGGCACTGGAGGACAACACACAGACGGTTAGCCACCACCCGCCCACTTACCCAGGTCCTTTGGTGTAGTACTCCTGGATGTAGATCATACTGGTGTATTAGCCGCCCTGTGGTGTTGGGGCTACATGGTGTACTCACAGTACTGGCATATAATACAGAGCAGGCTAATAGGGTCCCGGGTTGTACAACTAGTGTAGAATATACCCTAGCATATCTTTCTGTGACATATACTACTGTTACAATATAAGAGCGATCCAAATTCATTATGGCTCCGAACTCACCATTTCCTCACTTACAATCAAGACGGTGCTTAGCATATTTGCTGTGAGCTCATGGGGGGGGGGGGGGGGGGGGGGGTACGTACAGAGCTGCTCATGCTGGGGGGGGGGGGTACTACAGAGCTGCTCATGCTGGGGGGGGGGGTACGTACAGAGCTGCTCATGCTGGGGGGGTACAGAGCTACTCATGCTGGGGGGGGGGTACGTACAGAGCTACTCATGCCGGGGGGGGGGGGGGGGTACTACAGAGCTGCTCATGTTGGGGGGGGGGGGGTACGTACAGAGCTGCTCATGTTGGGGGGGGGTACGTACAGAGCTGCTCACGCTGGGGGGGGGGGGTACAGAGCTACTCATGCGGGGGGGTGCGTACAGAGCTGTTCATGCTGGGGGGTACGTACAGAGCTGCTCATGCCGGGGGGGGGGGGGGGTACGTATAAAGCTGCTCATGCTGGGGGGGGGTACAGAGCTACTCATGCCGGGGGGGGTACGTACAGAGCTGCTCATGCTGGGGGGGGGGGGGGTACGTACAGAGCTGCTCATGCTGGGGGGGGTACGTACAGAGCTGCTCATGCTGGGGGGGGGGGGGGGTACGTACAGAGCTGCTCATGCTGGGGGAGGGGGTACAGAGCTACTCATGCCGGGGGGTGGGGGGTACGTACAGAGCTGCTCATGCTGGGGGGGGGGGGTACGTACAGAGCTGCTCATGCTGGGGGGGGGGGTACGTACAGAGCTGCTCATGCTGGGGGAGGGGGTACAGAGCTACTCATGCCGGGGGGTGGGGGGTACAGCCCGGGGGTACAGCCCGGGGGTACAGACAGCCCCAACCTGTGACAACACAGGGGCAGGTAGACGGTCCTGTCAACACGGCCAACCTAGACCGCACCGCACCTATACCTCCACACTTCTTTTTAGTGAGAGGTCTTCCCCCTACTCTGGCTGGGCTGCGATTTGAAGTGGTACACCATCGATACAGACATAACCTTGGACGCAGCTTAGACGACACTGAGAGGAGTTCGTACATGCTTGTTGGTGTAGTATCTGTATGGAGACATCGGTAAATATAGCAGACCACGTGCCTGACCTTCAGATATATCCGAAATATGTTGTCAATATAATGTGCATTAGCTGCAATGACTGGCTTCAGTAAGTCAGGGACAGTATATAAGTATGGAGTGTATGGATGTAAGTTGTCCCATACATGCCACCTTCTCAGCAGCAGCAGCAGCTGTAGGGAGTTGGGTGTCAATCCAGTCGCCACATGTATATGACCCTGGACATCGGCAATTCTTTAACCTAACCCATCCGGAGCTGACCATGCTCTCCTAGATTAGGCTTATAGACATAATCATGTGAAAATATTGTGAAAGTCGCGTACATACATATAAGCATCTGTACATCGTAGTGATATCTTTAGATGATAGACAGGTTCCTTATGAGAAGCCGAATATAGAATCACCTCCGATGATATATTGGCTTAGGAACATTGGCTGCGTCTCAAACACGTGCAATATTATAACGTTAGACTTATATTTGGCTGAAGTGACACTGGCAAGGGTATATCATGTAGTTGCACAAGTTAAAGGTGGACTCCAGGTCTCCATTATCTCGCCCTGCTTGGTGTAGCCCTTCCCACCTTAATCTTCGTTATAAATATGACCAAGGCTTTTGTCTCAGCCGTCCACCGTGGTTACATGTTATATATACAAGGTGGTGTATCAGACCTGTACGTTATCAAGTCCTCAATACTTGACACCTCACTTCATTGCACACACCCCCTGTCACAATATGTGCTCTCATCTGGTCATGGCCCAGCTGACGCTTGCCTAGAATAACTGTTGAGTTGACAGGTCGCTTGGATAACGTGTGTCAAGCTGCTGAAACAGTCTTGGTATATGCTTTGCATTAATGAAGTTGGAATTGGACATCATTGTCCATGGTAATAACATCGCTCAAATCATGGCCTTCAAGAATTTTGCCAGTCTTGCACAATCAAAAACCATTCATATCTCTAGACTAAACCAATTTGTAAATAATATATGCATATGGAATGACAACTGTATTGGACGGTATACATTAATTCAGTTCTACAAATATCAGCTACATGAGCCCTAATCAACCTATCTAGTATTTAGAGTCGGTCACCAGTATATATACTGTTTCAAATAGATAGAGAAAGACCAGAATACATGGCTAATGCCCACAATGTGCCTCTACATGGGTACCCACAATTTTGACCGTGTCGCCCGGTCAAATTTTAGCAGGAGAGTAGTGGCATCGTGTCGATTTTTAGCTATATAAGAACATAGAGCAAACCCCCTGTGGGTCGATTTTTATCCCCGATTTTCCTGTGTCCGTCGATTTTTAAAAGGGTCTAAAAGGGCCGTGTCGCCCATGTCGAATTTTACCCTGGTAGAGGCACCACAATGACATGATGATAGTGTGTGAAATAGAAGGGCAGTGGTACTGGGCAGTACACCCTCAGAAAAGGGAGCGTCATTGTCACTGAAACTCTCACCTGAATTTCAAGTCAGGTGAGGGTGCTTTTGGCGACAGTGACGCTCACTTTTCTGAGGGTGTAGGTGGTTGAGGCACCTGGTACATGAAGGTGTCTGTGTAGTGAGCTGCTGGCCACAGGGTCCCCCAGCTGCTGCCAGGGCTGGAGTTATGGACTGTGGACTTAGGCTGCAGACAGGCGGCAATAACCACACTGCTTTATGACAATTGTTAACATAAATAAGACACCAAGTGAGACATGTGTGTTGATGGAGAAAGTCATCAATCAAAGGCAGGCATCTCGCAGTTAGACTGGTATACAGCAGGTATGGGGGCAGAGGGGGCACATACATGGGGAGGGGGGGGGGAGGCTGATACAGCAGTTAGACAGCAGGTATGGGGGGGGCACATACATGTGGGGGGGGGGGGGGGGCAGACGGAGCACATAGATGTAGGAGGCTTTAACAGGTATATCAGCTCCCTCATTACTAATTGTGCATTAATAGGATTGGTGTGTATTGCTGAAGCGGGAATTATTGCTGGATATTGCTTTTGGAGTTGATGAAAGGTAACATTTGTCATCAATTAGCGGTGTGTGCTGCTGGAACACTGCAGCCCCAGCACAGTCAGCAATTACTGCCGCATTATTTGTGGTGCAGCAGTATTTCTGTACGACCTTTATAGGTTATTTGCCACATGAAGCGGTAACAGTCAGAAAAAGGCAATGACTCCTATGCCAACAAAACCACTTGGTCTTTTTGCCGAGGTCATAATTAAGCAGCTGCTAAAAAGAGAAAGAATGATACATAAAGAGACAAGTGAATACAGGTCAGAGGTGTAATAGAGTAGTAACATGAATGTTTGTGGTGATATCTGAGGGTTGATGCACAGTTCTTACTGCTCTGGAACTTCTAATTCTCAGAGAAACTCTACAATTCTTACAAATGGTATTTACAGCGACTTATACAAAACATGCAGGGTACTGCAACAAGGAAGCACCTGGAGGTCTCCGCGTACCGCAATCAGCACTCACTGTGCCGCCACGGGAGGCACGTGCCTTCTGTACTCATCCTACTCTAAATGCCGAGATAGACTCTTTAGCCACTTGTGGAGGTTACTAAATGCGTCCTTTGTGACGGATGGTTTACACTGATGTGTGCTGCGGCCTGACATGAGGAGTATTTACCTGGACTTGGAGTACGAATGACGGCCGCCACCATGGCATGGAGAATACTACGTACTGAGCTGTGGAGGTGAGTTCTCGCAATACTGAAAGGCTGAATAACGATTAAGCTGCAACATAACAATTACAGACTAAATAATGATTCATTGTACAATGCATGACCCAGAGATGCTGGACCCTAGTCATTCCAGTCCTGAAGTGTATCTTAGAACAAATGTCCAACTGGCCCCTGTCGTGCTGAGAATGTCAGAGCTATATCTGCCAATCACGGTACTGAAGCTGCCAGAGGTGTACGCTGTGTGGAGTGCAGGCTAGTGGTGGAGGTCTGTGGTTTACCCCCCCAGGCCGCGGTCAGCCCCTGGTCAGCACATATACCGCTACACCCGTAATTAACACAATTAACTTCATTACCAGGTAATTACACATTAGTGACAGGTGCGTCCCCGCTTCCCTGCACACCTACAGCCGCCTACATGTAGACCGGAAGTAAGCAGCTTAACTACTTCCGGCTGGTATATGAAACTGATTACAATTATAAAAAGGACTTGTCAGCAAAGTGACTAGTTTATACGAAGAAGATGTAAGAAATGAATGCAATATGGCTTGTATAGATCAATGGCATTTGATATTATCGTGCGTCTAATGAACCAACCAGAGTATAGATCTAGTTGTGGGCCTTGGGGCCTTGTTCTATATAGGTGGGCTCCTCAAATTGATAAATACATTTACTATTAGAAATAATTGACCCGAACGCCAGTAAATATTGACCATGTGGAATCAGTTTAACATCTTGATGAGGTTTAATAGACAAAGTATCAGTTTGATTGGCTGATAATACTTTACACTATAGTGATGAATCTAAAGGAGTTTGGTGACAGTTTCCGGTAAACCCAGTGTTAGATAGACGCATTTGACCATCAGGAATCTAAAGGAAAACAAACAAGTGTCTGTGGAAGTAGGCAGACAAATAGACAGCCAGCGGTACCTGTTAGCTAGGCTGAAGGGGCTCCAGTACCGGAGGGGTCCAGTACTGAAGGGCTGCTTCTGCAACAGCTTATACCCCGCCACCCCGCCACGTGTGCGGCAGCTGAGGTACAACTAAAAGTATTAATAATAGGCAGCACTTACATGGGGATAAAAACTACTCATGAACATTCCACGGCCAACATGGCAAGAGAGAATTTGAGGTGGACATGGGACGGGGTGTTTGTTTGCTGGGGCTGCAGTAGCATGCAGGTTACAGGACAGCAGTGCTGACTGGTGTATGATGTAGCGCACCCAGCCCACAGCCACCTGATACCCTCCCGGCAGGCGAGGATTGTCCATATGATGACCTTCCTCCGACCTTTGCTGTAGCCCACCTTTGAAGATGTGTGTGTAGGAGTATCACCTTTGGTAGGTGGCCAATATCAAACAGTCAACACTAATGACATAGAGGCTTCCCAAGGCTACAGCATACGCAGCCAAACCGTGCCTGCCCGAGAGTACTTTCCTCCACCTTCTCTTTTTGAAGGTTCGTATTCTGAATACAAATGCGTCATTGAAGGTTCGTATTCTGAATACATTTGAAGATGAATTTCCATTGAAAAAAAACCGGGATATAACTTGTGTACCTATGTGTGAAGTTTTGTGACAGAATGTGCAGAGGCTGTGTGGGAGGGGGATGGTTGCGGCCTCCTGTGGAGTCATGTTGTAGCTGGTGGGTGGCGGGATATGAGGGGTACACCTGAGGCCGGCTAGTATCTCCTGCCCCTGTTTGTGCTATAAACACTGAGCATGTCAGCCATGACAGCTCGCTGCCCTCCACAGGCCTGCTGGTCCAGGCACCGGGTAAAACCGGCTTGTATTGTTTATGTGTGATCTCCGCCTGAGACGTATGGTGGGAGGTAAGGAACTGGGTCACACTAACCTAGTTACACTCTACATGATGGATGGAATAAGTACCTAATGACGTGGATGCCCATTTTGCCACTTGCCAGATTCTTTTCTTTTTTTTGTCCATGCAATTGTCATTATGCGCTGATTATGCGTTGGCCTTGATTCATCCCCTACCCAGATATCTGCATTGTCCATCCACTAGAGAGAGGAATGAGTACCACCCTAACCTAAATGATAGTATTGCATGTAATGCCATACTGATCTTTGATGATAGTACTAAATCAACATTTCTCAGAGGAATATCTGCCATAGTGGTTTGTCCACAGGTTGACTGGATTATAGCAAAGGGGGATCTGCATCATCAGGGCCACTGAACCTACAGAGACTTCTTAAAGATGCAGAATTTGGCTTATGAAGATTTCTGACCTTTTCAAATGTTATCATGCTTTATGCTTGCCTGGTCAGGGGGTATCTGCAGGGAATTCTGGGTCTGACACATGACAGGAAGGATCAAAGATTTCCTCCCGCAAGGGCGGAGGAGAATCCCCCCAGGGGGTTGTGAGGAAGGGGAAACCCGTCTGGTCAGCTGATTTCTGACCCCAGCCATGACCTTTAACCAAAGTATGAAAGTGGATATATGAAAAGAAAATATATAGGCCCTACAACTCATCTTGAAATGACTGTACCTTGTCATTATGGTTGCCGCTATGTCTAGTGTGGATGGGTAAGTAATGCACAGCTATACAGGGGACACTACAATATGAGACATGATGGGTTGCTGATGGAGTGTGTATGTCACCACCAGGGGTTACCACCTCCCACACCTTGTCACAATAACTGCGCCCTGTAAGTGAGAGGCTACCAGTCTGGCTACCCGTCAAGGTCATTAATGAAGCGGAGCTTCCTGCCCCTCCCCATACAACCCCCTCACCTCCTGGTAGCCTTCTGCCCCTCCCCACACAACCCCCTCACCTCCTGGTAGCCTCCTGCCCCTCCCCATACAACCCCCTCGCCTCCTGCCCCTCCCCATACAACCCCCTCACCTCCCGGTAGCCTGCAGCCCCTCCCCATACAACCCCCTCACCTCCCAGTAGCCTCCTGCCCCTCCCCATACAACCCCCGCACCTCCTGCTAGCCTCCTGCCCCTCCCCATACAACCCCCTCACCTCCCGGTAGCCTCCTGCCCCTCCCCATACAACCCCCTCACCTCCTGCTAGCCTCCTGCCCCTCCCCATACAACCCCCTCACCTCCCAGTAGCCTCCTGCCCCTCCCCATACAACCCCCTCACCTCCCAGTAGCCTCCTGCCCCTCCCCATACAACCCCCTCACCTCCTGGTAGCCTCCTGCCCCTCCCCATACAACCCCCGCACCTCCCAGTAGCCTCCTGCCCCTCCCCATACAACCCCCGCACCTCCTGGTAGCCTGCCGCCCCTCCCCATACAACCCCCGCACCTCCCGGTAGCCTCCTGCCCCTCCCCATACAACCCCCGCACCTCCTGGTAGCCTCCTGCCCCTCCCCATACAACCCCCTCACCTCCCAGTAGCCTCCTGCCCCTCCCCATACAACCCCCTCACCTCCCGGTAGCCTCCTGCCCCTCCCCATACAACCCCCTCACCTCCCAGTAGCCTCCTGCCCCTCCCCATACAACCCCCTCACCTCCCAGTAGCCTCCTGCCCCTCCCCATACAACCCCCGCACCTCCTGCTAGCCTCCTGCCCCTCCCCATACAACCCCCGCACCTCCTGCTAGCCTCCTGCCCCTCCCCATACAACCCCCGCACCTCCTGGTAGCCTCCTGCCCCTCCCCATACAACCCCCGCACCTCCCAGTAGCCTCCTGCCCCTCCCCATACAACCCTGGCACCTCCCGGTAGCCTCCTGCCCCTCCCCATACAACCCCCTCACCTCCTGGTAGCCTCCTGCCCCTCCCCATACAACCCCCTCACCTCCTGGTAGCCTCCTGCCCCTCCCCATACAACCCCCGCACCTCCTGGTAGCCTCCTGCCCCTCCCCATACAACCCCCTCACCTCCTGGTAGCCTCCAGCCCCTCCCCATACAACCCCCTCACCTCCTGGTAGCCTCCTGCCCCTCCCCATACAACCCCCTCACCTCCTGGTAGCCTCCTGCCCCTCCCCATACAACCCCCTCACCTCCTGGTAGCCTCCTGCCCCTCCCCATACAACCCCCGTACCTCCTGCTAGCCTCCTGCCCCTCCCCATACAACCCCCTCACCTGCTAGCCTCCAGTCCTCCCCAGGCCTGGTCCTTGTCAGGTTAAGGCACAGAGGTCATAGGTCAAGGTAACCTGCCAAGCTGACCAGGGCATACCTGTATGTGGACACGAAATAGAGATGGGGGAGAGGACCGTGTACCTGGGGTGGGACCTTGTGTCCCGATGCTTAGTTGGTTAAGTGTATCTGGGGTGGGACCTTGTGCCCCGATGCTGAGTTGGCTAAGTGTACCTGGGGTGGGACCTTGTACCATTATGCTGAGTTGTCTAAGTGTACCTGGGGTGGGACCTTGTACCATTATGCTGAGTTGTCTAAGTGTACCTGGGGTGGGACCTTGTACCATTATGCTGAGTTGTCTAAGTGTACCTGGGGTGGGACCTTGTACCATTATGCTGAGTTGTCTAAGTGTACCTGGGGTGGGACCTTGTACCATTATGCTGAGTTGTCTAAGTGTACCTGGGGTGGGACCTTGTACCATTATGCTGAGTTGTCTAAGTGTACCTGGGGTGGGACCTTGTACCATTATGCTGAGTTGTCTAAGTGTACCTGGGGTGGGACCTTGTACCATTATGCCGAGTTATCTAAGTGTACCTGGGGTGGGACCTTGTGCCCCTATGCTGGGGTATCTCCATTACTTTATACTTTATCTCAGTAGTCTGTGTTTAGAAGTCGTCAGATGGATGCCCTCCAATGTTGTTGGGAAACCCCATCTACCCCGCCATCTACCCAGTGCGAAATGAGTTGGAATGCAACACGAGCAATCCGCAGATCTAACGTTCCCCTATTTAGTATTCATGTGTTCTCACTATATACATGTATACGGTAGCTCTCATTTTAAGCTGCCGACCGTAGGCTATCCCTCAAATGACAACAGAACGTCAGAAAAGAACAGCTGTTTTGAAAATATAAATCCCAAAGAGTATCTCAAGTTTCAAATTGTGGAATTTTAATGAATGCCATACTTGAAGGTGCGGAAAGATGGCGTGAAATGAGCCTCATGTCTGTGGGTTAGCAGGAGGTGCGGGGTGAGGTCCTTGCAGGGTTCATCCAGTACACGGCTTATCTACAGATAAGGGGGACTACAATATGCTGATGGTGAATGTGTGAGACATGCTTAAGGCAGGTTTGATGCTGCTGTGCGGGAGTTGTGTGGATGAGGCTGGCGGGTTGGCAGTGTTGTGGCAGGTCTGGTGACAGTGGTGTGAGAGGTGCACTATGTAGGCAGGTAAACACTGTCATCAACCACTGGGGCACTGAGTGATCTATATCTTCTTCTGAACTGCGCCCTCTCTCAAATACTGACAGGGGAAGTGGCTGAGAACTAACTGAGTTCCAGCCCACAGTTACTGGTGTCCATCCCATTCAGGAGACGTGAACATAGACAAAGGCCAGCGACCGTGAGTTCCCTGTGCATCGTTCTTCATGAGTTGGACCTCGGTCATATTACACAAGGCCGTATGCCGAGTGTGAAGAATGGTGAACTTACCAGACACTAACACAACGACTGGACATGACTCCATTAGGAACAACCAACTAGCTATTGGTTGCCACGGTAACCGAAAAACTACAAACCTTCTAAACCAGGAATTGCTTTTGGCTCTAATAATGGGTTCTCAAGTGTCGGAACCATTGGTTTCCCAGCAGGGGTCCCTCACCAATAGGGTGGCAGTCAGGACAGTTCGGGCAGGCCAAGCCGGTTGCGCATGCATCTATCATGTTTTTGTGTGATGTGTGAGATGGTACCAGTTGTCAATGTGTGCCATGTGTGGTGGGGCTGTGGGTGTGGGAGGAATATGTGGGGTGGTGCTAACATGTGTGGGAGGCTGTTCTGGGAACGTATTGTGTCTAAGTGTGCACGTCTGTATTGTAGTGGCAGCTCGTTATATACATACAACTTAGACGGCAAGAGGGGAATAGTGACGTTTTAGTGGGATAACTTCAGATATAATGATATTAGTACAACTGAAAGGCAAAGGGGAAAGAGCACTCACTCCTATGTCTTTAATGTCTCCCCCACTCACACACTCACTCAGGGAATATAACCTGGCTGCTGGAGTACAGGAAATACAGAATGACCATAAATAAGGAAAAAAAACTACAGATCTGCGAGTGTACACTGTATCAGTGTATGTATGTGTACTGAGTGTTTGGGGCTGATTAGTCCCTGGCTGACCACTGTCCACTCCCACAGCCTGTTGTCATGGCCACCCCTGCACTGACCTGTGACCTGTGACCTCCACCAACCTGACTTCTGACATACCTGGCAGCTGGCCATTCCTCATACGGACCCTGAAAAACGTACCACTGTCAAAACAATAACCCTTCCTCATGGAGTTATCATTGATAACATGCGTATAAACCTGCAGTATCCTCAAGTGGTTGTTGTTTTCATCAGAATAATCAACTGACTGCAAACTGGGCAATTAAAACTACCTATAACGTATCTCTAAAATGAAAGCAACTTATTTCAGGCAAAAGACATGACAGACATTGATTCCATGTAGTTGTCAGCCAACCTTTTAAACAATGAGTATTTAATACACCCCATACATCAGACAGACCCCAGAGAGAGAGATGCCAGGCAGCCGCGTACTCGGCAATACCTGGACAAAACCTCAACAAAACCTGACATAATATACAGAAAAGTAATGATATCATTATGTCCCATTATTAAAGCTGGTGAGTGAGTACATGTCCAGTTACTCACTGTCAGGGGTTGCTTTGTGCTAGCACATAATGAAGTCTGTTTGGTGCACATTGGTGTATGTGTCATAAACAAGCTGTTGGTACCGCATTATTGTAACCACGTGACTACATTCAATACAGGATAGATCATCGTGATATAACATTTGCTCCTCACATTGCTGCTGGTATTGACAACATTGACCCAATTATCATTTATCCCATAGAGCAGTGGCAACATTCCCCTAGACCCAGCACCCAGGAGGTAGAGCAGGGAGGTGCCTGGTCTGTGCCGCACCCAGGAGGTGCCTGGTCTGTGTGCAGCACCCAGGAGGTGCCTGGTCTGTGTGCCGCACCCAGGAGGTGCCTGGTCTGTGTGCAGCACCCAGGAGGTGCCTGGTCTGTGTGCCGCACCCAGGAGGTGCCTGGTCTGTGTGCAGCACCCAGGAGGTGCCTGGTCTGTGTGCAGCACCCAGGAGGTGCCTGGTCTGTGTGGCACCCAGGAGGTGCCTGGTCTGTGTGCGGCACCCAGGAGGTGCCTGGTCTGTGTGCAGCACCCAGGAGGTGCCTGGTCTGTGCCGCACCCAGGAGGTGCCTGGTCTGTGTGCAGCACCCAGGAGGTGCCTGGTCTGTGTGCAGCACCCAGGAGGTGCCTGGTCTGTGTGCAGCACCCAGGAGGTGCCTGGTCTGTGTGCAGCACCCAGGAGGTGCCTGGTCTGTGTGCGGCACCCAGGAGGTGCCTGGTCTGTGTGCGGCACCCAGGAGGTGCCTGGTCTGTGTGCGGCACCCAGGAGGTGCCTGGTCTGTGTGCAGCACCCAGGAGGTGCCTGGTCTGTGCCGCACCCAGGAGGTGCCTGGTCTGTGTGCAGCACCCAGGAGGTGCCTGGTCTGTGTGCAGCACCCAGGAGGTGCCTGGTCTGTGTGCAGCACCCAGGAGGTGCCTGGTCTGTGTGCCGCACCCAGGAGGTGCCTGGTCTGTGTGCAGCACCCAGGAGGTGCCTGGTCTGTGTGCAGCACCCAGGAGGTGCCTGGTCTGTGCCGCACCCAGGAGGTGCCTGGTCTGTGTGCGGCACCCAGGAGGTGCCTGGTCTGTGTGCAGCACCCAGGAGGTGCCTGGTCTGTGCCGCACCCAGGAGGTGCCTGGTCTGTGTGCAGCACCCAGGAGGTGCCTGGTCTGTGTGCGGCACCCAGGAGGTGCCTGGTCTGTGTGCGGCACCCAGGAGGTAGAGTGGTCAGGTACCTTTGTGTGGTAAGGTGCCTGGTGTGGCTGATGCTCTGTGGGAGTCCATGTGTACGGTGCATGTAGAGCACGTCATGTCATCTATCATGTGACGGCTCATGTCATGTTACCCGTCTCTCATACAGTCACAGCTGCCCCCAGATAGATGGCAAAGGTACACGTTTATATCGCGGCACACGGCGCCTGGACACCCCGATGTACAGCAGTGATAGGCAGCAATTCATGTAGCTTCAGTTCAGCATCTTAAGATGAGAATTGATGCCATGTTTAACAGGGTCTGGAATCACGATCAAAGTGTTGGAGGAGAGCAGGTAGGGACAGGAGTCGGAATGATGTCTGGACCATACCACCCACACATTACAGGATGCAGCATGCCCACTCATCCCAAAACACCTTCCTGGCTCAGTAGCTCTTAGCGTGGAAATTATGTCTCATCTCAGTTGGAAAAAAAATCCATATCCCAAATTGTCAGGATAAGAGCAGACTAATAGCAGACAAGTAGCTTACTTTGACAGTGCCAAAGACACCTCACCCTTGGGTTAGCACTGACAGCTTTGTGAAGGCTGTACCCGGGCTGGAGGCGGCTGTACCTGGTGTGGAAGTAGCCAGTCAGGGTGATTAGCCGCACCCCAGGGGCGGCCTCTAGCAGCAGGTGGGGGGGGGGGGTAGATCCTCAGCTGGTGGGAGGGGGGGTAAATCCTCAGCTGGTGGGATGGGGGGGGGGTAAATCCTCAGCTGGCGGGAGGGGGGGTAGATCCTCCGCTGGTGGGGGGGGGGGTAAATCCTCAGCCGGTGGGGGGGGGGGGGGGTAGATCCTAAGCTGGCGGGGGGGGGAGGTAGATCCTCAGCTGGTGGGGGGGGTAGATCCTCAGCTGGTGGGGGGGTAAATCCTCAGCCGGTGGGGGGGTAGATCCTCAGCTGGCGGGGGGGGAGGTAGATCCTCGGCTGGTGGGGGGGGTAGATCCTCAGCTGGCGGGAGGGGGGGTAAATCCTCAGCTGGTGGGGGGGTAAATCCTCAGCTGGTGGGAGGGGGGTAAATCCTCAGCTGGTGGGGGGGGGGTAAATCCTCAGCTGGCGGGGGGGGTAAATCCTCAGCTGGTGGGGGGGGGGTAAATCCTCAGCCGGTGGGAGGGGGGTAAATCCTCAGCCGGTGGGGGGGGTAGATCCTCAGCTGGCGGGGGGGGGGTAGATCCTCAGCTGGTGGGGGGGGTGGTAGATCCTCAGCTGGTGGGAGGAGGGGTAGATCCTCAGCTGGTGGGAGGAGGGGTAAATCCTCAGCTGGTGGGGGGGTAGATCCTCAGCTGGCGGGAGGGGGGGGTAAATCCTCAGCTGGTGGGGGGGGGTAAATCCTCAGCTGGTGGGAGGGGGGTAAATCCTCAGCTGGTGGGGGGGGGGTAAATCCTCAGCTGGCGGGGGGGGGGGGTAAATCATCAGCCGGTGGGGGGGTAGATCCTCAGCTGGTGGGGGGGGGGTAAATCCTCAGCTGGTGGGGGGGTAGATCCTCAGCTGGTGGGAGGAGGGGTAGATCCTCAGCTGGTGGGAGGAGGGGTAAATCCTCAGCTGGTGGGGGGGTAGATCCTCAGCTGGCGGGAGGGGGGGTAAATCCTCAGCTGGTGGGGGGGGGGGGTAAATCCTCAGCTGGTGGGAGGGGGGTAAATCCTCAGCCGGTGGGGGGGGGTAAATCCTCAGCTGGTGGGGGGGGGGGTAAATCCTCAGCTGGTCCTACACTGAAAACCCAAGGGGGGTCTAAAGTGGTCACTACTGACCACTTTTGGGTGGTCATGGTGATGGTGTCCTGAGGGAGTACCCCGTGGTCACTAGCGTGGTCATATGTGACCACCCTGGGTGGTCACCTATGAACACTTTTCTGACCTCCACATTTTTTGAGGAGTAGTATATTTTTTTGCATAATGAGGTATACTTTTCAGCTATTTTCATAATTCCCCCCTCTTCCCACCACCAATCCACATCTGAGAGTGCATTATAGCCCTGATCAAAGGCCCAATAAGGCATATATGTGTGTATAGCTGTATATCAGCCACTCCTCAGACTTGTAGCTATGGTTTCAGGGACACATGAGGTGTCTATGCTTACACATACATGTTTCTGGTAATTCTGGCATGCTTTTCATTTAAATCCTTGGCATCAACTCATGTTCCAAATAATCGTTATATCCCCCATTTTATGGAAACCTATGATCCAGATTAGTATAAGTATTAATCAAAAGATCACCTAGAGTAGATGCTGCATATAACACTGTTGTATAGTAGGGCCACCTAGTGGCAAAATCATGACCACCTTGGGTCATCACAATGATCACTCCAGGTGGTCAAGTGGGCATGACCACCCAAAGTGGGCAGCATTGACCACCTATATCCAGGCCTGGGTTTTCAGTGTAGTCTTACCATAAATGTAAAGGTTCTACTTAGGTTAATAGAGTATCATTTCGCCATATCATAGCTTGTGGAGGTGATGTAGAATACCAGCTGCTTCCCTATCAGTATTATTGGCTGGGCCATGTACCTGGTCACGGGCAGTCTGTATAAGTCAGCTCACCGCCCAGGGGCTACCCGTTCACCCCAGTGCTCAGGCACTGGGGTGAACAGGTAGGCTGAGGTAGCCCCTGTCTTCACCACCCTTTAACAAGTGGTTAGTTATGGACACCTTGTCAGTACAACACCCACAGTATAGATTGGTCCTTTGGTACCCTCTGCCCTCCCTGACCCACGACTTAACGTGACCTTGAGGCAGGTTCCCCCTCAGAGGTCCCGTGAAATGATCAGTAAACAGCCGCAGGACCTGCAGGGTGAGGCCTGTCTAGCAATCTTATCGTGTCCTTGTGAAACAACCTATATAGCGAGGTATCGTTTTTCTCCGTACGGGCGGCCATGTTAGTTCTAAGCTCGGAAAATCTCGTGAGACCTAGGCAATGACCACAAACCCAAACACTATAACTTGCAAGGAGCAAGATAGATCACGAGAGCCGAACTGGAAGCGGAAATGATCGCCCGTGTCAGCAAAAACCTCGTGGTCACTGCAGGAAAAAGTGAACACACATTACAGCCTCCAGCCCCTCAGGCTATAGTGGCCGACCCCTATAGTTACACGTCAGCCCCAGTTGACCTTGGTTTAGGGTACAAACCTTGAAGGGCCAACTCCCAAGGTCATTGCCCAGGTTGTAAAAAAGTTGTTGGCTCCCTAACCGCAGTAGCGGATAACTACATGTATAAGAGCATATGATGAAGGACTGCTGACCTTTGATGATAAGCCCCTATATGTTACCGTGCCATGCCTCACTCCTATTGTAGCTACACAGGCCGACAACATCCATGTTAATTCTTCAACCCTAGAACCCTGCCTGTGCCTCCCCCCCCCCCTAGACCAAGTTTTCTTGGCTGTGCCCCCCCCCTAGACCACCCCTTCTGGATCCGCCCCTGTTAACCAGTCTACTGTAACTTTAGGATGGTGTTCTGAGTTATGATATTATAGTAATAGGGCCTGGGCTGTGTGGTGTGACTTGGGTGGTCAGCCTTAGGGTACTACCCCCTCCCCCCCCCCCACCACCACCACCACCTTAGTAACAAGGTCTCCTGTAACTAGTAACGGTCACCATGACAACAGCGTATAGTGGGCGGGGTTAGAGGTCAACCACAGATAACGTGCGATATTGCTTGGTATGGAATGTACGGAAGACACCAGAAGGTCGTATCTATAGAACAATTAGTTTAGGTTAAAGATGGCCTTTCTTCTCATCCACACTTAGCAGAGAACGGTATTTAGACGAAATGTACCACTGCCTGAATGTACCACTGTCAGAATGTACCACAACCTGGTCGGAATGTACCACTCAAATGGTCGGAATGTACCATCCTACTGGTCGCAATGTACCACTCAAGTGGTCGCAATGTACCACTATAAACGGGACAAGAAGGAACGAGAAGGATAACTCCTGATTGAATTTTAGAAAGAAAAAAAAGGGAAAGAAAGAAAAAAATATATAAAAGGGAAGAAAACGGGGGTTGGGGGGCAGAGCCCCCCATGACATATAACTTAACATGGCTATTCTGCAGAGAGGATGGTATTTGGTGGTGTCATCTACAAGCAAACTACTTAGTAATTGGGAGACTATGCACTGTTTCCATTTTAAGGCTTTGGATGGTTTCTAAATGTCCATCTGCAGGCTAACTATTTGGGTGGTACATTACGACCGACAAAATGGTACATTCCAACAACTACAGTGGTACATTCCGACCACCCTGGTGGTACATTCCGACTGGTACATTGTGACAGTGGTACATTCCGTCTAAGATTCCAGAGAACGCACGGCTGCCTCTGGCTGAGATTCTGTCGAAATTATGCATATTGTAGTGAGTTCGTACATGAGAAACAGGGTGAAATATATAGTGAACATACGTTAACTGTATTGACATGAATGGAACATGGTTTATCAGTAAGTTCCTCCATACCCATTTACTGCCCGAATACCCTTACCTTACACCAAGTGACCTAGTCAGGGCATCAGTGCATGCAGCTTATGTTAACAATTGGCTCAAGGGTTGAGATCCAGTAGTCCAACATTAAAACGATGGGTAAGGGGTTGTTGTGGCCAAGACTATGGGCCGGGGGGGGGGGGGGTTCAAGCATGTGAGCAGTCATGCTGTACGCCACCACCGTCCCACCAAACAATACTGACCTTTCCGTCTACCTTCAGTCTGTTCCGTGTTTTACATCTCATTTCCCGGCAGCGCGTTGTCCCGGAAACTGCCTACACTGTAGGTGGGGGGAGGGGGGATACATGTTGGTGGGAGGGGGTGGAGGGTGTATATTTAAGGGAGTGTAGATACGTGTAGATATGGTGGTGTTTTGGCGTCAAACGCTGCATTATTTGTGGCTGTACAGGCTGCATGTAGAGGGCTGGCGTGACGCGCACCGTGTGCCGCCCCCACACGGCAACCCGCTGTTAGCTGCCCATCTCGTGTCCACCTTCAAACAGTTTTGAAGAATTAACATGGATGTTGTCGGCCTGTGTAGCTACAATAGGAGTGAGGCATGGCACGGTAACATATAGGGGTCTAGCATCAAAGGGCAGCAGTCCTTCATCATATCCTCTTATACATGTAGTTAACTTATACACTTCACAGTGACCCTGAGCTAGCCTGCTCAGAGTTACTCATGTTTCTCCTCACATCAGTATACATGTAATGCACTGTCTGCAGCAAGACATTGTCCTTTCCCAGCCCGTCTGCCTTTGATGTCAATGGTAGAAGATGCAGCCATTACCATATATGTCGTACATGTAGTCTGAGAGACACACTCACACCTCTGTGTATGTAACCTTGGTAGGTTACTCAACATGTCACATTGCGGACATCATGGATTGTACTTGGAATGTAAGGGGGGAAACGCAGAGAGATTGTATGTATTCATGACGTAATGTAACGTACATGTGTATAGATATCAGAACCCCAGTTTAGCAGGTGGGTTGTAAAAGATTAGTAATAACCTGGTAAAGTACTCGGAAGATGTCCCTGTAGAGGACCGGCTATTGTACGGGTAAACCACATGTATAATATCAGTTCAACTCCCAACGATGCCCGAGGGGTGAACATTGCCCCTATTAAAGGCACCCTATGTACCTGAACACCTTGATGGTGCCTACAGGAGATGTGAGACCACCTAAACAGGAGGAAGGCCCCCCCTGAGTATACCCCGCCGTCCCCACCACACCCTGTAATGTCGTCCAATGGCTGAACAGCAAGGTCCCCATACGGTTTACTCCATAAAGGACATGATTTGTGGTCTGTTGATACAAACACGGCCAGCACATACACGGTACAGATGCCAGTCAAATGAGTGTAAGTTCATGATGTTTCCTTTCCCCTCCAAAACACCAAACTATATATACCTACCGCTATTTATGAAAAACTAACTATTTATACCTATTTATGAACACCAAACTAGTTATACATATTAATCACAGGTGGGGGGGGGGGGGCATATAGACTTTGTTGTCTGAAAACTGTAAAGGTCATGAGCAGCGATGCATGCTATGTAGACGTTAGTCAGGGACGGGGCTGTAGGAGACCTGCTGCAGCAGTGTACGCACGTCTACACGTGGGTGTTGTAGACGTGTCTGCGGTGGGTCTGTGATCCTGTAGCAGAGCAGCTCACACGAGCACATCGCGGGGTGTTCCCTTACCCTGAGTGAAGAAGCTCTCTGTGAAACAGCCTTCAGTGCTCAGTTAATAGCCATATTTTACCGTGTCATAACCAACATCTTTTTAACCCATCACGAGTTATTGCCATACATGTGTTTGGAGTAGGGTTTTATGAGTATGGTACCCGGAGTATGATAAGAGTCCTGGGGTAGAGTTTAGGGAGTGATCATTTTTTAACAACAGTGTTTTTTCCGCGCTGAACGCGCAAACTCCCCCCCCCCCCCCCCCCCCAACCACCGGGGTTGAAAATTGGCGCGTGCGGGGGCCCTTTGAAGCATAGTACCGCACTGGCTTTTTGGTCCAAAACAGGTTAAACTTTTTTGACCCCCCCCCCCAAGAAGGGTCCACATTTTTTACACTCCCCCCGGTCAAGGGGTCCACATTTTTTTACCCCCCACCCTCCCCAACCCAACCCCCCCCCCCCCTGTTGATAAAAAATGATCACTCCCTTAAGACGCCCGTAATAGTGTACAGACTACCTCTTCAGTAATAGTCTGTGCACCCATGGCGGCAATCTGGTCAAACAGATTACCTCACAGCAGTAAGACAGCTATGTGTGACTGTCCTGCATCACGAACTAATAGAGGAATAATTCATCTGTATTACAGTTTCCCGTATACAAATGTAGAAAAGATATAAGGAGCAATAGAAACATATTTAATGAACTTGATGTGGCTATATTACCGCTGTAAGTATAGAGTGACTTTCCATACTAACCTGGTGCCTGTTTGTGTGTTTGTGCAGGAACTTCGGGTTGGAGACGGAGAAGACGGGCGCCAACAGTGACTACGCACACATAGAGAGCGTCCTGCAGCAGCTGCAGGACGGCCGCGAGCAGCTCGACGACCTGTGGGCCACGCGCAAACTCAAACTGGACCTCTGCCTCCAGCTCCGTCTGTTTGAGCGGGAAGCTCTCGACGTAAGTCTCACGCGTTACTCTCATGTAAACCACTGCCTGCAGCTCAGGCTGTTTGTTAATAAATAGTATTAATAAAAAACTTTAAGTCAACACAACGTCGCAAACTAAGTCAACGCTAACTGTTCTTTCTCTAACGTACTCCTCATCTCAAAAGTTTTATTTCTTCAAAGATTCATATAAAACATGTCAACCCCAGCTAAACGCCCTCTTGTTCATCCTTAAAGGATCATAAGACTGCCAATTGTTTATATAATAACGGTACATATAGAAAACAGAATTTTTAGATATGAAAGACGATGTAGTGTAGAAGTTGGTATGAGTGCATGGTGTGTAAAGCTGGTGTTGTTGGTTGTGCAGGTGTCGTCACAGCTGGAGCTGTGGGCGGAGGAGCTGGGGCAGGTGGACACGGTGCAGACCGAGATGAGCAAGGCGGAACACTACCTCAGTGTGCACAACGACAGCGTCATGCACATGCAGAACTGTGTGTTCGAGGTGCTGCAGCGGGGGCAGGACCTCTGCCAGGTAACACTCCTTCATGTACATAGTCTACACAGGTCACATTGCTGCACAAACTGCACACAACACCAGCTGACTGCTCTCATGGTATCGTTAATGACCAAAGTTAATGCTCTCTATACCTTTCTTATGAAATAGAACTTGTTTCCCGTTGTTCTACCTCAATGTTGGGTCAACCATGTGGATGATATATTAGTGCGGAAGGCGATAGATATAACTGCATATTGTGTGGTAAAATTAACGAGAAGTGGTAGGCCTACAAGTCTATGATGAATTCCTCCCCTTCGAGTTTCTCGGTTGGAGATTGTGGCTTTGGTGGTTTCTCAATTGTAAATTGGTTTTGGTGGTTTCTCAGTAGTACAGTGTAATATTATGTTTTGGTAGTTTCTCCAATTGTGGCTCCTCTGTTTCCTTACGAGATATTCTATTGTATTATATAAGTCTGCTCCGTCCTTACCTTCATGTTGCCATCCCAGGCATCAAGACGCCACGGAAGAAAAGGGAAACAATGTGTAGAGAAAAACAAAAACTACATCAGTCTGCTGTCTGCATCAGTAAATGAGATGCTAATTGATAAATAGTCATAGTAGTATCATGATTATAAGTGAAAGAATAAAAGAAATAAAAAAACAGAATGAGGAAAACAAGTCAATCGGGGCATACATCAGTAATCGTAACCCGCATGTTAGCCCCAGTAAGGCAGCCATAAAGGTGGTGGGGCCGCCAGTCTGCTTCATGGCACAATGTGACCAGTCCAATGCCATTATTATTTCCTCACCCCCTTTCCTCATAAGCATATAAATATAGATCGTCTATACTGTATGGGAAGGGCACTGTAGCTAAGGCAACATTGGTGGCGTCTGAAGTTACCATAGTAACCAGCCTGTGTCAGGTGCTGCCACCTGTGGAGAAGTGCGGAAACTGCGGACAAAGCCTGACCTTATCACGATACGCCTACACTATGCGCCTCAATAGGTTGTCATACCCCCCCCCCCTCCCAACAACCCGTGTCAGATCATACCCTTCTTAGAAGATGATATTCACCCATGGTGTGTTAATGCGGTGTGTACCCGTGGTGTGATTAATGTTATAAGTGGTCCATCACTGCCATGATGGTATCAAGGCTACACCATAGGACACGTTCTAGTACATCATACTACACCAACAGTGACGGCGGTTATGATAAGGCTGCTTACAGGGAAACACAGACGGTATACTGTAATGGATCCATATCTGGTAATCAAGATCTGCTGTCCAATCAGGTGAGGCAATACAATAACAGATTTTAAACGGATAACAGAACTTCATTATTTTTCTCCCTCTTAATTCATTTTGGGACAAGTGAATTATAAAACGACTCTGTAAGAGTTAAGCTAGTACATGGTGTGGTATATGTAGTAAGTGCTATGTGAAGTATGTCGATTAGCTCATGTGGCTGGTCCTGACTGTGGACTGCGGTCAGCAGGGCAGGAAGCGGCAGGGCCCTCCCTGTGCGGCGTGTGGAGGCTGGTGTGGAGGCTGGTGTGGACTGGGTGCTGTGAGTGTCACACATCCCTACATCACCTCACCACACGGCACACAGTGGTGTCTTGTACCTGCAGCATGGTAATCAATGGTCTGAGAACAGCTTTTGAACAAACCTTGTGTGAACAGGACATGTGACAATGGGCAGTGCCTACTGGGAATACAATCTAATACATGCATATATGATAGGTGGGATTTTGTCTTGAAAGAACATGTGTTCAACGTAAAGAGCGCCCTGTACACTTGTAAAACCTACATAGTAGTACATGTACTTTAGTAGTCTCGAAAATCATGAAACTTTATTGGGCTGCGGCTGGAGTCCAGCCTAAAAACAATGTCCCCAAAAGAGGGGGAGGGTGCATTGCGTCGACTACAGAAATGCTCATTTAAAAAAAACATTTTTTCCTTGGTAAGATATAATTTAATGTATGTTTGCAGAAAGCTAGTATCCTAAGTAAACCTTCACATCAAATTCCCATTCTACTTCATTTTCAAAAATGATACCTATAAGACAATGTGGAGCGGTTGTGTGCAGTGGCGGGGTATGTGGAAGGTTTGTGGTAGTGGTGCTGTACCCACACATGTATACCAGACTCCATGTGCAGCACATGGGGCACGCACAGTGTACTTGTAGTGCAGGATGTGGACTTGAGGATGTTACCAGACAGGCACACTGTGCGTTGATACACACAGGATGAGCTAACACTGAGGTAGGCTGGGTACAAGAGGCTTTACAGCGGTCAGCTGGGTGGTATGTCATGTATAGAGAGGATGCACACTGTGCAACACACCGTGTAGGTGCGACCATAAGCAGTATACACACACTTATACTAAAGGATAAAAGTCTTCCTGGTAAAAAGTGTTAGGAGTGGTGTATTATTGTATATGGTATTGGACTTCAAACTGGATATAGCATTGCACCTATGGATACTAACCTTACCATTGGACACCGACACCAAGTAGGCTATTACTATCTAGTAACATTTAACATTCTTAGTGTGTGAGTGGAGGTAAATAAGTTGTGATTGGACTTCCCAGCCTGCACTCCACCAATTATCTACAATACAAGCAATGATTATGCATCAAAAATTCTTTCTTTGGATATACATCTCGGGTGTATTGTGTGAACCTACAGAATATCCACCATAGAGAAGTACAGGTTCCAGGCCCAGTGTTCCTACAGTACATATACACCCGCTATTCACCATAGTAGTATAGACTCCTGTGTGTACAGCATATAGCAGGTGATAGGACCCTCACACCCCAGTGCACATAAGGTATTCACATTCTACCTATAGAGGCTGGTGCCATACTACCGACATACATCATGTCTCTGTCCCTTAACTAGATTCTGTAACTAGTCTAGGAACCACCTTAGTTTCTACGTGACTGGTTCAACAGGACACTTTGCCACTGGCTAATGAAAAAAGACAGGGTTGTTGTTATTCGTGGTTACAAGTAAAGGATGGGTGTTGTCCTGGTATGACACTCAATATTCCTGCTTCCTACTATGATAACAACATACGACAGGATTTAGACGCTATATGGGAACTTTTCATCTCTAAGTCCAATAACATGACTTAACCCCTACATACAGTCTGATCTAAGACTATAGAAAGATTTAGTGAATACAACATGCATCTACAAAGTGAGAGTGATCAGAGTGGGTAATGTGGTATTCAATCGTATAAACGATGATGATACATCTATATAGTGTCCAGATGATCATCCCTCATACTATAGTGACCTCTGTGATGACCTTGTCTCTGTGTGTTTCAGCTGTTTGTGACCCCTGTGATGACCTTCTGTCTGTGTGTTTCTGCTGTTTGTGACCTCTGTGATGACCGTCTGTCTGTGTGTTTCGGCTGTTTGTGACCTCTGTGATGACCTTCTGTCTGTGTGTTTTGGCTGTTTGTGACCTCTGTGATGACCTTCTGTCTGTGTGTTTCGGCTCTTTGTGACCTCCGTGATGACCTTCTGTCTGTGTGTTTCGGCTCTTTGTGACCTCTGTGATGACCTTCTCTGTGTGTTGCAGCTGTCTGTGACCTCTGTGATGACCTTCTGTCTGTGTGTTTCGGCTCTTTGTGACCTCTGTGATGACCTTCTGTCTGTGTGTTTCGGCTCTTTGTGACCTCTGTGATGACCTTCTGTCTGTGTGTTTCGGCTCTTTGTGACCTCTGTGATGACCTTCTCTCTGTGTGTTGCAGCTGTCTGTGACCTCTGTGATGACCTTCTGTCTGTGTGTTTTGGCTGTTTGTGACCTCTGTGATGACCTTCTGTCTGTGTGTTTCAGCTGTTTGTGACCTCTGTGATGACCTTCTGTCTGTGTGTTTCGGCTCTTTGTGACCTCTGTGATGACCTTCTCTCTGTGTGTTGCAGCTGTCTGTGACCTCTGTGATGACCTTCTGTCTGTGTGTTTCAGCTGTTTGTGACCTCTGTGATGACCTTCTGTCTATGTGTTTCAGCTATCTGTGACCTCTGTGATGACCTTCTGTCTGTGTGTTTCAGCTGTTTGTGACCTCTGTGATGACCTTCTGTCTGTGTTTCAGCTGTTTGAGAACTCAGGGGTGCAGCTGATGGCTGACTCTCAGTACGATGCCCAGACGCGGATACAGGTGCTGCTGGAGTACCTGCATGAGCGGGAGCTGGACCTGGAGGACATGGCCGAACAGAAGAGGATGAAGCTGGAACAGTGCCTGCAGCTCAGGGCCTTTGAGGCTGAGGCCAGACAGGTGAGCTGTTACCTGCCGCAGTACAGGCAGCCTGCACCACGCACACCACATCCCCTTCTGTCATTCCAATCAAAAATATTTTATTTCCATGTAGCAGAAACATGATGATTGAAATAAGTCACTTTTCTTCGCAGCATAGACAACATTTAGGATATCTTATAATGTTTTAATCTTTCTTTTAAATAGTATAAGTCTTTTGTATTATAATTGTTTGTCTGGCCAAGTTTTAGACATTGCCGAGATGATGAGATAGTAGTAGTTTAGATTGCAACCTGTGTTAAATCCAACCTATATCAACAGTTACCTCAGCATGTCTGTTCCGCCAACAGGTGGTGGTGTGGATCCACAACGGGGAGTCGATGCTGACAGTAGGCCTCATCTGCCCCAACAACCTCACACAGGCCGAGCAACTCAAGAAGGAGCACGACCAGTTCCAGCTCGCCATAGAGGTCAGTACAGGCCCACTGCCCATGTCTGCCTCAACAGGGTCACCGGCCATGTATGGTGTCTGGGAACTGAAAGCTTTGTTCATCTCATTATATAAGTTCAAACTGACAGTGAGTAGTAGCTAGTAGTGTTGATTGTCAAAAAGACCCCGCTTGTCATCGGGAAACACCTTCTGACCTGCTGGGGGAGCAGTGCGTGTTACAAGGTAAACCTGGAGCTGGTCTCCACTGTCTAACCACTCCCAGTCATTGGACTCCCCCCTTGTAAACCATGCGGATACGTATATAGGAAGGCTTTCCCCAATAAACTATGAGAAAATCTTCAACCCACAGACAAGAGCTAACACAAGGTCATCTACACTAGTGACTAGACATAATCACCAGGAAGTGTTGGCCTTTACAAGGAAGTACCATAACCCCTTGTGTATAGGCTGCAGCTAGTTCGCAAGTTAGATCTCCACTGCGGCTTATAGAATCAGGACAGAGTCAGGGTGCGGCTATGTACACTACAGTACTAAAGTCGCCATAACCAGATGCCCTGTGAGGCTTATAGGATTCTCTAAAATTAAGGGGCGACTTAGGCGTATACACGAGGTTTCACAGTAGCAATTAGTTTGATCCAAAGTATCGATGGTTGTTAAAGTACTCACTTTACAGTTAAGCAGCTTCGATCCAAAGTCCATAACTAGAGGAAAACAGCCATATTGTCATGGTAATGATAAATAATAATAAATAATGATAATAAAAATAAACACCCATACTGTAATACATACCCCACCATACTGTGCCTGTGTATGGTGGGATATGTAGGTTTATGTGGAAATGTATGCCACACAATTTCTAAGCATGCTGAAGTCAGGATGTTTCTGGAATCTAAGTGTGTAATGCGACCTTTTATTATAGAAGCAAAGGGGAATGACAAGGGGAGGAGAAACATACCGTACAACATTGAATTTACTGCTTTGGTTCACATAGTTATACAGGAATATTGCTTTTGGTTTTCAGAAAACGCACCAGACGGCAGTGTCTGTAACTCAGAAGGCAGAACAGATGATTCAGGGCAACCACTACAACAGTGAACTGGTGCGGCAAATAGCCAACAACGTCACCGCACGGTGGCAGCAACTTATGTACCACGCCGAAGAGCGGCTTAAACTAGTCATGGCCAGTATGAACTGGTTCAAAACTGCAGAACAGGTATGTGAACTGAATTAAACTAGTCATGGCCAGTATAAACTGGTTCAAAACTGCAGAACAGGTATGTGAACTGAATTAAACTAGTCATGGCCAGTATAAACTGGTTCAAAACTGCAGAACAGGTATGTGAACTGAATTAAACTAGTCATGGCCAGTATAAACTGGTTCAAAACTGCAGAACAGGTATGTGAACTGAATTAAACTCGTCATGGCCAGTATAAACTGGTGCTTAACTTAAGGTGGGTAGTCCCCATAGTCTAGAAGTATTTAGATTTCGTCAGGATTTTCGTCATGAGGCCCATATTATAAGTAGTCTCAAATGGTGTAAAGAAAATAGGGGGGTCCCGAGCTAGTTTCTGAGATATTTTGCTTTGAGTTTGGAGTAATCTGTAATAGGATCATATGGTGATAGTACTTACATGCATGGAATAGCATGTTAAAGTAATTAACTTTCCCTATAGTTCTCTCAGGATATAGTTTATAATCTTTTACACCCAGAAACAATATTTTGAACATATGGTCCCCTGCATATTTTAAAGGTTTTTGGTGTTTGAAATAAAAAACATATAAATGGAGCACACAGTCTTGATGTGGTACAGGTATACCTTTCAGCATGCCAACTATCAGAGCCCCTGTAGAGTAGGGGTAGAGCGTTAGACTCACATGTGGGAGATCCTGGGTTCAAGCCCCGGGCAGGTCTTGCAGCGTATTTTTGACTACACATGAAAATATAGCCCTAATATACAAAAATATGACCAGAGGCACCCCCTGGTGTGTTCTAAGACATCTGCATCTGCATATGCGCAATGACCTGCGCAGTTGACGTGTTTACAATAGGGTCTAGCCACCTTAAATAAACATATATTACCTCTTCACCAGGAACTCTTTCAGATTATTGATGACTCAGACAATCATTAAATGTGGTAGAACAGAAGTTAGCAAGGCCATAATGCAGGGATGCCAAGTGTTTAACGATTTTTGACCCCCATTACGACCATTACGATTTCTGGTGGCAAACTACGATTTTTTGGAATTTTTGAAGTGTGTATACAAAATAGGCCTATCCCCTATCTTTTGTGTTGCAACGTGGGAATAAACCAATTGGATCCCCTTCTTTTGATTCTGCTTGCTATGCACCTGCCTCCAAACTGTTCTGATGTAGTATTGGAAGGCATTCATTATTACATCACGAAATGCAGGATAAAGCACAAACCCATGTGCAAGAGTATTCTAAAGGATATATGTACCATTGTTACGATTTTTGTTACAATTTCAAGTAAACCTTGTTACGATTTTGGTGTCCAAAAATCGTAATAAATACGATTTTGGGGTCGGGTAACTTGGCACCCCTGCATAATGTGAGTAGAGTTGTCTGACCCTGTGGGGTGGCTGACGTGTGGTGTGTGTAGGTGTGCTCGGTGCTGGAGAGCCTGGAGCGGGAGTACCAGCGGGACGAGGACTGGTGTAACACAGACAAGGCGCAGCACGCTGACAAGTCGTCCTTCATGACCCAACTACTGGCCAAGCACCAGGAGCAGAAGGAGGCCTTCCTCAAGGTACCTGCACTACAGCATCCTCCCCCCAAATATACAGCAGTCCAACATTATAGCACTCCAATGCACTATATTGGTATATATCTAAAACTGGACATCGACATCCATGTATCAGAGTCCTAGAGCTATATTCAGTCTCATCAAAGTAGAAATACATAGGTTGCTATATGAAGGAGAAGGCCATGTTCATGCCTATGTGTATGTCTGTGTGGGTGTACATGAGTCTGTGTCCATGAGTGTCTGCATTCATGCTACAGTCATACAGTGTTTTTAGGGAAATTTCCCTTTTTTGCGATTTGATCTTTTTTTCTCGCAAAATAGGGGTTTTTCAGGCAAATTTCCCTTTTTTGAAATTTTGGACTTTTTTCTCGCCAAATAGGGGTTTTTTAGGCAAATTTCACTTTTTTGAGATTTTGAACTTTTTTTCTCGCCAAATCAGGTGTTTTTAGGCAAATTTCACTTTTTTGCTATTTTGAACTTTTTTCTCGCCAAATCAGGTGTTTTTAGGCAAATTTCACTTTTTTGTGATTTTGAACTTTTTTCTCGCCAAATCAGGTGTTTTTAGGCAAATTTCACTTTTTTGCGATTTTTAACTTTTTTCTCGCCAAATCAGGTGTTTTTAGGCAAATTTCACTTTTTTGCGATTTCTAACTTTTTTCTCGCCAAATCAGGTGTTTTTAGGCAAATTTCACTTTTTTGCAATTTTGAACTTTTTTCTCGCCAAATAGGGGGGTTTTTAAGCAAATTTTACTATTTTGCGATTTTGCACTTTTTTCTCGCCAAATAGGGGTTTTTTAATGCAAATTTCACTTTTTTGCAATTTTGAACTTTTTTCTCGCCAAATCAGGTGTTTTTAGGCAAATTTTACTTTTTTGCGATATTGAACTTTTTTCTCGCCAAATACGGGGTTTTTAGGCGAATTTCACTTCTTTGCGATTTTGAAATTTTTTCTCGCCAAAAGCTGCGGAATCTGCCTCCATGCGTGATCCCATTGATGGACTCTGGATAGACCCATACATAGTGAAGACCTACATAGTGGACATGAGGTCAAGTTAAAAAGTGCAAGTCACTTGTTTTGCAACTTGCACTGAACTGAACCTAATATCCCTTGACTGGATTGTCAACAATCAATTAAACTATGACCAAACTCCCTCTATTTCGGAGACCAAATACACTATCAAATGATTTATATTTTTTCAAAGTAACACCCTGTGTGGAATGGCTCGGTATTCAGGAATCCTACTGCGAATAAAAAAATGTCAAATTCTAATTCTAAATACATGAAAATTGAGAAATGCTGACGTTCACGGGTTATGTAGGAAATGTACTAAAAACAGCAAAAAAAGGCAACTAAACCCTAATTTTCTCAAAAACTGTTCAGTAGGATTTTTTCTAACTGAGGTTCCACTGTTTTCTACCCTCATATTACACATTGGCATAGAGAATATATTGACACCTAGTCAGGATTTTGCACTAGGAGCGATCTGTGAGGCGAAAAACAGCCAAAATGAGCCACTGGTCTGAAGTATAAAACTGGGCATCGATCACTATAGAGCTACAAAGAGACAGAGAATCGATGTCCAGTAATAACACTAAAACTAGAGAAGCAGCAAAAGGCAAACATTCAAAATGTTGGCTTTGAAGTAGTTTACCCATGCCAAGGGTACATATTGAAAGTAAAGAATAAAGGCTTTATGTCAATGAGCAGTTAAGATGTAAGAAATACCAGAATGATGCTAATGTGAGGTTTGTTGTGGCCAGGCGTGCACGTTGGCGCGGAGGACGGCGGAGACGTTCCTGAAGTACGTGCACCGTAACATCCACACCCTGGGCATGCAGGTCAAGATGAGCCCCGAGGTGCAGGTCAAAGGTCAGCACCACACTTAGTGTACTGCTTTATTTTATGGATATACAAGATTTTATATGCTTAAGTACTGGAAGCGTCGTATGTAATGCCCCCATTGAACATAATGTGGCCGTATTCAATGGGCTAAGAAAAAGTTGTCTTTCCTTCATTAAATGGCTTCAAATTTTTAAAGAATAAACACAAATACAAGCTACAGTGATACCGTCTCTGACATATTTCACTTGTGGGGGCTGGTTGTCATTTTAATGTAATTTGAGGAGCAGCCAACTGAATGTGAACAACCATTAACGTCCTTGTTATGTGTATGTATGTACAACGCTGGGTACTAAATGAGACTGTGTTGTGCAGCGATGCTGGAGACGTTGCTGAAGCAGGAGAACGTGGTGCTGGAGTTCTGGACGATGCGCAAGAAGCGGCTGGACCACTGTCAGCAGTTCGTGCTGTTTGAGAGCAGCGCCAAACAGGTACAGCTCCACTCATTACTCTACATACTGAGCTTAAACCAACATCCCTGCTTGTAAACATGCACGGAGAAACCTGGAGTAATGCAAAGGTGCTGTGGTAAAAACATGAATACATTCAAACATAGGCGATGAGAGTCAAAGTAGGGCCTGAGAAAAATGGTATTTGATACAGTTATGATACAGTTATGATACAGTTATGATACAGTTATGATACAGTTATGCTAGATAAGTTGTAATGTCACTAGGAGCTTGTTGAGTGAGGTGCCTCTGTGTGACAGTTGTTGTGTATGTTGCAGGCCTTAGACTGGATCCACGACACGGGCGAGTTCTACCTCTCCACGCACACCAACGTGGGCGAGAGCCTGCAGGAGACGGAGGGGCTGCTCAAGGAACACAACGAGTTCAAGGTCACAGCCAAGGTCAGTCCAACCTCACTCTCTAATTGTCAGCAAAGCGGCAGGTCTTACTGCCGCCCAACACATTCAGCACGCTACGTGGGGTTATGGAGGATAGAACATGTCTGCTATTGTTATTTACACGTGTCCAGCACTGGTTTGAACAGTGTAGAAGGTCCGAATCCAATGTTAGCAGAAGGTAGACGTACACACTGATGTCAAGCTCAATATACTCGCAGATACTAATCTACGGTTGTTGCCCAATGTGTGACTGTACATGGGTAAAAATCGACACGTGCAACACGGCGACACGGGGGTTGTAAAAATCGACACGTGCGACACGGGGAGTTTAAAAATCGACGGACACGAAATTGTAGGCCAGAATGTATAGAATAATAATCGACACAGCGACACGGCCCCTTAGCTAAAAGGCGACACGGCAATAATTCTGGCTACCCATGTATAGTCACCAATGTATTGTCGTGAAGTCACCTGGTGCTGCAAAACATAACTTATCTTGCCGTCAGTCTGGGTAAATATGTTTTTCCACATTTTCCCCCCGATATGACAAAAATAATTAGACAACTCAAGGCGGGGGTACAATACGTACACTAAAGTTCGGAGCGATCTTGAATGTCAAGACTTGTTTCAACTAAACGTCACCGGCAAACTACAGGACCCCTATGGCTATGGCTACAACTGTACAACTCATCGCACAATGAAATAAAGTGGGAGAGATTGATTGAGGATGCACGGTTCCTAGGAACAGGAATTTCAAAGTGTTACACCTGTCACTTTACTATGTCATTGATCCCTCAACTAACCCAGGACGACATGTATGTGGTCAGTATGACCATGTGGCCATGGTGGTGATAAATAGCACTCCAATAATCTACCTTTATAAAGGCCGGCATCCCGACTAACCCCCTAACGCCCCCTGGTGTGTAAGGTGAGAACTAGTGTGCTGCGTCCTCACACGGCGTCCCGTCTCTGCGCGCCTCCAGCCATCGTCATCCACTGGTGTTGATGATACAGTTGGAGTCTTTACCAAAGGATGGCCTTGGTGCAGTGAGGCGTGCCGTCTGAGAGGCGGGATGTGGCCTCCTCATCACAACCAGAGTTATACACGGCCTCAGCCGTCTTTGTTCGCCCCTACTGATTAAACACAGCCTCATTAACATGATAACAGGCAGCAGAGACTAATTAGCTGACCTCTGACCCTGCCATGGTCACCTGATGAGGTCAGTGTAAGGGCAGAAGGGTCAAAGGGCCACTTTTAATTAAAGTGTCAGGGATGGGCAATGGCCTCTTGACCTTAGACAAATAATGAACCTATTGATTATTCCTAGTCCCTTTTCAAAATATTAGTTGTCATATTAAAAGAAACTATTATAAAACGAATATAAAAAATTTATTAATTATGAAATTCTGCATCAAACTATTGAACCATTAGTGTAGTCATTAATTCACTGCAGTTTTTTTTTGTCTTTTTACAAATTTTGTCACAATATTATAAAGAAAAAGGTCCCTACATCGCCACACAAAAAGTGCTCGAAACACAACAACAAATATGGCAGTGGAAGTGAGGGTCGGGTGAGGATGGATTATAGGGGACTTTACAAGGTTGACTGGAGGCATGTTGTGGTAGTACGGCCATTAGCAGTAATAGCTGTAGAAGGCGTGACTGGTGTTGAGCACGGGCCGCGTGTTATCGAGACATGTTTTTGTACGTAGTTGTACCCCCGGACCATATGGACGGGAGTTGTTCCCTCACCACCCCGTGTCTACGGTCAACCACGCCTGCAGCCCGCGCCTGCTGCACCTCCTGCCTTTGTACGTCTCACATTATTGTCCCAGGGCACCTTGTGCCTCTGGTCCTTGAATATTAGTCTCTAGTTTAACTAGGCATTTTTGCAGTGCACAATCATCACAACCAATCCCTGTCCATAAAAACCAGGTTGATTTTTAATGCAGCGAGAAAGTGGTAGAAAAGAGCTGTATGTGTGAACGCAGATCCCCATGAGAGCGTTGCTAGAGAAGATAACAGAACTTTGAGGCGTTTCTATGAGATGATCTGGGAGCATGTTGGTGCACACATTGATACACCAAGATACATGATGAGAAGACGAAAATGCAGCTGTGTCCGACTCTATTCTTGGCCTAAGACACAAAGCGGATGAGGCCTGCAGACCGGCAATGTCAGCCCAAGTTGTGTCTCAGGATCCATGAATGCATGATTGTAACTGAAATAACTTTAAGTTTTGAACCAGGGATACGTTTCTACCCTCAGAATAGACCCCTGTTAATATATTCTAAATTGTGGGTCACTTGCGATGCCAGTCACAATCAATCTTTGATAAGTGCAGAGCCCACGTAATGTAGTTATTTAGATAATAAAGGAAGCTATCTCTGAGGTAGAGGAGTTGTAGGCACGCTGTGTGTGTCGTCGTGTAGATCAGGCAGTTTTAAAGCAGTTCCACGCACATACTTGTATGCCGTGTATGAACATATTCCTCATCAACTGAGGAAACTATGAAGCTGACAAATTGATGCCGGTACAACCTGTTACGATGCTATAACCAATAAATGCCACCCCCCCCCCCTTCCCTGCACCATGGCCACCACTTGCGGCTAATAGCGACATCTGTCCTGCCGCAGGGTCGTCACCGTGACAGGTTGTTGTGACGTCACCAGGTGTAACCAGCCTCTCAACCAGCTAGAACTGCTCCTTTATTCTGTAACTATCACACATGGCCATTCATTCAAAGACTGAGATAACTACGATATAGTCAGCCGCTAGTGAGTAGTCATACACTAAAGATGTATATCTCCTCTATTCCCTTATATGGGCATGTGGAACAACTGGATGAAATGTCGTCTGCCCTTCAAAGGTGTGATAAGGGCCGCAGTGAATGAGATGCTGGGTACTGATTGGATAATAATTAGCGGCCATTTGGTGCGGGTCGGAGATGAGAGGACAGCTGTATTATGTAGAGGATGTGACCACAATGAGGCTACAATAGGCACAGCTAGCCCCGATGGGGCGACAAATTGTCTGTCACTCAATGATAATCAGGTTTTGACTAAATCCTGTAACCTATTCTCATTATTGCCTCCTTCTCAATAATCAATAGAGATCATATCAAGAAATAGCAGAAATCGTTTTCCAAACAAATGTTTACCATGTGATATTGAATAAAACACACTAAATGGTTAGGTGTGGAACAGCCATGCTGTGCCCAAAGAAAATTGTTTAAATTACAAATCCCCTAACAAAGGGACTGATCTAGTAAGTGCAGGTCTTATATTAAAGTCACACCCTCTCCGATTTACCATCACAATATGACATCCTCTACATTTGAAGTGGCGACTTAAACAAAGGTATGGGCGGTGTGATTGACAGGTGGGGTGCTGGTGGCACAGCAGGGGGCGGGGCCTAATACAAGAGGTGGGCGGGGCGTGTGCTGTCCGTCATTGTGCAGGTGAGGGAGGGAGCAGTTGGGCTGACAACAATTGAGGACCACCTGGTCAGCCTCTGTGCTGTAGCCTCTAGCAGCAGCGTGACGGGTGGACACGGGCACACAGCCCGCCCCGGGCAGAACCCTCATACCCACAGCCTCACTGAGGTCTGCCAGTCCCACCACGAGGTACCGGCCCCTCACTGAGGTCTGCCAGTCCCACCACGAGGTACAGGCCCCTCACTGAGGTCTGCCAGTCCCACCACGAGGTACAGGCCCCTCACTGAGGTCTGCCAGTCCCACCACGAGGTACAGGCCCCTCACTGAGGTCTGCCAGTCCCACCACGAGGTACAGGCCCCTCACTGAGGTCTGCCAGTCCCACCACGAGGTACAGGCCCCTCACTGAGGTCTGCCAGTCCCACCACGAGGTACAGGCCCCTTACTGAGGTCTGCCGGTCCCACCACGAGGTACAGGCCCCTCACTGAGGTCTGCCAGTCCCACCACGAGGTACCGGCCCCTTACTGAGGTCTGCCAGTCCCACCACGAGGTACAGGCCCCTCACTGAGGTCCTCACTGAGGTCTGCCAGTCCCACCACGAGGTACAGGCCCCTCACTGAGGTCTGCCAGTCCCACCACGAGGTACAGGCCCCTCACTGAGGTCTGCCAGTCCCACCACGAGGTACCGGCCCCTCACTGAGGTCTGCCAGTCCCACCACGAGGTACCGGCCCCTCACTGAGGTCTGCCAGTCCCACCACGAGGTACCGGCCCCTCACTGAGGTCTGCCAGTCCCACCACGAGGTACAGGCCCCTCACTGAGGTCTGCCAGTCCCACCACGAGGTACCGGCCCCTCACTGAGGTCTGCCGGTCCCACCACGAGGTTCAGGCCCCTCACTGAGGTCTGCCAGTCCCACCACGAGGTACCGGCCCCTCACTGAGGTCTGCCAGTCCCACCACGAGGTACAGGCCCCTCACTGAGGTCTGCCAGTCCCACCATGAGGTACCGGCCCCTCACTGAGGTCTGCCAGTCCCACCACGAGGTACCGGCCCCTCACTGAGGTCTGCCAGTCCCACCACGAGGTACAGACGGCAGTGATATGCTGCAGGCTTGTGGCTACAGGATTACAGGTTCACACAGGATGTTACAGGTGGGAGGCTGTAACACCACGTGCCGCCCTTGTACAGCACGTGTGGTGCCCCTCCGTGTGCAGCCTCAGGAGTAGTCAGGCAGTCACATACAGCCAAACAACCAGGCAGGCGCCAGGGGCGGTCACTGATACAATGTATAACGTGCGCTGTAAGAACATGGTAGTAGCCTGCACCAGAGGGGTACCTCATCTACTACTCACACGGCACCGCGCGCCGGGTGCACACCGGCAGCAGTAAGGCCTGTACAGCCGGGGCAGGTCAGCAACCGTCCACGTGCTGCGTCACTACACCGGTCACTAGAGCGGGTAGCTTTGATCCCCATAGGATATATCCCAATACGTTTACAGATGTGGGATGGGATCAGATCCTCCCGCGGCTATTGTGGTGTGACTATGTGTGCCTGACCAGCCGCCGTGAGCAGCTCAGGAGCTGCACTAATCCTATTGACGACCTGCTCTGAGTCACCCAGCCTCACCCAACCATGGACCGGGGACAAGCAAGAGATGGGACGGCTTGCCAATACTGCCTTGTGTAGCGTGTGGGTTAAAGGACTCTTACATAACACAACTCAGAGTCTAAGAGGTGGCATATAGCACTGCCCCTGTCACGGTTGAAGCCCCAGCTCTCCTATAAATAGGGCTGAGTACCTGTCCCGACTGCGCTCTGACTGTCGGTGGAGGGGTACCGAGATCTGCGGGTTTAAACCCCCAGCGCCCCTATATATAGGGCTGAGTACCTGTCCCGACTGCACTCTGACTGTTACTGGACGTGCAGGGTTTAACGTGAATGCTGCACATAGCCTACTACACAGGTAGCAGTGTCCATGCTGCACCTATGGAGGACGCCCCGCTGCTTTATGCCATCCTGATGTTGGCCATCGAGACTTATGTAAATGACCTTCAAGATTATGATAAAGCAATAATGAATTTTAAAATCGTAAATGAAGATTTCTACCAGAAGATTGGACCTAATTTCACCAGTATGTGTCTTGCCGGTAGTTCAATTCAACACACGGATGACAACTATAACAGCACAGGTTGCCAATGTCCTGACTGTCCTCACGGGCGGACCTTGGCGTACCCGAGCATTGGGCGCCTCTGTGTGGCCGTGTACGTGCAGGCAGTGACTGCTGACCACCCCAGACTCAAAGGTCACACTCACCACCCCTGTGTGCTGGACCTCCCTGTTCACACTGCGGGGGGCCGGGTGCTGGACACAGACCTGGGTCTGCACACAGAGCTCAGTCTGCTCTACCCTACAACCACGTGCCAGCATCAGGTGAGTCGTGCAGCTTGTTATATATATGTGTGCCAGAGCGCCACGCGCCATTCTGACATAGAATGGTGCTTGAATACAGGCACCAGAACTGAACCAGAAAGTATGATCAGGGGTAGACACTAACTTTATTAGGTGTGGGCCACCCCGGCCCGTAGCTCCAAAAATCTACGGATTTTCAGCTGTGGGCCAGAGGCCACATTTTACTTTTTTTCAAAGAGAAAACCATATACATTTCTGATTTATCTATGTTAAATGAGACCAAATTGCCTCAATTGTTCACATTTTTCTCTTTCCAACGACATATTACATGACTATACTCATCAAGTATATTCCTTCCAAATACTTTGCAAAATTTCCTGTGGGCCACCCTGGCCCATGAGAAGGTTATTTTGAAGCAAACTGCGGGCCCGGACTCAAAATAACGGGCCATTGGCTCCCGGGCCAGCGCTAGTGTCTACCCCTGTATGATGGGAGAACTCCTATCATACATAAGCCCCCGGTCAAGGGGTCCACATTTCCCCCCCCCCCCCCAAATCCACCCCCCCCCCCCTGTTGTTAAAACATGAGCACTCCCTTGTTATATAGGTAGATGTAGTACATGTATGTCACACCGTGTATCAGCAGTGTCAGTACCCTGTCACCGTGTTTAGTGCGACCAGCACACACCAGAGGGGGTGCTTGGTGCTAGTTCCCTCTGCCAGTGGCATCCTGCCACCCAAGTGAAGCCTTGATGTTGATAGTTTGTTATCATTATCAAGAACAATTGTAGCACAAAAACATGATATGGTGAAGTTTATCGAACTAAATGTAGTCATTGCACTAATTCACGCGCTGCATAAATGACTATAATTTGTGCTGCATAAATGACTCTAATGTGTGGGTGAATAAGACAGGGACATGTTAGGGGTATTTGGCTTAGAGTTAGACCCACTGGCACTGAAGTCTCCTTTACAATACAAGTAGATGCTGGGGCGCTACACCTACTGAGGACGTCTAGTCGCTGATTGAGTGAGTGCTAAGTTGGCGAGCTTTGTGTGTGTTGATTAGTAAGGCGCATAAGGCTGAGTGTTGGTGCCAGAAGGACATACGTCACATACCACACCTGCTGCAGGGGTGACGCCACAGTAGGGACGGCGCTACCCACACTGTAGGCTACAGGACACACAGGGGTAAAGACGGCCTTGACTCACTCGTAAGCTGACAGGTCATCACGTCCAAGATGTCTAACATGGTGGTTTGTGTTTTGTAGAGCTGACTAGGCCGGTATGGTATGGAACAGGCAGGGTGGGAATACACCAGATAAGGCACATCTACTGACTCGGCTGAGTGACTGCTCACCTGTCTGTCCTCTGTGAAACGTGGACACACTCTACGGGTCATATTCTCAACATGATCATATATCCATGAGGGTTAAGCCACATAGGAGCCTATTAAAATAAGATTAAATATGAACACTATTAAAACAAGATTAAATATGAACAAAGAAATATCCCATCCCCTTTAATATATCACCTTGACTTATGCTAATCAGCTGCTGACAGCCTATGTAGGACATTAATGGCCGTGCCTGGTGTCCAGGTGTTTGGCCTTCTAGTCACAGCTACCGGTATAGTGAGTGCCTCCCGTGGACATTCCTGTGGGCACCCCGGCCCTCACTAAGTCGGCGTTACCCGCCCCAGAGGGCCGGAAGGCGGGGGTGGCTCTGGGTGAACACACACACATTTATTCATGTAATAATACAGCGGCAAGTGGGGCCAGGCTCAACTACTAGCTTCCTGTGGTCTTCTTAATGTTCACCTTTTCCTGGGGCTTACTGAAAGTTAAAGCAGCACAGGCTTCATGCATGAGTGTTTTGTGGGAGAGGAATTTAGATGGGAAAACAAGTCCAACCAGGTGTAAAAAGCACAGGTATGCCGTGTCCCGGCCCGTCTCCTGCCAGCAGACCTCCTGGATTATACATGAATGGCACAACTATTTATTTTTTAGATATAGATGTGAAGGTTTTTGGCGAAAAAAATACTGAATGGCGATGTTTGTTCACAAGGAACAAAGTGTGTGTGGTTCAGTGACTGGGTGCGGTGCCGAATTTATGAAAACATATTTGCAGATGGCAAACTACACATGTACTTATACTTATAGGGCGGCTGCCTGCTTTTGAATGTTAATCCTTTTTTTTTCCACGCTCCACATAGGAGTGTACGCTCCAATTTCGTCAAGTCTGGAGGGTAACAGACGTGTGGGGAAGAACAGAGGGGACTTGGCAAGGTCAGAGTTACCCGTGTTACACATTGTGTAAGGAAATTCGTTCCCTTGTAACTGGTGACAAAAGGGCAAGAAAAAAGGCGCAAAATGTCGTCTGCATTCGATGATGGTAGCCAGCAGGTGTACTAGGGCTCGGTAGCTGGGGTACAAGCGGAAGACCATCAGGGCTATTAAATGCTGGGGAAAACACACTTAATGAGAACAGATGGTACAAAAACGTACACAACTGTGTATATGCCAAAGCTATTTTTTTTCTAAAGGATCTATTTTTTATTCTTGCCGTGCGGCACTAAGGGTGTAAGTACACCCCTGACTGAGGCCGCCACACAGTGGTGCTGCCGTTATGTAGACACGTGTGGGCACCTGGCTGCATGTCTGTGAGGGGAGGCCATGTGGAGCAGACAAGCTATTCATATCATTATAACCCTCAGCTAACAAACGCATTTTTTACCACCCCTTTTAGTGCATCTTATAAATAGGTCGAGTTACATATACAGGTCTACTACGTCACAGTGTGGGCAAACACAGCCTACACGTGGTCAGGTAACCTCACCATGATAGCCATACACTAGTGTCATTACATTAAAATCTGTTTTTAATTATCCCCAGGTTACAGTGATACATGTCTTTCACCTTACAATATGATATGTTAAATGTATGTATTCATGTGTATCTCATGATACATGTATGGTCACCTATATTCATACATAACTGGTTGATTTAGAGTCACCCTACCAAGTGGCCACACTCCAGTGGTCTGTTTGCCCACCATACCTCCGATATAAATAGAATAATCAAGTATATGTAACTCGACCTATACTTCCACTTTAGGCTGTGTGGGTTGTATGAGTGTATTTGGTATGTTAAATTTACGACAACATAGCCTCTGCAGACTATTTAATTTGGCTCCTCCAAGAACTGAAATATTACTCAGAACGACCTGACCTTGTTCAGAGAGTATGCAGAAGCAGTACACGACACACAACGTGCATTGCCATGGTGGTGGTCCGCCCCTGTGCTGTAGCTGTTGCTATGGCCGAGTCACATGAAACCTTTGGGGTCTCACTGTGTTACATTTTGATTTTTGGATGGTAGTTTTTATCATTCATTATTGCTGCTGTCCTCAACCAGACATGGATGTCAAGTGATGCCAAGTAAAGCTTGGGACCAAGAACTAGTCAATGAGAAGGATTCCTGGCAGTGTTTGAAATACAAAGTTTGTCCCACTTCTTTCCTGCTCTTACAGACCACTATGCCCCAAAACCATTAGTGCACTATATATAATACATGGCCATAGCCACCAACACATAACTTTACAATGTTCAACTCCCTATAAACACTGTGCAATCACCCCCTGTAGTTTTGCTTACAAACACAACCACCCACCATAAGTGATGAGCTAACTATTGACTGTTCCTACAGTGCCTCTGTAGTAAAAACATCTCCCGGGTGTCAGAGGGGCCATGACCTGAGGGGCTGGGTGGGGTGCTGACCACTGCGCATGCTCCATCTGCTGGAGACTAGAAGGCACGCAGTAAGGCACCCACTATAGCAGAGGTTAGAGTTGTAGATTGCACCCAATAATAGAACAGTGGGGGGCAAACAAAAGCCACGTGGGTGAAACTTTATAGGGTACATGAACCATATCTCAGACATTTATAGTCCCATAAATGCATTGTAAATTGACATAAGGTCTCGTATGTGTTCCTGAATTGATTAGTATTCTCTTACACGTGAAATAAGTATGTATTCTACTGAAATACACTCTACTGCAATCCATATTCTTTAAACAAATTGTAGTTCAGGCTAATGGTTCTATCATGGTGCAGCTACCTAACCACGTGGAGGGCCTTGTTTGCCCCCAATCGCCACCCTGTGACGTAGTAGTAGAGGAAACTCTAACCTCTGTTATAGCACAGCACCCAGCTTGTCCTGTCATACTCTCGTTCCCAAAGCCTTCCGAAGGAAGGCTCTGGTAACTGCCAAATGTTGGGATTTTGCTGGGTCTGGGCAACCCCTGCTGGTAGCTTGGAACCAGCGAACAGGAACAGGAAATGGAACCAGAAAGGCTGATGGTAAATCTACCTAAAACTACCATCATACATTCTGGTTCCATTTCCTGTTCCTGTTCGCTGGTTCCAGCCCACCAGCAGGGGTCGCCCAGACCCAGCAAAATCCAAAGTTCAAGGTCATTTGGCTGTCCCCAGAGCCTTCCTTCGGAAGGATTTGGGAACGAGAGTACCGGTAGTCCTGTCAGAGTAAACCAGCCGTGTCTCTAACACCATGTTGGCAGCCTCCCCCAGAAGCACACACGACCACCACCCACCCTCCCACCTCCTTTAGATATCATAATAATGTTATTCAGTAGTTCACCACGCACTATAATCACTTCCCCTGTCCATATTTACTTGTGTGTACACGGTGTGGGCCTCATTATATACCCCACCCAGTGCCGCCAGCACCTGGAGGACCTACCCAGGGCGCCCCTTGAGGCACGTCACAGCTCACTGGGCGCTGCCTGCTGCAGCTACAGTACAGCATGTCACATACAGGGGTGGACATGGACAGGCAGCCAGCCCTGTCCCCGGGGAGTCTACTGCCACTCTCACCTCACCCCCACCAGAACATGGTACGTACACAGGGCCACTCACACCCCGCCGTGGTACGTACACAGGGCCACTCACACCCCGCCGTGGTACGTACACAGGGCCACTCACACTCCGCCGTGGTACGTACACAGGGCCACTCACCCCCGCCGTCGTACGTACACAGGGCCACTCACACCCCGCCGTGGTACGTACACAGGGCCACTCACACTCCGCCGTGGTACGTACACAGGGCCACTCACACTCCACATCAACAGGCTTTTACATGCAATACAGCTTACTTTACATACAGTCAAATGTGTTATGTTTTAAATTTCAGGAAAGCTTAATTTGATTTCCCTTATGGGGTTTGGTACTTAACTTTAAGAAAGCCCACTTAACATCTATGTAGAATGGAACACATTCTTCCTTGCATATCACCTTTGAATGGCTCTAAATTCTTTACCAAAGATAATTGCCGGTATGTTGAAGCATGAATGCGGCCCTGTATATGAGCTTATTATATATATGCCACCCTCTGAGAAACACGCGACCCCCGCCCCTTACCATCTGTACGACACTCATATCTCATACTACACTCTCCCAGAACGCCCCTGCCCCCCCTCCCCGCCCTTCCAGCACGAGCGAATCAGCATGCAGATGTCCTTTTCGGACATGGCCTCAATAAGCTGCTCTGAAAAAAAAGGTTGATAGGGAATTGTTGTTGTGTTGTGTTGGGTGTTGTGTTGGGTGAACCTCTGGACGCTGGGTGGACGCTGGGTGGACGCTGGGTGGACGCCTGTGAGGCACCAGCTCTGTGGTGTAATGAGCGGCCCCTGGCGGGACGCGGGCCGCCACCTGGTGGAGGCTGGCGGCACCTGGCGGCAGGAGCTGCAGGCCTCACCTGTACTCACCTGTACTGTGGTAGTAGCCACCAGGCACCCACACCAGGCACCACCTCCTACACGTCCACTCCCACCTGGCTGCAGCAGCCTGGTCAGGGGGCAGTCTGTGGGACCACACACCACCTGTAGCTGCTGGACGGCCTCACTGGGGTTACCCTGTCTCCGTACCCTACTGTACCCTACTGTACCCTACTGTACCCTACTGTACCCTCAGGATATACACAAGGTGTCATCTAGCCCCCCCATGGGTGAAGACACCAGCATTGTTAATTCGCTAAAGGACAAAAACAGTGATAGGATCAGCTGGACCATTACCAAGGAGTTTTTTTACGAATGGATAAGGATAAGCCCAACATCTAAGTATGGCACTTGTAGATGCATATAACACATGGTGCACTCCACCTGGATACCATCAGCATGCGTTATGCATGTCGTCTACACACACTGACATAGAGGCACATATAGCATGGGCAGATAGGGGACCTCTCAGTTTGGTTATACCCAGGGGCCAGAGTTGTAAAGGCATGGGAAAGTGCCCTTTTTACATGTAGCTTCCATGAATGCCTCCATGCTGGCGGCCAGGGTGCCTCCATGTGTACAGACGACGTCAGGTATCAGGTGCCGTGTACACCTGGGTGGGGGGGTATTACTCACCTAACACTATAGCGGTACAACACGAGGATGACAGTGTCTCACAGAACGTATTTACCTGAGTGATCTCATGTCTTCATAGTTCCTGTCTCTTCACATTGGAGCAAGTGATTCCACCCCTGTCATGTGCAATACCCAGGGGATATAGTGCATGATGTATAGTGCATTGTATCTTAATTCCTGGTGGATTTCATATGATTTAAATCTAAATGTAATGTATAGGAGTGTAGCTTTTAGAGTCGGCATACAAGAGCTTGTATTAATTGAACCTGCTCGGGGTATTACTCTCTCTACATTGTACCTCTAAAGGCGAGAGTGTGATCAGCCTTAGTACACGTCCATGATGACGTCATGTTGGCTAAGTAGCGGGCAGGTACTATTCAGCTGCAGTGGGTGATGGGATCTGCTCATGCCCTGTCATACATGATATCAATAACTGTGACTGACACTAACCAGAGACGAGCTGGTTGTGCAGACTGTGACTGAGAGGTTATCTGGGGCTGCCTGGGGTCGTGGTGGCTTACGTCTCAGCAGTGCCAAGCTGGTCAGCCTTTTACATGTCTCTAAATCCACTTGAATGACTATTTGTCCAGCCGCGAGGCGTCCATGTATCGGCAAAGGTCGGGTGTACTCGTCACAGTGGACGTAATGCCTTTGTACACTTTGTATGTCAATATGACTGAGGCACATCCACTTGTGGAACCGTATACATGTACATATTTCACAAGGTTGTATAGCACAACGCATGATCTCCCCCCTGACCTGTTGAGGCAACTCACCAACTTGCAGATTTACCCAGGATATCTAAAAGAGACGGGGAGTGGCCTGGGGCATGCTAGATGCGCCTGTACAAAGCACTCAACAATCTGCACAAAGTGCACGCTGCTCATCCCACTGTGTCTTTCGTGCTGCTTGCAATTTGCATCATCAAATGATGAAAAAAGAGACAAACAAATCAAATCATGCATAATGATTGGGATGCTTAGCATCATGTCCATATGCGGTCATTCCCCATTCCCACACCAGGGGGCAGTAGTATACGTCCCCTGTACCCCAGGTTGCAGCACTCAGCTCACTACATGTTACTCTCGTTCCCAAAGCCTTCCTAAGGAAGGCTCTGGTAACTGCCAAATGTTGGGATTTTGCTGGGTCTGGGCAACCCCTGCTGGTAGCTTGGAACCAGCAAACAGGAACAGGAATTGGAACCAGAAAGGCTGATGGTAAAACTACCTAAAACTACCATCATACATTCTGGTTCCTGCCCACTGGTTCCAGCCTACCAGCAGGGGTTGCCCAAAACCAGCAAAATCCAAAGTTCAAGGTCATTTGGCTGTTACCAGAGCCTTCCATCGGAATGATTTGGGAACGAGAGTAACTACATGTTTACACACCGACACCAACTCACAAGTACCCGGATAAAACATGTTGTCGTTCCGGCCATAAAACTCTACAAACAAGTCAGTTCATGGGGACAAGGCCTTTTTAAAACGTTGACAAAGGCTCCCAAGTGTCCCTCCATCCCCCATACCAAACAGCCTCAACCCTCCGCTCTGCCTGAACTCTAGGTGTGACCTTCATCTGAGCTTCTTGTGCAAATGTATATTGTATTTGTTTTTGTGCCAAAGAGTTGGTACAGGGCTGGCACGGTGCGTATAATACAGGGAACCCTTTCCTAAAAAACTAGCAGTGGACTTCATTACAGGAGTTTGAGTAAAACTATGAATTTTGAGTTCAAAATACGTGTTCTTGTTAGTGTAACCACCGTCCACGGTAGTGTATAATACGGCGAATAGATGGGAATCTCCTGAAGTTTTCACCTTTCACCCTCTACCTAAAGCCTAGGGTACCATCCATTAACTGCTCAAGTGAATTTGCCTTTAATGGCTACCTATTGAGAGGCAGAAACTGTTACGTACAGAGAATGCCAATATAGAGTATGACAGGAGATGTGACATAACACACACAAAATAGCCTTACATATCAGCCTGCATTCATTCACTTTGAACTACAGTAGACCAGGTGATGATGTGCCCAGGCCGGTACTTCAGAAGTTGCTATGTAAATTGTCAGATTGTTTACCTGTATCTGGTTATGGTCAGAGCAGGTGATTATGTAATAGATACCCTACGAGTAACTGAGTGTATGTGAAAATAACCAAGGTGTGAAACCCATTGTATCAGCCGTCCACCGTGGGTTAAGACTAGTTGAACAGGCTCAACTACAGTGACACTACTGAGAGAAGCTAAAAGAAGCGGAGGTGTACAACTGTTATACTGCTGTAGATATTTCTCTGAATTTAGGATCCCTTTGGACTTCAGAATTTACGTAACTGAAGACCTTTGCCCACCACCATTATAGCAGGAATTCTAAGGTAACCCACAACGCCCCAAGATGTCCAGGCTGTGTAGGTTTTCTCATACTGTCCACCACAGGTTATATTATTCACACCTTCCGACTGTCTATTCTTCATAAATCCATTTGCTGTCTTTAGGTTATGTAGGCATACATAATAAAGCCAACCTAGTCAGCCCATAACCAAACAAAAGCTTTTTAATGGGCACACCACTGCATGCGATATAGAGTATAGAATTGGCCTGAGGTCTCCCAGTTTTAACTGTGCAGAGATCTGTCTTGATAGGCCACACATTACGAGTAGTTATTGCCTTTTCATGTGGGCATTTTGGGTCGGGGTACTTTGGGGATTTAGGCAGAGGTGATATCAACTTACCTACCATCTGCACAGTGATGTGTACTTTAATAGCCTTTACACAGTACTTGTACCCGAGAAACCCCTTTTTTATTTGGGCCTAAGCCCTTCATGGAATATATATGCGAAGCAATCCTAATGATTAATGTTTCCAACTTCAAAGAATTGCAAATTATTTTTCGCGATTTTAACCTAATTGTGTAAATTAATAAAAAGAAAAACTCTTAAACTAGATACATATACAAATGTAATCTATGTTACCTGTTATCTTGACGTTCTGATTGACAATTAAAATGAAGTGATACACTGATAGTCTCATCCCTGCCCCGTTGGTGCATATGGGTTGATTTTAAGACATAAGGCCGTTCGTGGTTTTTTGAAGATTTTTTGTATGTGTGTGTGAGTGTACAGAAAAGTGTGTACAGTTCTGCTGACTAGACAATTGATGAGGGGTGTAGATCAGGCATTTCTAGGCACCTACAGTGTTTTCCAGTGGATAATTTGATGAGCTGCTGATCTACAGGCTCCAAGGCCAGCTTGGTACGGGCATCCTGATACGCTATCTAGATGTGTGGGACATGTTAAGCGTGTTTGTGGTGTAACATATACCTTCTACAAACGCACATAATAGAAACGCATCTGGCAATATCTCCCTTTCTGGTCTCTACTATCAGTCATTTAGCACGTGAGCCGAATTGAAAACTACTAAAGTAGATTGTTAGGATATGTTAGGAATATAGCACCACTGCTGAGTGCAGCCTACTTGTACCTACTCGTGAGGTATGGAACCTCGCGTAGAGACGCCCAACCCTACTACCTGGACACACCAGAGTGCAGTCTGATAAGGGGTTGTCATGCAGCTCTATAACAAGAGTATTACTGTCATCATAATGACACCAGCAGCCACATGGATGCATGCTAACTTGTTCTACATACAGAGACATACCTGGACGCCACAGTCTGTTGACAGGCTACACCATGGTGGGTAGGGCCCCCTTCTGACAGGCTACACCATGGTGGGTAGGGCCCCCTTCTGACAGGCTACACCATGGTGGGTAGGGCCCCCTTCTGACAGGCTACACCATGGTGGGTAGGGCCCCCTTCTGACAGGCTACACCATGGTGGGTAGGGCCCCCTTCTGACAGGCTACACCATGGTGGGTAGGGCCCCCTTCTGACAGGCTACACCATGGTGGGTAGGGCCCCCTTCTGACAGGCTACACCATGGTGGGTAGGGCCCCCTTCTGACAGGCTACACCATGGTGGGTAGGGCCCCCTTCTGACAGGCTACACCATGGTGGGTAGGGCCCCCTTCTGACAGGCTAAACCATGGTGGGTAGGGCCCCCTTCTGACAGGCTACACCATGGTGGGTAGGGCCCCCTGCTGACAGGCTACACCATGGTGGGTAGGGCCCCCTTCTGACAGGCTACACCATGGTGGGTAGGGCCCCCTGCTGACAGGCTACACCATGGTGGGTAGGGCCCTCTGCTGACAGGCTACACCATGGTGGGTAGGGCCCTCTGCTGACAGGCTACACCATAGTGGGTAGGGCCCTCTGCTGACACCATAGTGGGTAGGGCCCTCTGCTGCTGACACCATGGTGGGTAGGGCCCTCTGCTGCTGACACCATGGTGGGTAGGGCCCTCTGCTGCTGACACCATGGTGGGTAGGGCCCTCTGCTGACACCATGGTGGGTAGGGCCCTCTGCTGACACCATAGTGGGTAGGAGGGCCTTGTACTATGGTTGTAGGTGAGTTTGGGACATAGACGAGGACATGGGACACGGCTGTTTATGCCGGTGCATGTCTACATGTGGGCTATTGTATAAGGGTGTGGTGAGGGGGGGTACCCTGGACACACTGCTGTTTTTGTGCAGGTCGGTGTTGGTGACTTGGTTCCTGTAGCTGGGACCAGTCAGACTGGCCTCGTCATGTAGGGAGACGTAGCACCCACCTCCCGGCTCAACACTTCTACACAGTCCACAAGCTAATTCACCTACACTCAAGGCATCCCAGTCACATCCCTCATATCCCCAGGCCCTCACCCCTCCCCCACGTACCAGAAAACCTTTAATACACCTGCGTCTAGATTACTACATAATCCAGATGATTTCCCATTTCTCCCTTTGGACTTTAAGATGCTTTGAGTTCGCAATCAGCTGTGGCCCACAGCCTTCTGAGATTAGGTGAAAGTTACATTTTACTCCAATTCATTTGTATTTTAACTTAGTCAACTATTGTGGCAGTCAAAATGTAAGGGTTTCAGCTTACACCGAGGGTTGTAAGCCCCATTCGTAATACTGTTTGCGTCTGCCTGCTTGACTTACAAATGCTCCACACATGGCCTCTATATCAGACATACAATAACCTCTGAAGCTGTATATAAAGGTTACGTGCCTATACTGTCACCTGTAACTCGGGGTGTCTAGGTAAAAGCAATAAGTATACAGTAGAGCTAAGATTATATTTCACACTGTTGAATATTTCATCTTAACTGCCAACAGCGTTGGCATTCCATCTTCAGCAGTTCTAATGGAAACAATCAAAATGGGCCAGATATTTAATGGCAATCTCATACCCCAGTCATGGCCTAGTGGATGTTCTTTTCACGTTGTTGATAATCCAGGGTAGTTGGCAGACACTTAACTTTAATGCAGATTCAAAAGAAAGTTTGGCTCGTGTGGAGACAGCCGTAAGGGACAAGTGACCCAGGCAGAACTCAGAATATAAAACAATAACCAAGCCCCACGCTACCTCTAAACCACCACCTCCATGAAGGTCCCGAGTGCCGCTCCTCCATCAGCTCCGACTCTTACTGGAGGGGTAGCAAGTGTTTAGTCTTTAAACGTATGTAACTTTAACCTTGACTTGGACTTGCGTACTGCATAGTAATTATCTAGTAACGCTTATATGAAGGGAAACATTCATAATGAAGAAATAGATCGAGTCCTCTAGATCGACCGCTTTACATGCTTCAAAATAGATGACTGTTGATCACTCTCTATTCAGGAAGGGACACTTCAGATCCCTCCACTACCATGCCGTGTGTTTGTCTGCCAGTGCCCTACTCATACCAAATACGGGTCAGGGTTTGTTTGGATCACATGACCGAATAACCAGGATCCCTCCCACCTCCAGCCCCCTCCCCTCCCACCCTGAACACCCGACGGCTATTAAACCAGCAATGTGTGACTGGAGAAAGCATCCAGGGAATCTAGTCTAGCTCTCCTTTGTTCACAATTATGAGCCTCGAAATAAGGTTACTATAAAAATGTACTTCTTTTGTGTACTTGCTCTCTCGAGCTATGTTCTCATGTGATATACTGGACATATAAAAGCCATGTTAGCTAGTATGCAGAAAGACTTGTTGTACATGCATTACAGACGGGGGTATTTATAATGGGATAAAGATGGCATGACAGAGCCAATAAAAATGGATTAGCAGTAAAAATGTCTAGTTTATTTAAGTTTGTCAGGAATACCGGTTTGCCCTGGTTTCAATAAACCTCTCACATTCCTATAACTATAAGAGGCAAATACCAACAACATATATAACAGATCAGATCCTAATAAAGAAGCCAGACCCTGTGAAGAGTAGCACATCCCTAAAGGGTTTGTGAGTTGGGGTTAGAAGGGGTTGATGAGGTGTCTAGGTGGGAATGGGTTAATGATGTGTGTGACAACCAGAGCGGCACCACAGGCAGTGTGTGTGCAGGTGAGTGGGGCGGGGTGGGAGGCAGGCGGTGTAGCGGGGGCTGGCACGGGACACACCGTTAGCCACTACAGGACACTCCTCCAGTACCTGTGCAGCACCCATGGCTGCTCTACCCCGGCACCGGCATGACACAGGTAGGTCGGGCACCGGGACACGGTACACAGCAGGCCAGTCAGGTAGGGCAGTCAGGTATGGTGCCCCCTGAACCCAGCACACTCCAGCACCCAACACCCAGCTACACCCAGCTAAACCCAGCCAAACCCAGCTAAACCCAGCTACACCCAGCTACACCCAGCACCCAGCTAACCCCCCCCCCAACACCCAGCTAAACCCAGCACCCCCCAACACCCAGCTAAACCCAGCACCCCCAACACCCAGCTAAACCCAGCACCCCCCAACACCCAGCTAAACCCAGCACCCCCAACACCCAGCTAAACCCAGCACCCCCCAACACCCAGCTAAACCCAGCACCCCCCAACACCCAGCTAAACCCAGCACCCCCCAACACCCAGCTAAACCCAGCACCCCCAACACCCAGCTAAACCCAGCACCCCCCAACACCCAGCTAAACCCAGCACTCCCCAACACCCAGCTAAACCCAGCACCCCCCAACACCCAGCTAAACCCAGCAGCCCCCAACACCCAGCTAAACCCAGCACCCCCCAACACCCAGCTAAACCCAGCACCCCCCAACACCCAGCTAAACCCAGCACCCCCAACACCCAGCTAAACCCAGCTACACCCAGCTACACCCAGCACCCAGCTAACCCCCCCCCCAACACCCAGCTAAACCCAGCACCCCCCAACACCCAGCTAAACCCAGCACCCCCCAACACCCAGCTAAACCCAACACCCAGCTAAATCCTACACTGGGTGTCTGGGTGTGACAGGAGACCTACCCTGGGTGTCTGGGTGTGACAGGAGACCTACCCTGGGTGTCTGGGTGTGACAGGAGATCTACCTTGGGTGTCTGGGTGTGACAGGAGACCTACCCTGGGTGTCTGGGTGTGACAGGAGACCTACCCTGGGTGTCTGGGTGTGACAGGAGACCTACCCTGGGTGTCTGGGTGTGCAGGAGACCTACCCTGGGTGTCTGGGTGTGACAGGAGACCTACCCTGGGTGTCTGGGTGTGACAGAAGACCTACCCTGGGTGTCTGGGTGTGACAGGAGACCTACCCTGGGTGTCTGGGTGTGCAGGAGACCTACCCTGAAGTGCCAGTTGGCCATGTTTAGTGTTAGAACGGCAGTTGGCAGTGCCAGAGTCTGGGGCAGTTGGCCTGCTGATTGCCAGACACAACAGCCCATGCAGCTTCTCACTCCCAGTTATTGACGCAGGGTGTACCCCTGAGTCTAGGGAGTCGATTCTAAACGTTGGTTAAGAGATTTTGAAATTTCCAACTTCACACAATCATATTTCATCAACTATCCATCTCAATTTTTAAAAAGTTGTCATGGTTTGTTACCTTCACAACTTATCTGTGGCACACAATGCACTGTACACACAATTATGCATTTTTGGTTGCAAAAAAAAAACATGCCAAAACTTTTGCACTTTCTTGAATCAACAAAGCACAGATACTGCCCTCCCATTGAACCCTATGCTGAAGCACTGTGCACCATTCTAGACAACCCTGCTCCCTGCTATGTTTTAAATTAACGTGTCAATGTTGTGTTTCATCTCCTGTGACGTCAGCGCATATTGCCCCAATGGCAACATGACTAACGTTTTGAGAGCCACTATTTTAATTTGGCATTTTGCTAAAATGATGCCTAATACTCCATTTTTTCAAAGTTTTTTTTCTGCAGATATGTTCTATGTTCTTTTCTTTATCTATCCCATTCGGTGAAATTCTAAAACTGGTTGTTGTAATATAAACCCAGCACCATTTTATGGTTTTTACCAGTTGTTTCATCCCTGGGTCCTTTTTATGATTTCTGTCACAGTGTCCCAACTCAAATAGGGTGAAATCAATGCATTCTATTGAAATTAAAACTAGGCAGGAATAAAATATGGGTGTCGGCCAGGGGTAATTACATTATCTGGTTTTGCTGGCTACATCCTATATACTAAAAAAAGGGTCTCAGATTTCACCTTAATTTTTCCTATGGGGCTTTAACATGGTGTTGTGGATCCGTTTTACACGGTACCGTACAGCTTATAAAATATCCCACATCAAATATTTCCTTCCATTCTAAGTTTCTCTGTTTGCTTGACATATTCGGGCAATGCACTGCCTATATCCCGAACTCCGAACTCATTTCCATCATGTAGTTCAGCGGTGATCAAAAGTGACGATATCGGTACGTAATCAACTCGCCATTTTGTTCATCGAACAACTTTCCCAAGCTGGCCCCTGTTCTATGAGTAACGTGTTTTCAATCTCTATGGCTTCGCATGGTTTTCATTTAAAATCCAACATGGCGGTGGTCGAGTGGAACGATCAAAACATCTCATTCTAGCTGCTGGGGCGCTATTTCAAGGTGAAATAGATAAATAACGACCTCTTTTGGTCAATATTAGTTGCTTACAGTAAAGATTACTAAGTAATTCGATAGATTGAACCCAAAATCACGCGGAATACACATCTGTGGATAGCGCATCCAAAAATATTTTGGTGGAAACAAGACTTCATTCGATCCCCGTAGTAACGTGTTTTAAGCTGATTTTATGTCTCAAGTATAGGCTACTGTCACTATTGATCAAGATAGCCCTAATACATCCATTCCACCTCTAATTGCCTTTATTTTAACCCCGAAAACACAGTAAATTAAGTTGGAGCACAGAGAGTCTGTTGGCCCTGCTCCTTCCTTGCCGCCTGCCGCCCAAATGGTGGCGTCTGCTGCGTGATTCCGGGCGTCCGCTAGCGGCAGGAGACCGATTGCTGCCGCCACTGTAGTGCTGAGGACTACGGCTGCCGCGCCGGGTGCTCCCTACCCGGAGCAGGCGCGTCGACCTACCGGCCAGTGCGGGGGGGGGGGGGGGGGGGGGGGCATTTAAATGTTGCCAGATGCATTGTGTATGTGTAGTGCTGAGGACTACAGTCGTAGTGCTGAGCATTACAGGTGTAGTGTACTACAGTGCTCAGCACTACACCCGTATTCCTCAGCACTATGTCAGCCATATTTTAAGTTAAAATGGAGAAAAGTAGACATAGAATTACTGTTACATTTCTGGCTTAAAGACATTGACACGTTCCTTTGTGGTTTTTAGACACATCTTTTCTGCCTCTATACTTTACATCAAATTGCCTGCTTGTTCAATTAAAGTTCTATATACCAATATGTGCTTGTCTTGCTATAGGCTTAGTGCATAAGAAAGTGTTTTAGACTAGACAACCTGTGTGTGCACTGTCATTGCTCGTTTACAGTGCGAGTATCCTGTACCTGAGGAGTTGATCCAATGTGGGGGAGGGGAGGGTAGGGGGCTTGCTCATCAGGCTTGATCATCAGGCTCGATCATCAGGCTCGATCATCAGGCTTGATCATCAGGCTCGATTATCAGGCTTGATTATCAGGCTCCTTTTTCAGGCTCCTTTTTCAGACTCACTTTTCAGACTCCATTGAAAATTGATTGAATTGGTTGCATCGCCCTGGAATATACATGTGATGGTGTGGGTGGGGTCATAATTGTCATCCATTTTGTGATTGGGGATTGGGTAAAGACATAAAGTAGCCCGACACCCTGAGTCTCCTGTGATGTTAATCACACGCCTATTGATTGTTACTTTGTGTAAGACTCATTATACAGTCATACCTCTAGAGATCTGGTTATTTTAGTGATGTCTGAAACGCAAACGTTAGCTAAGTTATGATTATCCTACAAAGCTACCAGTGAGGTCAGCACCTGGGGGTCGTGGCACTTATCATAGGCGCTAACAGATTATACATCTCAGAAGATTGTTGGGTAAGAAATACCGGTAGCTTGATTGGGAAGCAGCCAATAGCGCCTGGGTATGAGGCGGGGGGGTTTGGCAGGGGGAGGTCAGGGGTCAGGTACGGGATCAGAGGCTGGGTGAGGCGTGAGAAGAAGCTGTAACAGTTTCTCACGGCAGGTAACGGGAGTGAGGTAGCACGTCAACCCATGTCAACGTGACAGCTCGGTGGACGGACGCATGTATTCACTAACGGCTATGTACAACCAATGAGATATGGTATGCTGTTTCCGGACGGCAGGACGAGGTTGTAATAATCTCAATAATGTTATGACCAAAGTAAGGGCAGACAGTAACGGAGTTTATTGACATATATATGTAGTATGATGGAATCGGCGTATACGTGTTTAGCCAGATGGTGCACATTTGGACCTTTGGTATTATTTTGTAAATATTAGAGAGCAAGTGTGTGAGTTACGAATACGAAACCATCGTCATGGTGCATAGTTACAGGTAAATAATGCAGCATTATAAGAAGCCTTACATAACATAAAATATTAGTATGACAGATGAGAAGGGAACTTAGATTATATTACACCTCCAGGTTCCAAACCCTGATATTCACGAAGTATGGAGAATCAGACGCCATGCTACACGGCACCCCACGTCTACATGGGAGAGGTGCACTGCGACTCGTTCCCCGACCAGGGAGGCTGACCACCGAAAAGCAGCACAGGATAGCACCTGGAGGTGGCACTGTCAGCTCACGGCCAATGCTGTAGGTGTGGAGGCCTAAACACAGCTCTCCCCATGACATGGGTGAAATGAAAAAGGTGCCATCTATACATGTCTATAAGCGGCTACTTTTGACTTGTTAAACTCAATCTTCACACACACATATATAGTGGCACACTTAGGCACTCATCCACGGAACACTTTGCTGATCCACCACAATGTGATTGTAAACCAACTGAAGCCCCCAACTGACAGCTCCACATCTGGCATACCACGGGGGGATAACAAACAGCATTGACCTGCTTGGGGCACAACTTTATAAGTCTGCCTGTACTGAGGCAGTTGACGTGTGTCTCTGGATGCGCCTTGGAGGTTGGATCCCACAGCTGAGTGCACCTGTGTATTTGAGACAACTAATACGGCAGCGGTGAGCTGAGTGCCACTTGGACTTACTGTGTGACACCAGCAGTGTTTGTTGGAAGCTGCCCATGTGTGCCGTATTTACCCGCTGCAAGACGTGGGTGAGGAGGAGACCAGCAGCAGCAGCTGGTGCCGTGAGGGGCACGTGGCAGCAGTCCTCCCCCTGTGTACAGGTGTCCTACCTCCTCACACAGGCCGCTCCTAGCAGCACCTCAGTCACATACACTTACACATCTCTGCTTGACCACATGTCAAGGCCTTTATAGTTATATGAATTTCCTCTAGAGGTGTATCCGCCAAGTGAGCAGCCTGACCTGGATGTTGTATCACAACAAGGAGACACGGCCAGGTGGTGCGGCCTACAGCAGGACGCCAACAGGACAACTGTCTGCTCTCCACAGCAAGGACAACAAGACGGGGGTTCATGTGTGTTATAACGCTTGTTACAGACGTGTAGATAGGACACCCACGTGTGTTACAGACGTGTAGATAGGACACCCACGTGTGACAGACGTGTAGATAGGACACCCACGTGTGTTACAGACGTGTAGATAGGACACCCACGTGTGTTACAGACGTGTAGATAGGACACCCACGTGTGTTACAGACGTGTAGATAGGACACCCACGTGTGACAGACGTGTAGATAGGACACCCACGTGTGTTACAGACATGTAGATAGGACACCCACGTGTGTTACAGACGTGTAGATAGGACACCCACGCGTTACAGACGTGTAGATAGGACACCCACGCGTGTTACAGACGTGTAGATAGGACACCCACGTGTGTTACAGACGTGTAGATAGGACACCCACGTGTGTTACAGACGTGTAGATAGGACACCCACGTGTGTTACAGACGTGTAGATAGGACACCCACGCGTGTTACAGACGTGCAGATAGGACACCCACGTGTGTTACAGACGTGTAGATAGGACACCCACGTGTGTTACAGACGTGTAGATAGGACACCCACGCGTGTTACAGACGTGTAGATAGGACACCCACGTGTGTTACAGACGTGTAGATAGGACACCCACGTGTGTTACAGACGTGTAGATAGGACACCCACATGTGTTACAGACGTGTAGATAGGACACCCACGTGTGACAGACGTGTAGATAGGACACCCACGTGTGTTACAGACGTGTAGATAGGACACCCACGCGTGTGGAGCTGAAGGCATGGGCCGCTACCAGGTGGGTGTGGTCTGTCAGCCCAGCCTGCAGCTCTCCATGCCTCACCAGGACCTAACCTGAGGGGTGGGGTTATCGCCGCACTCCCACCCCAGCTACCACCTGGGTGTAGCAGCACTATGGAGGCTGTCCACCTGCACCTGCATCTACTCAATTAGTGCCCCAAGTGGACATGTCAGGCTGAAACAGGGATACCAGGACAACAGTGGTTGTGACAATATCCTGATAAACATAGATGATGTATATATGTGATGCATTCCTGAAGGTAACCTGGATTTGGAGCTAACCTTGTAGATGTACACATCACCAGACAATCGTACATAGCTGTAGCATTAACATATCACTCCAATGTTGAATTCACAGTGCTAATTATAAAGGGAAAGCAGTGCACGAATTAAAGAAAAGTGTGTGTCTAAAACACCACAAGGAAGTATTAACCAAGTTTCCACGGCTGAACAAGAAATCGAGAGCACTAACCAATAGAGAGGAATTAAGTTAAGCTAACAGACGAAGCAATCAGAGCAGCAACCGGCTCGTACCTCCAGCCCTATCTGAACCCCAAATGAGAGCAAAGAGCCGCACACCTTGTCAAGTATAAGCCTCAGTTCTCCTCAACTAGGAGAACAAAGAACGACAACAACATCCACCGAAAGCTAACCACCCTTCACTTTCGCCAAGATGTCTCACATATTTGGTTTCATGAAGGGAAACTTGTTTTCGGCTGAGGAGAGTTGGATCGGTCGGCGGTGGCGGCGGGAGTCGTCGTGGTACTGGGATCTGGATGACCGCTACAGGACGGGCTGTGGGGCTGCCAGGGGGCCGCACCAGCCCCCACAGGTAATCACCCGGGGGGGGGGGGCTGATAAAGATTACTGATTTGTATGGGAGTGGCATCCCTGAAGAGTGTATGTGTTGGTATGAAGGAAATGAAAGGCAACAACAGAAAGTGATCAGATACAGCAGGTAGTTGAATGTCCATGTTTGTGTTTGGTGACGTCATCAGATGCAGCAGGTAGTTGGAGGTCTGCCATGTTTGTGTTTGGTGACGTCATCAGATGCAGCAGGTAGTTGGATGTCCTTAATGTTTGTGTTTGGTGACGTCATCAGATGCAGCAGGTAGTTGGATGTCCTTAATGTTTGTGTTTGGTGACGTCATCAGATGCAGCAGGCAGTTGGATGTCCTTAATGTTTGTGTTTGGTGACGTCATCAGATGCAGCAGGTAGTTGGAGGTCTGCCATGTTTGTGTTTGGTGACGTCATCAGATGCAGCAGGCAGTTGGATGTCTGCCATGTTTGTGTTTGGTGACGTCATCAGATGCAGCAGGCAGTTGGAGGTCTGCCATGTTTGTGTTTGGTGACCTTGACATCCTGAATGCACCCAGGGTGTGCTGTGTGCAGGAGGAGTGGGTGAAAGGGGAACAGACAGATCATGTTACTGGGTCTCATCTGTATATCTGCAACGGATGATGTCTCTAGACTGTAGTCTGTAGACTGTCACACCGTGATACTTCTACAAAATAATTAATTAGGATCTATTGAGATTGACATCATTGTTCTACTACGTAGGTATTGACAGTGTGCTGATCTTTGAACTAACTTGAAGTTGATATTTAATGTCTGATGTGTGAATAGGGTCCGAACCTGAAACAGAAAGTGTCCCGTCAGGTATCCGCCAATAGAGACAGGGTTACACTTTGGTCATAGTAAATCTGTATTCACGTATGTAACATGTATGCCGCTATCCCACATAGCACATGACATTGTAGGAAGCTTAAAACCTTGTTGTTCTCATCTAATATAAAAATCGTTGTAGCAAGCAGTGACTGGACTCATGATATCATATAAAAAATAGCTGACTGTTTTGATTGTACCTGGGTTTCTTTCAACTTTCAGTTTATTCACCTTAATGTAGCATGATATTCGATACATGGACTGCACATTCCATCTACAAGTCTTAAGTAGCTTTTCTCCATCAATTATTGTATTAACTTCTATGTTGTGTCATACATTATACATGGATTGCATATTCCATCTACAAGTCCTTTACCCTTTATCTTCCATACCAAAGGCACATTTGAATTTATAAAGTATTTTATTCACCAAGTGATTTTCAAAATACAGTATACATTTCAAAATTTGTAAATGGAAGAACGCACCTATTCAGGAGCAATTCTACAAAAAAACATATTCAATCCAAATCTGCCTTGGACATGGTGAGATAATAAGTTTGGAAAGTTGGTTAAAGTGTGTATTAACCCGGTGTGTGTGTGTGTGTGTTGCAGGAGACGCGGGAGAAGGTGAAGCTGCTGCTGCAGCTGGCTGACTCGTTAGTGGAGAAGGGCCACGCACACGCCGCCAACATCAAACAATGGGTGGCCGCAGTCGACAAACGCTACAAGGACTTCTCCTCCCGCATGGAGAAGTACCGCCTCAAACTGGAGACCACGCTAGGACTTACACACGACGTAAGCCGTCACTGGGGGCATTTTCTCATCTCTCTGGGCTTCCCTAGCCTTTCACAATGGCGTTTAACAACCATTACTCACTCTATCATCTTTCATTTAACGATTTACTTGTATAATTATGATAACGATGTAAACCATTACTGGGACATTTTTTCATCTTTCCTTTAGCGGTTTACTTTATAATTAATATCCCATGAACGTTTTGTATCACCAAGATGAAAACCGTATAAGATTATCAATCTGTAAAGTAGTACGTTTTACAAAACAACAATGTGCTTCCCCATGCACCCTGTGTCAAATACGACTCTAATCTATTACATTCATATACTTTAGAGCGATTCAGAAGACAGAAAGTCGGATCCAACGTTAGAAGAAAAACTACAAAATGCCAAAGAACTCACAGAAGAAAAGCGGAAATCTGCTCGACGGAAAGAGTGAGTAGCTAATTTGTGTGAATTGACCTGAACCTTACCACTGTGTGATGTACCTGCTCTAATACCACTCCATGTCGATGAGCTTGGGACGGCTCCAGTGTATTCCCTATTCCAGTGAGAGACGTGCCTGTTCTGTGCGCACAACCTTTTATACTATGAGATTCCCCGATAACAAAGTATCAGGAAAGTGTTAACCACCCTTTGAAAACAAACTTCAAAACATTTTATTTCATGCAGTACTAATATTGTGTTGATATACGAATGAGTATCTTAGAGGTTTTTCGATGATACAGAAAGAAACATCTGATAGCTTAGAGAAAGGAAGCATTGCGTGTACAATGTGCATCATGTACAACATCAGCCTGTCCCTACATCAGCCTGTCCCTACATTCACTGTCATGTCCATATGCTTCCACCCCCTCCATATGCCATGGCAGGAAGAAAGAGTAAGTGTTAGAGACCAGCTTCATGCGGGGGTACCAGTTACTTACAAGCTGTAGTGCCATCATAGTGACGCCATGTGCCTCATAATGACATGGTAGTGGCGTCGCCGCGTCCCATGTCTATGTCACCCATATGATTGAGTTTCTGTGCTATCATGCTACCATGGTTTAGGATGTGCTATATCATGTCAGAGATGGCATGCTATACCGAGTGTGTGTCTTTACTTGCTTTGCTCTGCTGCTGTTGTCATGGTTTATCGCTGTCCGCATCCATGTAGTCACCTACAGTGCCCCCTCCCATGCTAACCCCAATCAATTGGTATAGCTATCAATTGATTGGCATGTATATATGGCAGTGCCCCCCTTCCTGGGTCTTCAGTGCTGTTTTCAGATTATTCCTTAATTTCTCTCTCGATTTACACATCCGTGTTTTTCACATTTTCCGGGACAATACAGTATCTATTGTGATCCCCATGTAAGACCTAGTTTGCTTTTACTGTATCCTCTCTTTATGACCATGAAACATTTGCATCTTGACTTATTGATGTTATCAGTTCGGCAGTATAACTCCCTTATTGATGTTCTCAGTTCGGCAATAGAACTCCCTTTCCGCCAACCTTTAGCCTCCATTACTGTGCCGGAGAAGCCTGTGGTCGATGCTGTAGACTCCACATGGTGGCCTCTATATTGTAGAGAAATGACAATATGATATACATATATTGATGAAAAAACAACAACCTTATATCAGCCGTGATGTCTTTTTTCTGTTCCGTGCCCATGGTCTGATATTTGGCTGTGGAGGGCGTATTTGCTGTCTACTCTGATTTAAGGAGTTATCATCCAAAAAAAAAAAAAAAAGATTCATGAGAAAACTCACTTCGTTGTCTATTTAACTGATTTTTTACGTAATAAGGCATTTGATAATTAGCCCAATTAGAAACCAATATTCTGACTGTGGCTGGTGTGTTGCAGGTTCATCATGGCAGAGTTACTTCAAACAGAAAGGACGTACGTCAGCGATCTCGAGATCTGCATACGAGTAAGTATTTCAAACTTACACAACCTATTTTTAAATCTCGTCAATGTTATATGTGAAGAAAGCATATACAGTATGATTACCATATATTATATACATACAATCAAGGGCCTTACATTTTCATGTATAGACCATATCGTTTACAATAAATTTTGATGCTCACAGCACCATAGGAATAAGTTATGTTGATGTGATCCCGGTCTCCCAAATAGCTTAGATTGCACGTGGCTGGTTCAGTACAGGAATGTCTATTTAGCTTGAGTCATGATGCAGCACCTGGAGGTGAAGTATGTCACCCAGTACCTGCAAACACCTCCCTCCCCATGGAGACAACGCCAGAGTAGGGAATACTTCAATAAGATTTCTTACGATTGTTTTTTAGCATTTCCTTCTGAAAGTGTACATTACAAAGCATGTTTGTGTTCCAGTGCTACCGGGAGGAGTATGTCAACGCAGCACCCGCGGACATACCAGCCGGCATCGCAAACAAGGAGGATGTCATATTCGGCAATATTAAAGAGATATATGACTTCCATAATAAGTAAGTCATAAATCAGTCATGTAGAAAATGGTAGAAAATGTGTATTCTTTCACAAGAAAACTACAAACTAATTTGCACTTCTAAAGTTAGGTGTGTCCCTAGCCTAGAACATTGTGTAACCCAGGAATTGAAGCGAATCTGAAAAAAAGGCGCAAGAGCAATACGTTTTGAGGCTTTAACGAGGATACAATAGTAATGAAACATTTTTCCAATTTTCATGACAATGGTAATTCATAGTACCTGACCAAGTTAAATGGCATATATGATTGACGTCGGAGAAGTAAGTCTGGTTAGGCCCCTAGTGTACAAGGTCAGTGCTTACCACATGTAGTATTGTGAGGCGGACTACATTATAACACAGTCCTAGTTAGGCTTTAGGTTGCCTTCCCCGTGTGCCTTGTTTACACAGCGTGATATCCTCTGTGTGACATACATCACCCACACACACACACATAGTAGCGGCACCTACAGCCGCACGGTGTCAGTAGTACACCAGGCTGGTACACCAGGATGCACCACCCGCTCTCAACCTCAACACACCTACCCCTGCCTCGTTAAAACGGCCACTAGTACTTTACACCATTTGGATTAGGGCACTGTGAATTACGTCCACTGCCACTGGGATTTTGCCTACACTTTGATTGAGTAGGAGTCACTTTTGATCAGATAGCTGTGTCATCTGCATGAGGAAAAATAAGAAGATATGTACATTATTTACCAGTCGTAATGTTGAAAGAAGCTTAATTGTAGCTACACGTATTAATTATCGCCTTGCTCTGTTTCAGTATTTTCCTCAAGGAATTGGAGAAATATGAAATGCTGCCAGAAGATGTCGGGCATTGCTTTGTGACATGGGTGAGTAGGGAAATAAATTATCCGGTCTAAATATGCCATTCATGTACAATTGCTTGAAACTCACTTCTATTTTTAAACTTTAGGACTGCAAGATAAACCTATAACCCGTTTTTGGATCTGAAAATGCCTATTTTAGTACTGTGCTATAGTAATAAAAACCCTCGTATAACCCGCACCCTATATAGGCATGTTTGGTATCAAATGAAAGCTGGGGTTGGTTCGCGTACAACCCGCGGGTAGTACGCGGGAATTTACGGTAATATGAAATTTAAAAAAAACAGTTATTGATGTTGTTTAGTACACTATTTTATGATAAGATATTAATCCTAGTGTTAAAGTCTAGGGAGTTCGTCATAGAGAGCTTGGTAGTTGGTGGCGTCATTTTCTTAATGGGGGGTGGATTTAGGGGGGGGGGCCAAAAAAAATTTGGACCCCTTGAAAGGGGACCCTTTTTAGTGGAAAAAAAACACCCTGCGCGTTACTATAGCTCAAAGGGGTCGGCTGCGCTCAATTTCAACCCCTATGTTGTTCAAAAAGTGACCACTCTCTTACTGCTGTGTATCTTGTTTCCAGGCTGAGCGGTTCTCCATCTACGTTACGTACTGCAAGAACAAGCCCGACTCCAACCAAATTCTAGTCTCACATGCTGGTAGCTTCTTTGACGTAAGTGACCAAGATAGGACTATTGGAACACATTTTTTAGTAACTTTATTTTTGTCAACTAATTATTTATTAATATTGATGAATTACTCACTTTTGTTGGATTCACCATCTGGTTGATTTCACTTGCTTAGACTTTGTAATACTTATGATAAATGACTATTTCATTCTGTGCAATAATCTAAATTTCCAACTGTGTCAAATTATAAACCCCAAGCAGAAACAATATATTTGTACTTTACTCCTCAGGAACATCAAAGAAAACACGAGCTCAGTGGTGCCATCGCCTCTTATCTCATTAAACCTGTACAAAGAATCACAAAGTATCAACTGCTGCTCAAGGACTTATTGTCCTGCTGCGACAAGGACAAGGGCGAAATCAAGGTAATTTACCTTTTTACACTCAATATACAGATTCAGCCCATGTTGGCTGAAAGTGATAATTGATTGGGAACCGCAGACAAGACTGTTATCGTTGGTCTTGGTGGTTATTTACAGACACGCCATGTTCTACTGTAAAACCTGTCCACTGGCCCATCACGCCCACAAACAATACACTGTAGCCTATGTAAATTCGTAGGGTTCACGGTAATACTGACAGTCTTTGCAATAACATGCAGGACAGTGGCAATGTCCTCCTAAAATGTCACCGGTCCAGCAGATTCACAAGTGTAGCAGGACCAAATGTCCAGTCACATGTTAAGGTTTTCTCAACTAAAATAAATTAGTTTGGTTTCTAAACCTGAAATATGTTTGTCAATATACTGTGTAAACCTATGTATTTAACCTATTTTGGCCATAAATTATTACAAATATAATGTACATACTATTTTCTAGTTATTAAAATGCCTGAATCATCAGATATGTTGGTATCCGGTCCTTCAATAATGTAGCCGGTCCTGCAACATTGAAAATCTGCAGGACCAAATGTCCTGTGGGATGACATTTTTTCGCAAAGACTGTACTCATAACATTTACGTTCACTTCAATACACAATGTATTTCACCTTTTTCAGGACGGTCTCGAAGTCATGTTGAACGTTCCAAAGAAGGCAAACGACGCGATGCATCTATCCATGCTCAGCGGGTTCGAGGTGACATACCAAAAACACAATTAAATAAATCTCCACATATAACGCCTTTAACTGGGCTACTTGGACTATCTAGCTGCGCTAATGCCATTCTCTCCGAACTCTTTATAATCAAAACCTTTATACTATATGCTATACATACTCTATGAACATTACTCTGGTTAAACTAGTGATAGAACCATATCACTTTTAAAAAAAATATTTGCCGGAATTAGTTAGAATTCCCTTCAATTTTGCATTGCATGATGTTTGCAGAGATGCCACTTTCCTGATTTTGCATGATTCGTGAAGCAGGGACTGGCATCTCTGATGGTGACCTGTAGCTGTAATGAGACATGTGTTTCTGCTCGTTTCAATCCCTGTAATGCTTAGTCATATTCAGACACTCCGTCAGCTACACTTGTACATAGCCTGTTATATTGTGTTCTTGATACATATTAGAGCTTCTTAGAACTTCTCGAGTAATGCTAGAGTAACATTTACACACTAAAGTACAATATCATTAAAGTAAAACTGTTATTAAAGTCTTATAATGCTGTTTTACTCTGATTACTTGGATAACGGATCCGCCACTGGGAATTTTGGCAAAATGCAAAAATAAAAATCATGAAAATTGTTCAATTGAGGATATTATGCCTCCATTTGTTCCTGAAGATGGTGTTTTTGCCGGTCACGTTTTTGCCTCTCGCTGCCCAAAGTTTTGGCTGTAAACGCCTGTAATCCAAGTTATCAGCTTAACATGGCCTAAGCTGCCCCAGAACGCCTCTACCACTCAAACCGTGCATCCGCAACGCTTACACATATCATATTATACATGTTCTGTGGTTTAAGAAAACCTAAGATTATTTTACTTGCGAATAGTCCTTTGCCCCATGTCGCGAATGTGTGTTAATCTATAGACACACCAAAAATGTAGTTCATGTAAATATCCAATGTAAAACGATGGCCAGACTGCAATATGCATAGCATTCCTGAATTGGAAATTACAAACGCTTTTCAGAAATTTTACACTTCAATATGTCCAATAATTACTTAATAAAAGCTTTCTATTCAAATTCACATTTCAAATATCTGTTTATGCACTATATAGACACGTTTTTTTTATGGCACCTAAAAAGTAGACATAGGAGTGCATGGTTGAGCAGCAGCTGTATTACTTTGTAGCTGTAGGTGGCAGCTAGACGTACAGAGAATGCTGCACTGTGATTAGTGGCCGCTGCACTGCCTGCCTGCCTTGTTAGCATCTGCATGTGTTTCTCTTTTCATAAATACCTCCACCTCCACTACCACCGTACTCCAACTGTAGGGGCCGAAATTATCCAAATTCCAGGAGAATCTTGACCTACTCGGAGAGGTGCTTCTACAGGACCACTTTACAGTCTGGGACCCCAAACAAATCATCAAGAAGGGGCGCGAACGACACATCTTCCTTTTTGAGATGTGCTTACTAGTTGCCAAAGAAGTGAAGGACAGTAACGGAAAGTCGAAATACGTCTACAAGTTCAAACTTATGGTAAGTTGACCTATGTTCTGTCATACATGTGGGCAGTAAGGATTTTGGGCGCACAGCGATATAAGAGGGATTGGCTTCCTCATCGTATAAATGAATCCACACCACAAATTCGTATTGAAGAGTAATGTGCTAGTTTCTGTGCATCCACAGTTATAAACTAATAATAAAGACACTGGTACTCTGTACCATGTAGTATGGCATGAGCATAGAAGGATGTCACGGGTAATGATATATCCCTCACGTCTGGCTCTTAAAATGTGTAAGGCATATAGGCATTACCAAACTCTTCACCAGCATAGAAAGAAATCATAAATTACCACGTTTAACCCACACCTCGTATATACGGTAGCCCACACCCGACTTTGGGGAATCCTGTAACCCGCACCTGGGGTCTGAAAATAACGAGTGGGTAAAGACCTGGTAATGAAGTCATGTAGACACCAGTACCGTATTAGACGTAATAGGGCGCTTATAACATTATTGATTTGGCGTTTTTAGTACTTAAGAGTTTAAATGTCGCCGAAATCGCGAAATTTGACCCTTTGTTCTAGCCAAAAACGCTTCAAAAAACGGGGGGGCGCTTATTAGGGGGAGGGCGCTTATTACGTCGAATACGGTACATGCTGGTACCGTAGGGAAGGTAATATACCTGTATTATGGCATTGTGGACACAGCTACTCTACTATATATACATACCACCCTAACAGTCAATAGGCTATAATTCAGCATTTATAACTCGGTTTTCCATCTACTTTAGTATATATAATTCAATCAAACAATGCAAAACCCTAACCTGATGTAAATCACATGTTCAATCTTTTTGTCAAAGCCCTGCCTATAACTTATAAGCCGAGTTTCGCTTATATGAAAAAAATGACTGCAAAGAGGGCTATTTGTACGTACCCCTGAGCCAGTAGGCTTACATGTATGAAATACGTGTAGTTCCTGCCATTTTAGTTTCCCATATCTCCACTAGGTGGCAGCATGTCAAGTATCTACTGACCACGTTCCTTTAAAGGGGAAAGGAGGCTATTCTGGACAAAGCATACATTGGTGGTAACTTTTGTTTTCAGACAAATGAAATCGGCGTGACAGAACATATAGAAGGTGACGAATGTAAGTTTGCGCTATGGACGGGTACTGTGGCGCCTAACTCAGACTACAAGATTATCTTACGGGTAAGGCTTTTACTACCTTTGTAAATTGTATGTTATCATAGTGAAGTACAATGATGGATAATGGAGGGATAGTTGGTACAAACATTTTGACACCCTTCACACTTGTGCTCAGGAACATCTTTGTAGGAAGATCTAGATCCTTTCACGTAATGTATAGATCCTTGTTCTAGATACCTATCTTTTATGCAAAAAAAGTACCGGGGTAATGGTTTCTGTGACCTTGACATGACTAGATATAACTTGAGTACTCGTGTTTGCAGGCGTCCTCGCTGGACACGAAGCAGTTGTGGGTGAGGAGGCTTCGGGAACTTATCCAGGAGCGCATGATGTACTTCGGCTCTAACCTGGCCCGACCTCTCACCAAATCACACGTCTTCAAAACCACGCCTCCCAAAATGTTCAACAGGTCCAGTCGGTATGTATCCCCCACTCCTTCAGTACCGCCTCCTATTGTGGGTGCACTGTGCCCTTCCAAGCTCCCAGATGACCATTGGAAGATGTGTGAATTTATTGACAAGTTGGTAAAATTAGAGTTCCTATGGCAAATGCTATGAATTGATAGTGTTTGTCATTCCCTTCTACCAGAAGGTGAAATGTGATAAATAATCAGCATGAAAGAGCCTTGGCTGTTGACATGCACTTTTAATCAAGGCTTTATTTTGCAATGACTGTTTTGCAAAATAGCAAAATGTTTACTCCCAGTTTTATTTTGGCAAGAGTCTATCATGTTAACTCAATCATGAAATGGTTGCTACCCCGTAAAATTTGTCTAATTTTGGTTTAAAACTTGTTTCATTGTAAGGAATATTTTGAAGTATTTCAAAATATATAATTAAAGTTATGGGCATGCCTGATTTAAGCTGATTAATGATGGTCATATTTTATGTATGAAAACAGTTCCACGTGTACGTGGACTTTTTCAAACTTTCGGATTTGTCAAGTATCTCAAATTGTAATGGTGATGTTGTTGAATAGCACTTTATATGTGTGAATTGTTCATGTCTACACTTTTTGTGCGTTTCGTGCGATTGTGATGTCTCTTTTCAATTTTCACTTTTTCTATGTTTCACAATTTGGTCTGTACTTTTAAGAAATTGTGTTCTAACCACTGTATACCTCAGTTAGAGCAGTCAACTTTTAGATATTTGATGATAATTTGTAACACAAGTGAGCTTAGTACTTTTTCAATATTCACCAAAAGAATCACCTTGATTTATAAACACTTGGTGTAACCCACAGCGTTCACAAGTCCTGTCCTACCACTAAAAGTTCTCACACCATGGTGGCCTTCTAGCGTAGTTTGTTGAAGCTTGCCTAAGACTATATTAACATTTTTTCATAGTGCATGTACTATTGTAAGTTTGGTGAAGGCTTTTTTACTTCTAACCTCAACAACAGCCGAAAAATATGAGGAACCACAGGGAGTCAGTCAGGGACCGATACTACAGACCTGCCTATTGCTATGGATACCACATGAAATAACAGCGACCTCACGAGTTTAATGAAAGCTAACATTGTTTTCCTCAATAGATCTATCATGATTGCATTGAAATTGGTGCATTCAAAACTTTCGGCTAAATTATTCAGGCAACCTATTTGATTCAACCTGTCTATACATTTTAGATAAGGAAATCTTGAAGATATTGTTTAATCTAGACGAGGTCCATAGGCAGTGGGGAGGTCTGTGAATGGTTTGTACGCACTGCTGCTTAGTGTCTGTCCATGTTTTTCACCACCTTTTGGGATCTCATTCTTACACGCAGTTCGCTGTTCTACAGAGACTTGGACGAGACAGAGACAGAGGATGACATGGTCTTCGAGGCTACACATCCAGAGCGGGGCTCACTGACTTCGGTAGCCTCGACCACGACGACGTGTACGACGGACAGCAGCGGCAGCAGTTGTGCCACCAGCTACAGCATTAATAGGGTGAGTACCTTTAATCATAGAGCCCTTAGTAGTGCCTGCTGCACAGCCCACCTCTATAAAGTGCCCTTCCAATATATCCAAACCGTTATTAGTGGCCCCTGTAAGTCACCCTTTGGTACGCTCAGAGTCTGCGTCCGTTTCACTACAGTAATGAGTATACAGTGCAGGCGGGCATAACCCTTTTGCTGTGCTTAGGATAGATATTGGTGACAGTCCAAGCCTATCTTGTGCAATGTCTTTCATACGATAGTGCTGTGCATGGAGTTGCTGTAGTTAGTTTCCCACTGTGCTGCCTGTAGGTCTGAGTTGTGGACTAATATAGCAGGATGTCCATAGTATCACCAAGGTCAAGGGTCACCCTCGAGTTGCAAGAGAATATATATAGGAAGTTGACATAAATGACAATATCTTAAATTATAGGTATTATTAAGTACCGGGTCCAATTGTCAACGGCCACTGGAAGTGATGTGAACACATTTGTATAGCTAGCATACAGGAAGTGCAGATTGCCCCAACAGTAGCCTCATATCACAGCTTTAATTACATCCCACACGCCCACCCCTCACCCACCGTCTCCCCACCAGGAAAGGAGCCTGGCCCTGTCCCGTTGCCTGGTCGCCTGTTTGTCTGCTGTGCTGCATATCGATCAATGCCCCACCCACCCACCTCCAACTACCAATTCCCTCCCATCCCAGTCCCTACCATCCCCGTCCCCTGCCATTCCCTCCCTGCCCCAACTAGCCTGTCAATACAGTGACAGTGCCCACATCAGTCCGGACCCCTCGCCCCACTACCACCGACAAGGGAATAGAGCAAACATAGACTATAGACCCTAGATGGTTCTAGTGGTGTGTGATGGGGAAATGTAGCACATGTGTTTGCCTTCAGGCCTTGGTAATGGAAAGGCACTGCTTTATTCCATCTCATGTTGTATGTGCACGCACAACAATGCTTGACCATCAGTTTTTGCACTGACTGCTATTATGCATGAGGTGTCACCAGAAGGGGAATTTAGTTTTACAACATTATGGGGTATTTCAGAGAGAAGCATGCATTTTAATCTGGTTGCAATGGCTGAAAGAACATTGAAAGTTTTTGACAAACTTTGGTAACTCTCTTTCCATGACAACCAATTTGACTCTTAGACTGGATACAATTGTACATGAAATACGGCGCCTGCCTCACCAAGGCCTCACGGCGCCTGCCTCACCAAGGCCTCACGGCGCCTGCCTCACCAAGGCCTCACGCTGCCTGCCTCACCAAGGCCTCACGGCGCCTGTCTCACCAAGGCCTCACGCTGCCTGCCTCACCAAGGCCTCACGGCGCCTGTCTCACCAAGGCCTCACGGCGCCTGCCTCACCAAGGCCTCACAGCGCCTGCCTCACCAAGGCCTCACAGCGCCTGTCTCACCAAGGCCTCACAGCGCCTGTCTCACCAAGGCCTCACGGCGCCTGCCTCACCAAGGCCTCACAGCGCCTGCCTCACCAAGGCCTCACAGCGCCTGTCTCACCAAGGCCTCATGCTGCCTGCCTCACCAAGGCCTCACGGCGCCTGCCTCACCAAGGCCTCACAGCGCCTGTCTCACCAAGGCCTCATGCTGCCTGCCTCACCAAGGCCTCACAGCGCCTGTCTCACCAAGGCCTCACGGCGCCTGCCTCACCAAGGCCTCACAGCGCCTGCCTCACCAAGGCCTCACAGCGCCTGTCTCACCAAGGCCTCATGCTGCCTGCCTCACCAAGGCCTCACGGCGCCTGCCTCACCAAGGCATCACGGCGCCTGCCTCACCAAGGCCTCACAGCGCCTGTCTCACCAAGGCCTCATGCTGCCTGCCTCACCAAGGCCTCACGGCGCCTGCCTCACCAAGGCCTCACAGCGCCTGCCTCACCAAGGCCTCACGGCGCCTGTCTCACCAAGGCCTCATGCTGCCTGCCTCACCAAGGCCTCATGCTGCCTGCCTCACCAAGGCCTCACGGCGCCTGCCTCACCAAGGCCTCACGGCGCCTGCCTCACCAAGGCCTCACGGCGCCTGCCTCACCAAGGCCTCACGGCGCCTGCCTCACCAAGGCCTCATGCTGCCTGCCTCACCAAGGCCTCATGCTGCCTGCCTCACCAAGGCCTCATGCTGCCTGCCTCACCAAGGCCTCATGGCGCCTGCCTCACCAAGGCCTCATGCTGCCTGCCTCACCAAGGCCTCATGCTGCCTGCCTCACCAAGGCCTCACGGCGCCTGCCTCACGCCTCATGTTTGAGAGCAAAAAGACATTCATGCCTCATATGACGTTCCATTCCTATTAAACTACTCCGATCACCCCCCCTGCTATAGGCAAGCAGGACTGCTCCAAAACAGCCTACACACCAAACCCACACACCAGCAGTCCCCTACTATCTGTATGCAACCACCGCCCACTCACCCAATGCCCCCCCTCCACACGCGCACACATCACACCACACCACTCCTCCCAACTCCAGCACTCCTACCTCACAAGCTTCCGTCCCACCGGAGGAACGGTCGGAATCTCCACACACCCCTCGCCCCCCCCCCCCCATTCACACACACACACCAGATATGCACATATTCCCACAGGCGTCTTTATTGTCTGTTGCTATGGTAACCACATGGCGCTGTGTCCTCAGATTGCCATCTGCCTGGTGGGGATGCTGGTGGCATTGGCAGCGCTGGTGCTGCTGTGGTAGCATTCAGGCTTGGTACCTGCTGCTGCTGCTGCTGCTGCTGCTGCTGCTGCTGCTGGAGATGGGGGGGGGGGGGGGGCTACTTGGCAGCCCAAGATGGAAGTGGCACCTCGTCGGCCTAACCGTCTCCGACATACATTACCACAGAGGGATGTTAGATCAGGCCCCTTTTTTGACCAGAGCCAACATGACATCATTGGTGGATGTTGGAGGACATTGTCCCTAACCACCAATAGGTCAGGGCAGTACATGCAGAACAGGACATAACAGGACAGGGTCATGCAGGGTAGAACAAGACAATAGAAGATGGCAGATATGCCAGGGAGAAGCATTGGCAGTATCCCCGTCTTTGCTTGCCAGCGAGCCAACCACCCTCGTTCCTACCTGCCTGCACTCAATCCCTGCCTGCCTCCCTCCCTGTCTGCCTCCCTGCCTCCCTGCTAGACTATATCCACATCCCCCCACCCCCACTCTCCCTGCCTCCCTTTCTACTTCCCTCCCTCTGCAACTATTCTGCATCAGCCTGCTTGGGAGGAGGGGCACTGAGGTGAGGAGGGGGTGGGGGCGTACAGCACGGCGTTGTTGTGAGGGTTATGGATGCCCATATCTGCCAGTGTTAAGCACGTTGGGCAGGAAGAAGGCACTAAAAAGCATCACTGGTTTGTGGGTCTGGGTGAGGCTTACAGCATGATAACCTGCTGTAAAGCCATGTTTACCAGTCCTGTCTCGTCGCATCCCCACAGCGACGCCTCAGCAAATAAAGCTGTCGGATGTCAACTAAGAAACAATCATTTTCCTTTTTCATTATGATTGGCATGATTTTCCATAAGCGTAATGAGATTTATTAAGCTATCAGACTCGTTGCTGTTCTTTGAGCGTTAAGGATAACGCTACCACGAGTGACGTATGTCATCAGTAGCGCCAACTGTATAAGTGATGAAATACCTTTGTCCATTGATAACCATTGTTCTACACCTCCATGCAACAAGCTCAGTTAAATACATGTGTACCACCTAAATACCAACAGAAATGGTGCAAGTTGCACAATGTGAGAAGCTGCATGGATATCTGCTTCACGTACTAGCAGGCAGTAGGATTACGGCGGGAGACTGCAGCACTTCTTGGTGTTGTTGTTGGCCACAAGGCACACTTTAACACCGTCAATTTCCTAAGTAAGCGAGATGAAAAGGAGGTTGAAGTCGACATTACTGACCTCAAGAAGTACCTATGGCCTCTGTCAGAATCAAGCAAACACTGGGCTCCTTCTATAAACAGCTGTCTTCTGTGGTGATGTAAATAACATCAAGATCTTACACCTTTTTTTGTTTGTAACAAATTATCATCCATCACATCCAAGGCATCACACTACTCCGTGTATCTGGATGGTAACATCCATTACACGAATTGCGTGTTCACCCTGTGCATTTCCATGAGGAAATGTCCCCCATACCATAGAGAAAGGTAGGACAGTGTAGCTATAATGTATATACGAATGACCTAACTGTTTATGACGTCATCGACCTGCCATAACGGCCGTACCTACCACTGCTGCTGCTGCTGCAGGCATGGGGGAGGGGGCAGTAGGGAGGGACTGTGGGTTCTGGTGGTGTGGCGCTGACAGTGTCTGTGGTATGGTAGCTCGGTCACAGTGAGTGGGAGGACTGTCACCGAGCGCCTCCCTTACCTACTGAGCACTTCCCAGCACCAAGCAGGCTGCGAGCTGCTCACCCAGTAGCAGCAGCAGCAGCTGCCCTCCGCACCACCCCTGGTGCCCCACCCCGCCCCTGGTGCCCCGCCCCGCACCACCCCTGGTGCCCCGCCCCACCCCTGGTGCCCTGCCCCGCCCCGCCCCGCCCCTGGTGCCCTGCCCCGCCCCTGGTGCCCTGCCCCGCCCCTGGTGCCCCGCCCCTAGTGCCCTGCCCTGCCCCGCCCCTGGTGCCCCGCCCCGCCCCTGGTGCCCTGCCCCGCCCCTGGTGCCCTGCCCCGCCCCTGGTGCCCCGCCCCACCCCACCCCTGGTGCCCCGCCCCACCCCTGGTGCCCTGCCCCGCCCCTGGTGCCCCGCCCCACCCCTGGTGCCCTGCCCCGCCCCTGGTGCCCTGCCCCGCCCCACCCCTGGTGCCCCGCCCCACCCCTGGTGCCCCGCCCCGCCCCTGGTGCCCCGCCCCACCCCTGGTGCCCTGCCCCGCCCCTGGTGCCCCGCCCCTGGTGCCCCACCCCGCCCCGCCCCTGGTGCCCCGCCCCACCCCTGGTGCCCTGCCCCGCCCCTGGTGCCCTGCCCCGCCCCACCCCTGGTGCCCCGCCCCACCCCTGGTGCCCCGCCCCACCCCTGGTGCCCCGCCCCGCCCCTGGTGCCCCGCCCCGCCCCTGGTGCCCTGCCCCGCCCCTGGTGCCCTGCCCTTGGTGCCCTGCCCTTGGTGCCCCACCCCGCCCCTGGTGCCCCGCCCCACCCCTGGTGCCCTGCCCCGCCCCTGGTGCCCCGCCCCTGGTGCCCCACCCCGCCCCTGGTGCCCCGCCCCGCCCCTGGTGCCCTGCCCCGCCCCTGGTGCCCCGCCCCACCCCTGGTGCCCCGCCCCGCCCCTGGTGCCCCGCCCCTGGTGCCCCACCCCGCCCCTGGTGCCGCGCCCCGCCCCTGGTGCCCTGCCCCGCCCCTGGTGCCCCGCCCCTGGTGCCCCGCCCCTGGTGCCCCGCCCTGCCCCTGGTGCCCCGCCCCACCCCTGGTGCCCTGCCCCTGGTGCCCTTGGTGCAAGGTTAACGGTACGCCCCTCCTGCTGCCGCTGTACAGGCCTCCACCACCCGGAGCTGTTCACTCAGTCCGTCCCCTGTAGCACTGACCTCCCGCTCATTTACATGTAGGTCACTGCCCGAGTCCGTCCGAGCAGAACGCCTCTAGTAGTAGTACTGCATAGAGGCAACTGCCACCGCTGCCGCTGGGACGTCGTCAGCCGTGCTACGATGCCATATTATCCCTCCGTCTGCAACATCACCGCACCAGACTTGTTCTTTGGAAAGTGTGGCGAGACCAGTGAGTAGATGTGGTGAGCTGCCCTAGTGTAAGATGGGCGTGTGGCGGACTATCTGAGTGGTTGGTACAGGTCGTGTAGCCCCAAAGGTGAGGGAGCCGCTCGGCCTGCAGGAACAAGGACACGGTGTGTGACGGGGCTGGTGCGGCATGGGTGTGGGGTGCTGACCAGCTGAGTAGCAGCCCCCGGCGGCCGGCCGTGCAGGCGGCGGCAGGCGTCCTACCACTGCAGCAGCCGCTGTGTGGGCTGTACCACGTCTAGTGCTGCCGGCATGGGGCGTCAATACATGATAACAAGGCCCCACTCACTGACAGACAGCGCCACATTCCACACACGTCCAGCCAGCCTCCACTGCATGGCATGCAGCTACAGCGGATTACCCTGCTACACTGACCACTGGGCGGCATCCAACACCCACTACTGGGAGTGTACAAGACGGCCTTACACACTGCCTGTATAGGGCCTCCTCCCCACAGGCCGTCCCCACACACCGGGCCGGGTGCGGCTAGCAGCAGGGTGTGAGTAGTATAGGACATCAGGCCCACACGACAGGAGGACATTAGCCATCCCCACACACCCCGCACCACCACCACCACGCGCTCACCGCCCTCTGCTGCCCCCTGGCGTCGGGACGGAAGTACGTGGGCCGGAAGTACCATGCCCTCTGCGGCCCCGGCGTGTCAGCCCGTCCTGCAAGGTGCGTCACGTGACCTGGGTGAGAGGAGGGGGGGGGGCATCTGGGAGGGTGGGACAAGTTCTGAGGGTAGGAAGAGGGTGGTTGGAGTTTTTGAAGAGGACTATATATATATGCACTGCTTACTGGCCATTTACTCGGAACTTTTGTACATGTTTCTTCAACGGTTTTTTTTTGCAAATAGGTATACAATGTCCTTATTTATAGCATATGACATTTCCATTTCACACATCCATTGGGGTTTCCAAACCATGTATCCACACAGATATGAATTAACATATGTATACTACATGTATGTGTACACTGTTGTACATGAGGTCAACATTTCCCCCTGCGCTTTAACCCGCTACGTTGTTGATTTGTAGCAGTGTTTATCTTGCATTGTAGCTAGTTCAAAAAATGGTTTCCATTGCTTGTGGTTTGACACATTGCAATTAATTGGACTATATATACGTTATGGTATTAGGGTATATATATATATACGTTAATCTCTTAGAAATAAACTTCAGAATGCTATATATACCCTGTGGTATGGTAGTGTGGGACATACATAGTGTACAGCCTGACGCCCATGTAGGGGGGGGGGGTAGTGTGGGACATACATAGTGTACAGCCTGACGCCCATGTAGGGGGGGGGGTAGTGTGGGACATACATAGTGTACAGCCTGACGCCCATGTAGGGGGGGGGGTAGTGTGGGACATAGTGTACAGCCTGACGCCCATGTAGGGGGGGGGGGTAGTGTGGGACATAGTGTACAGCCTGACGCCCATGTAGGGGGGGGGGGGTAGTGTGGGACATACATAGTGTACAGCCTGACGCCCATGTAGGGGGGGGGGGGGTAGTGTGGGACATACATAGTGTACAGCCTGACGCCCATGTAGGGGGGGGGTAGTGTGGGACATACATAGTGTACAGCCTGACGCCCATGAAGGGGGGGGGGGTAGCAGGGGTAGACACTAACTTTTTCAGCAATGGGCCATCTGGGCCCACAGCTTCAAGAATCTACGAATCAAGAATCAAATTCCTGTGGGCCACCCGGGCCCATAGGAAGTTAATTTTGTGGAAAACAACGGGCCCGGGCCAAGAATAACGGGCCATTGGCTCCCGGGCCAGCGTTAGTGGCTACCCCTGGGGTAGTGTGGGACATAGTGTACAGCCTGACGCCCATGTAGGGGGGGGGTAGTGTGGGACATACATAGTGTACAGCCTGACATCCATGTAGGGGGGGGGTAGTGTGGGACATACATAGTGTACAGCCTGACGCCCATGTAGGGGGGCGGGTAGTGTGGGACATACATAGTGTACAGCCTGACGCCCATGTAGGGGGGGGGGTAGTGTGGGACATAATGTACAGCCTGACGCCCATGTAGGGGGGGGGGGGGTAGTGTGGGACATACATAGTGTACAGCCTGACGCCCATGTAGGGGGGGGGGGGTAGTGTGGGACATACATAGTGTACAGCCTGACGCCCATGTAGGGGGGGGGGGTAGTGTGGGACATAGTGTACAGCCTGACGCCCATGTAGGGGGGGGGGTAGTGTGGGGCATACATAGTGTACAGCCTGACATCCATGTAGGGGGGGGGGTAGTGTGGGACATACATAGTGTACAGCCTGACGCCCATGTAGGGGGGGGGGGGTAGTGTGGGACATAGTGTACAGCATCCATGTAAGAGCAGAGCCCCCATTCAGTCTGTCATGAACAGCATTGTTGATGGTGCCTGGACCAGTATTGATAAATGATGATAACATTAGTGTGTGTATGGTTGGTGTCTGATTGGCTTATACCCACTGCAGGCCTAAGGCCATTAGGGGTTGCTGCAGGGATGACAGGGAGTCTTATATAAGCACGGCCACGGCCCTGCATTATACAAGGTGGGCTTCAGGCAGTACAGCTGGTACCCAGGCTGCTGCTACAGGCTTAGCCAAGGCTTAGGGGGCCCAGCCACTAAAGTAGAACTCAGCGATAACTATTTATAAATATATAAATAATGAAAGCAGAGACAATTAAGATAATTGCCATTGCTGACATAAGGTGTTCAAGTATCATAATGAGCTACCAACGAAATACAAAGAAGTAAAAAGAAGTAGGAAATATAATTTACCTAGTTAATAAAGTAATAAAGTTGAAACTCCTTGGAGACGTGTTCACTTTAGAAATATACTCTCTTCATCGTTTTTATATAAACACCATTATTAATGGACTTACGAAGCTATGCCCATTGGATATATGAAGCTAATGAGTATAGCAAGAAGTACTTGTCCTGCTGAGACTGGACTGATTGCCTCTCCACTTCTCCATCTGTCCCCATTAGGCAGTGTGCACACAAAAAGTGGATATAAGACCAGCCAACCAAGCCCTGAGAAGCAGGCTCCAAATTAGGTAGTTAGCTTCTTAATCAGACAGCCGCCTAGAGTTTGTATGTGAAGAAGTGAAGGGTCAACCTACCTCTATGCCAACACCGGCACCTTAGGGTTAAGCCCCAGGGAGTAGGGTTAACTGCAATCAGTGGGCGCCTGGTGCCAGCCTGCCCAGTGCCACAGCCTGAGGTAGACCATGTCATCAGCCGCTTTACACCTCTCAGCCACCGCATCGTGCACCGCCACTACCAAATGTGTGTGTGTGGTAGCCCTGGTGCTAGGCTGCCCTGTGTGTGCATGTGTGTGTGGTAGCCCTAGTGCTAGGCTGCCCTGTGTGTGCATGTGTGTGTGGTAGCCCTAGTGCTAGGCTGCCTGGGATGCTTGCTGGTGAGGGGGTAGCCTGGTGTAAAAGTGGCTTACAGCAGCACTGATGAGGGTCACTAATTGGTCTGGGACTTAATGAAGTCATCTCACGCTGACGCAGCAGTTGGATGTTGGGAGGTAGTAGTCAGGTCATTGTCTGCTGCAGTCACAAATAGCTTTGTGACAAATATGTAGGCTGGGCTATGGATGTGACAGGGGTGTTGTAGGCTGGGCTATGGATGTGACAGGGGTGTTGTAGGCTGGGCTATGGATGTGACAGGGGTGTTGTAGGCTGTAGTAGGGATGTGACAGGGGTGCTGTAGGCTGTAGTAGGGATGTGACAGGGGTGTTGTAGGCTGTAGTAGGGATGTGACAGGGGTGTTGTAGGCTGGGCTATGGATGTGACAGGGGTGTTGTAGGCTGTAGTAGGGATGTGACAGGGGTGTTGTAGGCTGTAGTAGGGATGTGACAGGGGTGCTGTAGGCTGGGCTATGGATGTGACAGGGGTGCTGTAGGCTGTAGTAGGGATGTGACAGGGGTGCTGTAGGCTGTAGTAGGGATGTGACAGGGGTGTTGTAGGCTGGGCTATGGATGTGACAGGGGTGTTGTAGGCTGTAGTAGGGATGTGACAGGGGTGTTGTAGGCTGTAGTAGGGATGTGACAGGGGTGCTGTAGGCTGTAGTAGGGATGTGACAGGGGTGCTGTAGGCTGGGCTATGGATGTGACAGGGGTGCTGTAGGCTGTAGTAGGGATGTGACAGGGGTGCTGTAGGCTGGGCTATGGATGTGACAGGGGTGCTGTAGGCTGTAGTAGGGATGTAACAGGGGTGTTGTAGGCTGTAGTAGGGATGTGACAGGGGTGTTATAGGCTGTAGTAGGGATGTGACAGGGGTGTTATAGGCTGTAGTAGGGATGTGACAGGGGTGCTGTATGCTGTAGAAGAGATGTGACAGGGGTGCTGTAGGCTGTAGTAGGGATGTGACAGGGGTGTTGTAGGCTGTAGTAGGGATGTGACAGGGGTGTTGTAGGCTGTAGTAGGGATGTGACAGGGGTGTTGTAGGCTGTAGTAGAGATGTGACAGGGGTGTTGTAGGCTGTAGTAAGAATGACTTAGATTGGAAGATGGCCTTTGTGCTGGGAATTGACAGTGGGCACATCCATATGCATTATTTAAAAGTAGGATCCTGCCAAAACATGTGACTATGTATCCCAGACCTGGCTAGATACATTGCTTGTAGACTGGGGTTTCAGATGGTGCTGTAGGGGGGGGGGGTGTGGGGCAGTGGTGGCCCACCTCCCCAGGACGATGTCTGGTAGTTCTCTCCTCCTGGTGGGGCTGCAGGCAGTGGTCCTACCGCCGCCCGTAGTCATGGTTACAACGGGTGGTGGTGGCAGAGGGCATGGTAAAGTCTCCTTAGAGGCTCTTGGTTGGAGGTGGAGAGCTTGAGTAGGGAGGCAGTAGCGGCAAAGCTAGGGATACCAGGTATTAGGCGCCATTTTCACCGTATGATGAGGTGGTGCTGGTGGTTGTGGGTGGTGCCGGTGACATGGGGTCCTGTCTCCTGCTCTCCTTGTGAACTGCATCTTATTGATCAGGCTTGTTCCTGAAGAGTGTCTCTAAAAGGGCCTTGTATGGTATTGTTGTATGAGAACCTCTCTCTCAGCCTTTCCCATGTCCCCTCTATCAGAGCCATTCCCATGTCCCCTCTATCAGAGCCATTCCCATGTCCCCTCTATCAGAGCCATTCCCATGTCCCCTCTATCAGAGCCATTCCCATGTCCCCTCTATGTCCTCTATCAGAGCCATTCCCATGTCCCCTCTATCAGAGCCATTCCCATGTCCCCTCTATCAGAGCCATTCCCATGTCCCCTCTATCAGAGCCATTCCCATGTCCCCTCTTTGAACCCCTCTGTCTGGAATTTTCTCAAGCTCTATAATAGACTACATGACTGCCTTATCCTCTAATTTCTCTATTTATATTTTGAAAAACCGGCAACAGCGAACAGTAATGCACTTACGTATACCACAGTGGGATTCAATATTAAAGTGCCATTTCACCAGCCCTCAGTCCTATAAGGTCCATGCAGGCCTAAGGACCCCATATTAATTCCTTGACGTGGAATGTGCATGTCTGTGTTACCAATAAAACACCTGTTGTGTGCCGGCTGCAGGCATTTAGGTGGCCCTGTTTTAGGGCGTGTCACATTACCACAGCAGTAGCAGGCTGATGTGTCAGCCCATCCTCTATCAACCCCCACACTGGGATGTAAAACTGGACATCAAACAACTCTATGCTGTTTCCTAACTCAATTGTCGTTGATTGGAGCCCCGTGTCGGGATACACATGCATGCATTGTGCCTCTACATGGGTACCCGCAATTTTGACCATGTCGCCGGGTCGAATTTTAGTAGTAGGGCAGTGGCATTGTGTCGATTTTTAGCTATATAAGAACAAAGAGAAAAACCCCTGTGGGTCGATTTTTATCCCCAATTTTCCTGTGTCCGTCGATTTTTAAAAGGGCCTAAAAGGGCCATGTCGCCGTGTCGCCCGTGTCGATTTTTACCCATGTAGAGGCACTGCATTCCCATATTTAGCCTGCCCCAACCTTACAGTACACCTTCTGAAGTAGAATACCACCTTCATCCATCCAATTACGAAATGTCTAATTACAGTCCTCAGCCGTGGTTGCATGTAAGACTAATCTGGGAGAATGCCCAAGATTGTCCCTGCCTCCTCCTGTTGTCATGGTGACAGGGCCGTTGGCCTCCTCATTCTGGATGTACCTTGGCGCCAGGTTACCATGGCAACAAAAAACAGACGCACACGGTCCAGGGCACGATTAAATATTGACATCTGCCAGCCCAGAACCAGCCACCAAATCTCATCTTCCATACCGTGAACCCTCGAGATTTGCCGAGAATGCCTCTCAGTGTCCCCATATGAAAGTGGATTGGTGGCCTGGTGCATGCGGCATATTACCTGTCACCTCGCCATGACGTGCGACACAACTATTGTCTAGGGTGGCAGTCTTGTAATAAACTAGATCTCTGTTAGCACGGACAACTCTTAATATGCTTCCCAATAATCCAAAGTCACACACCAAATACCAAGATAGGAAATAGGTGTCAGGTCTAAATACTAATGGAAGGAGCTCCTGAGGCTTTCACAACATGCCGAAGATAATATAACACCAATATGTAGTTTATTATCCCGGGGTTTATTATGTACATGATAATGACAATACATCCGTTACTTTGGTCGTGTGTGGTCCTCTTGGCTCCAATCGGGTGATATTTGGTGATATTTAAGCACCCCCATGCAGGTACTAAATTCCAACACCGTTTCGTCTGCAATAACCTATGTCCCGAGATCAGAGCCAGGGTGAATGAGATGAGTGCCAGCATACACGTGTTAATCACGGAAACAGTTGCATTCAGTCTCATCCTCATAACATGCATAATATAACACCAACGTTACAAATACTACAGTTTATACCACGGTTATCCACTGAAGGCACTCAACCCAGTGCCTAAACCGGATAACCGCTGTGCATTAGCAGTGGATAACTGCACTGCTATGATGTCTTATGATAAGTTTTCAATGATAAACACAAGTTTTGGTGGTAAAATTAATCAAAAGATGTTCTCAAATGTTAGAACTGTGGTATAAACGGAATAATACATGGATAAGTCATGTATTATTTCCCTTACTAATCCTTATAGTATGTAGGTTACCAGGAGTCTAATTCCCATATCATGTGCAAGACAACACCATAGTTACCGATACTGCAGTGCAGTCTAATCCGCATACCATATATAAGATAACTCTATTCTAAAGCTCCCAGCTTCAGAAGGGAGTCACCCCACATTAGAAACCCAAGTTGTAATGTTTTTGCCCCCCCCTCCCAAATACATTACGTGTTGTTAAAAAATGACTTGCAGCATTTTCCCACTATCACCAACCACCATTTGAATCTGTGCTTACTGCAATATAAGGAGATTCTACCATGTGCGCTTCTACCATGGTACCATGGCACGAGGTCTTTACTGCCGAGACTAGTCGGCCATGTGTTGTAGTGTGGCGGTGCGGCAGTAGACAGGGCTGCGGCAGCAGGCTGTCCTTATATGGTGCACCTGTTTACTGTGCTACCAGTGCACAGATATCACTGATCGTGCTACACACCACAACTACATCAACCTTCACTTACTCATCCTGAAGAATGAGATGAGCAATCAAAGGAGACGTATGCCTCCAAGGATTCAATGTATAAGACCTTTATATTAAAGGGCGCGAACAGTAGGATGTGTCTATAGGGGCCGACTTTTTCAGCTACTCTCACCTTTGGCTATAGTATACTCTCCCGTGGAGTCGTGTTGGGGTCACAATATTTACCCCACTCCAATGTTAAGTAATGACCCCTCCCTGCATGGACTGCCACGAAGCGTTTCGTTATATTTTTCGAAAAAGAGGACTGACTTATCTACATTCTAAAATGATCACATAGTACATGTTTCCATTCTTTGGAATGTATATAATAGCCTGTTTGAGGATTGCCCATGTTTGTTGATTGTATCGTAATTATTACAATGTGCAGAAGTAGTCAGTAGTAACTATTCTGCTGATGTTATTGGCGGCTGCTGCTGACTCAGTTGTTAGCAGATTAAGGCTAAAGAGCTGCAGGGTTACCATGACAACGAGGATCAGAAACCGGAAGTGCAATCATGTAGGGCCTCAGACCGAAGCGAGCGAGAGCTGTAATTCGATTGGCTGATGAACAACGAGCGTCAGAGCGCATTTAACGAACAGATTAATGAATACTGTAAAAGTACCATTTTACGTTTTCCCTTCATAGGCAGTTGCACCTGAGCTCAAAGCGACACACCAAGATAGTAATTACCTCTGTGAATTGGGTTTCACTTTTGATGAAAAATTAATGGAAGGACCCTATCCCTAATTATGGTGTTAATGGCATTTTCAAAAATTGACATGTCAGTCTAATCTAGCCTTCTTAGCCAAGAGATGTGGCAACAGTGCTAACATCGAGCATGGCCATGGATAGTAGGCTGCTTTCAACAGTGAAATACATTTATAATGTACCAAGTATTGATACCATAAAAAAAAGGCATTTCTACGTTTGGACGCCCATAGAGCCTAAAGTTAAACAATTATCTCTAGCATTGGAGATACCATAAAACTCTATGTAAAAGCAAAAAGTAAGACCTTTTTTAACCTTTTGAACACATTCTGAAGTCCAAGCATTACAGATGTTTAATGCACTTGAATTCATTTTGTCCTGATTTGTAGATGTCTTGGGAAGTGCGCCACACAAAATCTTTTGGTCGGGTGAGACTTCTTTGCAGGTTTCAGCTGAACTACCTTGACTTATTATGATCTGTGGGCATTATTTATGACACAACCTGAAAAGTTGTGAAATCGAAATTTCACTGTTGTCAACCAAGACCAGACGCAATGCACAATACCAAAACTTACGGAGTGTAGCCACAGAGAAAGGAAAGGCGAATATCTCCTCTGTCTACGCTCTCATTGACTTGATTTTAGGCAGGGACAGAGAGAGGAGGGTGTTGTATCGGCCAAAGTTGTGACGGCCAAAGTTGTGTCAGCCAAAGTTGTGTCTAGTAAATGTAACACATCGTTTGGTATTGATTTTCACTGTGGAACACATTTATGAACTCTTATGGTTTACAGCTTCAATCTTTAATAGATCAATCAATTCAATCACTTAATCACCCTGACTCTGAGTCGATTGTGATGTAAATCAATCAATTTTGATGTGGAGATTTCCTGTGCATAATATTGCACTGGGGAACTATATTTAGGGGCGGAGAGGAAACGAAAGGGGCTGGTAAATGGCATGAGAAGGTCTTGACCTAGATAGAAGCTGGTTTTAGGAAAAAAGTTCCGGCAGTGGGCAAGAAGGTGGCCTTTCACTGTAAATCACTGTCCTAAATATGGTATATTTCTATAAGGTACGACAAAATAATGTTTGATGGATTTCTCTTTAACATGATAACAAATAAGGGTTGGATGATTTAAAAAAAACTGCCAATAGCTATTTCGTTTTAAAATGAAGACTTACATGGAGAACTGAATATTACTTGATAATCATGTGGAAACAATTTGCTTGAATCTGTTATGAGCAGATAAGCGAGCATCATTATGGCAAACTTGTGTCCCCTTTCTCATAGTATGCATCAAACTACGGTCCCTAACCTGTATGTATCGGACCAGTGACCTCCATAGATCAGACGTAATCTGGATATGTCCTAACTTGTGTTCTGACCTTGTATATTGCAGGTGAGTGTGACTGAAATCGTGCCATTTATACCTGGTAACTGGCTATTCTCAGGGGTAAGTAGTCAAGTACTTTTATACTGGTTTTAACTATAGTGCAGCCCCTCATATCCCTCTATGTAAGGCGTATACCAGGACGGCACGGTCTGGGGGCATATCCTCTACGAGCAGCCTGTCCTACAGCAGGACAGGACAGGACGCGGTCTGGGGGCACATCCTCTACATGCAGCCTGTCCTACAGCAGGACGGGACACGGTCTGGGGGCACATCCTCTACAAGCAGCCTGTCCTACAGCAGGACGGGACAGGACGCGGTCTGGGGGCATATCCTCTACGTGCAGCCTGTCCTACAGCAGGACGGGACGGGACACGGTCTGGGGGCACATCCTCTACGAGCAGCCTGTCCTACAGCAGGACAGGACACAGTCTGGGGGCATATCCTCTACGTGCAGCCTGTCCTACAGCAGGACGGGACGGGACACGGTCTGGGGGCACATCCTCTACGAGCAGCCTGTCCTACAGCAGGACGGGACACGGTCTGGGGGCATATCCTCTACGTGCAGCCTGTCCTACAGCAGGACGGGACACGGTCTGGGGGCACATCCTCTACATGCAGCCTGTCCTACAGCAGGACGGGACAGGACACGGTCTGGGGGCACATCCTCTACGTGCAGCCTGTCCTACAGCAGGACGGGACACAGTCTGGGGGCACATCCTCTACATGCAGCCTGTCCTACAGCAGGACGGGACAGGACGCGGTCTGGGGGCACATCCTCTACATGCAGCCTGTCTTACAGCAGGACGGGACACGGTCTGGGGGCACATCCTCTACATGCAGCCTGTCCTACAGCAGGACGGGACACGGTCTGGGGGCACATCCTCTACATGCAGCCTGTCTTACAGCAGGACGGGACGGGACACGGTCTGGGGGCACATCCTCTACATGCAGCCTGTCCTACAGCAGGATGGGACGGGACACGGTCTGGGGGCACATCCTCTACGAGCAGCCTGTCCTACAGCAGGATGGGACGGGACACGGTCTGGGGGCACATCCTTTACAAGCAGCCTGTCCTACAGCAGGATGGGACGGGACACGGTCTGGGGGCACATCCTCTACGAGCAGCCTGTCCTACAGCAGGACGGGACGGGACACAATCTGGGGGCACATCCTCTACATGCAGCCTGTCCTACAGCAGGACATGACACGGTCTGGGGGCACATCCTCTACGTGCAGCCTGTCCTACAGCAGGACGGGACGGGACACAATCTGGGGGCACATCCTCTACATGCAGCCTGTCCTACAGCAGGACATGACACGGTCTGGGGGCACATCCTCTACGTGCAGCCTGTCCTACAGCAGGACGGGACACGGTCTGGGGGCATATCCTCTACATGCAGCCTGTCTTACAGCAGGACGGGACAGGACACGGTCTTGGGGCACATCCTCTACATGCAGCCTGTCCTACAGCAGGACGGGACAGGACGCGGTCTGGGGGCACATCCTCTACATGCAGCCTGTCCTACAGCAGGACGGGACACGGTCTGGGGGCACATCCTCTACATGCAGCCTGTCTTACAGCAGGACGGGACAGGACGCGGTCTGGGGGCACATCCTCTACATGCAGCCTGTCCTACAGCAGGACGGGACGGGACACGGTCTGGGGGCACATCCTCTACATGCTGCCTGTTCTACAGCAGGACGGGACACGGTCTGGGGGCACATCCTCTACATGCTGCCTGTTCTACAGCAGGATGGGACACGGTCTGGGGGCACATCCTCTACATGCAGCCTGTCCTACAGCAGGACAGGACACGGTCTGGGGGCATATCCTCTACGTGCAGCCTGTCCTACAGCAGGAAAGGACGGGACACGGTCTGGGGGCACATCCTCTACATGCAGCCTGTCCTACAGCAGGATGGGACGGGACACGGTCTGGGGGCACATCCTCTACGAGCAGCCTGTCCTATAGCAGGACGGGACGGGACACGGTCTGGGGGCACATCCTCTACATGCAGCCTGTCCTACAGCAGGACGGGACACGGTCTGGGGGCACATCCTCTACAAGCAGCCTGTCCTACAGCAGGACGGGACAGGACGCGGTCTGGGGGCACATCCTCTACATGCTGCCTGTTCTACAGCAGGACGGGACACAGTCTGGGGGCACATCCTCTACGAGCAGCCTGTCCTACAGCAGGACGGGACACGGTCTGGGGGCACATCCTCTACGAGCAGCCTGTCCTACAGCAGGACGGGACAGGACGCGGTCTGGGGGCACATCCTCTACATGCAGCCTGTCCTACAGCAGGATGGGACGGGACACGGTCTGGGGGCACATCCTCTACGTGCAGCCTGTTCTACAGCAGGACGGGACGGGACACGGTCTGGGGGCACATCCTCTACGAGCAGCCTGTCCTACAGCAGGATGGGACGGGACACGGTCTGGGGGCACATCCTCTACAAGCAGCCTGTCCTACAGCAGGACGGGACAGGACGCGGTCTGGGGGCACATCCTCTACGAGCTGCCTGTCCTACAGCAGGACTGGACGCGGTCTGGGGGCACATCCTCTACGTGCAGCCTGTCCTACAGCAGGATGGGACACGGTCTGGGGGCACATCCTCTACGTGCAGCCTGTCCTACAGCAGGACATGACACGGTCTGGGGGCACATCCTCTACGTGCAGCCTGTCCTACAGCAGGACGGGACACGGTCTGGGGGCATATCCTCTACATGCAGCCTGTCCTACAGCAGGACGGGACAGGACACGGTCTGGGGGCACATCCTCTACATGCAGCCTGTCCTACAGCAGGACGGGACAGGACACGGTCTGGGGGCACATCCTCTACATGCAGCCTGTCTTACAGCAGGACGGGACAGGACACGGTCTGGGGGCACATCCTCTACATGCAGCCTGTCCTACAGCAGGACGGGACAGGACGCGGTCTGGGGGCACATCCTCTACATGCAGCCTGTCCTACAGCAGGACGGGACACGGTCTGGGGGCACATCCTCTACATGCAGCCTGTCTTACAGCAGGACGGGACACGGTCTGGGGGCACATCCTCTACATGCAGCCTGTCTTACAGCAGGACGGGACAGGACGCGGTCTGGGGGCATATCCTCTACATGCTGCCTGTTCTACAGCAGGACGGGACACGGTCTGGGGGCACATCCTCTACATGCTGCCTGTTCTACAGCAGGATGGGACACGGTCTGGGGGCACATCCTCTACATGCAGCCTGTCCTACAGCAGGACAGGACACTGTCTGGGGGCATATCCTCTACGTGCAGCCTGTCCTACAGCAGGACAGGACGGGACACGGTCTGGGGGCACATCCTCTACATGCAGCCTGTCCTACAGCAGGATGGGACGGGACACGGTCTGGGGGCACATCCTCTACGAGCAGCCTGTCCTATAGCAGGACGGGACGGGACACGGTCTGGGGGCACATCCTCTACATGCAGCCTGTCCTACAGCAGGACGGGACACGGTCTGGGGGCACATCCTCTACAAGCAGCCTGTCCTACAGCAGGACGGGACAGGACGCGGTCTGGGGGCACATCCTCTACATGCTGCCTGTTCTACAGCAGGACGGGACACAGTCTGGGGGCACATCCTCTACGAGCAGCCTGTCCTACAGCAGGACGGGACACGGTCTGGGGGCACATCCTCTACGAGCAGCCTGTCCTACAGCAGGACGGGACAGGACGCGGTCTGGGGGCACATCCTCTACATGCAGCCTGTCCTACAGCAGGATGGGACGGGACACGGTCTGGGGGCACATCCTCTACGTGCAGCCTGTTCTACAGCAGGACGGGACAGGACACGGTCTGGGGGCACATCCTCTACATGCAGCCTGTCCTACAGCAGGACGGGACACGGTCTGGGGGCACATCCTCTACATGCAGCCTGTCCTACAGCAGGACGGGACACGGTCTGGGGGCACATCCTCTACATGCAGCCTGTCCTACAGCAGGACGGGACAGGACACGGTCTGGGGGCACATCCTCTACATGCAGCCTGTCCTACAGCAGGACGGGACGGGACACGGTCTGGGGGCACATCCTCTACATGCTGCCTGTTCTACAGCAGGACGGGACAGGACACGGTCTGGGGGCACATCCTCTACATGCTGCCTGTTCTACAGCAGGACGGGACAGGACGCGGTCTGGGGGCACATCCTCTACATGCTGCCTGTTCTACCGCAGGACGGGACACGTTGTGGGGGCACATCCTCTACATGCAGCCTGTCCTACAGCAGGACGGGACACGGTCTGGGGGCACATCCTCTACATGCAGCCTGTCCTACAGCAGGACGGGACACGGTCTGGGGGCACATCCTCTACATGCAGCCTGTCCTACAGCAGGACGGGACACAGTCTGGGGGCACATCCTCTACATGCAGCCTGTCCTACAGCAGGACGGGACATGGTCTGGGGGCACATCCTCTACGTGCAGCCTGTCCTACAGCAGGACGGGACGGGACACGGTCTGGGGGCACATCCTCTACGTGCTGCCTGTCCTACAGCAGGACGGGACACGGTCTGGGGGCACATCCTCTACGTGCTGCCTGTCCTACAGCAGGACGGGACACGGTCTGGGGGCACATCCTCTACGTGCTGCCTGTCCTACAGCAGGACGGGACACGGTCTGGGGGCACATCCTCTACATGCAGCCTGTCCTACAGCAGGACGGGACGGGACACGGTCTGGGGGCACATCCTCTACGTGCTGCCTGTTCTACCGCAGGACGGGACACGTTGTGGGGGCACATCCTTTAAGTGCAGTGTTTTCTGCTCTGTACTTCAGGACATAACACCAGACTAGTGCAACTGCATGTGTTAGCGTCCCTGATCAGAGAAAAGATATACTATAACATTGAATCCACATATTGGGCTAAAGAATGAAGTAAAATACTATACAAGTATTTGTCCCAACACCATGGTATGAGTAGACGTGGACAACCTGAATCTATACAATGTACTCCCCAAGTAAATAGTACCACGGGGAGGGCGGGGGCGGCAGTAGTGGATACCACCAGGAGGTGGCAGGTCCGGCAGGTTAAGTGAGAGAAATGTTGATTTCTGTTAGCCTCATCTCCCGATGTTTACAAACACATGAGTTTTACCCTGCACCCTGGGCTCTAGTAGGTAGCAGCATCCTTTACATGCATAGGTCTGAGACTGCAGCGCCAATGTGTCAGTAATAACCGTAGAGAAAGGTAAAAGGATGTAGCAGACATGCTGGGTCATGACCATCACATTAAACCTTAGTGCTGCTAATATGGACAATCTAGAGCTAATCTGTAGCAGCCAGAATCATCTCCAGAGAACTGGGGGACAAGATGGCGGCCTACACAGACCTGCCGATAGGACCTCATGCAGACCCCTCTGCAAGAGGCTGATGGCTGCTGAAGGGCCACTCAGAATAACACCTCTATAAACACGTCAGTGTGAAACCTATAGGCTCTGGCAGCAATTATCAATCACACCTGTTCATGCGGGGCAGTGTGAGTACCACTGCATGCCGGCGCAGTTGTTCTGTATAGTTGTATTAGCATGAGTAGTATGTCAAGGAGCTTGAGTACTCATATACAACGATGCTGAATGATACAACTTAAACCCTCATAGAATCAGAATCGGCTCTCACCTCTCCCATAGACGCAGGCTCCTCTCACCTCACCCCTCTCCCATAGACGCAGGCTCCTCTCACCTCACCCCTCTCCCATAGACGCAGGCTCCTCTCACCTCACCCCTCTCCCATAGACGCAGGCTCCTCTCACCTCACCCCTCTCCCATAGACGCAGGCTCCTCTCACCTCACCCCTCTCCCATAGACGCAGGCTCCTCTCACCTCACCCCTCTCCCATAGACGCAGGCTCCTCTCACCTCACCCCTCTCCCATAGACGCAGGCTCCTCTCACCTCACCCCTCTCCCATAGATGCAGGCTCCTCTCACCTCACCCCTCAGCCATAGAAGCAGGCTCCTCTCACCTCACCCCTCAGCCATAGAAGCAGGCTCCTCTCACCTCACCCCTCTCCCATAGACGCAGGCTCCTCTCACCTCACCCCTCAGCCATAGAAGCAGGCTCCTCTCACCTCACCCCTCAGCCATAGAAGCAGGCTCCTCTCACCTCACCCCTCAGCCATATACGCAGGCTCCTCTCACCTCACCCCTCAGCCATAGAAGCAGGCTACTTTCACCTCACCCCTCTCCCATAGAAGCAGGCTCCTCTCACCTCACCCCTCAGCCATAGAAGCAGGCTCCTCTCACCTCACCCCTCAGCCATAGAAGCAGGCTACTTTTACCTCACCCCTCAGCCATAGAAGCAGGCTACTTTCACCTCACCCCTCTCCCATAGAAGCAGGCTCCTCTCACCTCACCCCTCAGCCATAGAAGCAGGCTCCTCTCACCTCACCCCTCAGCCATAGAAGCAGGCTACTTTTACCTCACCCCTCAGCCATAGAAGCAGGCTACTTTCACCGGGAGACAGAAGCAAGTATCTCCCCGGACTCTGATTAGACTCCCAAGAAAAAATATCAGGACAGAGAGAAGGCAACTACGGTATTTAAAAAGTAAGACAATCAACGCATAGGGTTCCTGATTATCAGTGCTGTTAAGAATCTCAGAAATAGTGTAGCCTCATGTGCCCTTAAGGATCTGTGATCATTGCCCTTGAATAGGTCTGTGCTGGGACTGAACCCCGTGACCCTGCGTCTTGTGGGTCGGCGCTGTAATCACTGACCCCCTCAGACACCGTTCTTTCTTGTTGCGCCATGCCAGGGCAGGCTCCATGACCAATGGGCCTTATTACTCCCAGTAGGCTTGTCTGGGACTCGAACCCTCGACCCTGAGTCCAGTAGCCAGTGGCCTAATCACTGTGCCCTGTTGACGGACATGTATTCACCCACCTCTTCCAAACCTCGGCACGTGTTCAATTAGTCGGGGGAATACCTCAGAGCGACCTTGCCGCTGGCCCCACCAGGAGATGGGGGATCTGCGGGGGGATCTGTGCCCACCACTCACTCACTGCCTAGAAGCAGTTCTAGCAGATTTCTAGGAAAGCGGTCGTTTCCATGGCAACGTGTAGTGACTATAGAGACGGCCGGCGGTCCAGGATGGGATGGGGAGGTGGTTGTTATATGAGGCAGATATGGTTGGGGGATTTGGTAACCCCCAGCTCTCTACCTCCACTGTCATTCAAAGAAGATAAAGGGGCGGAGAGAATGGGGTGGATGTAAGGATGGGGACATGTAGGGGTACAGAACAATGTTGAGGATATATAGACGCAGCAACATAGGTCTACAGTACAGTGTGAGAGGAGCTTCATCAAACAAACAGGGACCGGGAGCAGCTCAGTGGTAGGCAGAGCAGCCAGCGAGAGCTGCTCACTATGCTGCAGCCCACACACACACCCTAACAAGTTAGGGTAGGTAGCAGACATACACAGCAGAGGGAGGGCAGGCTGTGTGTCAGCCCTTAGACACACACACGGGGGAGGGCAGGCTGTGTGTCAGCCCTTAGACACACACGGGGGAGGGCAGGCTGTGTGTCAGCCCTTAGACACACACGGGGGAGGGCAGGCTGTGTGTCAGCCCTTAGACACACATGGGGGAGGGCAGGCTGTGTGTCAGCCCTTAGACACACACGGGGGAGGGCAGGCTGTGTGTCAGCCCTTAGACACACACGGGGGAGGGCAGGCTGTGTGTCAGCCCTTAGACACACACATGGGGGAGGGCAGGCTGTGTGTCAGCCCTTAGACACACACACGGGGGAGGGCAGGCTGTGTGTCAGCCCTTAGACACACACACGGGGGAGGGCAGGCTGTGTGTCAGCCCTTAGACACACACACGGGGGAGGGCAGGCTGTGTGTCAGCCCTTAGACACACACACGGGGGAGGGCAGGCTGTGTGTCAGCCCTTAGACACACACACGGGGGAGGGCAGGCTGTGTGTCAGCCCTTAGACACACACACGGGGGAGGGCAGGCTGTGTGTCAGCCCTTAGATTGTGTCACTGTAAATTTATGTTCCAAATATTTTTTCCATAATGTAGAACATTATAGACTATATTGTGAGAGAACTATGGAGACAGTTTATTACTTTAGGGTGTTATTTTTTGCATACATGTGACTACATACCATATCATTCTATTGTAGATCAAAGTCAGATATCATATCTCAGAAACTAGCTCGGGACCCCTATATATTGTTTACGCTATTTGAGAGTACTCATAATGTGGGCATCATGGCGAAAACCTTGGTGTATCATGGCGAAAACCTTGATGAAATTTATTTACTTTTAGACTGTGGGGTCTACCCACCTTAACCAATACTATGTGAGGTCTGCATAATAGTGTTAACTTCATGTGTGATACAATAGTCCCTATGGGGTAGGTCGGGGACATGTAACTTATATCAGACTTCATCATAGGTCTTTTAACCCGAAATAATTTTCATAAAAACACATGAAATAAAGATTGCTAGATGTGCACTCTGTGAGATACACTTAGGATGCACTGCATTGTTCTTCATTTCCGTTAGTTGAGGGGCGTTAGTTTTGTGGCTCCTGTTTTTAGGCGGGCATTAGTGTGGCAGTCGGCGGGTACCGTCATAGAGCCTGTGCCCCCCCCCCTCCACCACCACCACCACCACCACCTATTTCACTCGGCCCTACCCAACGTGTGGGGAACGGTGCCGTGTCTGTACCCCTGGGTCCATACCCCTCAGCCAGCTACTGAGAGACCGACTCTAAGATAATACTGACAGAGTGAGCTACTCAGGAGCAGTTGGTGGTGGAAGGGAACACGACTGGGCAGATCTGAGCAGCTCCTCACTGGGAAGTGCTCAGCGGCTTCAGAGACGGGGCACTCAGCTAGAACATACCACCCTGTCAGTCAGCAACTTGAAACCCGCCGAGCTGTTCACCCGCTACACCTTCCACTCCTCAGCCGTCTGCGAGCTGCTCCAAGACCCAGCACATGTGCAGTTAAGCACCACGAGAGGAGGTAAATTAGGCACAAGGACCCGGAGGACGGACTAAGACGGTGGGAAGGAGAAGTAGTTGTAGCAGCTGTCCCTGACCCTGAGCTGCTCCCACCAGCAGTAGCCGCCCCTCACCTGCTCAGTGCTAGGATTACCCCTGCAGGTCCAGCAGCAACCACTGCCGGCAACCAGCTCACCCTGCCACTACAGCCGTCCTGCCACACAATGCCACATAAGGAGGATTACTGCTGTGGTGCAGGGGCTGCCATGTTGTGGCAGGCTGGGCTGTGTGTGTGAGGTACAGGCCGGGTGGAGGCCACCTTGGGCGGCTGGAGGAGCAGCCTACAGGCCGGCCCGCCCACCTCCAGCAGCTACCAGTAGTAGAGGTCACCCACACCCTGGAGGAGGCTGCCGCTGTGTATAGAGCCTGGCTGTGGCCTACATAGGTCTGTCAGTGGAGGCAGTACATGTGTCCACCTGTATACATGTGTGTGTGTGACTGAGTGTGTGTAGCCCCCAGCAGCCTGCAGCCCCCCTTGTGGCTGACTGGTGGCCCTCAGGGTGGCCGTGCTGTGAGTGCCCGTTGTATACAAGCTCAAGTGGTATATTTTCCTTATGTAAGGGGTCAGAGGGTATATGGGAGTTACGGTGTAGTGTACATGTTTCATTAGTTTGTGTAAGTTCTCCAAGGATGATACACGAGGCACTGCCACAGGATTTAATATGAAATTACTAGGTGCAAACTACTAGTATTCGGGAGGTGTAAAACAGTAATGTCTTTACTAGCATTCTGCTTTTTAGCCTCCACCTCGGCCCATCCCTTACTGCCCCCCCCCCCCCCCCGCGCAGGCGGCGTTAGGGACGGGTTCAGGTGTCGGGGGTGGGTGGCGGCCGGGTGTCTGGCAGCTCGGCTGTAGGGGCTGGGTTGGGGCTGGGTTTGACTGGGGGCCGGTCCATCAGCGGCGTGGGGCGGGGGCCGGCTGTAAGTCAGAGCTCAGCGGTAGCAGCGGCGTTAGATTGACAACGGCTCCAGTGTAGGGCTGGGTTGGCATGTAGTTGTGGGATGTGTTTGGCGGCTTGGTGTCCTGCCTGGGGGAGGAGGCGGGCTCAGTGGGTATGTCAGCCCGCATGAATAAACCGGGATTTACACGATTCACTGCTAAAAAGAAGCCTGCCCCACCAAGACCGCTGCACAGTCAGCACAGGCACGTATTGGTACCTGGAATTACGACATATACAGCTAGGGCCCCAGATGGGTAACATCCACCAGTCGGCGAGAGCCTGCTTATTAAACCATTGTGACAAGGGATCTAACGTAAAACCTCGCACATGAGCCTTACTCGCGTATAAGCCGCACCCCGACTTTTCGGCGATCTTATGAGCCGCACCGGGCGGCGATCTGTTTCTGGTGACTTTTGTACTGTGTCATATAATAGCAAAAACTCTCGTATAATCTGAGTCGCGTACTACCGTAAAACCTCGCGTATAAACGGCTTGTACGCGAGTCAGATAGCTGGTGCGGCTTATAGGATCGGCACAGGGTCCTAAATGCGGATTATACGCGAGTTTTTGCTCCTATTACACAGTATAAAAGTTACCATAATCAGATGGCCAGTGCGGCTTATAGGATCGGCCTCAAGTCGGGGTGCGGCTTATTATGTAAGCGAGGTTTTACGGTAGTCACAGCTTATATGTGAGGTTTTACAGTATTTATTAAAATCGATGAGGGACGTTGGCATTTCTTGAAATCGAAGAGTGACTTAGAGGGCTGGCCCCCGGGGGGCTGGCGACAAGTGGCAAGACTTATTTGTTAACATCGGCAAGCGACATTGGTATTTCTTAAAATCGACAAGACACACAGCATCCAGCCCCCTCTCCCCGTCTGGGGCCCTAAATATGATCAGGGAGTGTTAGCTCCATGATATGATGTGTAAGATACAAGTGTGGTGTGGTGTATGTACACAATTGTGTGGTGTACATAAGCTGGTGCAGCGTTGGTATAGCATTGAGAAGGCACAGTTTCAATGCCATTTTATTAGAGAGGGGAATAGATGAATGCCATCTTAGAAATGACACGTATCCCAGATAGGGATAGCGTTTTGGTTTGCGGTAGGCAGATGGGGGGGCCCTGCTGTGTTAAGGTCGGAGGGCCTCGGGAGGGCCTGCACTGGAGCGGTGCTGGTGGAGGCAGCGAGTTGTGTAATTCAGCTGCCGCTCCAACAGTATAGTCAACTTGTAACCCCCAACATGCGCTCCACAGGTCACACAGATACAAATGTACCACTTGTTGTGGCTCTTTGGTATATCTAAGGACGCATTATGTTTTATTTTGATCTAGAACTCTGATAGGGATAGGGAGACAATGAATTGGAATGGGATTTATATAAACGATTTCAAAGTTTGAATTTGTATGATTTTGAGAGGAAAAGAGGTCAAATTAGTAAGTGATACTATTAAGGGAGCGTTCATTATTTATGGCCGGGGGGGGGCTGAGCAAAAAAGGGGGGGGCACTTTTTTTAAGGGTATTCAAAGGGGGGGTTCACTTTTTTTAACCTTTTCTTAGGGAGGGGGTCATTTTTTTAGGGGTATTCCTGAAAAATGTCGCGAATTTGGTATGTGGAAATGTGGCGGATTTTGGTAATATGCATTATATTTCACCAAATTATGTCAACATTTTCAAAACCCCCAAACCCCTTTAAAACTATCTTATTGTGTCCCTGCTGACACTCAGCATCGCACACCCTTTGGAACTTCATTCAGTTTGGCTTTGCCTCCCCTAGCCAAAGGCAAGGTGCTTCTCACACCCCTCTGGTTTATTATACAAGGCTGAGGCTAAAGTATGCTACAAAACTAAAATAGCCAAAACCAGACCTCAGGTGCTGGTTGTAAGATGGGATTTCGAGGTGTAATTTGTACAATTGGTGAGGGTAGTTTGAGAAACCTTTTGGTAGGCGGAGTTGATTGTAAGCTTACTTTACAAAGAACGAACCCCGGGGTGGGCACTGCCACTATGTGGGTGAGTGGCCACTGCCGCAGTACCGCCCCTACTCCTCATACTGTGGGAGCTGAGGGAGTAACTGACGGCCCCTCGTTTTCATAGTGAAGCAAATTGTTGAAAGTGACCACTCCTATAATCAGGCTAAGTGAAACCAAAGTCACCTGCTTTCATCCCATCTGAGCATCAGGAGCCAGACATAACAATGACTAATTTAGCAATTAGCAGTTTTGTAACAACTATAAACATGTTTGTGCTCCAATATTACTGTATAAACACAAAAAAAAACTATCCAGAAAGCAGGGGAGGGGGGTCACCACCCCTCCTTTTACTGTTAAGAAGTGCTGACCACCCCTCCTTTTCATCCCCTCTGTCAACCCACCGCGACCGCTCCTGGGAGAGGTGTGGCAGTGGTTATCCAAAACATACCTCAGTGCCCCCCCCCCCTGGGGAATGGACCCAGATGATCTTCTGGCAAAATGACTGCAAATAGAGACAGTACCTCATCTGTCAGTGTGTCACTTTGGATTCGACTGGCAACCCGCTGACCCAGCCCCTACATACCTCCCATTTAACTTGAACCACACTGAACTATACCTTTCAAGATTCACACCATACATTTTGGAGGTAATCTCACTCTTACATTCTAGTTTCTCCCACATTCTTCTCCCATCAGCAAATGACCTGCACAACCTTTAGACCCACTGTATACAACAGCAGCTGCTGACCCACTGTATACAACAACATGGAAGGAAGGCATACCCTGTTAGTGCTCACTGTTTGAATGAACTTTTAGTGCAGGAAAATGGAAATACAAAATATGGAACTCGGCAATGTGTTGGGACCGGTAGACAAGGAAAGAAGGCGGTCTATGATTCCGGGAAGGGTGATGAGATGGGAAGACATGGGAGGGAGATCGTGTACGCTACCAGCCTGGTATCATAGATTGTCGATATGGTTACCATGGAAACCAATAACGCGGGTGGAGTGCTCCATACAGAGCGTATGTGAGTGAGACCAGATTTGGGAGTGTGTGCGTGAGGGGGAGGGTCTGAGAAATGGGCTGCACCTCTCTATATCTCTGCATAGGTTAAGATGGGGAAGGGGTACACTGGATGCCGTCCTCTTTCATGAGGTATTAAAGTCACGACTCAGGAGTATAATTGGAACCCAAGTTAGATATGTTCAATTGGTTGATGAGCTTTGAGCAAGTCTGTGATGGTGCATGTAGAGGTGTGAGGGGAGGTAGGTGTGGCCCTAAGGTGAGGGGTGAGGCTGTACTGGATGAGCCGGGAGGGGTACTGGTGGCAGAACTATAACTTAGAGAACCTCTGGGCATTGGGTTAGTTCCTTAGTGTATGTGGAGAAAACCCTTTTGGCAGGAATGAGAGATTGGTCTGGACGTTGTCTGTATGTGAGAATGAATATGGATTTTAGGATTTCACCAACTTTTCAGATATATAATTCCAAGTTGTTCCTTTTCAGCGGGTAAAGAGTTAATTCCAACTCACGGTGTTTAAGGGTAGTTGATACCAGGTGTATAGAATGGTTGCTTTTTTCAACAATGTGGCACGTTTACATTAAAATGTATAGTGTATGAATGTGGCACTATGAAGACGGTGTATAGTTAAGTTGTCAAGTGCTCACACAAACTCGATGACTCCATTGACAAACATAGGGTGGATTGCTACACTACCACAGACCACCATACAGGATGAACTACACCGTTGGATCTTCACAGACCCCATAATGGATGTACCATCCTAGCTGAGGATTTACAAGGATACCTATCATACTGGATGTGATATCTCAGTGCATACATACCCCCGGTACGGATAGTATGTGCTGTTATGTATAGTGAGATTAATATGCTGTGTTATATGTGTTATCAAGTTATGGGGAATTATACAGTGTTAACACGTACATAGATGTCCACTGGATACCCAGCATACATGCTGACCGGATACTCACAGAATATAGCGATAGACAACCTGTAGCCATGACTACCTTACAGTACGTAGGTACATGCCTCATGCGCATGCTCCACTTCAAAGCGCCCTTGCGCCGTCAGACCACATCCGATACAAAGGCCTCAGACGACAATTCCAACCCCAGTAGTCCAGATACGGATTTCCTTATAGAACCTGGTATTACGCCTAGCCTCTCAGAGGCTAATTGTGGGGAGCAGAGTGATGGTGCTGGCACCATGGGGGATGCCGTGTCAGCATTGCCAGAGGGCGCCACCAGTAGTCATGAGGACCTGGCAGTCTTGTTTTCTACACTGGATGACGAAGAGGTAGCTCTGTGTGCTGGAATAGTGGTAGACGCCAACCAATGTCTCCTCATCGCCTCCATAACGCCTTGCCCCCCCCCCTCCCTCCATGTACACCCTGCATGTACAGTGCCATTTGCCTGCCCTCCCTCCATATACAACCTGCATGTAGTGACTGTACAGTGCCCTGTCGACGGACACGTCTCCCCCAACCTCTTCCACACCCTGCATGTGCAGTACCTGCCCCGCCTCCATATACAGCCTGTATACACAGTGCCAGTGTGCCCCCCCTTCCTGATACACCCTACATGTACAGTGCCCCCTCCCTACAGCTACCTACAGCTGATTTATGAATGATTTACATATAGCATGTACCGTAAATGTTTTGCATATAAACCTAAATCGGGTACTAGCCGCAGCCCTAACTTCGACCAATGAGTATCATTGCTTTGACAAATGCTATAAGCCTCAAAGAGGGTCTGGAAATTGCTAATTCAGTACTGTATTATACTTATAAAAGCTCACGTATAAGCAGCACCCTTACTCTTGGCCGATCTGATTTCCTGACTAAACTAAAACTATGAGATGTATTTTACAATAATTTGCTAAGCCTATGGATATAGTGATAATTGACTTTTATATGATGATAACTAATTTCATATGCATGATGCTACAGAAACAGACTTCTGATTTAGTTGCAAACCAGTAAGGACTTTGATTATGTGTCACATATGAGATGTGTTTCCAATTGCTGTCCTATTTCTTAATTGACTCAGGGTAACTGAGTAATATACGATGACTGAACCATGTTTTAAGACGTTTTTGTTACATAGGAGTGTCTATCATGGGCCCTGTGTAATAGATAGACATCAGATGACCAAAGGGATGGATGGGCAAGATTGGGGCACACATGTTTCCTTCAAAAAGAAACTAAAAATCTCTTTTTTTACCTATGATATTGAGCTGCGATCTTTGGGTACAAATTTCTCTCTTTTGTCTAAACTCTTAACTACTGTTAAATTGCTACCCTCTAAATGAACTCTAGATTGAACCCAATGTTAACAGAAAGAGAGAAGTGATGTTTTAGCCTAATCTGGCTCCTATTTCTCTCTTTTCATTTAAAAATGCCCTCTACATTATTAAAAATACCCTCAGGATAATAGAAAAAAACCATCTCCCTTATCTAAATTAGATTTATATTTCCACTGAGGTACCGCTGCTACTCACAAGGGGGTGTGTTGGTTGGACAGAGTATTAGTATACCTGCACTCCACAAGGGGGCTCTGTCGTGGTTCTGTGTTGTCACCTATTGCCGCGCTATGTACGTCACAGTTGGTATTTTTGAACTCACTTTTTGACAGGGACAGAAGGCGGTACATGCCCGCAGCCGGCGACTGTCGCCCACACCCACCTGCTCTCCCACATACACCTGCTCACCCACACCCACCTGCTGGCCTGAAATGGAATAACATACATGTATGATACATGACTTGAGGGTACCTTTAAACAAGGAATTCATTTTGGATGCCAGAATTGACCAATGAATGAGTATATTAAGGGGAGTACTATATCTAACTGTACATGATAAGCTACAGACCCAGGTTTGTCAAAATGGTGTTAAACATCCATTACTCATTCACACACCCAGCTTACCCTGAGTCATCTGTGAGGCCACTCACACGCTCAATCTTTATATCACTGACATATTCCAGTTATCCTGTCGTATTCATCTTGTGCATATATTTCTTTAACTAGACCTTATACCCCTTTTTTCTACCTTTGTTCACAGTTGTCAACGGATGTGTGGGTGGTAGCTGAGGACTTTACCGCCAGCAATGCCCAGGAGATCTCCGTTACACGCGGTACGCACGTCGAGCTTCTCGACTCGTCCGCTGTTGGCGCCCCCGACTGGTGCCTAGTGCGTCCCCTAGTGGGAGATATTGGAAGCACGGCGCCCGAGGGCCTCGTTCCCATGTCGGCCCTCAAGCAGGTGCCCAATCTCAGGGTGTCCGGCTCCCACACCTCCATAGAGAATGAAGGTAAGTCACGTTGATTTGGTGAGGGTGGTAGTGTAACTTGTAAGGGGTCAGGAGGTGATGTATGGGTTCTATTGCTAAATGACCAGAGGCCGGGGTGAGGGGGGGGGGGTGATGTTCTAAAAACCAGAGAGGAGTGATGTTCTATTGCTAGATCACCAGGAACCATAACTGAGGAAATACGGCATAAATTCCGTGCATTGGTGAGACACATAGGTTTATAAACTATGCGTAGCCTTGAAACAATGTATAGCAAAATTCCATTCATAGCGTGATTAAAAGTTGCTCTTTGGTAGAAAACTACTAATGCACCGCCAGCGATATTCGCACGAGGAACACGTGCGTATAAGGACCGCTATTTTCACGAGGAAACGGGGAGATAGGTGACCAACGAGATATGGGACAAGGTTACGGCGAGGGAGGGGACATTGCGAGAGAGGTGACATGCGCGAGGACATGGCGAGAGAGGGGACATGGCGAGAGAGGGGACATGTATGAGGACATGGCGAGAGAGGGGATATGCACAAGAATATAATGCACATTTCTTTATACATGTCAGCAAGTGACTGTGCAGTATAGTGGTGAACAAGTCTGCCTCTCATACGGGAGGCCAGGGTTCAATTCCAGGGGGGGGGAATTATTTTTATGATCCTATTACCAACGTGGCGATGAGAGAGGCGACGTGACGATGAGAGAGGCGTCATTGTTTTCAGTTTATCTCCATAGATAAAGATAGAGATGCCGTCGCCTCTCTCGCCATTTCCTCGTGTGGTCGCCTCTCTCGCCAGTTCCTCGTGTGGTCGCCTCTCTCGCCAGTTCCTCGTGTGGTCGTCTCTCTCGCCGTCGCCTATTTCCCCATTTCCTCGTGCGGATAAAGGCTCTTATACGCACGAGCTCCTCGTGTGTATAGCGGCCGTTATACGCACGAGCTCCTCGTGCGGATATCATCGGCCCTTATGCACAGACCCACACAGAATACTACCCATTTACAGACGCACAAAGAAAACTACCCATTTACAGACGCGCTAAGAAAACTACCATTCACAGACGCGTTAAGAAAACTACCTTTCACCAACTCGCTAAGAAAACTATCCATTCACAGACGCGCTAAGAAAACTTCCCCTCCAGCAGCCTGCCAAACGGCAGGAGGAGCTGCTCGTCACAGACTAAACACTTAGGTGCTGGTGGCGCCGACCTGCGCCCTAATTAACCCTGGTGGCCCAGGGGCTGCCCCCTGTCTGTGTACCTGAGATAAGCTGGGCGGCAGGGTGGGGTGATGGGTATCAGGGGGTTAATTTAGAAGGCCTTACAACCCCACTAACTAGGTCCCTGGTGCAGGCCGCCTTCCACCCCACCCCACCGCGCCTGCTCTGTCATCTAGTGTCTGTACCCAAGTAAATGCTGCGTTAAACAGGCCCCATTCCTACTTCCCTATGCTCTGTGGTCTAAACATTTGGACACTTCCGGAAAGTATGTACGCATATTTTCTCCAGAAATTGAGAAGTTCTTGTACACATTAAAATAAAGGGTTTATTGACTCAGGGTTACCACCCAGAGTCTTATGCAACGCCTCATGAGGGGTTGCATCAAAATAGTGAAAGATCAATTTCACATCCAATTTTAAGTAGGAAATCCTCAGCCAATATACAAAAAAAGGGTGAATATTGAAAGATGGGATATTCATCTACATGCTATACCAAGAAATATTACAAATATTGTGTTGCAACCATTCTAAATATTGAATCTAATAAAAGTCACAAAATCTGACCAAAAAGTTGGAGGGAAAAATTAAACTCTTAAGTACTAGATTCAATTTTTGTCTCCATTACGGTCCACACAACTCCAGTGCTAAGTCAATGGGGGGTATCTTGTAATACTAGGTGAGACACTTTTTGTAAGACCTTTTTTTGATAATTCTCTTCAAGTATCTTGAATTTTCTTGAATTATTTTAATGTGTGGACAGATATAACAATTCATTGTTAAAAATTGTGAGAAGCTCTCAATACCACAGACTGCTGGTATGACCCAATAAGGTAGAATCATATATGCAAATGATGTTTAAATCGACCGCAAAGGCATGGACACGTAGCACACGCCGCCCAGCGTCCGACCGACATGGCGAAACGGCAACGGAGATGCCGCCGCTGTTGACGCTCCGATCGACTCGCTTTTCAGGTGAGACGTAAAACAGCGGTTACGCACTGCCTGGCGCTGACGCCCACAACCACCTGCTCGCCCCCAGCCACCTGCTTTCACACAGCCACTTGCTCACCTACAGCAACCACTTGGAATTCGATTATATATGACTTGTAATATATGAAATTAGGGTAGCTTTTTCTGGCGATTACAATTCTGCTGTCAGAAATGAGAAATAATGTATTGTACTTAAATTAGATCATTCATTCGACTTCGTACTGACAAATGCGGAATGTGTGAGGCTTGTGGTGACCTGTTAAGTAGCAGAGACCAATGAATGATTATTATGGACGAAACTGTAGTAAATGTCTCTGGTAGGGTTGGGGCGTGGACGAAATCAGTTTTACAGTCAAAATCATCTGCAACACATGCCGCCTCGCGGCCGACCAACACAGGCAAACAGAAACGGAGCTGCTGTTGCCGTTTACGCTCCGACTGGCTCGCTCTTCGGCTGAGACGTAAAATGGCGGTTACGTGCTGCAGGGCGCTGACACCCACAGCCACCTGCTTGCCCACACCCAACTGCTTGCCCACACCCAACTGCTTGCCCACACCAAGCTGCTCACCTGGAATTTGATTAAATAAGGCATGTGACCTATCAAAGTGGGTCAGTGTTTCCTGGAGATTATGATTCTGCTGTCAGAAATGAGAAATAACATATTGTACTAAAATTAGGTACCTGATCATTGGGAATCGGCATTAAGTGTGTATGTGGGGGGGGGTTTGTAAGCACTCAATCTCGGTGATTCAACATCAAAACTCACACATATTACACTTACACATATTACACTCACACATATTACACTCACACATATTACACTCACACATATTACACTCACACATTACACTCACACATATTACACTCACACATATTACACTCACACATATTACACTCACACATCGGGGGGGGGATTTGGGTAGGTTTATCACATAAAAAAATGCCCTGGTTCACATGTGATATCAATCACATATACCATTCATTAATCATAACCCTAACCCTGAGTCATTTGTGATGTAAATCACACGTTCAATCTTTACATAACGATTTTCAGAAGATATACCCCACCCCTCCCCTCCTTTCGTGCGTACGTACTGGACTTGACTCTGTAAAATAATCGTCCAAAATGGCATTAAAAGCAAATTGAATATCTTCAAAAGACTGTAGGTTGAGATATCACACAAAACCGGACACTGTGAGTTTCAATAAGAGGTTGACTTTTATTTCTGATGTTAACAAAGTAGGCTTGGTAGCAGTGTATGTAGCGTAGAAATAGAGTGATCAACGTTTCTAAGTATTTTATACTTCTTCTTCAGAAGACTTTTGATTTTAAGAAATGTTGATGTTCCTTTTTGGAGAAAATAGTTCTTGTCCCTCGTTGTCAACTTTATTGTCCCTGGGGCCAAAGCATGGTCTTTATTTTAGGAGTCTCTCATAGTTTACCGTAAATTTTCGCATAGAAGCCACAGTGAGTACACGAGTCAGATCACCAGTGATGCTTCTAAGATCAGTTTTTGCTACTAAAGTACAGTACTAATGTCACCATAACCGGATTGCCACTGAGGCGTATAGCATCAACCAAACGCCGGGGTGCAGCTACACGCAAGGTTCTACGGTAGTCAGGTTGGCCTGAACAGAGGTTTCCCAATCACTTCTCAGGTAGCAGAGGGATATGCGCAAAAAAGGCTGAGATGCCATAGTACAAGTCCATCACTGTCCATCCCTGTGTAGCCTGTTAACGCACACACTGCCACAACAAAGTCCATCCCTGGATGTACTTGTGAATATCAGTAATTAAAAAAAGGATTTAGCTGTTGCTGCTGAGGTGTTAGTGAGGGTTAAGGGGTCTACGGACGACTGAGAAGTGAACCAGGTTACTAGCTACCTCAGACTAGGCCGAGTGCTAGGGGTCATTCATGAAGTATGTCACGCAAATTTTTCGCCATTTTCATGACCCCCCACCCCTTTGTCATGCTTTTCCCCATACCTCCATCATTGGGGTCCAAGACCCCCCCCCCCCCTATCCCCTCGGGTGTGATGTACTTAATGGATCACCCCTTATACCGACCTGAGCAGGGAGCCATGTCAGGGTGTATAGACGTGATGAGGAGTAATAGATATTAAACACTAAAGGTTAGACTCTCCATGTACCCCCATTACCTGTGCCCATCAATTACCTTGCACACGTCCCGCAGCCCCACACGGTGCGTAGTCATAACTAGTATAACTAGGTAGAGTAAGGCTCTCTGCGTATTTAGTAAACACTGCGATAAGAATCTGGCCCCATCCTCCGCTTTTTCTAATGGAGTGTACTGTGAAAAAATGGCTATACCTCAAGTATGTTTTTGTGTCCATTTACCTGCCGGGTAAATAGAGACAGAAAAAGGGTAAATACTGAGAACCCGGGCAGCACTGAGTCAATGTGTAGTGTGTACGCTGGTCGCTAGGGGGCCGCTCGGTACTACAGTAGACGGATCCATCTGCCAAAGCGTAGGAGCTGGTAGGGGTGAGAGGAAGCTGGATAGTTATCTCAGTTTCATACCAGATTTGTTCTGAATTGAGGGTGAAGGCTTTTAACACCAGATAATGCGAAATGGTGTGTAAACAGTTACAGAGAATTGCATTGCGTACACGGTACCATGAAATGTGGCGCCACGTACGAATACTCATTGATAATAATTATGTGTAGCAGATAAGTTAGTTGTAACAAAAAACACATTAAGAGAATGGTGGAGATAGTCAGCACTCATTTAAAGGAGAGAAAAACAGTGTTTATTTTTTTTCAAAACCTATGTTCTTTGGGCCAGACCAAAAAAAAAAGTTGGTCAATGGATTTCGCGCACCTTATTTTCGGAAATGGTAATTATTATTTTTTTTGAAAAAAAAAATTGTCAATGGATTTTGCCCGCCTCATTTTTATCAAAATTGAGAATTTTTTTTTTTTTTTCGAATTTTTCTTCCAGTTATTCCCCCAGATCAACCAATAAATTTTTATGTTCAAGGAATTTTGTCAGATGCTATGTAAAAATAAAAAAATTTTCGCTCGCTCCACTTTTCCACCAACAAAATCCATTGACAAAAAAAAATTCTTTAAAAAAAATCTAAAAAAATTCGCTCGCTCGCACCATTTTTTGAAAAGTGAAATCCATTGACCAACTTTTTTTTTTGGTGTGGCCTTGTATGGATGTTACCACCTATGCAGCCACATGTCTGGCAGTATGACGATAATAAACTATCCGGAGCATGGCAGGTCCCACACACCCACACCCACTGTGTCATACTCTGGTTCCCAAATCCTTCCGAAAGAAGGCTCTGGGGACAACCAGTATGACCTTGAACTTGGATTTTGCTGGGTTTGACATTCGCTCGCTCGCACCATTTTTTGAAAAGTGAAATCCATTGACCAACTTTTTTTTTTGGTGTGGCCTTGTATGGATGTTACCACCTATGCAGCCACATGTCTGGCAGTATGACGATAATAAACTATCCGGAGCATGGCAGGTCCCACACACCCACACCCACTGTGTCATACTCTGGTTCCCAAATCCTTCCGAAAGAAGGCTCTGGGGACAACCAGTATGACCTTGAACTTGGATTTTGCTGGGTTTAGCCAGTCCCTGTAGTTAGCTTGGAACCAGCGAACAAGAACCAGAAATGGAACCAGAAAGTATGATGGGAAATACAGGTAAAACTACCATTATACATTCTGGTTCCTGTCCACTGGTTCCAAGCTTCCAGTAGGGATTGCCCAAAACCAGCAAAATCCCAAGTTTAAGGTCATACTGCTGTCACCAGAGTCTTCCTTCCGGAAGATTTGGGAACGAGAGTAACTGTGTTACGGCACACCACCACGGCAGGTCCCATACACCCACACCCACGGAGCAGTCCACTGTGTACTCTCGTTCCCAAATCTTTCCGAAGGAAGGCTCTGGTAACTGCCAAATGTTGGGATTTTGCTGGTTCTGGGCAACCCCTGCTGGTAGCTTGGAACCAGCGAACAGGAACAGGAAATGGAACCAGAAAGGCTGATGGTAAAACTACCTAAAACTACCATCATACATTCTGGTTTCTGCCCACTGGTTCCAGCCTATCAGCAGGGGTTGCCCAGACCCAGCAAAATCCAAAGTTCAAGGTCATTTGGCTGTTCCCAGAGCCTTCCTTCGGAAGGATTTGGGAACGAGAGTATCCACTGTGTTACACAGCACACGCTCTGCTGTATTCAACAAGCAGATTGTAATGGTGGTGGGCAGAAATTCGGCCATGGTGACAAATCCACACCAGTGTACATGGTCTGTATCTCTTCTCAGTTTTTTGAGAATAAAATCATTGTCATTGTCTCTTTGTCATTTGGCATCCCTTGGTTTAAGGTCCATCCACCAGGGGGCACGTCAATGAGCCAGTCAGTGCACAGTCAGTGACACATGTAGCTGCTAGGGGGCGGCACTGTAGCAGGCACACACTGCTGGTAGCAGTCATCGGGCAGACAGGGATCCGGGGGCTAGGGTCCAATAGAGATACATCAATAAGGCATGCCCTCTTGATGTATGGTATTGGTATGCATTATTTTATGTTGATCTTTGAATATTGCAAATATATCCCCCTTTGAGAAAGACCCGCCCCCCCCCCCCAAAAAAAAAGATGATGATTAAATAAACCGCAAGAGGAGGTGCATAGCTAGGAACTATAAAACTGGGCTAGTGGTGTGGCCTTTAAAATTAATTTTTAAAACGGTGTGCTATCCAATTTTGAAGAAATATTTAAAAATTAAGTTAATTTTGGGGCTATTTCAGAGTCAATTTGATAGTCCATGAGTCGACGCTTTTGTTGGCAAGCCCAGCAAGTCAATTTTTGGTTACTTTTCAGGCAAAAGTGTTTCGGTTTTTATTAATTTAAAAAAAATCCGACCTACCCTACCTAGATATTCAAATTAATTACTATGTAACCTGAAACGCACCTTTTTTGTTCGCCTTAGAGACCATTATAGAGTGACTAGGCGGATATGGGGAGTGCTGTTGGGTTAGAATAGTGAGAGACCGTCAGTGATAGTGACAGTGTGTCATGTGAGTGGTGAGCACGGGGCGGCAGGGTGGGACAGGATCTAGCATCCTGCCCGCACAGTTAATAAACACACCAGGAAACCCACCCTACCCCCACACATATAGGTGGCAAACTGTGCTGGGGATTACCCACAGGATCTCCTTCAATCAGCAGATCAGGAAATGATGTTGAGTGTGTAAATTCCGATTTGTGAATATCCTCCCAACCATACCCACCCTACAACCCACACCAATCTATGAAGGGACGTCCACAAATGACTTCATGCTATTTTTGAACCCCTCTCCCACTCATGTATTGTCTATACACCAATCTATGTAAGGCTGACGCCCCCCCCCCCCCTCCCCCGCCTGACGTAATTTATAGACGCCCCCTTCCCCAACCTTTGAACCACCCTTACCTATAAGTATAACCCATGGCGGGGCTGTTTCTGTTGCCCTCCTGTACAAAACAGTACTGTCCTAACACACTGGCAGTGAGGGACAAGGTGATGGGGGAGAAGTATTAACAAGAACACACTGGCAGTGAGGGACAAGGTGTTGGGGGGGGGGGAGAAGTGTTAACAATAACACACTGGCAGTGAGGGACAAGGTGATGGGGGAGAAGTGTTAACAATAACACACTGGCAATGAGGGACAAGGTGATGGGGGAGAAGTATTAACAATAACACACTGGCAATGAGGGACAAGGTGTTGGGGGGAGAAGTGTTAACAATAACACACTGGCAGTGAGGGACAAGGTGATGGGGAAGAAGTGTTAACAATAACACACTGGCAGTGAGGGACAAGGTGATGGGGGAGAAGTGTTAACAATAACACACTGGCAATGAGGGACAAGGTGATGGGGGAGAAGTGTTAACAATAACACACTGGCAATGAGGGACAAGGTGATGGGGGAGAAGTATTAACAATAACACACTGGCAGTGAGGGACAAGGTGATGGGGGAGAAGTATTAACAATAACACACTGGCAGTGAGGGACAAGGTGATGGGGGAGAAGTATTAACAATAACACACTGGCAATGAGGGACAAGGTGATGGGGGAGAAGTATTAACAATAACACACTGGCAGTGAGGGACAAGGTGATGGGGGAGAAGTATTAACAATAACACACTGGCAATGAGGGACAAGGTGATGGGGGAGAAGTATTAACAATAACACACTGGCAGTGAGGGACAAGGTGATGGGGGAGAAGTGTTAACAATAACACACTGGCAGTGAGGGACAAGGTGCCATGAGCTGCATGTGTTGGATGGAGGCATACATCAGCAGTAATTGTGACATGTGAGTGGCCAGTCCTCAGTGCTGTACTAGGGCTCTGTCACGTGACACAAATATGTCACCAAGGACAGCAATAAGTGGTATCATGGTGTACAAACTGCCCCAGGACGATGGTCATGGTTATGTAGTGCAGCAATTGCTTTAATGACGAGGTTCTGCTTTTGGGTCAATTCTAGTAATTGACCCAGGGTGTGGGTCTTATACAACAGTTTTTCAGTCCCTAAACCTTTCTTTTAACGACATGAATAAATCTGTTCTACTGCATTCCCCTGCTGATACAATATACCATTAGAAAGTACTATTTAATGCCTTTCCAACGGAAACTGTATTTCAAATATTTCCTGGTGATATTCACATTTTAAAATGGGTCACTTTTAGAAATAAGCATCATTTGAGAATACTATATGAATAAAGAAGGCAGTGGCCTTGATCCTGACCTTTATAGATGTGCCTACTGTAAAACCTCGCATATAAGCCAAACTTACTCGCGTACAAGCAGCACCTAAACTTTAGGCCGATCCTAAAAGCTGCACTGGCGATCTAATAAAGGTTACTTTAATACTGTACCATAGTAGCTTAAGCTCGTGTATTAGCCGGACCCCGACCCTGGGCCGCTCCTATAAGCCGCACCAGCGATCTGACTCAAGTACCGTATTTCCCCGTGTATTAGCCCGGGCTTATACAAGTACTAAGTGGTAAACTGGCCAGGCTTATACACGGGGCAGGCTTATACTCGGGGCAGGCTTATATTCCTTTAGCTGTAGAAACACCATGATACCTTCTTACAATTCTCAGAATTACCTACTTTTCGGACACATTTACTGCAACATTTCCAGTAATTTTCTTAACAATTCAAGTTTTAGTTCTCTTTAAAATGACTGGGGACATGACTAGAGTAAATAAAGGTCACCTAGCTGAAAGAATTATGTGAATATTCCAAGTAGAAGTGGACTTATGGCCTGAAATATGATTTTTATTAAGTATTTATTGCACCCCCCGGGCTTATACTCGGGGCCCGGCTTATACAACACTAAGTGACCTTTTGCCCAGGCTTATACACGGGGCAGGCTTATACAGACCCGGCTTATACACGGGGAAATACGGTACATGTACTAGCCGCGGCTTTTACGCGAGGTTTTACGGTGTATGACTACCTCCCATTGAATCCCATAGTGAATAGCTCTGTGAGATGTTTTCGTGAGACGCCCCTGAGATATAGAAGAGTCCATAAACCAATATAGAGGAGTCATAAACACAACATATAGCCTTACGAACCGTATTCACAGAGCTAGACATAGTGTCCTTTCACACCTTTGTGTGGCATTTTGGCCTAGATCTGAAGAGAAATGGTCTTGCGCTGATTCTGCTATGTTAAGATTTACAGATAACGATTTCCGATTTACAGATAACATTCAATTTGAATGTAATCAAACCTGTGTTGGGAATGAATAGACATGATTGGGATGCTTTCGGGAGAAGAGCAGCATGTGACTGTATTCCTGTGTGGGGCAGCTACATGACGTATGACGACTATGATGTCATGTATGACATGCCTATATACATGTGTCTAGATGAACACACACGGGTGGACGAGGATGCAGCAGACATGTAGGATGACATAGGAGACACTAAACCGGACAGAGAGCTGCTCACTGACCCCCTTACCGAGTGGCTCACTCACCAACCCACGGCAGTTCAACCACAGTTACTTACTCTAGGCCCAACAGCTACGTACATTATACATCTGTGCACAGCAAGACGCGGGAAGCACTGCTTATGACAGGATAAAGAGCTTGTAGGTTTGTTAATAAGGATACCACATTACCTCATAGAACGCAGCAGGAATATACTTAGTGCTTGGATACAGTGAAGGATAACGTGTGGCATTGGGATAGAGGCGTTATTTTTGTGTGTAGGACTGGCATCCCGAGAATCATCTGTGAATGGCAGAGCGCTATGAAGCCGATGTCCCCAAAAGTCCAAGGTGGCATGGAAGGCCCTCTGAGGCACTACAACACATAACTAGAATATGGAGAGAAGCTTTCCACCTGGAGGGCGAGCACAGTGCCCTAGGTGATGACAATGCCCTGGGTGATGACAATGCCCTGGGTGATGACAAGGGACTGGGTGATGACAAGGGACTGGGTGATGACAAGGGACTGGGTGATGACAAGGAACTGGGTGATGACAAGGAACTGGGTGAGGACAAGGGACTTGGTGAGAACGAAATGATAGGTTAGTATCGGTCTATAATGTGCATGTGTACGGCAAAATGATAAGAGATGCTTTAGCTTAGGAGTTTCTGATGCGCACTACGTGATACCAGATAAACTGTTTGGGGGATTTCCCAAAGTACCAGTAAGAACTAGCACCCAAGGAATTGCCATGGTCCATAACCCCTCATGCTGGGTATAAAATCTGTATAATACTGAAGGTATACCGAAGGTATGAACTACTACAGTATTATAGAAGGAACACATAGACATGGGCATGAAATAGTGGAATAAAATGTGCATGCTGCGTGAGTCAGAGGAGATTGGTGTGTCCTGCACTGCAGAAAGAGCAGTGATGCCAAGTGTTAAGATTTTTTCGTAATTTTACGATTTTGGACCCCAATTACGACCATTACGATTTCTGCTCCCAAATTACGATTTTTAGGATCTTTTTATACTAAAGAGGTCTATTCATACCTCGCATGTTGTAACACTTCTTCTTTTTAAAAAGAGAGAAAAGTCGTAAGAAACCCTTTTGATTTCCTTTTGAAACAGCTTGGCACACCTTTGCCGACAAACTGGTCTGCTAAAGTATCAGTAGTCATTAATTATGAAGCCTAAAGCACAAACCTGAGTTCCAAAGCATTCCAAAGGAATACTATTGTTAAGATTTTTGTTACAATTTCAAGCAAAAATTGTTACGATTTTGGGGTCCAAAAATAGTAACAAATACGATTTTCAGGGTGGGTTAGGCCACTAAAAAAAATAGTTGTTTCTCATCACCGCGCGCATCATAAAAATCATGATTTGGGGATTTTTTTTATTTTTTTTTTATTTTTTACATTTTTGATGAAAAATATGCTAAAATTGCCAAAATATTGGCAAATTTGGTATCAAATTAAAGCTTATGCTGTCAGCAATGCAATCAGCTAGGTGTAACTTGCATTGTTACAACTTTTGCTGATCAATAAACTCCAAATTACTAAAATGTGAAAATTGATCGCGAAATGTCCAAATTTCCCCATGTAAATTGCCCCGAGTGAAAAAAAAAAAAAATTAAATAAAAAACGCCCTCGTCATATTTTTCATTGCTTGGTGATGAGAAACAATTTTTTTTTTGAGTGGCCTTAACTTGGCATCCCTGAAAGAGGAAGGTCTACTGTAGTCTGTAGCTAGCTAGTGGTGTATTTCACCAACTCTATCAACAATCAGGAAGAGCATAAAACGAAACCGAACATATTTGGCACAGGGAGCAAGGATATTATACCCCCTGCTTCCCTATCAGAGTTGTACCTCTCTGTGTGTGAAGACACAGGCAGAGAGAGCTAGAGAGGTTGGCGGCAGGCGTGATGTGAAGACACAGGGAGAGGTAGGGGGCAGGCATGATGTGAAGACACAGGGAGAGGTAGGGGGCAGGCGTGATGTGAAGACACAGGGAGAGGTAGGGGGCAGGCGTGATGTGAAGACACAGGGAGAGGTAGAGGGCAGGCGTGATGTGAAGACACAGGGAGAGGTAGAGGGCCGGCGTGATGTGAAGACACTGGGAGAGGTAGGGGGCAGGCGTGATGTGAAGACACAGGGAGAGGTAGAGGGCCGGCGTGATGTGAAGACACAGGGAGAGGTAGGGGCAGGCGTGATGTGAAGACACAGGGAGAGGTAGGGGCAGGCATGATGTGAAGACACAGGGAGAGGTAGGGGGCAGGCGTGATGTGAAGACACAGGGAGAGGTAGGGGGCAGGCATGATGTGAAGAGACAGGGAGAGGTAGAGGGCCGGCGTGATGTGAAGACACAGGGAGAGGTAGAGGGCAGGCGTGATGTGAAGACACAGGGAGAGGTAGGGGCAGGCATGATGTGAAGACACAGGGAGAGGTTGGCGGCAGGCGTGATGTGAAGAGACAGGGAGAGGTAGAGGGCCGGCGTGATGTGAAGACACAGGGAGAGGTAGAGGGCAGGCGTGATGTGAAGACACAGGGAGAGGTAGGGGCAGGCATGATGTGAAGACACAGGGAGAGGTTGGCGGCAGGCGTGATGTGAAGAGACAGGGAGAGGTAGAGGGCCGGCGTGATGTGAAGACACAGGGAGAGGTAGAGGGCAGGCGTGATGTGAAGACACAGGGAGAGGTAGGGGCAGGCGTGATGTGAAGACACTGGGAGAGGTAGGGGGCAGGCGTGATGTGAAGACACTGGGAGAGGTAGGGGGCAGGCGTGATGTGAAGACACTGGGAGAGGTAGGGGGCAGGCGTGATGTGAAGACACTGGGAGAGGTAGGGGGCAGGCGTGATGTGAAGACACTGGGAGAGGTAGGGGGCAGGCGTGATGTGAAGACACTGGGAGAGGTAGGGGGCAGGCGTGATGACATGTGGTGGATGGGTCAAAATGATGTAGGATAGTGGCATTTTAAACCCCCTGCTATGCAGGTTTTGTGTTGTACTAGTCAGATACATCTTATGATATAATATATTGGTATAAACAACTCAACAAGGCTGAAACAACTCCACTGCTTGTGGCTAGTTGGTGTGGTTCACGTCAGAGGTCAGCATCAGCGTGGCCTTTATCAGGAGGGTGGCAAGTCATATTAACAGAAGTCATAAAGTGGGAGTCTGGCAGCGGCAAAGCGGGTCGTGGTGAGGCTGATATCAGCGCTGGTATCTCCTGCACCTAGCGCCCAGATGTAGCTACACCATGCTACCAAGCTGCTCCATTAAATCGGCTTAGATTTATAAGTAAGCATTATATGGATAACTACATTGCAACTACGCTTTTATTAGCTTTAATAGTGATTTACCGTCCCTAAAGCTGTTTACTTTGTCCAACCTCATGTCCTACCGCCTTCTACTCCTCCGTTCTTCCATTTTCCTTCCTCCACCTCCCTCCTCCCCATATCCCTTGACCCCTTGTTCCCCTTCCTTCTCTTCTCTCTCCCCCAGTGCCCTCCCTCCCTCTCTCCCGACACATCTCCTTGATATATCGCTCTGTCCGTCTATATATATATCCCTCTATCCCTGTTCCCACCAATCCCCTCCCACCGCCTTAGTCCATCCCTCCCTCCCCTACCTTGTTGACCCCTGCAGTTCCCTGTTGGTGATTATTGTTTGAACTGACCCTGTTATCGCTCATTGTGGTAGGGTCCTACAGTGGCCACCACACATAGTGACACACTGAGTTCGGCCTCTACCCTGACATCCACTTCTCTCACGCCCACAACACTGGTTGGCCCGGATCCAGCTGCAGCCTGGAGTATTACTGTTGGAGTGTCCTGTGGATTGCCACCATCTCCAATACATTAACCGTTAATGACCAATGGGTAATACAGTGCCAGCCCCCACCCAGGTACTGAGGAGGGTGGGCAGCTTTAGGAAGAAGAACACAACCCGACCAGAGAGTGGTGAGTCATAGTCATGGTAAAACACAACTTAAACTAGCCTCTGGACTATCCATATGTGTTTGTTCAGGTAGTTTAAAATCCCATTGGCTTACAAGGAGGAAACTTTCTCAACTTTAATCTCAAGTAATGGTAGGCGAAGGATATGATCATATCCAGGATGAGCGAATCTATGAGATGAGCTGCAGACAGATATCTTGCACCTACACTTTTACCGAAGCAAGGGTTGTTTAACCTCCGACGTTACATAGACATGTTGTGAGAGGGACAGGCCTTTGGTATGTTGTAAGATGTCCCCACCGTTACCCAGTTCAGATGACACTTATTAACCCTATAGACAAGACCAGGTACAGTCCCTGTGAACCGCACACGCACATTTGTCACCGTCTCATCACAACACTATGTGTACAGTTTGGATGGTGGCCTGTACTGGTGGGATATCCCCAACAAGTATGACCACAGTGCAGCTAGTTGGATACTTGTATATGTACAGGCCTTATCAGGCTGACGTGTAAGATAGTCCATGCTCCTCTCATGATATATAGGCCAACTCACTGATAAGCACAGTGTACACCATGCTCCACTCCCAAAGTCTAAAGCTACATCGTGCTAAACTTTCAGACCCCTCCCCCCCTACTATGGTGAGGGAGTCATGACATGCATGAGACCTCATGCTGACCTCACATGCTGAATATATTACTTGTACCAGTGGGTGAACTGTGCTACAATCATTCAACGTTACACTAACCACGTTGTTGACAAAAACGCCATTATTGTAAATACAGAAGCATATATGTCAATGTCCTTGATGGAACTAGAACACTGCATAATGTAGACGGCTTGTGTGGAGCCCTGTTTAAGGGTTGACTCATCCTAGGACCTAGGCCAACGTCTTTGAGTTTTCTGAAATACTTTCTAGATCCTCCAAGACGATAGTGGTAGAAATGCAGTTGTTGTTAAGTAGAGGTGCACCACCACCTGGCCTATAGCACCATGACCACACACATAAGGGCTATAGACTGTTTCCGGGTCGGGCACATGACATGACTGTGGTCTTGGTCCTGTTGATTGTCTTTATCGTTGGGGCACTAAAGGTATATGTCTATATTGACACACATTATAACCTGAGTACTAAAGTATGACGTGTGGTAAATACAGCAGACCTTGTGTGCAATACACTACGGTATCATAACGATGCTATGGTTGGTTGTTTAACTGAAATGTACATAAGTAGTGCATTTTGACTTGGACTAGAACTTAATCGACACATACATGATATTCGCATGCTGTTTATCATCTGGGTTTCCCATTATATCTTGGCCTTTTTGTGTTGATACAGCTTAGGACCCTAGAGAGACGTGAATGAGTTTCTGCAGCTTTCAGACATGCAAACTACCCAGATTTCTCAGATGATTTTTTTTCAGACTGCACTATTTCAAGTCCATAATTTGACAATTTTCTAGAGCCTTCCCTCCAAAAGACTAGTTATAGAGGCTGGATAATAAAGATTTGTGCTTCGATACATTTTTTGGCCAGAATGCACTATTTTAAATTTGGATTTTCAAATTTTCCCAAAAACTTCTATTCAAAATAACAATATCCCAGCCCCAATCACAGAGGCTGGATAATATAGATCTAAGCTATAGTATATCTTTGGCAAAAGAAAATCTCAAGTCTAGATTTTCAAATTTTCCATAAAGCTCCTCTGCAAAAACACGGTTCAATCCAGCCCTAATAAAGGATAATGAGAGTTGAGCTTTGATATAATTGCACCAGAATGCATTATTTCAAGTTAGGATTTCCAGATTTTCCAAAAAGAAAAAACTTTCACCAAAACCAAGGTTCCAACCCCAATCAAAGAGGAAACAATTCTGAGCTTTGGTACCTTTTTGGCCAAAATGCACCCGAACACACTATTTTAAGTCTAGCTTTACAAACGTCTAGTAGCTCCTAGCATGGTTTTCTGTATTCATTCGGAGTGATTATAACTGCTGCTACTGTACAGTACTTGTTGTAGGTGTCAATGTGTAGGTCATATAGACGGTTTAAGGTGGGTAGGTGACCGACATCTAGATTATCCTGAGTAGGTGGAGTGGTGCATATGGAGCATGGAGCAGATATGAGTTGATGATTGATGACGTCCCAGTAGGTCATACACACAGACAGTCAGACAGGGCTGCTAAGGGTGTACACACTGCACTTTGGCAGCACCAGGGTAACACATCACCCATACAGCACCAAGATAACACCCCCCTCATACAGCACCAAGATAACACATCACTCATACAGCACCAAGATAACACATCACTCATACAGCACCAAGATAACACATCACCCATACAGCACCAAGATAACACATCACTCATACAGCACCAAGATAACACATCACTCATACAGCACCAAGATAACACATCACTCATACAGCACCAAGATAACACACCCCTCATACAGCACCAACATAGCACATCACTAATACAGTACACAGCACCAAGATAACACCCCACGCATACAGCACACAGCACCAAGATAACACATCACCCATACAGCACCAAGATAACACACCACTCATACAGCACCAAGATAACACATCACTCATACAGCACCAAGATAACACATCACTCATACAGCACCAAGATAACACATCACTCATACAGCACCAAGATAACACATCACCCATACAGCACCAAGATAACACACCACTCATACAGCACCAAGATAACACCCCCCTCATACAGCACCAAGATAACACATCACTCATACAGCACCAAGATAACACATCACTCATACAGCACCAAGATAACACATCACCCATACAGCACCAACATAACACATCACTCATACAGCACCAAGATAACACATCACTCATACAGCACCAAGATAACACATCACTCATACAGCACCAAGATAACACATCACTCATACAGCACCAAGATAACACATCACTCATACAGCACCAAGATAACACATCACTCATACAGCACCAAGATAACACATCACCCATACAGCACCAAGATAACACATCACTCATACAGCACCAAGATAACACATCACTCATACAGCACTAAGATAACACATCACCCATACAGCACCAAGATAACACATCACTCATACAGCACCAAGATAGCACACCCCTCATACAGCACCAACATAACACATCACCCATACAGCACCAAGATAACACATCACTCATACAGCACCAAGATAACACATCACTCATACAGCACCAAGATAACACATCACTCATACAGCACCAAGATAACACATCACTCATACAGCACCAAGATAACACACCCCTCATACAGCACCAACATAACACATCACCCATACAGCACCAAGATAACACATCACCCATACAGCACCAAGATAACACACCACTCATACAGCACCAAGATAACACACCCCTCATACAGCACCAAGATAACACATCACCCATACAGCACCAACATAACACATCACCCACACAGCACCAAGATAACACATCACCCATACAGCACCAAGATAACACACCACTCATACAGCACCAAGATAACACACCCCTCATACAGCACCAAGATAACACATCACTCATACAGCACCAAGATAACACATCACTCATACAGCACCAAGATAACACATCACTCATACAGCACCAAGATAACACATCACTCATACAGCACCAAGATAGCACACCCCTCATACAGCACCAAGATAACACACACAGCACACGTGTACCAACTCGATACCAGTGGCACAAACATGCACTGAGCACCGTCTGTTCTGGAATTCAGGTTTTAAGTTCCGAAGACCTCTGATTAAACAATGAGTATTATTGTATAGAGCTATACTCATTGGATTAACTATAGACACTCTCTATTCACGGGCCTCCTGTTGATTTAGAATTATCACGTCTCTTCTTGGTTGATAACACCCCATAGCAGATATGCATATCATTCCCTCAAGCAAGTTGAACGTAGTTATAGACGCAATGCAAAGTCACTTCCGATTTGAATATTCTTTGTAGCAAGTTAAAGTGCATATGGGTTGGGAGACATGGTAGGCAGGGATCCTTCTTGTACCTACTTCTCAGGCCTGCACATACAGCGTGTGTGTGGGGATGTGTGTGTGGAGGGGGGGGGGGGTATTTACCCATGACATACTTCCGTCCTCTATTGATGTGCCTCTACACGGGTAAAATTCGACACGGGCGACACGGCCCTTTTAGCCATTTAAAAATCGACGGACACAGGAAAATCGGGGATAAAAATCGACCCACAGACAGGTTTTTTTCTCTAGTCTAAGTTCTTATTTTCCTAAAAATCGACACGATTCCACTGCCCTCCTGCTTAAATTCGACATGGTGACACGGCCAAAATTGTGGGTACCCATGTAGAGGCACATTGATGATTATGCTTGTAAACGATACTAGAACGGTTAAGGGACATATGAGAAAATGTGTCTCTTTTGACAACAAGTTTGGTTGTCGTTTGTTTTCCTCAATGTCTACCCTAACATATACATGTTTTTATTTAATAGACATGTGCATGTACAAGTATAATCATTTGATGATCATAAACAGTACAAAATAAAGTCACGATGAGAGCAATGGTAATCTTAATATCTCCCATATTAAAGGTGCGTTTGAAAACAGGTAACGGATACAATTTCGCGTTGAGACAAGACAGTGGGTGCAAATATTTCCAATGTTTAAGAATATCACATCAGTTTCGCTTTCAAATAAATAGACAAAGGTGCACGACTTTCAGTCTGTTGACTGGGTTATTTCACGAGTTGACCTTGGGCCGTATTTCACGAGGCCGTAGGCAGAGTGAAATGCGGCCCAAAGGTCAACAAGTGAAATAACCCTGTCAACAGACTGAAATAAGTGTACCTTTGTGTTTATTTTTTATGATTTTCGATTGAATCTACCAAAATTATGATAGGGGGAGCCTAAAATAGCTTATTTCCATCCCGTTTCTACCTTGTTCAAATGTAAACAAACCGGGTATAAACCGCCATATTGATGACGTCACAGGGCTGTGAAATACGGCTGTGGGTTATTTCACGGGGGGTGTTAAATACGGCACTCCTTGGTTAAGTCAATGAGGCTGTCATATTCCATAAAAAATAAATATGAATATTTAGAAAAAACACTTTTACATCTTATTCGTTCTCAGGAATAGTAGCTATTAAACATGATTTCTTTGACATGATTCATTAATTCTACAAAAGGTTTAACAATTCCAACATTCATGTATGCAGTATATGTGACCCAGCGGATCTGTGTCTACACTTATATCATACAGAACAATGCCTCGTCATAGGGTTGGAGAGAAGGTGGTTGTCAGAGTATTACTAATAGTAATAGCATTACTGTATATCTCTTCAGTTAACCCACCAATGTCCATGACTGTCACAGCGACATGATAGCGGTGTGTGTTTCCCCTGCAGTGACTGCTGGTGTAGGTATGTGGGCTCCCACCTGTGTGGGATCTGATACCTGGTATGGCAGTCACATCGTTGGGGGGGGGGACGTGTGGACCTTCAGGGTTATGACGTCACGCTCTAGTAAGCAGAACAGATAGAAATAGGTGTGCATGAAAACACTCCCGTGTCCTGGTCGTGTGCCGACCCCTGCATAGTGACTACAGCACTGTCCTGGTCGTGTACCGACCCCTGCGTAGTGACTACAGCACTGTCCTGGTCGTATACCGAGCCCTGCATAGTGACTACAGCACTGTCCTGGTCGTGTGCCGACCCCTGCGTAGTGACTACAGCACTGTCCTGGTCGTGTGCCGACCCCTGCGTAGTGACTACAGCACTGTCCTGGTCGTATACCAAGTCCTGCATAGTGACTACGTCCCAGCATACGTCTTGTGTGGGATGAGAAAGCTTCTTACCTCGACGCAGAGAGTGTGGGAGTGTGTCTAGAGCTGCACGGCAGCACACACCTACCACTGCTCTATAGCACATGTACCATGACCATGTAGACTGCTCTACAGTACACTACATGTACCGGGCTGCTCGACAGTACACTACATGTAGCGGGCAGACTCGAGCCCCATGATGGCCTTGGCACCTCTGGGTGACTGCTAACTCATCCTGGCATGCGGGGAGGCTCTTGTCATGGGTGAAGTTGGCACCTGGTGAGGAGGAGGCCTCCTCTGTTAATCATAGTTAGTCAGGCCTGCGTCCATGAACTGTCCCCACACGGCTACTGTACAGCCACAGGCACGGGCCAGTGCAGCCACGGGGACGGGCCAGTGCAGCCACGGGGACGGGCCAGTGCAGCCACGGGGACGGGCCAGTGCAGCCACGGGGACGGGCCAGTGCAGCCACGGGGACGGGCCAGTGCAGATAGTTTAGGCCAATTAGGGACAGTGAGAGGGCAAATAAAGCTGGTTCTCACGGACGTACACAGGAGCCCTCTACATGACCTCAACTAAGCAGCCTCACCCAACCATGACAATCACTATCTATAGTTGTCCTCATACCCCGGACGGATCTTCCGGTTTACTCCTGACCTATAGCAACCAGTGGATTAGGAGTAAAAGTGACTAGCCGTGCTGGTTGTGGCTCCCTTGAGTATTGACTTTGTACTGTAGATATCACACGGCGGAGATAACTAGATGTGTCCTGATAGGTTGGTAATGTGTTTCTGGGTGCAGGCTGACCTGGCCTCCGTCCCAATGACATTGGTGTAGGCTGTGTGCGGAGATGCGGCTATAACCCCTGTGTGTGTCATTGTAGGAGGGTAGCCGCACACCCTGTCCTGCTAACATAGGCAACACCACCCCGCTGCTACTTCCCCTCATGGTACTGTCTTTACTACACACGACTTGGTAACCTTAGACTGCCTACCCTGGAGGATAACAGCCCGGATAATAGCCACCACTGGAACATGTGCCTGTGCTGCCTTCATTGAAGGAGCCGGTTGGGCAGCGCCTGTACAGGCAGTAGGACCCCATGTGCCTGTGTGTGAGGGGTGCTGCAGCCGTACACCCAGGCTGGTACCACCCAGGTGCCAGCTGCACCACTCAGGTGTGACCCCCGCAGGAGCAGCTCCCTGGACGCTCACACCAGCACCGCTATGTTCTCCTGGGCCTTTGGCACCAAGTCTCGGCAGGAGCAGCAGCAGCAGTCCACTTCGGCCTTCTACGTGTCCCTGGACGCTGGGCCTCTGCAGCTGGACGCGCAGGACACTGCCGAGGTGCAGCAAGGTGAGGTGACAGGTGCCGGGTAAGGGCACTGGGCCCCTCCTACTGCCCCAGAACATGGGCACTGGGCCCGCCCCTCCTACTGCCCCAGAACATGGGCACTGCGCCCCTCCTACCCCCACTCCTACCACCACCCCCTCCAACTGCCCCAGAACATGGGCACTGCGCCCCTCCTACCCCCACTCCTACCACCACCCCCTCCAACTGCCCCAGAACATGGGCACTGCGCCCCTCCTACCCCAACTCCTACCACCACCCCCTCCAACTGCCCCAGAACATGGGCACTGCGCCCCTCCTACCCCCACTCCTACCACCACCCCCTCCAACTGCCCCAGAACATGGGCACTGCGCCCCTCCTACCCCCACTCCTACCGCCCCCCCCCCTCCAACTGCCCCAGAACATGGGCACTGGGCCCCTCCTACTGCCCCAGAACATGGGCACTGGGCCCCTCCTACTGCCCCAGGGAATGGACAGTCACCCTGCCGCAACTACCAGCTCATCTATGGTGACGCCAACTCTGAAATACAAACCTAGAATTAATTACACAGCATGATGGAATAGGCGCACTAGTAAACATTACGGCAGTGTTTTCATACCACTATACAGCTATATAGAATAGAAAATCACATTGCTCTTTTTCATTCCTATCTTCTCATGACATCCTAAAATTGACCGCCATCCTGCCTGCCCACCCCCTCCCAGTTCCGTTCTTCATGTACGGCCTGCTGTGTTGGCAAGCCGATCTGTGAGAGGAGACAGGGTCACATTCTCCTAGCAGTATGTTAGTGAGTTAAGAGGTGCTCTGACGCCGCTGGAGGAGAGTGTTGTGAGTGACAATGCTGGCCATTGTCAGAGACCACCCTCAGACGCTGTCCCACATCCATACTGTGTGACCCACACACGTACATGGCGTACATGTGTCTCCCTACGTACGGAGATATGTATCAGCAAATATAGCTATGCTGTATTGAGGGACTCAAAATATCTCCAGGGAATTTCACCCGCACCTGTACTCAAAGAGCATACTAATATACCGTTAAACCTTGCATATAAGCCTCCCTACCCAACTTAGGAAAATCACATAAGGCTATCAGAGCAGCTTATTGTTGTGATTTTAGTACTTTAGTATACATCTAAACCCTCGCGTACAAGCCGCACTCCAACTTAATCCTATCCGTTAAGCCGCACTGGCGATCTGACTTGCGCACTAGCCGCGCCTATACACGAGGTTTTCACGATAGACAGTGTAGACTGGGCCCTGTCTGTCCCTGTCTGTCAGCCATGTGCGGAGGGCGGCTTCCGGTTCCAGAGCAATAGACAAGTGTACAACAGGATTCGATGATGTCAGACTCTAGAAACCAGCATTCAGACACTGGAACCCTGTTACTGTTAGCACAACGTTAATATTTACCACAGTAGCTCAGTTTTACTGATGCAAAACACATTTTATGTTCTGAGGCTAAAGATTAGTCTAGAAAATGTAGTTGTCGTTGAGCTCGAATTTTATCCAAACTATGTGCAATATGACAGAGATCAACGTATCACAACACAGATTGCATCACCACCTTTCTAACAGTACCAATATGTTCATGTTAGACCGATCAGAACATAGATCAGATAAAGATATATAAATTAGTATAATCGACCAAAAATGTAGTATCTCTACAGGAATGTATGGGACTGAAGTATCTTGTCGATTCACATCCCCCACAAGGAACAGGGCTAAACTGCAGAGGAACTTGATTTAAGATTCCTTTTTAAGACCCATATTTTTAATACCACTATCTTGAAAAGCTCACCAGGACCTCTATTTGGTATGTAGCATGAGCGGGTACATTTGTAAAAGAATATATATCAAGATAGTTAAAGGCGCACTGAACCCACGGCGTCATTTGCGTACAAAACTCGGCAGGGTTAGGTCCTCAACTTAGTGCGCCTTTAATTTTCATCTACCTGAGAAGTGCCTGGTACTGTACATTTCAAGATCCATAGACATTTGAAAAGCACATGTTATGATGGGCAGTTAGTTCTGTGCGCTCTCTAACCTAGTCAAGCCGACATGTGTGAATATGCTTTCGGATAAACCTGTGTAAAGTTTGGAGTGGGGTTGATGGATTTGGATATAGGGGAGGGGATGGCCGGTGGGGGCTGGAGTTTGTAGAGGTGTGGATGTCTGAGCTCAATGTACCTGTTATATGGGAAAGGATCCTGGTATATCTGGCATGGGGAAGTTGTTAGGGCGACTGCCGGAGACTTGATTCGAATTATTTTCCTGATGACTGTAATCAAGCTATGAAGAAATCACTGAATGCTAGGTGGCCCTGCAGACTATAAGAAAGTCTCTATTTCAATCAATCAATTTAATCAGATAAACACCCTGATCCTGTGTCAATTGTGATGTAAATCACGTGATCAATCTTTATTTTGCAATATTTTTAATTGGTCGTTGTACCAGCTAGGGTGAAAGTGTATGTTTTGTGATGTACTGGCGTTACACAAGTTATTCTAACTCTACCCTTACTTCTTCCAGATGCAGGAGGAGGGACAGTGGCCTCGGGGGAGGCGGGTCCCAACGCATCCAACTTCTCATTGGCCAGTAACAGTACCGCCTCTTCGTCCTCGCCAGCCAATAAGAGGAGGAGTAGCTTCAGGTGGGTGAAGTTCACTTCTTGATCGACAAGGATTAACTTCTTTATAACAGTCCCATCTGGGCATAGCCTTTAGCTCTCTTTTTGGCTTTGGGACCTTGTCCCCAAAGCCATTGACACCACACACAGAGAGTTGGAAAAAGTAGCAAGAAAAGACTAGCATAGGTCCCCTTGTTCATTGTTAAATTAAGCCCTAGCTGGCCCTTAAACATTGCCTAGGACTGGTATCCCCATGTGTCCTTGCAGGTGTGTGCAAGACTAATTTAACCTAGATCTGGTTTTCAGTTACTGCATGTAGTACCAGTGTACCTTGTGGTAAGGCCTAGACATCTTGTGAACAGCCATATTTTGAGTTCTCTAATGTGGCTGTCAATGGCAAGGATAGGTACCAGCCTAATAACTATTGACTCCTATGTCAAGCCAAGCTGTCAATGTCAATGCCAATTCCCATACTATGCACATACAGGACCTGTACTAGAAGTTGAGTGGTCCAGGGTGGCTCTTGAAATCGCACAAGCCCGCCCAAAGACAAACTGTGAAGTCCAACTTGATTACCCCTCCCCACCCCACACACACATGCAAGAAACCACATGCAACAACCCTAAAATAATATGTTGCCAACACAAGTCCTCCTTATGCCCCCTCCTTCTCCTCCCTGTGCCCCCTCCTCCTCCTCCCTCTGCCCTCTCCTCCTCCTGCTCCCTCTGCCCTCTCCTCCCTCTGTCCTCTCCTCCTTCCTCTGCCCTCTCCTACCACCCCATCTTTCCCCTCCTCCCCCCTCTACCCCATTTTCCTCCTTCCTGTTACCTACTCCCCCTCTGCCCCCTCCTCCTCCCTCTGCCCTCCCTTCTCCCTCTGGCCCCCCTTCTCCCTCTGCCCCCTCCCTCTGCCCCTCCCTCTGGCTGCCAAGATGGCTGTCGAAAACTCAAGATTGTCTGATTTCCTTGTGTGATAAATGGATAATAGGGTTTTCTAGGATGTAGAATCCATTTTCAGGCTTAGATTTTCAATCCGGGAAATTTCCAAGATGGCTGCCAAGATGGCCACCAAAAACTCAAAATTGTCTGATTTCCTTGTGTGATACATGGATAGTAGGGTTTTCTGGGATGCAGAATCCATTTTCATGCTCAGATTTTCAATCCGGGAAATTTCCAAGATGGTTGCCAAGATGGCCGCCAAAAACTCAAGATTGTCTGATTTCCTTGTGTGATACATGGATAATAGGGTTTTCTAGGATGTAGAATCCATTTTCAGGCTTAGATTTTCAATCCGGGAAATTTCCAAGATGGCTGCCAAGATGGCCTCCAAAAACTATACCAGCAGCAGTAAAACCAATAAAAATCAAAAAGATTTAGCTAAGTGCATGTAAGTTAACTGACCATGCAGTATTGCTGCAAACCATCAGATATGAATTGCAGTAGAACCCTAGACACACCAAAAAGCATAAATCTATGCCCCTTCGTATTCTCACCTGTAGTTCATAACAATCCTATAAAAACCCAAAGCCACTACGGCTTTGCCGTAAAATCCTTGAATTTGTCCCCTTGTATAACATGTTATCCCAGGTTTAATGAAGCAGAAACAAAAAAATCACTGGGAAATCTAGACGCCTATGATCCTTTTCAGTAGGGATGGTTATTTTTATTGGAAATCCTATGCAGATTGCCCTATGACCATCTGAAACTCCTCATGTACACAAGACAAACAAGGGCAGGGTCCCTCAGGGTGGTAATGTTCCGGCAGTGTGTGTGATACACGCACCAGGTGGCAGCACGAGCTCTACCCGCAGCTGCATTGGGACCATTGACTTGGATGTCCAAGGGCTGGGGATGACTGAATGCCAAAGTCGTTAAGCAGAGAGACTTTGCACAACGTTTACTATATCCTCATTGATGCATCATTCCTATAGATCATATCGTGAAAGGTGGATTTGCGTACGACATATTCTGACTAGACACCATGTGCTTACTTGCAGAAAATGGCTAACAAATCCAGTACGTAAATTAAGCCAAAGCCGAATCGACAAAAATATGTTGGAAAAGCCGCTAGCAGACAGTACAAAACAACTCAAGGATAAGGAGCGGAAAGCAGGCAAATTCTTCAATAAAGTAAGTCACTGTTGTACAAATATGAACTTAGGACATTTCTGTTTTCAGAGATTAGAAATGTATAAATCGCATCATGGGTTTGTTGAAGAATGTCTTCAAAGGTGGGTAGGCTCCCCATGTCTCATTCGATAGTTTCCAATCACCATACCACAATACCTTGTATTTATATATACTTCTAGACTTCTTTTTCTAGAACTAGGGGACGTCTTCTAAGTAGGTTTATTGCAGTTATCATAGTTTAAAGGAAAAACAACTTATACACATCTCTCAAAGGGGGGGGGGGGTCGGCTCTAACATGATACGCCAATGGAGCTCTATGTAGAGGCTGCCATTTTGGTATGACAAACTCTTGTGCTCATTCTCGTCCTATGAGCGAGATTCTATGAGATTCTCAATGTCTGTGGGCAGCTTATCAGTGTTATCTTAGAGAAGACAGTGGAGATAAGGGATCAGCTGGGGGAGATAAAGGCCGCACAGGTGTGAACTAGCCCCCAGACAGGCTTCACTCAGTCATGGGTCACTGACTCTCCTCTCACTCTCCACACATTGTTGTCTTTCCTGCTTGGAGAGTGAGACATTTTTTTAAATTTTTATTTATTTCATATTTCAGATAAGAAATTAATACATTTGATTTGGTAGATGTATAGAATATGATTTAAAGATTATATGTATGTGTAGGGCCAGTTTTACGGTTACTATATTATTGCGGGTTCTGTTGGATGTTTTGCTGCGAACTCTGTCTGAACCCTTCAGTCTGCCGGCAGGTGGTAGCACCTGTCCCAGTCTTGGGGTATGGACAGAGGTCGCTATGGGCTTCAAGTCTGCTTGTGCGCGCGCAGGCTGGTTGCCTATAGGCGTCTAGCTGGATGCATTATCAACCAATGAGATAATTCCCTGGCCTTCACTGCGGAATCTTTAGGGTGCATTATGTAACAGCCTATACCCATTGTGATTGCTGTATCAGTGCTTATCTCGCCGGTTACCAGATCAAGCAATGGATGCGCCCACTGGGCGACCAGACTGACCCCTATACGGAACAGAGCCTATGCTGGTTCTAGAGGCATGTACCAGGAGGCTCAGGTAGTCGTGTGCCAAGCCTCCAGCAATGTGAATATTTTAAATCTTAGAGAAATAGAGCATTAAAACATCTGTGGCTAACCACATGTCAGTCAGAGTGTAATCAATGCATTGTCTCCCAATCAGGCTAAGACATTCACTTCAGAACTGAGACAATGGGGAGGTGAATGAAGTGATTAAGATAGGGGTGATTATCAGAGTTATTTGTGGCATAAATGCCGGCGTCCGGGAGAACTCGCTAGTTAGTGTTAGGCTAACTAATTCACTGCTCACACATCAGGCTACAAAGCTAACTTACCTGCAATCAGGTGCGGACGCTCATAGAGTCCAAAATGCTTTGTTGACTCAGGGTTCATACCCTGAGGCATATACGACGCCCAGCTTTTTCTGTTAGACGTTTTTTAGCCATTTTAGAATGCTTATAACTCAGTTTCTATTTCATTTAGAAACAATACAATAAAACAAAAGGATGGGCAACATTGGGGGACAAATATTTCCTTCAAAAAGTAAATCAATATCTCTTTCCTTCTAGTCACAAATCAACTACGATCTTTGGGTATTTTTTCTCTCTTTTCTGTAAACACTTATTAAAGTACTGTTAAATGACTACCCTCTAAATGAACTTTCCATAGGCTGCAAGGTTTAAAAAACATTGGAGCTGTGCCTCTACATGGGGTCCCACACTTTTGGCCGTGTCGCCGTGTCGATTTTTAGCAGGAGGGCCGTGTTGCTGGGTCGATTTTTATATATATAAAAATGTACTAAGGCTTTAAAAAGATGACTGTCTGTCGATTTTTAAAAGGGCCGTGTCGCCCATGTCGATTTTTAAAAGGGCCGTGTCGCACGTGTCGATTTTTACCCATGTAGAGGCACGGAGCTGATAGAAGTGCTCTTCTCAGCAAAGAAGTAGCATATTTCTATCTTTCTGGCATAAATTACCATCTAACATATTAAAATGCCATCCAACTAAGCTAAAATGCCCTCTATATTATTTAAATTACTTAAAGCAGCAACTCAACCTCTTCAGACCTCTTCCAACTCTAGCATGAATTTAATATTTATAGGACCATCATTTGTTTTTCTTTAAGACAGAGCAAAATAGCATAGCACATAAGGCCTCTCTAAAGCATAATGAATGGGTGAAAATACAGATATTAATTCCTCTATGGTAGGAAGGAAAGCCATCTCTGCAGGGGCCAATGCCAATATGACATCTTGTGGTTGAAGATGGAACTAAAATGGCTTAGTCATGTGTGGCTAGTACACTTAGAGCAATCAGTACACACTTATGGTGGAGGTCTACATACAACAAATAAATAGGGAAGTATATATAATGTATAATCTGCATGAATACACATGAAAACCCTATAATGCTTTCATTATGCATAAATAGCAGCATAGTGAGAGGTAGTTCACCTCAAGCCCAATAGGAGGCAGCGTGAAGTAGGTAACCTGAAGATCGTTATGTTATCCGGTTTACAGTTGGTTGACTGCTATTCTCACAGGAGGTATTTCACCTATTTTCATACAGAAAGAAGCACCCATATTATTTGTAAATCAACCTGTCCACATATGAGTCTGTGAAGATTGCTGACATGTCATTATCTAAAATTCGATGCTTGGAGCTCGAGTAGCTGCTTTAAATGAACTTCATATAATACCCTGTACATACCAAACACAAGGATCACTTTTAGTTCCCGTACCACCCGGCTTCTACATGGTGGCGCCATAGTCGTTTCTCGCGTACCTCGAGAACTCAGCGAGACAACACGAGAGTTGCCAGCGACAGCGTCAGGATAAAAGGAGTGCAGAGCAAAATTGTACCAGCCGTATCTCCGCCGTTTGTCGTCCGATCGACTCGCTTTTTGATAGGGACAAAAGGCGGTACATGCCGGCAGCCTGCAACTGTCGCCCACACCCACCTGCACACCCACACCCATCTGCTCTCCCACACCCATCTGCTCACCCACACCCACCTGCTGGCCTGAATTGGAATAACATACATGTATGACACATGACTTGAGGGTACTTTTTAACAAGGAATTCATTTCTGATGCCAGAATTGACCAATGAATGATTATAAGGGAGTACAATATCTAAGTACATAATACATAAGCTCCAGCTCCAGATTACCCTGAGTCATCTGTGAGGCCACTCACACGCTCAATCTTTGATTGTTGAAGTTTCGTTTAAAAAAACACCATTTTATTGCAACCTATACACTAGAATCGAACTGTGTCGATCTTGTTTTTTCATCTCGCATATTATTGTAGGAAATATAATTCGGACGAAAAGCAGGTTCAATACATATGCATAAACTATGAAGCACCTAATCAACAATACACTGTGAGAAGTGGCCTAAGTAGACTACATAAAGAGGCCCAGTACACGATTGTCCTACCATGTAGGTATGCTGTGTGCCACTAGGTGGCACCAACCCATAACATGTTAGAGCCTGATAAGGGAGGTCTACTGGGGCGGTATTACAGTAGTTTCTATAATGTAGCGTCTGTTATTCGTGTCCAATACTACATAGTAATGGGCACTAGTAGTTTAAATACAATGACCGTAGACCCCTAAATTCGACATGGCGACATGGGACATGAGCTTTAGTGGCATGAGAAAAGATTTGGGAGAGTGCATCAGAATGCACCATTTCAAGTCTAGATATTCAAAATGTTCTTGGATGGTGCTCCTTTGTTCTCTGCAGGCAGTGTAAGGAGCTTAGGTTCTAAAAATGCATCAGAATGCACCCTTTCGGCTCTAAAAATGTCAAAATTTTCTTGCTCCTAAGCCTAATAAACAATGTCACTTAGTGACACTAGTGACTTGTGACATGAGCCTTTCTTAAAATAGACATGCGACATCAAGGGTCCCAATACAGTACATGTGCTTTTATATCCAAGGCAGGGAGGCCGGACTGGGGGTTGTTCCGGGGCTTGTTGCGCACAGATAACAGCTGATAGGATGGGAACAAGCTTGTCCCTGGAAGCGGTTGTTACCCAGGGACAAGGACCCGTTCAGGGAGCCTTATGTGTCCTTATGTCCTTATAAGAGCATTTGACCGCAACCGGCGACATTAAAATGGTTGATGTGGACCCACTGGGTATTACTCTAGACTCCTACATCGTAGTAAAACCATTATTCATCACCGGTTATACATGCGGGTATGAGGGTATATATCTATTTCACATCTGAGTCCATCTGAAGTTGATGGCGAGGTAGATAAGGTGAGGTAATGCTAGCAGGGGGTTAGTGGCAGCAATGTCAGCCATCTGCAAACTAGGCTGTACATATGGCCGTAGCATTGACGCCTTTACACATGCCCTCCATAGCTAGTATAACAATACCTAATGCTATACTAGTAGCACTAGGTACCCCACTGTGGCCATCCTACAGACGGTAGTTCCCATTCACCACCACCGTCCTCCTGTGTGTGTGTGGGGGGGGGGGGGGGGGGGGGGGGGGCTGACCCGGAGAAGGCTTGTCTACGAGCCAGGATGGATGGGTGGACGGTGCAGGGTTCTCCCGCCGGGGGACGAGCCGTGTGGCGAGCCCTGCCTGACGGCCGCCGCAGCCGCCTGGATGGCTGTCGTGCTCCTCCCGCGGACGTCTTCAGGGCGTCTAGCTGCTGCACCTGGGGGGGGGGGGGTGTAACTTCTACAGCACAGCTAGCTGCTGCACCTGGGGGGGGGGGGGTAACTTCTACAGCACAGCTAGCTGCTGCACCTGGGGGGGGGTGTAACTTCTACAGCACAGCTAGCTGCTGCACCGGGGGGATGTAACTTCTACAGCACAGCTAGCTGCTGCACCTGGGGGGGGTGTAACTTCTACAGCACAGCTAGCTGCTGCACCGGGGGGGTAACTTCTACAGCACAGCTAGCTGCTGCACCGGGGGGGTAACTTCTACAGCACAGCTAGCTGCTGCACCTGGGGGGGGCTGTAACTTCTACAGCACAGCTAGCTGCTGCACCTGGGGGGGGGGTAACTTCTACAGCACAGCTAGCTGCTGCACCGGGGGGGGGGGGGTAACTTCTACAGCACAGCTAGCTGCTGCACCGGGGGGGGGGGGTAACTTCTACAGCACAGCTAGCTGCTGCACCGGGGGGGGGGGGGTAACTTCTACAACACAGCTAGCTGCTGCACCGGGGGGGGGGGGGTAACTTCTACAGCACAGCTAGCTGCTGCACCTGGGGGGGGATGTAACTTCTACAGCACAGCTAGCTGCTGCACCTGGGGGGGCTGTAACTTCTACAGCACAGCTAGCTGCTGCACCTGGGGGGGGGGGGGGGGTAACTTCTACAGCACAGCTAGCTGCTGCACCTGGGGGGGGGGATGTAACTTCTACAGCACAGCTAGCTGCTGCACCTGGGGGGGGGGCTGTAACTTCTACAGCACAGCTAGCTGCTGCACCTGGGGGGGGCTGTAACTTCTACAGCACAGCTAGCTGCTGCACCGGGGGGGGGGGTAACTTCTACAGCACAGCTAGCTGCTGCACCGGGGGGGATGTAACTTCTACAGCACAGCTAGCTGCTGCACCGGGGGGGGGGGGGGGGTAACTTCTACAGCACAGCTAGCTGCTGCACCTGGGGGGGGGGGGGGGGTAACTTCTACAGCACAGCTAGCTGCTGCACCTGGGGGGGGGGGGGGGGCTGTAACTTCTACAGCACAGCTAGCTGCTGCACCTGGGGGGGGGGGGTAACTTCTACAGCACAGCTAGCTGCTGCACCTGGGGGGGGGGGGGGTAACTTCTACAGCACAGCTAGCTGCTGCACCTGGGGGGGGGGGGTAACTTCTACAGCACAGCTAGCTGCTGCACCTGGGGGGGGGTAACTTCTACAGCACAGCTAGCTGCTGCACCTGGGGGGGGGGGGGTAACTTCTACAGCACAGCTAGCTGCTGCACCTGGGGGGGGGGGGTGTAACTTCTACAGCACAGCTAGCTGCTACACCGGGGGGGGGGGGGGTACCTATGACAACACTTACTAGGGAGATTTCATTTTGAAAACGTACCCTTGCTAGGCTACGCCACTTTAGGCCAAAGAGTCCTTGCTTTGGCGAGAAAATTTCGTACATTAGGTAAAAGGGGAACATTATGGGGGCCCAGTGGGCTCATTCTCCGGCACCACCCTATCAGAGTGTCCCTGGCTGGGACATGTAACCTAACACCCAGAGCGCCTGTGATGACCAGGACATTGAGAAAAGGAGAGGGACAGGGTCCCAGTGTAGGTTATGTAACAGGTCGATGTAAGAGACTGTGGTCGTGCCCTGCACTGGGCTTGTTATCTGTGATGGGCGGGGCACCACACAAGCCTTAGTCACAAGGGACGTTAGGTTCTACAGCATTGCTTCAACAGTAATACCACAGTACTTTGTTCACGGTGTTGTACCAGTGCAGAAGGGGCTCATCAAGGGATGTGTATTGCCTGATGCGTTGGTGGTCATTTATAGATGTCTGCCTAGATGCCCGTCTCTCTCTCTCCTTCCAGGGAAGTCTCTGTATAAGATTTTATCGTAATGTACTGCATTTGCTTGCCGCCGTACAGTCCTAAAGAGAGCTCAAGAGAGCTAAAGGGGGCTTCCACCTGTGCCTGGTGTCACTCTGCATGCACTACTTACAGTGGCCGAGCTAATACCCTGCTGCCCTCACCCCATGCTGCCCACCCCTAGCTGCCCACCCCTAGCTGCCATCGCCCTCTGCTGCCATCACCCCATACTGCTGCCCTCACCCCCTGCTGCCCTCACCCTCCGCTGCCCTCACCCCATACTGCTGCCATCGCCCTCTGCTGCCATCACCCCCTGCTGCCCTCACCCCATACTGCTGCCCTCACCCCATGCTGCTGCCCTCACCCCATACTGCTGCCCTCACCCCATGCTGCTGCCCTGACCCCATGCTGCCCTCACCCCATACTGCTGCCCTCACCCCCTGCTGCCCTCACCCCCTGCTGCCCTCACCCTCTGCTGCCCTCACCCCCTGCTGCCCTCACCCCATGCTGCTGCCCTCACCCCATACTGCTGCCCTCACCCCATGCTGCTGCCCTCACCCCATGCTGCCCTCACCCCATGCTGCTGCCCTCACCCCATGCTGCCCTCACCCCATACTGCTGCCCTCATCCTCTGCTGCCATCACCCCCTGCTGCCCTCACCCTCTACTGCCCTCACCCCACACTGCTGCCCTCACCCCACACTGCTGCCCTCATCCTCTGCTGCCCTCACCCCATACTGCTGCCCTCACCCTCTACTGCCCTCACCCCATACTGCTGCCCTCACCCCACACTGCTGCCCTCACCCCATGTGCGAATAGGTGGTGCCACCCCTTACCATCTAGAACACCATTAGCTGGACCACATGCCAATTTTTGGCGACATGGCGACACTTGCCCAGCCAATTAATTAAAAATACATTGTGAGAAGTGGCCAAAGTAGTAGTCTACTCAAAGAGGCCCAGTGCTATTTAGGCTGGCGATTTAGATCTGATGTGTGCCAACAGGTGGTGCCACCCCTTACCATCTTGGAACACTATTAGCTGGACCACATGTATTCACCGTTATACCACAGTTATCCACTTTAGGCACTCAAGCCAGTGCCTAAACCCCTAAACTGGATAACCATCAGGCATTAGCAGTGGATAACCGGACTGCTATGACGTCAGATGATGGGTTTTCATGATAAAAACAAGTTTAGGTTGAAATCAGATCAGATTTATTTCTCATATGTTAAAACTGTGGAATAATCGGAATAATACATGAATAAGTCAGCCCTTGTGCTAGCTTATTCATGTATTATTCCCTTACTACCTGGATGAGGCAATGTCGAAGTAGCCGTAAGTATCATCAGTATCTGTAAGTAGCAGATGATCACCTGTCCATGGGCAACACCCCCCCCCCCCCCCTATTTGGTGGTGCAGCAGCAGCAGCACTTGTGGCGGTGCAGCAGCTGCAGCAGCCACAGGAGGCGGCAGTAGCGGCGGTAGCAGCAGCCACCAGCCGGCCACCACAGCACCCTCCACCTGCACTGCAGCCCCCTCACATGTTCACACACGGGCCCAGTGGACCATGGCTGCCCTGACCCCCCTGCCGCCTTAGGGTCAGGCAGCCTGTGGACCAGGTATAACCAGAAGGGTGCTGGAGCTGTGTGTCACAGCCCCAGCAGCAGGTGTGGATGGAACAGCCTCCCTACAGCGGCAGCAGCAGCGGCAGTAACGGCAGCAGCAGCAGCAGCAGCAGCAGCTTCCACTGAATGCTGCAACAGTCGGCGGCCGTGGTGGCAGGCAGCAGCTACGGTGGTGGTGGTGACCACAGCAGGAGCAGCTATTTTGTTGATTCAGCATGTAACTGGGTGCAGGAGAAGGTGTTGGAGGAGGACTGAGACGGACCTGTGTCCAGTGGAGACAGGAGAGTGCTGGTCCTTTACACGGCCCGTCCCTGAGCAGCACGGACATTGAGCTGCTCACACCGCCCCAACCCCAGCAGCACGGATGGCGCCCTGTGCTTCCTGTAGTGGACCGTCTCCTTGTCTCCATTGTCGGAGGATGTTGACAGCTCGTGGCTGGAGTGCTCGTCCAGGGACAGGAGATGTGGACAGGAGGGTGGCCTGCTGAGCAGCTACAGCAGAAGTACTGAGTGCTTGAGGCGCTGTGTGAGCTGCTCATGGTGGGCACAGGGAGCAGCTCAGGGAGACAGGAGGCTGGCGGCTACCTACTCCTTGTACATGTTTGTTGAGCAGGCTAGTTGGAGCTAGCACATTGTACATGAGCAGCTCAGTGTGAGCCGATGGGGAGCAGGTGGTGAGAGCACCGAAGTGTGAGAGGTGTGGATAGGGCTGAGCGGTGTGACAGCGGGCCGGGGCTCGGTGACAGTGGGTGTGACAGTTGAGAGCTGCGGGCTGAGAGTGGTGCTGCTGGTGGAGCAGCCATGTAGGTGAGCTACCTCCCCTGTCTACCCAGCACACACAGCTCGCTGCTGTGGGGGTACACAGCTCCGTCCATGTAAGCAGCAGGGCACCAGCACAGCAGCCGGGCATCTCCAGGTAGTCGGCATTACGTAGTGCAGATACATGCATGTGTTGGGTCATTCGGACTTCAGCAATACATGACGGAACCCACCTGACACCATGTCAGCATAGCTATGGATCATTATCATAGTGTAACAAGATGCTTCCTGTCCAACACCTCTCACCAGTGTGATGTGTGATTTGCAGTGTGATATGGAGTGAAGTGTGCCATCCGGATATATGTAACTGCTATCTATTTACTGGCATGGGGAAAAATACGCCAGGATCGGCAGTGTCTAAATATGCCCGCTACCCCAGTACCTGTGATCCTCCCATGGATTAACCAGTCACATCACTGGATTCTATTTACTGCTGTAGCGTGATGGCCCCTGCAGAAAAATAGCCACCAGGGATTATAATCTAGCAATGGGCCACCCCCGCCCCAGTGGGCGTCTATAATATTGTGCCTGAAGGCAAAAGAAGATCAATATGATGTGTGTGTGAAAATTAGGTCAAAGGTCAACTAGATTTTAGGTCACCGGGGCTAGAGTTCATAGGTCAGAATTATAAATCATAAAAGGAAATTATATACATGTACCTTTCAAGTGTGATACTCTTCATACGTGTGTGTTTACGTGTTTATACCGGGTGTTTCCAATGTTAAAAATGATACATGTGTTTACTCTTCATCGTCAAGAAGATACTGTCCATAAATTATAAATACATTACCTTAAATCGGTATTGATTACAAGTATTGAATACTTTACCTCTTTGCTCTATGTATTCGTATTCGAAATGACAACAACTAGCTTGTCCGCTTTTTTTTATATTCATTACCTCTTGAAAAACAAAGGCAATTTTTTGTCTATTCGTCTAATTAATTAAGCTTGACTTTAATGAAACCAGCCGATGGCAGAGGCCTTTTGTTCTAAAGCTTAATTGGGACCGTCCTCCTTTGCATAATGGATGCGGATGCACTGTCCACAGTTTGGTAATCATGTTGCTGAGTTATGGGGACCAAATGTCTTTTTGAATATGAGAAATGTCTATTGATGTCTACATTGATTATAAAACTAGGCCTTGGGCCACACCTACTTTTGTACAAGTTATAATGGTGTCCTGCACAAGGGGACTGAGTTGGGAGGAGGGGTTCGGTGACTAGCTGACCAAAGAAATGGATACAACGGACGCTGCAGCTCTTCGTCTATTGTTGAGATTCATTGTTTATTGCTTTCTATGCCTAGTGTTTTCCCTCACAGAAAGTGCTGGTCTGCAAATTGCCATTAGTTCTGTATGGAAATAAAGCAGACATTGACTACTGTCTATTACGAGGCCTCCTGCTGCATTATATACTGACGGGCGGATGATGTCTAGATTATCCCTGTGCACTTTTTTGTTGAAAATTCCTCACCCTCAACCAGCCTATTGTCTGATTCTCTACCATGGTGACTGGGCCACCGAGGGAGTCATACACCGAGCTCAACGCGGGAGGGGAGTGTCTCCGAAAAAAAAAGTTGTACTGTGAGTCAGGAAATAATGGTGGGCCGAAGGCAGCAGAGATCTCACACTCATCTAATAATCTGTTCGCACGGACACACGGCGGTCGTAGCCATGCTTAAGGTCATGGTAAATATGTTTTTCACATGTACTTGTATCAGCAGTTAGACCTTTTCCTTAATTAAAACCACCCCAAAACTCATTAAAAACGAGCATCTGGGTAGAGAGATACATTGTACAATTGGATAACTATTAATCGCATAGAAAACAGTGCTTGAAAGGAAATTGGAACTGCATAATGCAGTAATATTCACGTTTTCCCTGTACTAATGTTAATTTAGGGTTAACATGCTGTGCCTGATGAATGATGGGCATGCATGTGGAACTCACGCAGCACTAAGGAAGGAATATGAACATGAATTATCATAAAAAGTCAAATCAGGATGATTCAATGTCATGGGTGTCTGCAAAGTTCAGTGCAGTGATTCCTATTGGTGAATCAGATTATACAACCTGCAGTTAACACAGGATTTGAGGGTAGCTTTGAACTAGGAATATGTTTCTGCTATTAGAATTAACAACTAATTCATTGTTCATGAAAAGAATTACAGCTTCAATCTTTCAATCACTTAATCACCCTGGCCTTGATTCATTTGTGGTAATCACATGTTAACATCTTTTTGCATTGATCGCATATCTATCCTTTACTAAGAAACAACTAAGAACCGTGCAATGGAATAGAAATCAATGCAATGAGCTGTAAACATGGAAGGCATTTTAAGACGGTGAGAGGATTATCCTGAGAAGTAGTATCGAGTAAAAGGCAGCCACCTATAGTACAGAGATCCAGGCCCGGTTGCGGCAGACACAGAATGATCAATACGAGATCAATACCCTATCAATGCAGCAGCCTAGGTTAGTCTGGGACTCCCTGTAGGGCTGGCTACAACCCGCTGATAGAGAATCAATACCTACAAATACGGCCATGTTGGGTTGTCTTAAAGCACCTGTTAACACATGTCCATCACCAGTATGCTGCCTCCCTCCCCTCCCCTCCTACTATGTGAGCCTCCCTACCCTCCCCCCCCTACTATGTAAGCCTCCCTCCACCACAACCTCCTACTATGTAAGCCTCCCTCCCCCCCCCCTCCTACTATGTAAGCATCCCTCCCCTCCCCCTCCTACTATGTAAGCCTCCCCCCCCTACTATGTAAGCCTCCCTCCCCCCCTCCTACTATGTAAGCCTCCCCCCCTCCCCCTCCTACTCTGTAAGCCTCCCTCCCCTCTCCCTCATACTCTGTAAGCCTCCCCCCTCCCCCTCCTACTATGTAAGCCTCCCCCCTCCCCCTCCTACTATGTAAGCCTCCCCCCCTCCCCCTCCTACTATGTAAGCCTCCCTCCCCTCTCCCTCATACTCTAAGCCTCCCCCCTCCCCTCCTACTATGTAAGCCTCCCTCCCCTCTCCCTCATACTCTGTAAGCCTCCCCCCTCCCCCTCCTACTATGTAAGCCTCCCCCCCTCCCCCTCCTACTCTGTAAGCCTCCTTCCCCTCCCCTCCTACTCTGTAAGCCTCCCTCCCGTCCCCTCCTACTATGTAAGCCTCCATCCCCTCCCCTCCTACTATGTAAGCCTCCCTCCCCTCCTACTATGTAAGCCTCCATCCCCTCCCCTCCTACTATGTAAGCCTCCATCCCCTCCCCCTCCTACTATGTAAGCCTCCCTCCCCTCCCCTCCTACTCTGTAAGCCTCCCTCCCCTCCCCTCCTACTATGTAAGCCTCCCTCCCCTCCCCCTCCTACTATGTAAGCCTCCCTCCCCTCCCCTCCTACTATGTAAGCCTCCCTCCCCTCCCCTCCTACTATGTAAGCCTCCCCCCCTCCCCCTCCTACTATGTAAGCCTCCCTCCCCTCCCCTCCTACTCTGTAAGCCTCCCCCCTCCCCTCCTACTATGTAAGCCTCCCTCCCCTCTCCCTCATACTCTGTAAGCCTCCCCCCTCCCCTCCTACTATGTAAGCCTCCCTCCCCTCTCCCTCATACTCTGTAAGCCTCCCCCCTCCCCCTCCTACTATGTAAGCCTCCCCCCTCCCCCTCATACTCTGTAAGCCTCCCCCCTCCCCCTCATACTCTATAAGCCTCCCCCCTCCCCCTCCTACTATGTAAGCCTCCCCCCTCCCCCTCCTACTATGTAAGCCTCCCTCCCCTCCCCTCCTACTATGTAAGCCTCCCTCCCCTCCCCTCCTACTATGTAAGCCTCCCTCCCCTCCCCTCCTACTATGTAAGCCTCCCCCCCCCTCCCCCTCCTACTATGTAAGCCTCCCTCCCCCCCTCCTACTATGTAAGCCTCCCCCCCTCCCCCTCCTACTATGTAAGCCTCCCTCCCCCCCCCTACTCTGTAAGCCTCCCTCCCCCCCCCTACTCTGTAAGCCTCCCTCCCCCCCCCCTACTCTGTAAGCCTCCCTCCCCCCCCCCTACTCTGTAAGCCTCCCTCCCCCCCCCCCCTACTCTGTAAGCCTGCTTCCTGTGGGTGTCGGGAGAGGGGGGGTTGCAGCAGCCTTCTCAGTCTCAAACCCTGCTCCCAGCTCCTACCATCATTTCATTATTGTGCCACGTTGCCATGACAACTTTATACATGTATCTCCTGGTCGTCCCTCCTTTACTGCTGGATTCCCCAACCGTTGCCATAGCAACGTTCATGGTCCTCATGGATTAGCCATTGGGATACTTTGTGATGTAGACTGTAGCATTGGATGATAATGTTATAGATACTTATAGAGTTCCGTGTGTATAACGTGAGTACCCCAAAGGATATGTATATGTAGTTATAGATAAAACTGCTACTCGTCTTTACCATCAGTTCCTGTCATTGTTAGGCTTAATAGCTCCTTCTGTACTGATAGTGCATCGGAAGCAGCTTTTTATTTTTTAAAAAAGGTCATCCCAGACCATAATCCTGAAAGGGTTAAATTATAAACTATATGCAGTTGTTACTGTTATGTTCTGAAAGGGTTTATTAAGCTATACATGGCTGTCATTATTATGTATCCAAAGGGTTGACAAACTAAACCAGTTGTTACTATTATGTTCCGGGGATCATGTATTTGTTATTATCTAGTAATAGCAGGGATCCCTCAGAATCTTGTTCCCTAAACCAAAATGTCCATTGGCTCCCTCCAACATGAAACGCACAAACTACAACAAAGGTCAAACACGGGTCAAATCCTCGCGCTGATGGTGAGACGCCTAGCGGTATGAACAGACAGTAAGATGTCAAACATGTGGCTGCTGCCTCTCACGTGACTTCTATTTTTGTACTCTGCTGTGTCTGAGGAAAGAACAAGTTGGTTATTATTGACATATCTCAGTTCTTGTCAGATCGTAGCTAAGACTGTCATTCCTTATTTTGTTGTTATTATTAAGAGATTATCTCTGATTCAAAGATGGAGAGCTCGTAGCTGCTTCTCCATATTATTCCCCGTACAGTATACATCGTGGGTTTAATCTGTGATTTAACAAGCAAACATGATGTGGACACGGCAAGGGAGCTTCAGAAGTGGTGATTATTTACCAATACGGAGGGGGGCAAACTTATTAACACCCGCTTTGATCTACAGTAATGCGCTGGCCTTTTAACCCCCTATGTTTTAAAGAAGTACCACTCCCTTACTACGACATGTATTGTGGTAACCTATGTGACTATACGGATTTCACCCTAACTAATCTGTGAAGGTCGTGAATCTAAATGTTAAATCAACTGTTTCCTATCAGTAATGTGGGACTAGACTAGCTTAGGTCATGAAAAGCAAGGAAGATTCACCGTACTATGAGAAGGTGTGTATTGATCAGTATTTTTAGGGCCTCTCAATTTATTAGAATAAAACAAATTGTTTGTTACTATGGTGTTAAATATTCACAAATGGTGCTGTCCCTGCCGAGAAGAAGCAGTATATTAGTTAGAAATGAAGAAGGTTATATTATGGATTACAGCAACCCTGATAATACAGCTACTAGATGTAATTCTTGGTACTGTTAGAATGTGTACGTGATAACACTAGTATATTAGCATATATCAGGAGTCTAAGTACAATATAGTGGAATCGTACTTCAACGGTTGTCGGCCCATTTTCGCCATAAAAGGATCAGCACTGGTTAAAATGTTTTCATACAAGATACCCAGGTACAACCATGCACTGTTATAAATAGTGTGTGAGGTGATTAATTGCCCCCAGGTCATGGCTGGAGGTAGGTGTGTAAGTGAGGGCACCCCACAGGCTGCACACACACACATACAGGGTGTCCAGGCCCCAGAGAGACGGCTGATGGTGCACAGTGGTGGTACACACGCAGCTAACTGTGTCACCTGTACGAGCCGTCACCTGTACGGACTGTCACCTGTACGAGCCGTCACCTGTACGGACTGTCACCGTACGGACTGTCACCTGTACGGACTGTCACCTGTACGAGCCGTCACCTGTACGAGCAGTCAACTGTGCAGACTGTCACCTGTACAAGCCGTCACCTGTACGAGCCGTCACCTGTGCAGACTGTCACCTGTACAAGCCGTCACCTGTACGAGCAGTCACCTGTACGGACTGTCACCTGTACGGACTGTCACCTGTACGAGCCGTCACCTGTACGGACTGTCACCTGTACGGACTCACCTGTACGAGCCGTCACCTGTACGAGCAGTCAACTGTACGGACTGTCACCTGTACGGACTGTCACCTGTACGAGCTGTCACCTGTACGAGCCGCCACCTGTACGAGCAGTCAACTGTACGGACTGTCACCTGTACGGACTGTCACCTGTATGGACTGTCACCTGTACGGACTGTCACCTGTATGGACTGTCACCTGTACGAGCCGTCACCTGTACGGACTGTCACCTGTACGGACTGTCACCTGTACGAGCCGTCACCTGTACGAGCAGTCAACTGTATGGACTGTCACCTGTATGGACTGTCACCTGTATGAGCTGTCACCTGTATGGACTGTCACCTGTACGGACTGTCACCTGTACGAGCCGTCACCTGTACGAGCCGTCACCTGTACGAGCAGTCACCTGTACGAGCCGTCACCTGTACGGACTGTCACCTGTACGAGCCGTCACCTGTACGGACTGTCACCTGTACGGACTGTCACCTGTACGAGCCGTCACCTGTATGGACTGTCACCTGTATGGACTGTCACCTGTACGGACTGTCACCTGTACGAGCCGTCACCTGTACGAGCAGTCAACTGTACGGACTGTCACCTGTACGGACTGTCACCTGTACGAGCTGTCACCTGTACGAGCCGCCACCTGTACGAGCAGTCAACTGTACGGACTGTCACCTGTACGGACTGTCACCTGTATGGACTGTCACCTGTACGAGCCGTCACCTGTACGGACTGTCACCTGTACGGACTGTCACCTGTACGAGCCGTCACCTGTACGAGCCGTCACCTGTATGGACTGTCACCTGTATGGACTGTCACCTGTATGAGCCGTCACCTGTATGGACTGTCACCTGTACGGACTGTCACCTGTACGAGCCGTCACCTGTACGAGCCGTCACCTGTACGAGCAGTCACCTGTACGAGCCGTCACCTGTACGGACTGTCACCTGTACGAGCCGTCACCTGTACGGACTGTCACCTGTACGGACTGTCACCTGTACGAGCCGTCACCTGTACGAGCTGTCACCTGTACGGACGGTCACCTGTACAAGCCGTCACCTGTACGGACTGTCACCTGTACGAGCTGCTTCGTAACACGGCTACTTTACCATATGACAAACGGCTGGCAGAGGAAACCAAAAAGTAGATCTCCGCAGATGAGGACTTGGCCAGATCCCACTGACAGACTTTGTCTGCTGGGTACGCACGGACAGGTCACATGGCCACCCTGGAGGGCTGAATATGGCATCCACTGTAGGAGATGACGAGTGGATCCCAGAGACTCCTCTAGCACAGCTATAGCCAAGGGCATTACGAGATATTATGTGTACATGGGTAGTGCGTATATTAGGATTGACGGAGAGGACTATTGTTATCAGATATAACGCGTGTGTATGTGACAGAACCTACCATAAACCTAGAGCAGACACTTATGGTGTCCATGAAATGTGTTACTGTTGTCAACTGCTGTTACCATTGCGTCGTTCAAAGATATATATTGTGAGATATCTATCAGTGTTACATGAGCATTGAAGGTATGGCTAACTAGATGTAGACCATGTATTGGATTACAGTGTATCGTATACTGCTATATATAGTATATTGTATGGAAGCATATAGAGGAGTATAATACATGTTTATACTTGAGACATAGTACAGGGTTGTTGGTAGTCGTTGGGAGAATTTGAGAATTGTGTAGTATAACTCCCAACTCACCACCCCCACTCGACCGGGACCAAAATCTAGTTGACCTATTCTGACCGACCCCCTGCCACTGCCATTGAAGTTTACACACACATATACCAAAATAACACTACGTAGAGGGCACCAACTCTCATGGCACATACATAGTCTGCACTGTCTAAGCAGACTGCACAGTGATGGAGAGTCAGTCTTCAATCATTTACATATGCAATACCACATGAATCTACATGAACATATGGGTATTCATATAGACACACTCATATGCATATAGCTATGTGGCAGTCAGTGAGAAAAAGAAACCTACAGAAACACAGTAACTTGTTGTTCAGAGAGAACAGTGACTTTGATCGTGCTCCATTGAAATGCTGGTGCATATTCATACATGCATGGCTACAAAAGCCTTTAGTGACATGCAGCATGCAGCATGACCAGGTGTGTGCGTATCCTGGTCTACATGGAGGACTGCCTGTACACCACGTCTGGTACCGGCTAAGGGGATTACAGAGATAACCTGACACCAGACCAGATAACAGGTTGATACCTGCGAGGTGGATCCACCAGTACAGCCTCGGCCTGCAGCCTGTAGAGACGTCTACCACAGACTACGTGTAGGCACCCCACCTACAGGCTACGTGTAGGCACCCCACCTACAGACTACGTGTAGGCACCCCACCTACAGGCTACGTGTAGGCACCCCACCTACAGACTACGTGTAGGCACCCCACCTACAGACTACGTGTAGGCACCCCACCTACAGACTACGTGTAGGCACCCCACCTACAGACTACGTGTAGGCACCCCACCTACAGACTACGTGTAGGCACCCCACCTACAGACTACGTGTAGGCACCCCACCTACAGGCTACGTGTAGGCACCTCCACCTACAGACTACGTGTAGGCACCCCACCTACAGACTACGTGTAGGCACCTCCACCTACAGACTACGTGTAGGCACCCCACCACACTGCCTGCTGACTGTACGCCCTGTCACACTGGCACACCGAGTCCTTGACTGTGTCTGCCACAGGGCACTGCCACTCAGCCCCCAGTGCCGCACTGGGAGGTGGAGCTGTGTACAGGTGGTGTGTACATGTAGCTGGGAACCATCAGGTGGTGTGCAGTATCAGGTACCACGGCTGTGTGATAACACGGCAAGAAGCACCCTGGAGGCTGTAACTTGGGGCGTCAGCACCTGCCGCCACCAGCCCTACTCACCTGTGGGGCTCCTCATGCAGCCAGCCAGCACAGGAGGTGCACCATGTACCCGGCAGGTACCAGCCGTACAGCCTTACAGTACAGGCGCTGCACCCTCCCGCTACAACCACCAGCCTGCAGGAGACAAGCAAGTGGTTTCTGAGCTACACGATATGTCCACAAGTAGGCCGGCTGGGGATGAATGTGCCTGCCGTACCTGGTGCCCACATGCTACCTCATTGTTTGGCCGATCTGTAAGGTGCTGGTGCTCCTGTTAGGGTAGAAGCTGTGTACAGGAACCCACAGCTATCTGTCACCCAGCTGATATGGCCGTCAGGGCCGTGAGTAAGAGCTGCACCTGTGGCATCAACTCCACCAGAGGAAGCGGCCTGCTGCTGCCATTTATAAACCACACGTGTCTAATGCAATCTGACATTGACATGCACTGACTCACAGCCAGCTTTATTGATACGTCCTTCCTTATGTACCACGTAGTGATAAGATTTGCTACACCTGCAGGAAGGTGTAAACTGTAGCGCCCTTCAGCTTATATGGGCAAATCCTACGTAGGTTAGCATTTGCCGAATAGAAAGAGAGACGAATTATAACTGGGGATACATTGCCCTGTACAGCAGAATGCTTCCATGAATCAGCGCATTGCTCAGTTGGTGTAACTTCCACAGAGGTGTCCGTGAGAGGACCTCCCAGAGACACTTCCACTACAAGCTCGGGTTTATCAGCAGTACAAGAGGCTGCAGCCTTTTGCTGCCAGCTCCACCAGCAACACAGTATTCCAAGCTGCTATACCTGTTCTACATGTCATTTATACTTTGCACATTCTTCTCTCGAATTAAGAAATGCTATCATAGCTTTTCACTGATTTTCCTGATAAGCTTGATTGACTTCTGAGGATTACTCTTTTTTTAAACTTCCAGTTGACGATGAATGGACAAAGTGTCTCTGATTAATCGAGTGCCTAGTCTTTCATGGACTGAGTGATTTGTTTCTGCTGTGAATCCATTCTGAAGTCTCCATGTTAGTCTTCCATGGCTAGTTGTATAATCTCAATTGACCTATTTAACATCCAATCAGAATTTCAGAATAATTTTGCTGCTGGTTTACCTATTCCGTTATATTCTATTTTCCATTACGTTCCACTCTTTGGCGTGGACCGTACTCTGTCATATTCCGCCATCTAATGAAATAATAACAGTAATAATTGCTCAATTCGCTATAGCACTACACATGCTTTCAAGAAAGACAAAGAACGCTCCTCTTGATGATAGCAGTTGCGTAAATAGAAAGGACGCTTGTGAAAGGACAGTTGTGAAAAGCAGCCAACCTAAGCTGACTAGTATACACAAAAAGGGCACACTCTGCATGCATGGAGTCCGGGCTATCTGTAGTTACCACAGGACGTAGCCCGTTGTGAAGGAGCAGCAGCAGAAGAGGGCGGGGAACCATACCCCCACCAACGTAACATGGGCAAGACACGGAAGAAGAGCAAGATTCTCCGATTCTTCTCCTGTCTCAGCAGCAAGGCCTCCGATGACGTCATAGAGGACTTTGAGAAGTCGTCGCCCCTGCCATCGTCCACGGCGGTGCGGGAGGTGGAGACGTCTAATGGCGGGGAGGGGCACCAGCCGGGGGGCGGGCGGGGCTCGGCCCGGGGGCGTGGGGGCTGCCCCAAGGACAGCAGCAGCAGTGGCGGCACGGGGTGTGAGGGCAGGGACGACTCCAACCCCTACGAGGAGGCGCTGCATACACCGGGAGATTTCAGGGTGAGGATGGCGTCCACGGGATCCATGATATTGTCCTGGGCTGCAGAACCCTCCCTGTCACCATCGACGGCTCCTCCCCAATACTTCAGGGTAATACCTCCACACCATCCCTCCTTATACCTTACCTGCTCAGTTAGCCTACCTGTAGCCTCCTCTATATAGGTTGCTCCCCACAAGGGCCTTGTGGTCGTCCCAGTAGTAGTCCTCGCACTCCTCCCTCTCCTCTCACCCAGGTGTTGTCCTCTGTTCTACCCACACCAGCTGGTCGCACAAGCGGCACACATGGACATTTCCATGTTGCTTTCTTGGTTTTGCTCTTCAGCATTTTACCCTCGTCAAGAATGTCCACCTTTGCAGAGTTTAGATGTCATTTCTTTTTTTCCTTTTCACTACATTTGAAAAGAAAACTGAAATGGCTATCTGCAGTAGTGATCATCACTTTCGGACGATATGTGTGCATGAATTTGTTCTGTTATTTTACTGACAAATTGTCGACTTTGTTACAGCAGTCCGAAATATCAGGGTAAAGCTTTAGCATTTAGAATTTTAAATATATTTGATGATAGCTAACTACAATATAAGCAGCATATTTGAAATAAAGCTAGTAAAAGTAAAATCTACCATTGATTTACCCTGCACCAATCTAAAATCCCTGTACCTGCTTTGATCCCAAATCCTGATCCCAAACCATCCTGACACTATCCCTACTTAGTCACCTCCATTAGAACAAGCTGCCACCCTCCTTCGCAACCATAGCCCAAACAACTTCTTACACCCATCCACCCCCCAGCCCACTACCCCACCACACCTCCACCCTCCCAGCCCACTACCCCACCACACCTCCACCCTCCCAGTCCACTACCCCACCACACCTCCACCCTCCCAGCCCACTACCCCACCACACCTCCACCCTCCCAGCCCACTACCCCACCACACCTCCACCCTCCCAGCCCACTACCCCACCACACCTCCACCCTCCCAGCCCACTACCCCACCACACCTCCACCCTCCCAGCCCACTACCCCACCACACCTCCACCCTCCCAGCCCACTACCCCACCACACCTCCACCCTCCCAGCCCACTACCCCACCACACCTCCACCCTCCCAGCCCACTACCCCACCACACCTCCACCCTCCCAGCCCACTACCCCACCACACCTCCACCCTCCCAGCCCACTACCCCACCACACCTCCACCCTCCCAGCCCACTACCCCACCACACCTCCACCCTCCCAGCCCACTACACCCATCTACTACACACATCCACACATCCAGCAAGCCCCACCTGCATTTCTGACAGGGAAGAGGTGCACAGGCGAGACTTGCAGGGTTTCTTCTGCCCTGCGGGTGGGAGGGGGGGGGGGTATGTATCTTACTAATGTAGATGTACATTGTTTATGTGTGTGTGATTCGATGGCATGTTGGCCGTAGTGCCTCCTGTATGTGACAGTCCTGTCTGTCCCCTCAAGATTACGTCACACCAACAATTCACCATGTCATGTTAATAATGGTGGAGAACATTGGTCTCTTTCTACTTGTCACTTAGAGTAATATTTTTGTGTTTAGTCATCCGACTTTGAGATGAAATTTCATTTTTATTATATTGCAGTATGAATTGCATTGACCTTAAGAAGACGCAGTGTCTGTATCTCAATAAGAACCATTTTAACATCGTTAAAACATGGCAAAGAATGCTAAAATTGAATATTTCACTTTCAGTTTTGAATGGCCCTTTCTAGGAGACCAGACTATATACAATGTCCCAAATGGTCTCATTGAAAAGATATTTTTGTTTTCGAACTACCCCTCCTAATACATTTAGCTGAACAGTGTGGCCTTGGTTGCCATGGCAATTGAGAAAGGGTTAACATTTTGAAATTTCAACATTTTAGAATGCTTGTGGCCATAGCAACCAGAGTCATCATTCTTTAATCAAATATTCACATTGTATGATGGCTTAGCTTTAAAGTGGTATCAAAATGGCCTTTGTGTGCCATTTGGTCATTGAAGAAATGTCAATTAATTAAAGGTGTAGATGAAATCTTTAACTTTTTACCTAAACGTTGTTACTACCGACATAAAAGTTACAGCTTTCTCACTATGTACCCATAAACCACCTTCCCTGTTCTAGCTCAGCCTCTGAACTGAGAAGTTTGTCATCAACTATTTGACATATTACCACCAGGATGATGCAATGGCAGTATGGTGTGAGTTGCATTTAGGCTGAAACAGGATGACATCGCCAATGGTTAAGGTGGTTTTTGAAATCGAAATTAGGAGAAAAAAACCTTGCGTATAAACCACACCCTAACTGTTAGCCAATCCTCTAAGCCACAGCGGCGATCTGACTTGCGTACCAGCTGCGGCTTCTATGCGAGGCTTTACGCGACCAATAAGTATCTGCTGGGCTGTTACTGATATTACCATGATGAGATGAGTAGCTTGTACCTGGGCTCTTATCTATGGGATGTTACCATGTTGAGAGTCTGTCCCGGGCTCTATGTTAGGGATGTTACTTGACAAGGGTCTGTACAGGGCTCTATGTTAGGGATGTTACTTGACAAGGGTCTGTACTGGGCTCTATGTTAGGGATGTTACTGTACTGGGCTCTATTTTAGGGATGTTACATGATGAGATGAGCAATCTGCACCTGGACTATCTGTTAAAGATGTCATACTGTTAGCATGATGATGAGACGAGTAACTAATATTACACAGGAGCAGCTGGACTGCAGTGAGCTGCTCGTAGACAATCCTCATCTGCCCACCTTATCTGTAGGTTAAGACAGCAGCTATAAATAGATGAGTTCACTTCAGATGCCTCTGAATAAGGTTTTATTAATAGAGCCTTCTCCCCTTGCCCATCATCACCTGTGACTACAGCATAGAGCACTAGAGGGAGGCAGAGCAGGGCAATGTCGGGGGAGGGGCAACGGGTCTGAATTTAGATCATCCCTTGTATGTTTGCCCATTAGACAGTATTTGATTTGATTCCCCGAGTAAGCAAGGGACATTAACAACAGTTCTTTGCAAAAATAAGTATTACCCATACAGTATACAATCAACTCTCATCTTTAAGTCATTTTTTTGCCTTCAGATGAATAAATCGAATAAAATGACAACATTGATAGCGGCAGCATAAACAACTCACAATTGTTAATAATTCTACAAATTGTTAACCATTTACAATATATCACCCTTACTAGAAAATCCATGAATCCCATATCAAGCTCATAGAAGGCTATAATATGAGAACAGCCTACCTCCCTTGGGTGAATGTCAATGTGCAGCTGGGTTCTAAAGGCGTTACAATCATGGTCTTTATAGTGAAAAGGTCTAGTTACCAAAGTGCAGGGTTGGGGCGTAAGCACACCACCAGACTAAACTAATAGTGGGTGGTTAGTTACGGCACGAATATCAATGAAGTTCCATGTAAAATCCACTGTTTAAGATATGTTAAAGTGAGGTGCATATATTAGGTAAGGTTACATGCATGATGGTGAGAGCAGGGCTCAAAACACCCGCCCCCGTTACTCTCATGTCTAGCTCATCACCTCAGCATGTCTAGCTGTTGGCTGCATTTTGTGTTGGCTAGCATTTCCCCATACACACTCAACATGAAGCAAGCAGGCTTCATATGTATTTGTGTAGTACAATAACAGGTGGGGCATCATGACATTGTCACACTAGCCAGTGTGCATGTATAGACAGGGGTATCCAGTTGAAGGCAACACTGTGTATTTAGATAGACCATATATACATGTATTCACATACAAAAATCTTATGGTGATTGAAAAAAGAAGGAGAGGGGAATGTGAAAATATCTCTCTATTTAAGGAATCTATATTTACAGATTTATATATATATTTACATGTACTTCTTAATGTTTAAATGTTATTATACTCGTCGAATTTAAAAACGGTGTTTGTTGTGCTTACTTGCAGAAAGGCAAAGAGGATCCACCTCTAGCGCAACAGGAGGACCTGGCAGAAGAGGTGAGTTGTGAAAAATCTTTTTTTTCAATCAAAATGAAGCTAATATAGCGAGTCGAGCTGTATTGACCAAATGCACAAAGTGTATGGTTGTGCTGCGTGCCTGATGTGCATGCAGCATGCGGTGTGGACGTGACGTGACGTGTGCGCCATGTTGTGTACACATCATTCCCACATATCACACACGCCGCTATACAAGTGAACAAAACTAAGACTAAACCATCTGTCACAATAATACATACACACCATCATCATCCATCATCATCATCATCATCATCATCATCATCATCATAATCGTTGTCAGAATTCCTTCCATGCCTGCTTTAATGGTTTATTGTTTGTACATGTATTGGTTAATTTAAGTTCTAACTATGTCTTAAGGCTTGCCTTCCCTTGGACGCTAGTACGAGTCTGTTTCCCAGTGCTAGTGGTATGTTGCACGCTACAAATGTACCTGTATGAGACGTGAGGACACGGTACTCAACAGCTGCTACGGCATGTGCTGCGGCCCTGTGCTGCCACCACGTGGGTACAACAGGATCTACAATTAGTGCCACAATCCTGCAGAAGGTGGCGGGTCAGAGCAGCATCATGTCATGTATGTTGTCTCTCAGTAGGAAGAGAAGGACACACCTGTGGAACATTAGACACAGATCACACACACACACACACACATGCGGCATAACGCACACACAGATAAGATATAACGTATGTAAAGATACAAACAACACACACACAGATGGCACATACTGAACACACAGATGTAACTCACCACTGAATACAGACTGATCACACAGGTCTGTGTGGCATTGGTTACATGTATGATTTACTTATCATACTACCTCATTGAACTTTCACCCACCATTCCCGAGCCCTAGCCATGGTATCCAGATGCCATCAGAGCCCTGGTGCTGTCACAGGAGAAGATGTTTGTATGCTAATTCATATCTACTCTTCAGTATTCTGCCTGCCCCAGTCGCCTTGTCACAGACTTTGGCTGCTGTTGGTGCACATGGAATGAGAGGGTTGCCATGGCAACATGAGCTGCTCTGTGGTGTGGGCAGGTTGGCCAGCTGAGAGGAGGAGTAAGTGTGAGGTGAGTGGACAGGTATGTGTGAAGAGTGTCACCAGGTTGCAATGGTTACTAGACTGCAGGACTGCTGCTGCTTCCTCCTGCAGAAGCAATCTTGTGGCAATTAAACAGACAATCCATATAAACCGCCCAGAGAACATGTAGGCAAACCTGCAACCAACACCTATAGTATGATATGGCCAACAACCCTACAGCCACTGTACAGCCAAAGCATAAATGAAATAAGCCTAACCAGCAGCCACCACACAGGAAACAGACTGAGATAAGCCTAACCAGCAGCCACCACACAGGAAACAGACTGAGATAAGCCTAACCAGCAGCCACCACACAGGAAACAGACTGAGATAGGCCTAACCAGCAGCCACCACGCAGGTAACAGACTGAGATAAGCCTAACCAGCAGCCACCACACAGGAAACAGACTGAGAAAGGCCTAACCAGCAGCCACTATGCAGGTAACAGACTGAGATAGGCCTAAGCCACCACGCAGGTAACAGACTGAGATAGGCCTAAGCCACCGCGCAGGTAACAGACTGAGATAGGCCTAAGCCACCGCGCAGGTAACAGACTGAGATAGGCCTAAGCCACCGCGCAGGTAACAGACTGAGATAGGCCTAAGCCACCGCGCAGGTAACAGACTGAGATAGGCCTAAGCCACCGCGCAGGTAACAGACTGAGATAGGCCTAAGCCACCGCGCAGGTAACAGACTGAGATAGGCCTAAGCCACCGCGCAGGTAACAGACTGAGATAGGCCTAAGCCACCGCGCAGGTAACAGACTGAGATAGGCCTAAGCCACCACGCAGGTAACAGACTGAGATAGGCCTAAGCCACCGCGCAGGTAACAGACTGAGATAGGCCTAAGCCACCACGCAGGTAACAGACTGAGATAGGCCTAAGCCACCGCGCAGGTAACAGACTGAGATAGGCCTAAGCCACCACGCAGGTAACAGACTGAGATAGGCCTAAGCCACCGCGCAGGTAACAGACTATGAGCTGCAGCAGGCTGCTGTTGGTGCCGCTCTTGGTGGTGGGTCCTGCCACGCCTGCCGTGCCAGGCCTCGGCCCGGTCATGTGTGTGACCAGCCCACAACAGGTGTCCCTGCTGCAGCCCGTCACAGGTAGGTAGTACACCTGCCTGCTGCCCACCCAGCAGCACACAGCAGCAGCATCACACACCTGCCCTGCTCAGACTCCGTCCTGGAGGAAAGCACTACCCACAGTCACCTCTTACTGCCGGCTTTAACAACACTCCAGTTAGGATATCCCGCAGGAGAGGCTACAGTGAATTGTGTGGAATACCTGGATTACGCTGGGTTTTGGATTGGAGACACTGAGGAGTATCCTGGCACACAAACAACAGCAGCAGCTTCTACAAGCAAAGGGAGGGCCTGGAGGAGTAAGGTATGGGAAGTACAGGGAGGAGTAAAGAACAGGTATGTAGAGGGGGGAGGAAGGAGGGCATAAATCCAGGGTCTACGTCGGAGGAAGAAGGGCATTAATCCAGGGTCTACGTCGGAGGAAGGGGGCATTAATCCAGGGTCTACGTCGGAGGAAGGGGGCATTAATCCAGGGTCTACGTCGGAGGAAGGGGGGCATTAATCCAGGGTCTACGTCGGAGGAAGGGGGGCATTAATCCAGGGTCTACGTCGGAGGAAGGGGGCATTAATCCAGGGTCTACGTCGGAGGAAGGGGGGCATTAATCCAGGCCCACTTGTTGTTTGTTTAGTGTGTGGTGGCAGGAGGTGGTCAGTTGGGTGGGGCACATGCACACCTGACAGTGGTTCTAGGGTGACATGGCTACCAACAGGTGAGAGGAGCATTCACGGCTGGTAGTTGGCGTTAGGTGGGCTCCTGTACGTACATCTAGGCCCACATGTACAAAACACAACTGATAAGATAGCCTTGCAGAGGAATGGGTAGGGTTGGCGTTTAATTCTTATCTGTGGGCAATACTTGTATTTTAGGTGCTGTCCATTAAACTGAATTTATAAGTGTCGCGCTGCCTCAGGAAATTAACATTGTTCAAAATGATGAAGCCTTAGATTACGTGTCTCCCTAAGACGAACTAGGGTATCCGTACAGCCATGAGCTTAACCACTAGATTTGATGTGGGATAGTTAGTGGTGTAGATGATTGCATAGAGCACCTGTGTGCCGCCACACCTGACACTGAGTCAGGGCTGCCTCACCACGCCCTACATGCAACACCTGAGCCGGCCATGCTACCTGCATCACACTCATCACCTCCATGACCACTCAGCCTGCTGTTGAGGAGGTGGAGGTGACGAGTGGGAGGCAGGGGGTCACAGGGAGCCCCTCACCACCTGCTATCACCTATCAGCTGGGGCATCCACTTCTAGTGCTAGGAAACTGGACACCTCTACTGTAGATTTGAATTTGAAAAGCTCAATCCTACTAGAGATATAAGTAGATATTTAATCAATCTGGAAGTTCATTCAGGAATAAACAGATATATTCAAGTAGGTCCAGCTGTGCTTTGTAGATGGAGTGGCTGTTGATTAAGCAGGGTGGTAATGAATTAGTAGGAGTGATAATGAAACAAGCGCATGCATATATACATGTAGCCCCTACCACCTGCACTGTATACGCTATCTGTAAAGGCATAATCACTGCTACATGGGCGACACCCACCTGTACATCATCACCTAACGTGTTGTCATTAATTCCAACACGGCAGTAACATGCAGGTGGACCATTGACATCATACCACGTACGTAAGGTACAGTAGCAAGTGCAATACATTGACTACCTTAGATGACAGTTATACAATACTATGGTCCCCTTTTATATGTTTTCTTCTTCGTTCTACATAATTAGAAATAAGAGAACTTTGAAAACATGTACATCTGTTATTGCTACGCAGTTGCAAAGGGTCTGGCTATAAGTATATATACATGTTTGTATAGGCAATGTAATAGAAAATGCATCTTTTTGCTGTTTATTTCTCAAATATATTAGAGCATAGTGTATCTCATGTTCAAATCATATTTTGAATATCTTTTAGAATTTGCATTGCATCGAGTTGATCCTGTGGTGTAATAGTGCGTGTTGTTGGTCCTTTCGCCTGCCAACAAAACACACAGTTCACCTGACCCGGTGCCATTGTCAGTGCACACCTACCTGCCAAATGCCACAGGCCATCGCTCACTCAGAGTTAAACACAACATGGCCCATCCCCACATGATCAAAGTCTGTTTACTAGCACATGATCCACAGTGCATTTTTAACAGCAAGTAGAATACGGCCTAAAAAGTTTTAACGTGAGTAGGCCCAGAGATAATTTACAAGAGAAAATCATCACTGGAGTGAATGAAATACAAATACAAAGTAAATATGTTGTAATTTGGCCAGGTTGTGTTGATGAGAGACTAGAGGCGGTGTTTTGTGCCGGGTGGCAGGAGCCTGTTTGCTGCTGCTGCCTCCTGCAGCTGACTCCTGCCGTGCTTATTACACATGGTGCTGCCTTATTAAGGCGTTCAGCAACACCAAACCCATTGTTTAAGCCACTCAGAACGCTTCTTTATTTACACAAGAGCACATCAAAGCTCCCATGCCATGTAAAGCTTTGCTGACAGCACGATTCCTTGAGATTTGAGAAAGGTTTTGCATGGGATTGACATGTTACCTTGTATACGTCTAAATGTCATACAGATTGTATTTTCACTCCTTCAGAACTGGTTATCAAGTACCTCGAATTTCACAGAGGTGGTTTGTGTGCCATTACTCAAAGTATCTAGAACCCTGTGTGACCTCAGTGCTGTGTAATTGAGCTGCTAGCCCTGCCTGAATCTGTAGGTGACCACACCCTGCTCCACCGGCCATACCTTGACCATCGCAGCTACAATACTGCTGTATACTAAAGCTGTTTTGACATGGCGCTCCTGACAGAAAATCTCATTCACGATAGACAAAGGGACATAATGAGGGTTTTTGGGGTGGTCTAACCGTGTTTGGATAGACCAAATTGGCCCGACCCTAGGATGCAAAACTTGAACGACCCTAGCATTTCTCCCCGATTTTGGGGATTCATTATTCTTGGCTTCGACATGCCTTGGTGATGACGTTACTGAAGCTGCTATAAATAGTAGTGTTGGTTGGAGCGTGTCGGGACTGCCCCAGTGTGCACTGTTGCTGTTGAGAGTGGACATGGCTGATTGATCTGTGTGGGCGCTGTAAGGACGGCACAGGGGGTGATGAGACCGCAGTCAGACCAGGCTGCAGTCTCCATCAGGACACGCACTCAGGTAGGCACACATCTACAACCGCATTCAACTAACTCATTTCGTTAGGTTGCTGGTTCCAAAATCCAGTATAACCCCGTGGCAGTCTCTCTATATAGCAAGCTCCAATTAAAGTTCTCTGGTCGACTGGCAAAACTAACATTGCATTTTAAACCCCCACAGGTAGTTGAGGTTTGCTCACATCATACAGAATTGGAAACGGTATGGGATTGTTGGTCATTTCCTGAGAATAATCTACCAGCTGTTAATATTGTATATGTATTAATTTTCCTGCAAAAAAGAAAATAGTTATATGTTATTTTACTCAATTATCAGTTCAGATAGAACTGCGGACCACTGATTAACCAGTTTACAATACATAAGTAGGTGCTTTTATTTTCTATTAATTTTTACATTGGTAGACCGTCATAGTTGACAGCTGTTGACCTAGTATCCCCCATCCACCACAACCCTCACTCCTCACCCATCCCCTCCAGCAACCATTCAGAACCACCACCTCTCCACTCACCTCTCCACTACCATCACCATGTGCTGTATATCAAGTACTATTTTGTACTAACACTATCCAACGTGCCAGAATTTTGTAATACTGATAATCTGTGATAAAATACAACATGTCTCATATGACTCTGCTCTGATCACAGTTTTGGATCCAGCTTAAACAGTGTTTCAATGGCGATGAAGTACCCATCAATTCTGGATCTTCGATCCTGATTGCTCAGCAATTAGCAACGGTAGGAAGATGATCTAAACAGTTCTGAAAAGCTCTCAACAAGCTTTACATGACTGGGCCAATACTCATATGTTTCAATCAAGTCCCAAGATTTATGCAAGTCCCTACATATGTTATATTAATACATGTACGAATGTTTAACTTCGATTGAAAGAAGAAATTCTTGACAATGACTTTTCCAAGCACTCCCTGTAGGTAATCGTGATGCCCATTTTCTGTAGCGAAAAAGATTTAAACCCGCAGGTCTCGGTACCCCTCCACCGACAGTCAGGGCGCAGTCGGGACAGGTACTCGGCCCTATTTATAGGAGAGCTGGGGCTTTAATTAAGTGACTCAGTGTGAGGGAGTAGCTCACAAGCCATCTGCTGCTCACTGCCTGCTCCCTCTGGTGGGCACTTGAGTTGTCACTTCCGGCTGGCAGGTGGAAGTGAATGTACTATTAAAGTCCCTCAATGCCACCAGCAGGCTCAGTCACCCCCTGTAGGCTCAGTCACCCCCTGTAGGCTCAGTCACCCCCTGCAGGCTCAGTCACCGGCTCAGTCACCCCCCTGCAGGCTCAGTCACCGGCTCAGTCACCCCCCTGCAGGCTCAGTCACCGGCTCAGTCACCCCCTGTAGGCTCAGTCACAGGCTCAGTCACCCCCTGTAGGCTCAGTCACCCCCTGTAGGCTCAGTCACCGGCTCAGTCACCCCCCTGCAGGCTCAGTCACCGGCTCAGTCACCCCCCTGCAGGCTCAGTCACAGGCTCAGTCACCCCCTGTAGGCTCAGTCACAGGCTCAGTCACCCCCTGTAGGCTCAGTCACAGGCTCAGTCACCCCCTGTAGGCTCAGTCACCCCCTGCAGACTCAGTCACCGGCTCGGTCACCCCCCTGCAGGCTCAGTCACCGGCTCAGTCACCCCCCTGCAGGCTCAGTCACCGGCTCAGTCACCCCCCTGCAGGCTCAGTCACAGGCTCAGTCACCCCCTGTAGGCTCAGTCACAGGCTCAGTCACCCCCTGTAGGCTCAGTCACAGGCTCAGTCACCCCCTGCAGGCTCAGTCACCGGCTCAGTCACCCCCCTGCAGGCTCAGTCACAGGCTCAGTCACCCCCTGTAGGCTCAGTCACAGGCTCAGTCACCCCCTGTAGGCTCAGTCACAGGCTCAGTCACCCCCTGCAGACTCAGTCACCCCCTGTAGGCTCAGTCACCCCCTGCAGGCTCAGTCACCGGCTCAGTCACCCCCCTGCAGGCTCAGTCACCCCCTGCAGGCTCAGTCACCGGCTCAGTCACCCCCCTGCAGGCTCAGTCACCGGCTCAGTCACCCCCCTGCAGGCTCAGTCACCGGCTCAGTCACCCCCCTGTAGGCTCAGTCACAGGCTCAGTCACCCCCTGTAGGCTCAGTCACAGGCTCAGTCACCCCCTGTAGGCTCAGTCACTCCCCCTGCAGTTGATGATTAGAGTGACTGAATTATCCAGTCACCCCTTATCACCTAGTAACTCCTAGAATCATTTATGAGCTGTTCAAATGTCATCCTTTTAGTAGGGTGCGGGATAACTGCAGGATAATGCCCAGCAGTTAGGTGGGCAAGGTAAGCAGGAAGTCCAACAAACTTACAACCTATATTTTAAGAAGCAAGGCAGAACAAAAACTGGTATGCCCTCCAAAAGGCTAGCCTCGATAGTTTTAAGCCCGCAATCTATCGCAAGACTAACTTAGACAGTGACCCAACACTCTACACCATGGCTTGCCAGGAACCCGGCCAGGAACAAGCTGTGTGGCGAGAGCAGAACCGGAACAGGAACTGATCGCTTGTGTCAGTGTGCACACAGTGATTGTGGGAACAAGCCCACACCAGTTAGACTTAGAGGGCTATACACAAGAAACGTCACAGTTGGGTGGCAGTGTGAAACATTACCCCTAACTGTCTTATTAAACTTATCATCTTGCTGGCGGGGTGACAGAGTATAGTTTGTATTGCCAAGTTCCTGGTCCAGAAGAGAAAGAAAGGAACGCAAAAAGGACAACAAAAAGCAAGAAGAGACGCAGAGGCATGACGTGTTGACCTAGCTGAGCATGCTGGCAGGTGTCACTGCCGGCGCCTGCAGGAGTTTTGGTATTGAGGTTATTCTGTGCAGCATACAGAGCCCCATACAGACGGCACAGCTCAGCTAAGGTAGGTGCAGGAGGTCTCTGTGAAGACGCCAGGCGTCTGTGTCAATAGCAGCATAGCGCTGTATGGGAAGGCACAGGGAGGGTGACCACGGGGCCGACGTGACAGGACAGGGTCTAGTTAGGGAGTGCTCATTTTTTAACAACAGGGGGGGGTGGTGGATTTGGGGGGGGGGGGTAAAAAATTTGGACCCCTTGACCGGGGGGGGGGTAAACATTTTAGACCCCTCTTGGGGGGGGTGAAAAAAATTCAACCTGTTTTGAGGGAAAAAGCCCGCCCGTTACTATGCTACAAAGGGGCGCGAACGCGCGCGATTTTCGGCCTGCCGGGGGGGGGGTAAAAAATTTCGACCCCTCTAGCGGGGGGGGGTGAAAAAATTTCGCGCGCTCCGCGCGAAATCTCACCGCCCCCCCCCCTGTTGTTAAAAAATGAGCACTCCCTTACCTTGGACAACTTATTACGGTTGGCTACATCTTGATATGTACAAGTGTGTGCTTGGTCTCACCATGGGGTGGTCGTACTGTGACCTACAGCGTTGTCTGTGTATTTTGTGAGTTCACATCCCCATAGTTTTTTAGTTAATCCATGTTCAATGAGATACATGTCTGACTGACTGAGTTGCCCAAAGACAGGTATCCAGACATGCTCAGGTTACCACACCCCTCCTTGTTGTCCTTAGTACATGTATATCGTTTCGTTTATGTATGCATTACCGGTATGGGGCCGCCCATACATCGGGTCATTATATTTGGATCACTAAGCACCCGTCCCCCCCGGCCCCCGGCGCGCCACCGCCGTCATTTTTGTCTATGTGAATGTACGATAGGCTGTAAGCCCCTCCTCCCCCTCCCGCAGCATCACGTGTGTTCAATCTCACAGCAGCTCCCTGGTAAGGGTACACCGTGTTGTTGGTGGTTTTTTTTTTTTTTTTTTTTTTTTTTTTTTTTTTGGGGGGGGGGGGGGTGCACCTAAGGGAGACCTGCTCCCTAGTACCCTTAGCTATCTCTGTCTTGAATCTACTAAGTACTGTAACTGTGTAGGAACAAAATGGCACCTGATATCAAGAAGATGTATGCACATATGAATATAATTTTTCTGAAATACTAGAAATACCACCACGCCTTACGGCTTATAGCTTTGGAGGTCTGATCACCCCGGCGCACATACAAGGCAGGCGCTTATTCAAAATCTATGCTTGGTGCATACATCTGTGAAATAACAGAAATACGGTAGTATTCTTCGAATTGCACGATACTGAGAGTTAGTTTTTTTTTTTTTTTTTTTTTTTTTTTCTATTTAACCGATCATCACATACAACAAGTGATACATGAAGGTCTTCCCGGTTAATTCTGCGGGGGTAATCGAGCCAGTAAAGTAGATACTCATAGTTTAACATACGCTTTAACAATTTTTGTTTCTGTCATAACAATGAACTAGAACAGAATTTCCTAAAATGTTAAAATGGCTGACATTGTGGCTCACTTGATTTGAAACAACCCTCTATACTTAGTGAAAATGCTGCTATCTTTAGATTTATGTGATGTACACCCAGTCACTGCGACCAATACGTCATGGGCTTCAACAATCCGGTTTGCTATGGTCATATGACCACCTAGTCTGAAAATGTGCCTTCAATGTCAGTGATTCGCTGCTATGCAGATGGGTGGATAGAGGGGTCTGATAATGGTTTGTAGACGGGGTGGGGTTTAGTAGAAGCACCTGTGTGGTGTGCGCCTTGTGCAGAGGTTATTCGAAGTTCTGTATGTCATGGTATACCTGAGAGGACTACATGGCACTTGCCAACTTATCATCATCCGTTTGTATTACCCTAAATACCAAGATATTTTGATTTGCAATTTACACAATACTGTATTGACTTTGAATGGTATTGTATTCCAATTCCCTGAGCAAGTCCTAGGCTGAAGGGCTGTGTTTGCAGTATTACTGCCATTGTGTTGGTTTGTGTTGAGTGAGGGGCCTAGGTCTGAATATCCACCCTATAACACACGTAGGGACGTAGGGACGAGTCCTTTATCACCGGGGGGGGGGGGGGCTTGGTGGATATGGGGGGGGGGGGGGGGGGAGCAGACTCGCTCAACCAGTACCCTTTTCCACCACAAGGGCTCCAAATGGGACTGGTGGGACTGCTATACTTAGATTGTTACTTCCTGTCAGGCTTTACACAGGAACGTGCCTCTACATGGGTACCTGCAATTTTGACTTGTCGCCGGGTCGAATTTTAGCAGTAGGGCAGTGGCATTGTGTCGATTTTTAGCTATATAAGAACAAAGAGAAAAACCCCTGTGGGTCGATTTTTATCCCCAATTTTCCTGTGTCCGTCGATTTTTAAAAGGGCCTAAAAGGGCCGTGTCGCCGTGAAAAGTTAGTGAAATAAGTTTTTTTTATATGAGTTTGCCCAGACTCTAATATTATATAGTCAGGGCCTGAGACGGGGGGGGGGGGTCACAAGGAAAAGAAAGCTCTCGGTGGGGGGGGGGGGGCAAAGCTTGAGAAGCCTCCATGCTCGGGGGTGGGCAAAATTAACTACGGTCCATTTAATCCCTTGCAACAACACATAATTGCATGCTACCGTATATATTTGGTTGGGGGTTAGATTCTTTTGCCATGTTGCCGTTGTTGGGAGAATCCACCAATACCCCCCTCCCCCCCCCCCCCCACCACCTGGTAATAAATGACTGGTCGCTTACGTTTGGTCTAAAATCTAAAACGTGTACGTACCCCCCCCCCCCCCCCCTTCCCCTTGATGTGGGATCCATGTGTGGGTAGGGCAGCGTGAGACGCCTGACCTATTTGTGAGCCGCGTTTAGTGCCACCTCCGACTCCATACAGATACAGCACCACTCTGACCTCGATAAACAAGTGCCCAGCCTCGGGGCTTGTCCCCATTCCTTCACATTCGCAGTTGTACAAATACTACCGGGGTATTCATGCTTGGAGTTTTCCTGTGTTTTTACGCCGACCCCAAAAAATCAAAAGAAATGAACAGATAATAATAAATAATAGTAACAGTGATAATGAGAATAGAATTTTCTGTTTTACAGACAGACTTATGGTGCCCCAAAGGCCAAACAGCCACACTGCTCAACACTGGTCTACTCTCATTCCCGAATCCTTGGTATTCTCCTGGGTCTGGGCAGTCCCAGCTGGTAGCTTGGAACCTGCGAATAAGAACAGGAAATGGAACCAGATAGTATGATGGTAAAACTACCATCAGACATTCTGGTTCCTTACCACTGGTTCCAAGCCACCAGCTGGGATTACCCAAACCCAGCAAAATCCCAAGTTCAAGGTAACCACTGTATAAACCAGAGCCTTCCTTCGGAACGAGAGCACACACTGCTCATGCTTGACAGAGTTCAAAGGTCAATCAATTCAATGCGATGAGCAGAGTAGTGCAGTGTGTACAGCACTCGTGCCTAGCAACATTAGCAGTGACAGCACTCCCACTCGTGCCACCACTTGCAGCACTCTGACAGGGAAAGTCCCCCACCCTGCCTGCCCCGCTAGCCGCCCCTACAGCTGTGTCTGGCTGTGTACTGCGGTCTGCTCGTCCTGGGGTAAGGAGGCTATCCAACCACCAGAATACCACAGCCGCCACCTGCACTGGCAGTTGCAGTGTTACACACACCCTTCCGACATCCTGGGGTGTCCTGAGGTGAAAGCCGGGGGTGGAAGCTGCATGGGCAGACGGCTGGAGGACTGAGGGAGCTGCCCTGAGGAGGAAGGGCTGACACAGGCGTACTGTGCACAGGGTGGCTGAGCAGCCAGCTACTGGTGGAGCCTGCTCTCAGGGTAGACATGTGGACGCTGTCGTGACTACTATACAGTCTAGTATGCACAGACGTGGTAAGGATCTACTGTCAGTACACCCTGGTACGCACCTCTCCTGAGGATCCAATCAGCAGACATTGTATCAGGGAGAGACCCAGGAGGGCTAGACTTGTGGTAAGCTCGGCTACCCCCAGGACACCCTCACCCCCTGTCACAGCAGGCACTGCCTCTCCTGTACACAGGGCGCCATGGTGTACATGATAGGACCTACATCATACTACACTCTACATGACCCCCATAACACAGACAGCAGGCTACAGCTCTAAGTCAGTGGTGTGTTGGCTGCGTTCCACTTGCCCCAGCAGCAGAAGAAGGGGCTGTGTGTCTGTTTGTGTAGACCTGGTCTGCCCGCTTCTTTCTGTATTTGCCCAGGGCTGAGGCCGGGCTGAGGTCTTATCGAGGCAGTCCACTCATGAACTGTCATATCATATAATACGGTACTTACTCTCCTACTTGTTCTACAGTCTGGTTTCACTACGGATTTGTACACACCCCGGGATACCATTGTCATCTAAGTTTGGAAACTGAACCTACCACGACCAACATACAAGCGCAAGCTGCCACTAGGAATCTCTTTTCATGTCCCATGACTCCACAAGGATGATCTCATCTGAATGGATTTCCCACGGTTTCCATCCTATTCCGCACTAGCAAGATGATCATAGTACAGCGCCATTTTGTCTGGTACCAGTGCTCTTTCCCCTCCTATTAAACTAAAGCAGCCAGCTGATTAGCTTAAGCTGGTACCTGTCATGTCTGAAATCTTGAGTTTTAGGAGCAATAAAACCTTTTCAGTCCGATCTTGGACGTACAATGATCCAGCTTCAGCTATAGGTCTCACAAGGTAAAATCACTGTATCCCGCTAGTGCGGAATAAGCCACACCAGTGATCTGACTAGCGTGCTAGCCGCTGGTTCTTCGCGAGAATTTACGGTAGTGATGTAGCTGTGCAGGTGTTTCCCACAATGGATAACTTGCACTAAGGAATAAGGAAGCCAATGTTTATCACTTAGACTAATTTACTTATTACACTACACGTGGCTTACCACTGAGAACAACCACAGGGGGTAATATTGTGAAGTGTCAGGGTGCTCGGTATTTGCAGGTGTAACAATAACTTACATGTGAAAACAAAATACAGTTCGTAAAATGAAGTAAAACATGATGTAGATGTTACAGACTGTGACATATACTTATGCCACATTTTTGTATATTTACCTGTCCCCATTTTCTAGTAACCACCCTCCAAGCGTTGAGCTGTCACATGTAGAACATGTGTGGGTAGAGGTAAGCATCATAGATAGACGTAAACATACGAATAAATGTCGAATATGCTTAAGTTGAGAATAGGACCTACTAGTAGACGTTTTATAAAAGAAATAGCAGGTGCTCATTGTCATGGGCACCCTGTGTGAGAGATTGTTGGATTAGCTGTGTAGTGTGCTGTGAGGATAGAGCTGTAAAGCACACACGCACACACACCCTCCCTGCCCAGGGAGATGTGGCTGTCCTGGATAAGCTTTATTACCTGAGTGTAAACACCTGGAGGCCTTAGCCCAGATCATGCAGCACGCACCCAGCCCCGGGGGTCAGTTCCCAAATAGCCATTTGTCAGGCGGCCCTGTGATGTCGGAATGGGATTAGGAACTGCGCCAACATACCTGCACATGTTGAGTGGACGGTTGGCGGGGTGCTATCAGTGAGATCCTGTCTTGCGCTGACAACATGCCTCATTGCAGTAAATGAGTTATGTCCGATTGAATGGAGATGCAACGTACTTTTAAGCTCCATACAATTATTTGTTAGGACCCTGCTTTCTATTTCTATAACACCCCAAGCTATATCTTAACTATCATCTGGCAGATGGTAGCCACCTGCCTTTTGGTAAATGTATATGGTATAGAACATCAACTGTTGGAATGGCACTAGGCCAAATTAAAAAAAAGTTTGTTTCGTTTCCGATCACCTGACCGGGTCTAGCAAAACAGTGCCGGGTCCCCCTTTTTTTTTTTTTTTCTAGAAAAAATTGCTATTTTCCAGTTTTTACGGTTTGTAAATCGGACAATTATTAAGGATTTTGCGGGAAAAACTCTAAAACCAGGCCCTAAAAAGGTGATAAGCAAAAAAGAAAAAAAAAATCCGTCCAGCCGGGTCTGCTTTGCCAGACCATGTTACCGGAAACCAACCTTTTTTTTATTTTGACCCTACCCGGGTAGTGTTGGTGGGGGCATGGGACGTGTTGAAGTATGAAGACAGGCGCTGGTGTGCAGCCTCCCCATAACTTTATGTGTATTCTGTTTAAAGCCCATATTTATCTTACATGTATACCAGATGATAACATTGCACCTCCATGTCACCGCTCATCTAGTGGCACTAGAGATGTTTTTTCTCATCTGCTTGCCTTTTGTAGGTTGGGTAATGCCCAGTAAACAAGTGGACATTTTGAGGCTGTAATCCCTGATTTGATTTGATTTTTTTATGGATAGTATATCAGTTTCTGTAGTTACCACAATGCTATTTTCCTCCAGCCCGTGTGGAAGCATTTCCCATGAATTTGTATGTTGATTAACATCAATTGGTGTGGGGAAATTATTATCAAATCTCTTGGAACATCTACCCTAGCATATATTTCAAGGACTATGCACCAAGGTCCTTATGGCTATTTGCATTTCTAGGAACAGACCTTCTTCAAGTTCTAGGAAGGGCCCCATATGGTGGGACTGCTGCTAGAATGCCAAGCAAGGACAACTGGGTGATCGTACTGACACCCGGCCTGTAGGTGCACCTGTACGAGGCCCTCACTGACACCCGGCCTGTAGGTGCACCTGTACGAGGCCCTCACTGACACCCTGCCTGTAGGTGCACCTGTACGAGGCCCTCACTGACACCCGGCCTGTAGGTGCACCTGTACGAGGCCCTCACTGACACCCTGCCTGTAGGTGCACCTGTACGAGGCCCTCACTGACACCCGGCCTGTAGGTGCACCTGTACGAGGCCCTCACTGACACCCGGCCTGTAGGTGCACCTGTACGAGGCCCTCACTGACACCCTGCCTGTAGGTGCACCTGTACGAGGCCCTCACTGACACCCTGCCTGTAGGTGCACCTGTACGAGGCCCTCACTGACACCCGGCCTGTAGGTGCACCTGTACGAGGCCCTCACTGACACCCTGCCTGTAGGTGCACCTGTACGAGGCCCTCACTGACACCCTGCCTGTAGGTGCACCTGTACGGGGCCCTCACTGACACCCTGCCTGTAGGTGCACCTGTACGAGGCCCTCACTGACACCCTGCCTGTAGGTGCACCTGTACGAGGCCCTCACTGACACCCGGCCTGTAGGTGCACCTGTACGAGGCCCTCACTGACACCCGGCCTGTAGGTGCACCTGTACGAGGCCCTCACTGACACCCTGCCTGTAGGTGCACCTGTACGAGGCCCTCACTGACACCCTGCCTGTAGGTGCACCTGTACGAGGCCCTCACTGACACCCTGCCTGTAGGTGCACCTGTACGAGGCCCTCACTGACACCCTGCCTGTAGGTGCACCTGTACGAGGCCCTCACTGACACCCGGCCTGTAGGTGCACCTGTACGAGGTCCTCACTGACACCCTGCCTGTAGGTGCACCTGTACGAGGCCCTCACTGACACCCTGCCTGTAGGTGCACCTGTACGAGGCCCTCACTGACACCCGGCCTGTAGGTGCACCTGTACGAGGCCCTCACTGACACCCGGCCTGTAGGTGCACCTGTACGAGGCCCTCACTAGATGCACTGATATGAAGACTGACACGGACAGCAAAGACATTGTCAGGCCCACCTGTGGTCAGCACAGATTCTGTCACAATAGCCGACAGCGCTGGTGGTCTAGTCATTAGTGTGTGACTAGAATAGAGCCTAGACACATTGAGAACATTGGCCCAGGTGGTGCACTGCAGTCAAGATGAATAAGGGGATTAATATGCGGGCCCGCACCTCCGAGCTGCGGAAAGCCTTCAAGAGGAGGAACTCTGGAAAATCGGTAAGAACTGCTGAGAATTAAGAAAGATGTGAAAGACACACTTCTAGTCAATTCCTTTATATGTATAGATAAGATTAGTACATACAGATAAGATTAGGCAGCTCATACTTTGATACGACTTGCCAGCATGGACATTGTAACAAGATAACTAACCCAACTCCATTCAAGTTGTGGACATTATCCATGACCCTTTTTCCGTGACTAGCAGTCTAGCCCTTCCCCAAACGTGATATTGAGTCACAGACTGTGATAGAGTGAGCACTATGGAATATTCCTATTTGCATTATCAACCTCTTTACCCAGTCTTGATAATAATATAGGAGATCGTGTGTGTATCACCATACACACGCCGTTCATGTATGTATATTTCGGTGTATACGTTATGGTTGATGGGTTATGTTCCTTTTGCAGATACATGTATATGTACGGCATGCATGTAGCACTACATGTACACAACATTTCCAGTAGAAACCCATCAGTTATACAGCTATTTTTGCTACTCTATACAGTCCAGCGACAAAGTGAGAAGGGACCAGCGACCCTCGGCCAGCGGCCACTGTTTTGATAGTTGTGCTTCTACATGGGTACCCATATTTTTGACTGTGTCGCCGTATCGATTTTTAGCAAGAAACGCCGTGTCGCCGTGTCAATTTTTATGTATGTAAGGTCGATTTTTATCCTTTATTTGTGTGTGTCTGTCGATTTCTAAAAGGGCCGTATCACACGTGTCAATGTTTACCCATGTAAAGGCACATATTTAGATAAGGCCGGTGTACGGCTCCCTATGTCTACCCCTCACACATATTTCTCACTAATCCATCCTCTGACCCAGTTGTGTCCACCTTCACCTAGGCTATATCAGCACCAGCTGTTATTACCAAAGAGGCGAGGCCAACCCTCCACCTAGTGTAGAGCCCCATACCACATGTCTTGGCATGAGATTACAACAGCGTCAGGGTGACTCGAATTGGTTAGCTTTGTCGCTGGACTGTAAAATGGTATTGTATTGTTACGGTTTCAAGAAGAAATTGTTGTGATTAAGATCGTGACAAATATAGTCCGACACATCTGGCGCTACTGCGCCAGACTGCAGCTACATAGAGATCCTATAGTGAGAGTAAAAAGGGTGTTTTTCTCATATATGTACTCACTGTCAGTCCCTCAAAATAGTCAATCATGTTCCCCAAAAGGTACTTCACATGTCCAGCACACTTATACTGCTGCAAACATGTCAATGTTAGTGTATGTCACACATGTTGATATCAACTGCAGGGAGAAGTGGTGGGAGGGGTGTCCCAGAGGAGTGGAATTGGCATCAAACAAAGCCAGTATTACAGATCTATTTATGCATTTGGAATACCTTGTGGATGGTGAACAGGTGGGAAAACATTGAGGGACATGTGGCTGGAAGCATTAGACTGAAGAGTGAATACTTCCATCAAAATAGCTACTCTGCCAGATTGGCAGAGTGACTTGGTTAGCCCAAAGGCACATGGTTTCTACCCCTGTTACAGGGGTAGAAGTGTCGAACTAGACAAATACGATTTAGGGTTTGGGGTAACTTTGCATCTCCGTGGGGTAAAAAATGGCAAAATGCACTTTGGGTTGGAAGCGCTTACTAGCCTTAGGTTTAATATCTTTCCCTGTTCAGTATGGGAAGTGAGTTTAGGGTGTGTTTGTGCCTTCAGGCATAATTATCAGTGACAAGGCATCCTGACCTAGACTTTACCATGTCTACCGTAACCCAGGCATCAGTAGTAAGGAAATAACATGTTGAAGCGCAATGGTGTATTAAAAAACACAGATAAAAACTGCTGACATTTACCATATTGCATGTTTTCTGTACATGCGGCATTACTGCACACTGTGTATCGTGTTTAGCGGGACTATAGAGCTGACTGTACATGTTGTATACACCGGGACGAGCTGCTCTGTGCTGCTCCATGGGAACCATTATCCCACAGCCCCCACTCACCATTTGGCCCCTGACCTGCCCCTTACCCAGCTCTATAGGCCATCCAACTACATGCTTCAATAGGGCAGGCTGCGCCAAGGGCCCTTCACTGTATGGGTCGATGAACTCTTATACATACTGGCAATGTACAGTCAGATCCCAAACCCCGCACTTCCAATACTTTCAGACACCATCCTCGTCAGTAAAAAACGCTGATAAGGGGTCAAACTTGTCAAACTATGGGACGTCGGACATTTCCCCCCCTACAGGCGGGACCTTCATGATGGGGGCATGAAGGAGTAGAATAACTTCATTGGGAGCCTTCCATAACACCAATGGGCATACCGGATTCGTAAAGGTGACAAAACTTAAGGGGTTACTTTGTGGACTCTTGTGATTGTCACTTACCGAGCTGTATTGGCAGCCGCTGCCCGTATGTGTGAGGCCAGGCTTTTTCCGGATAAAACTACTGTCTGATGGGTTTTTATTCATATGCTACATGCTAAACGCCATGGTTATCTATCTTCTACTAGACATGATTTTCAAGAATTTCTTTTCCTGCACCTCAACCCATTTACACCCCACCACAACATGATATAACCATGCACTTGTTATGTGTTAGATAGACTACACCTGGACCTGGTTCTTCCATATACCCACTGCCCCACCAGGTCGAGATGAGGTGTTATACACCGAGTCGCTGACCAGTGGGCAGTGGGTATGTGGGAGAACCAGGTCCAGGTGTAGTCTATCTGACTTAACCCTCGGGTATTCAATATACCCAACGTGTGAAGCCTTTGTCTTAGCTGTCCCCCGTGGGTTAAGTACTGTAGATGTGTAGATTTTCGCGTGTATAGATTTTCGCGATTTTGCTGAAAACAGTATTTAAATTCGCGTGGAAGATTGTAGTATACTGTATGACTATACTGTATAAATTTTCGATCTGTACATATTTTCGCGGATTTTAAAAATTTAGAAAATATCTACGTTTACAGTACGTTTGAATAGCAACGATTTCATACCATTGTTTTCTTCATCCTATCCCCTCGTATGGCCCTATACACTATAATTGTGCTATACACCGCCATATTCATAGTGGGGATGGTTCCCTGTAGTTATACATGGCCGCTGGCGGGTGCTCATTTTCTACTTATTGGCATTGATAGTAGGTAATGGCCAAGGCTGATGACAGTGTTAGACAGGGTGCTCTGCCGCCCCAATAACTCACACAACAGGCCTGTACCCTGTGTACGCCCCCCCCCCCCCCACTGGGTGCTGCAAGCCATGTAGGCCTATACCCCTGCCCCACTTCTATAGCAATATTTTGTGTGGCTCCGCCTTTGTGGCCATGTTAGTTCTGAGCTCGGAATTTCGTGTGAGACTTAGGCAGTGGCCAAACATCTACACACGATAGCTTGCAAGGAACAAGCTAAATGGCGAGAGCAGAACCGGAAGCGGAAATGACTGCCTGTATGAGTGTACACACAGTGGCTGCGGGAACAAGTCCACACCAGTTAGAGCGCTATACCGAGGTTGCAGGTTCCTTAGTAGGGGGCACCATTGCTTGATCTGGTAACCGGCGAGATAAGCAATGATACAGCAATCACAATGGGTACAGGCTGTTACATAATGCCCCCTAAGAATTCCGCAGTGAAGGCCAGGGAATTTTTTCATTGGTTGATAATGCAACCGGCTAGATGCCTATTGCACAGTGCTGCCGAGGCACTGCAGTGCACTAGAACGGATTTTGTTTCCTCAGATAGTCGGGGGCTACACCCACATATATCAAGCTAATCCCCTCCCCTCACACCTGGAACAAAGGAAATGTACCCGATAAAGGGTGCGAACAGGGGTGCTGATAAGAAAATTTACCAATAATGCACTGCTCTGGAGTCGGGGCCCTCGGGGGTCTAGGTCTCAGACAGGGAATTACTCCCCCACTATACTTTAATATAGCATGACATGCAATAAATTGTATTATAAGGAGGTATTGAAGGAAAAGTCTATCATACGTCACTACAATGAACCTTCATACATAATCTATTAAAGTATAAGGAGACTTTGTTCACGAAAATCTGAAATGCCACTCCCAAATGTCTACAAACCTCCATGACCGGCCAGTTCTGCAGTGAATAAATTCTTTTCAGACCCAACTCAGATAGACCCCAAAACAAAGGCCTTTACCTCCAAGAACCATGTTTTATTGCATGTCATATGATTTAGAATTTATATAGGGGCACCTGTGATTTTTAACAGAATTTTAGAAAATCCCCTAACTATTTTGACCACCCAGAACTCATCTGGTATTCTGTGCGGAGTCAGTCTTTCAGTAAGGATGCACCGACTGACCTCGGGGAATTCCCTATTTGAGACCTCTAACCACAATGCATTACTCTGAGTCAAGATGGCGGCCTCCATATCCTAACGATGTTGCAGAGGCACCGCACTGGTGGTGGACGTACGCAAAATGTAGGGAGGCGGGGGGGGGGGAGAGTACCGTAATGATTCTTTGAGTAGACTGAATATCTAGAGGCCTAAGTTTTAAGAAGTAGCTTACCAATATGTATGTATGCTTGTGAAACCATGTATCTACCAGGTCATCACTATGATCATTAGGCGCTACACATCAGTTTAGATTTTCCCCCAAAAATTTGGCCCTAGTTCAGACACAGTACAGAGACCAGACCAGAAATGAAGGTTTAATTCATGTTTACTTTGGATACCTACCCCAACAATAGCTCCAGGGGTCACCTGGTTGGAGGTCGCCTGAAGGTTAACTCAATTCTATACGCTAGTGGCATAGGGCATGTAGAAGGTGTTGCCGTTGGGCAGGTGAGGCTGTACTGGGTACTGAGGTGGTACCACATGACCTGGCTGGGTGTCACATGATGTATTCAGGTAGCCTCCTCCACACAGCAGCCCAGCTACATCGCCAACACACTCCAGCTCATTTACAACTTCAGACGCATGCTTCAATTATATACGTTTACTCGTGAGTAACTTTGGGTTATTTTGTTAGTCCATGATAGGCTAAGCATGGTTAGAATTTTTCGTACAACAGGATCAATATCGATACATCATTAATGCAACTAGAAGTTGGCACAGTGCAACATGTGCAAACGGCTGTGTGCCGAGGCAGTACTACTAGGTTTCCTGTTTAGATTTCGGGATATCATGTTTAAATAGTTCCACAAAAATGGTATAGTTAATAATTATATACAGAGGTTGCGTTATTTTCGGAACATCATCATTTCCTGGTGAAATACTAATGGTATGACCCACCATACAATCGGTGCAGATATGTGAACACATGTAAGACACGGCAGTCTACACCTATTCAGTGTCCAGGGTGGTGGTGCCAGCCCTATGTGTCACAGTCAGAACCCTACATAGGAGGGGGGGAGAGTACCGTACACCCCACATCCACCCAACTATCACCTCCGACTTATATATAGACACAAACAGGCCTTAAGGTTGGATTTGGCTAATCATAGGCCTTGTCCGACAATGAGGGATTTTAGTGGTATTGTGGATGCGTGCCTTGAGTGCAGGTTGTGAGTATTTGATGGAAAAAGAATCCCAGTTCTCCCCCCCCCCCCCGCCTCCATGTTCCCCTCCTCCCCACATCCACCACCCACCCAGTCACGCCGTGAGGGGGAGGTTACAGTCATAGGGGCACACCTCTCAGCAGTGGTCTGCAGAGGGGACTTCAAGACGGGTGTACTTTAGTTGTAGCCTACAAATGACCTTGGATATATTGATGACTTTTCAGGTATCTTACACATTGGAGCAGTGTTGCAGCATCTCTGGGTCCCAGGATATGAAGGCCGGGCATCAGCCTCACAACCTGGCAGCAGTGTACACACATGGAGACTGCTGGATGACTAAACCTTTACTGCTGAGAGACGCTCTACTCATGTGAGGCTAGAGAACTGACAGGTAAACCCTGTACCTCACATACAGAAGAATATACCAGAGTAAATAATAACAGCATACTGGGAGAGCGAAGCAGTTCGTGAAGATACATTATGGAACTGAGTCATAGCAAAGTGTATATAGAAGAACAATCTAATGAACAATCAGTCTCACAGAGAAGCAGCCAATGAACTATCAGCCTCACAGAGAAGCAGCCAATGCCAGGACACATCGCAAGGTTGTCAATGAGAAGAAGCGGAGATGTCGGAGAGCATGATGGGATACCACATTGGGCTCCTGCAGATTATATGTCGCTGCAACCGTCGGAAGCGTTCATATGAGGTGGCTGCAGCAGAGCGCCGACACTGGGTATACAACTTGGTGCATTCTTCTGGATTCCCTCTTTCCCCTGGCTTTCACACACATTGACATACTGAGATTCACATCAGGAGCTCATTGACCCTGCTTTCTAAATTAGTTTCTCATTATCAGTGCCACTGTCCTGCTTGATATCAAACAATCTGTAGTAAATACATAACCAAAGTTGTTATGATGAGGTGGTGGTGTTTCCTTGGAGTTAAGGAAGTGTGAAACAAATATACCAATTTACATTCAAAGAAGCAACTAATTCAAGTAGACGTTAGCCCATATTAGCCAGGTGCCACCAACCTGTCTGCCACAAGAATGCACTGGGGGTCAGCCGCCCAGCTGAATGTATGTGTGTTCCGTACGGAGGTTGTGGCTGCGCCATCGCTATTCACTTTTTGTCACACCATCTTCTGCATGTACAGAAGGTCCAGGATTTGTTGTGTAAGGAATTATGTTGTCCCCATGTCTGTCTTGTCAGTGTGTTGATGTGTTTGGGTATCCTCTGAGCTCTGTGCATCAGTTAGTGTAAGTATGGTTGGATTCTGGAGCAGGATAACTTCTTTACACTTTTCCAATCAGTAGGGTGGCCGGAAGGTCTGGCTAATCGTCCTGGCCGTATCTGATCCTATGTTAAATGACCCTTATTAGATGTCCTCTCATTTTGGCTAAAGAGTAGGTAAAGACTTTAAGTAACTTGGTAAATTGAGATATTGAATGGGTCGGTTATATATAAGTGGGCCTGGTGGTGCAGTAAAAAGACTTTATTGCATCACCAAAACAAAAGTTGTCTCGTAAATGTGAATATTAGGGCCCAGGGGTTGGCATATCTGAAAACCCTGGAGCCAAAACAGGACTGGTTGTAGCCAAGACAAGTATTGGAAGGATGTCCCGGGAAGGATGTGCAAAAAAAGGGCCTCCCCATGGGCATTTTTCACAAAGCGCAGCAGGGGTTGTGCCCCTAACCCCCCTCCTACCCCCACAGGAAAATTTCCGAAGTCTAGACTTAAAATGGTGTGTTCTGGTGCATTTTGGCACAAGATATATTATGGCTCCATTCTATAATTTTCCTCTTTTTATTGGGACTGGAACATTGTTTTTGGAGGAAAATGGTTTGGAAATTTTTGAAAATCTTTACCTAAAATGGTGCATGGGCCAGGGTTGGGTGTCAGAAAGGGAGCTTTGGGATCAGAAAGGGTCAGGTTGAATTGGGTATTATGAAGTAACAGAAGGGCCGCCAAGTTTCGGCATAAGGAAGGTCCAGATTTGGCTTCCAGTAATTGAGGGGTTTTCTCCCCCCTTTCTTTCATCTTTCTCCCTTTTTATGATTTTCAAGGGGGCAGGGCCTATGTCCCCCCCTCTCCAATTAATCCACCACTGGGCTGTTTTTAACAAGAGATTGCCCTAGATGGGGTTCACTTCACCATTGACTATGGATCTGGCAAGGGTTTTCATCAAACTCCCTAGATCTCAAAAAACAATCACAATGAACATGCTTTTTCAGATTAAAAAATTGCAAATTTTTTAAAATATTGAAGTCAAATAATGTTTTTTAATGCAATTTGAAAATGTATCATAACTTTGGTTCTAGTTGGGCGATTTACAAAATTCTTTCAGTTTTGGAAAGCTTGGGCTTATAGGGGGGTATTGTCGCCAATTTCAAGGTCAGTGTCGCCACTTTTTGGCGAAATGGCGATAGCTGCCCACCCCTGTTAGGGCTATTGGTAGACATAAACCAAGTGTATGTCATACGATTTTGTAAAAATGGTCCGGCCACCCTACAATCAGTCGTCACCATTGGCTAATCGTTGATGGTACCATTGTCCTAGTAACGTAATCATTGGTTAATTGTTGGCGGTACCATTGTCCTAGTAACGTAATCATTGGTTGATTGTTGATGGTACGTTTACCATTGTCCTAGTGTACCGTTTCATTTGTGTTAGAACTCTGACCATGTCCAATTTAACCATGAGCCATCTGTCAACTCATCCATTTAGTCATTGAACAAATTCATCAACAACAAAGTGGCATAATACAAAGACATAATAACTAAATGTAAACAAACCACAACCATTACAACAAAGCATGTTGAAATATCTACTTACCAATCACATTTTCATGTCATCGCATATTGACCAGATTCACCGGCCAAACATAACCATCGTAACATGTTGACCTAGTTTACTAACCAATCGCATTTTCTCTGGTTCCTCTTGCTATTCCAGGATGGTAGTGAAGCAAAGAACAAGGTAATTAGGTTGGGGCAGGTTATAGAGAGAAAAAAAGTACATAGGTAGTATGGAAGGCGCTATGTTATACCATCACGTGTATGGTATAACTCACAGACATTATACGATAATATACTATGCTATATTACACTTGTGGTGAAGTAGCCGTCCTGTTGCATGATAAATCAGGTGTGTATACTCTTTCAAAGTAGAGCGTAGTATTTTTCAATTTGAAAGAGCAGTTGCATCCAAAACATATTGTAGATTGTTACAGATGTATGCATTTCAAGAAATGCTAAGGCATACAACCAGCAAAACTTTGAGGTTCTGCACACCTGATAGAATATGCTTTCAGTGTATAAACCCCTTTCTTTAAGAACTACAAGATGCCTTTCACATCTTCTGGCTCACAAAGGCCCTGGGAACACGATGTCATGTATTTTATTCCTATTAAATCACTCTTACACTAATGAATATGCATGATTCCTAAATCATTTATGAATCAACAAGTTTGATTTATACAATATAAACTACGTTCCTTTCTAAAACACTACTGCAATAGCTATATATATATTACTGCATGAATTCGCACCACTATTGATATTTGGGAGGAGTTCTGATATAAGACCAGTAGAATATACATAATAACAATTTTCTGCACACCTAATGGGTAAGGTTCCCAGCAATAGCCAAAGTAGATGTTGTCAAAGTATGCAATATCTATACCGACGCTTTCACTGTTGACATGTGGGAAACCATCCCTTCGTACTGAGCCTCTTGTCCGCGTCCATATAAGTGTTCATCGTATTTCAACAAGAATACTTGCTGAACTATTACTGGAAAAACAGACATAATAGTAAAGAAATTCACCATAGTGTATAAGGCCTTTGACCCTATTCGCTTACATATTCCATTAATCCACATACATCAAATAGAAATATTATGCTAGTTTTCATATATGACAGTAGACATCCGGGTTAAGTTAAGGATAGAATTGTAAGAATTATGAAATTCGAGAACAAACATTGAATATGGCCGACATCCTTCGGATCTATCACTATATATATATATATATATATATATATATATATATATATATATATATATATATATATATATACATATATATACATATATATTATATTATATATATATATACCTATATATACATATATATATATATATATATATATATATATATATACATATATATATATACATATATAAATAATGTGTGTGTTCCTTAATGGATAATCAAATAAATATTTATTCATGAACCTCTTGAAATAGAGTCTTTCTAATACTACAAGAAAGTAAAAGCTATAGTAGATATCTTGAAATTGTCACCTGTTAATAAAATTGTGGCATCAATGGTTATGAACAGATTGCCACCTAACAACTCTTCTTCCCTGAGTTTACCCAACGGAAAAATGTACAGGATTTTCTTTCCTTGAATCGGAATTGTAGATTTTAAACAATAGTGATTGTGGAAGAGATTGTAGAAGCTGTTAACAGTAAATGCCATGCGTGTTGTAGCTGTATGTCGCAGCTGTGCTACTGTATGATGAATGACGTCAGAGTGAGTAGGGTGATACAGTAAACACGGACTTACCCATGCTCTGAACCTTTATATCTACAGGAGCAGCTTGAGACCCCGGTTGAGACGGCTGCAGTCACTCCGATCAGCACGCCGACCCGCGACCCAGTGGTACCTGCTGAGGAGGAGGTGGAGGAGAATATAGAAATGCCACCTCCCATGAAGGAGATCCACACCATGCTGCCCTCACAACCCACCGGCTCACAGGAGAATGTAGTAAGTTGCTTCTAACATAAGTCATCATTCGTGGCTCAGCATAACAACTGATATATATAGTACAATAATATGTAAGTGTAATCTAAGTGGATTCTATGAAGCCAAGGTATGCTTAGTATTTATTTTATGTTTTTTATTTTATTTTATTTATTTTTTGGTCCGACGACCTAACCGTCATTAGAAGTGGTTACACTGTGCAGGAAAGTTCATATCCTTAGCTCTGTCAAAAATATGTTATTATTTATGTTTAAATTGCATTACAGTGCCGTATCTGTGATCTCATTATTACCACTTTAGTACTGTACTAAACTTGCAAAATCCGTCATATGAGCTGCACCATGAGTTTGGGAAAATCCTATAATCCACACTGGGTTTCCGTGGCTTCTATGCGAGAATTAAATGTGTATATGTAGAGATATGTGTAGATTTGTAAATAGTATTCTATTTCATCTATTCTTGCGCTGTCTTCATGGCTAATTTCATTTTTTCAGTCTTTAACATTAAAACCGGATCCTGCAGCAACGAGCGCAGATTTAGCAGTGGCTATAGAAAATATGATGAAAACGCGAAAGGTGAGATATTTTATGAAATTACCCAAAGTAAATAACTGTGTATAATCATTTAGATTCTAGTAGATAGTCAGAACGTATATGTAACAAATAGATAATAGTGAACAAAACACAGCCGATCTTTTTAAAAAATAATCATGTGTAATAAAAAAAAGAAATTATTCTTAGCTCCTTTCTATATGATTTAAACAATGTTTACAAACTATGTTGCTGGATACGAAATCCACTGTACAGTGTGCACACTGTGACTCAATGCTGTATGCCTGCATGGCGTTACTCACTACTGTACATCATTGCAGACACCGGAGACGCCGGGCAGCTCCTTAGAAGGTGCAGGGGAGCCAGACGACAACCAGTCTATCTCTGAAATCTCGCCTGCTGACAAGTCACAGGAGGAGACGCCTCGAGAAAAGTACCTACGGAAGAGGGGCTTTGTGATACAAGAGTTGATATCCACAGAACGGGACTACGTCAAGGACCTGGGACTGGTCGTAGATGTAAGCACTATTCTCTTCAGATACACTAATGATGATGCAATATTACATTGTAAGCTCGCACAGGCACCGTCACGCCGAGCGTCATAGTTTAGGTACTTTGTACACTCAATAGTGAATAAACGAGGGTATAATGAATCTATATTTGGTAATGGATGAACGTGTTTGCCAATAGTTGAGCGTTTCTCAAGCTGATATGCTTTTCTTTGGCAAGAGCTAATGTAATGAAATGTTGATGGTGTGATGATAAAGATTTTGAAAAACCTTGCAGGGTTATATCGCTGCAATGAACGAAGGCCCGTTACCAGAAGGCATGGACAATAATAAGGACCGGAAAGTTATTGGAAACATTGAACAGATATATGAATGGCACCGCGAGTAAGTTGGCTACCAGAGATAATCTACCAGATAGTCGAGTAGTTTGATGGATATAGCGTACATCTTTTTTTTTCAACTAACTTAAAATAAAGAATATTAAGTAGTTTGATGGGTTTACAGTGCATTTGCTGAATAACTACCAGGTCTGACATGAGATTCAACAAGTGTATACAAGTGTAGGTTGTGGTCAATACATTTAAATGTACTCTGTAAATACTACTGCCTTTAGTGTTGTCTGTAATTATGATCTCTCAAAGGGAGCGATAATATTCAGAGTTAACCACTTTTTACAACTTACAACATATGGCTTTTATCCTAATTTTTGAACAGCACTTTCACATCCGAGTTAGAGAAATGTGCAAAGGAGCCGGAAAGATTGGGTGGAATTTTCATCCGATTAGTGAGTATACTTTGAATCTGGTATGTACATTAAAAAAAGGTGATAAAGAAGACGGCATGTATACACTGTACTGTAATTAATCGTTGTACAGTTCTTGGAAGTCCATAGAAGTAATATATACATTTTAGGGAGTGACTCTCATCCTACCCCAAAATGACACCATAGTTTCAATTTCGCTGGTTTTGAATTTTCAGGAAAAACGCCTTTACTCCATATATGTCAAGTACTGCCAAAATAAACCAACTTCAGAACACATAGTAGCTGACTACTTTGACTATTTTGAGGTAAGTCTCTCCATTTCCTAGGTTTGATATCTAAGTCTATGCTTACGCAGATTCTATTATGTACATTCCCTCTGCCATGTCCTGTCATCTTATTATAGATTGTGAGTGAGACTGAGATCCACTAGATAAAATTAGTACATAAGATTGAACACTTGATGAAGACTTCAATGAGTACATTGTTATACGATGTTACAGAGGCATTAATCATCAAAATGGTATAGGAACGAATCATTTAGTTAACAACAAGAAAATTTAATCCAACCTGTGTTATCTTTGACCATGAGTGATGTAAACATTATTAAGACACCAGTCCACATTGACAGCTAATGCAGCAGTACTCTTTGTGTTTACTTGACAATAGGAGTTGCGACAACGATTTGGTCATCGGTTAGGATTCCCGGATCTTTTGATAAAGCCGGTGCAGAGAATAATGAAGTACCAACTGCTGCTGAAGGTAAAGTGACATTTAGTTCTAGCCAGTGATTTTAAACAAAGTCTAAAAACAGTTCTTGTAAATGTTGTCAATGTTACTTGTACGTTCATAATAAACAAACCATATTCCGATTATGTTTAGGAAAGACAGTACACATGTATACAGTGCCAGAATATCAATTCTAAATCAGAAACTCAGCCCCAATGTAACTTTGCTTTTAGGTAAGATAATTTTCAAAGATAATTTGAGCACCCCAACGTAATCATTAAGGCAATACTGGGCAATTTAAAAGTACATGGTATTCTAATTTTTAAAGTAAGTAGTGCCTTCCACACTGTAGGAGATTCTGAAGTACACAGAAAAAGCTGGGGACGATACAAAAGACCTACTGCGGGCAGTTGAAGTAATGAAAATTGTACCGAAAGCTGCCAATGACATGATGAGCATGGGCCGGCTCCAGGGCTACACAGTTAACATAGCTGCCACTGGCAAACTCCTACTGCATGTAAGTACACACGGTTAACATGGCAGTCACTGGCAACTTTCTATCACATAGTGGAGTAGAACTTTTGATGCAGTCATCGCTTGCCATTTATGTTACTGTAAGGACAATGTCGGTGGATTGACCTACCGAAACAGTAGGTGCTAATTCAGATGGTTAATTGCACCTTTTAACAGAACAGGTCCTAATATGACCTTATCTTCTTTTTTAAACTAGAATTAACTTCAAACTGCTATTGCTATAGGACAAATTGCTAGTGTTACTTCATATATTGTTTTGTGCTAAAATCATGTTAATGTGGGACAACGTTTTGTTTTTCAGGATACACTGATGGTTATGGAGATCAGTCCCAAAATCAAACCTACAGACCAAAAGTTCCGGGAACGAAAAGTGTTCCTCTTTGAACAAATAGTAATCATCTCAGAAGAAGTGGACAAGAAGAAGAGTGACTTGTGCAGTTCAAGCTTCATCTTTAAAAATAACCTTATGGTAAGGAGCAGTGGAAGTAGCATTTCACTGTTAGTGTTAGCAAACGGTCTGTATGCTGTTATTGTAGTTGTACAAATTAAGTTGTACATAGCCCTCTGCCGTGAAGGCTATTTCTGACTGTTGTCCCGTTTTGTTGTGTGGCATAAGAGCAGAAAAATGAAAGGGTAGTTTATTGGTCCATATCCCACAGTGCATTGCGTGACAAGATTATGGTGGGTGAAAGGGTGCGCTTTCGTCTGCCGTGGACCCCACTAGGTCCAAATGAAGAATCATAAAGAATTATTGTCCAGTATGCTATTACCAATCACCCATCTTAGTTACAAGGGAAGATGCATGGCGATTTATAACTGTATGTTGACCTGAAAGTTCAAGGACTCACTTCTAATATATGGCTGCTTTCATCAGTAAAGGCCTGTCTTCTTAACCAGTTCATTATATCCTGAGCCCGATCCTTGGCAATAATTTTCATCTTAAGACATATTTGGTATTTAGCATGATATGCTTATAATTGCAGGTGAACAAGATGGGCTTCAATGAGAAGGGCGGTACGGGGGAGGCTCTGACCTTCACGCTGACAGACAAGTCGCCGGGAGGTACCCTCGTGCTGCACTTGCAGGCGCTCTCTACTGACATCTACCAGAGTTGGTGCTCACAAATCCGCTCCATCCTCGATATGCAGAAGGACCTCATGTCCGGTAAGTTGCCATTCCATCAACGTTTACTATCCCTGCTTCGCTAAACATGCGCATTATCTAAATGTTGCTTCTTGAAATGCGCTTTTGCACTAAATGTGCTGCCTTCTTTTGTTATTTCAACCACAGAGTTTCATGCAGAACCACCAAGGGTTGTTTCATGAAGTTTCAATTATCTATAATTTTCGCAGACAGAATTGCATTTAAGTATGCATAATAACACAAAGAAACGTACAAGAGATTGTGGTTTTGCAGAATTCTGTGGATTGAAGGTAGAGAGAAAGATAGTTTTGGGATTCTATGCCGTATTCAAGGCACAGATCATATTCACTACTTCTTTTCTTTTTTTGCATGTTAGGATTAGATGACACAGTTGTCCTTTTCAGTCCAATTCCCTACCTACCCGACCTGGCAGATGGGATATATTTCCAATCAATTCAATTCTTTCGCTTTTGAGGCAGCATTGTTTCAAACCACCAGAGTTGATATTGATTTTAAACATGAGAAATGTAGAATGTTGAGAATTCCATGACTCTACGACCCGGTATAAGAGCTAGTGATGTGGTAATTATCATCAGTAAAACATCCTAACACTGTTTGGTGTACTTATTTTTTCAGGTAAGTTATTTGATTCAGCCTTTGGTTTTGTTTGTTGGTTGTTCTTGTTGTTCGCCACTGTTGTTTTATTCATTTCATGCTAATTTCAATAATTCTAAATTTCTTCTTTTGAGATTTTTTAAGATTGTTCCCATTTAATATCTCTAAGAATTAACCGTCTGAAACTCTTAAGCCAGAACAAGCTGGGGGGGTCTTCCAATTTTCGCAATAACTGTCTAGAAAAATGTTACATCAACCACTTTACAAATAGTATAGTTGCATGGAGCTTTATAAGTGTATGTATTTCCATTTCATGCAGTTAATTTCCATAGTTCAGCTACTTAGGTCTATTCATGCCAGATCTAATCAATTTAATCATTTTTGCTGTTCAATCTACACATGTTTGGAACATGTCCACAATCGATGAACACTTTATAAAAGCTATGAAATGCTGCATTGATAGCAATAAACTATTTTTCAAATTCATCATAACATAATGAATCTATCTATATAAAACGCCAATATTTCACAAATATTCAAATTATAGAATATCAACATTGTCAAGTAAAAGGACAGGGAGATGCTAATTTGATTGCTGTTTTTGAACACCTGGTGATATTGGTGCTGCAAATTGTGTATCTTGTAAAACGCTGAGCACCGTATGTTTTACTGATGGTCACATCAATGTATCTGTGGTTCACAGTTAGTTTCTTTGATAAACTTATGTGTTCTATGGTAATTGTAATCCTGACTTTTTGTGTTCGAAAAACAGTGTGAAGAAATTGGTGAACCAGAGTTAACGTTGGTGTGGCCTGAGTTGTAGTGATGTGACGTACCACCCTCTCACTTGTCTTTATCAATCCCATGTTTTTCAGCACTGCAGTATCCGATTTCATACCAAAAGGAGCTTACAAAAGAATCGTGAGTAGCAGATATTAAAACAAAAATGAAAAAGACAAACTTCCCCAATTGTGTCCAGAAAATACTTTCTCAGAGATGGAGAATACATGTCTCTTTTACAGTCTATGTTAAACATCACTATTTGTGTTCCTGAAGTTAAAGAGACTTTGTTGAACAGGATGGGTCATTATGAGACATCCCACTCTGAGGTCAACAGGATACAGTGTCTGTTCGTTGCATATTATAGGATGAGGCACGACTTTTCCCCCTGCATCCAGTGAAAAATGTGTTCGTACAAGTCAATAATTACTGAGCCTGTGAGAAAGTTGGGACTTGGCGCTGGACTATTATTGTCAACAACAATTTTCGAAAGGTTCCCTCAGTTCGAAAATACATCCTGTATATTTATTGCTGGTACAGTTTTATTATCCCATTGCTGATGTGACAGTAACCTTACTTGTAGTGATAATATTATTCATGATAATAAAGTTTTAAGTTATTGGTGCCACTGAAAGGTCAGAGACCATTGTACATAGAAAAGAAGACGCAAAAGTTGCGAGAGGAATACAGCGATTGAATGATAATATTGCTGAGACTGTTCATAATGTGTATAGAAAAGTGTTGTTGTGGTGCGTTTCATAAGCCTAGTCCAGGGCAGTCCCAACTTTCAGTGAGATAGAAAGTTGTTGATTGATTGAAGTTCCCCAGTCAAATGCCAGCTGAGTGTTCATCATTATAAGGCGTATGGAGGTTCCGACATACTACAATAAGAAAATGCCTGTCTGTTATTGTATATGGGGGGGGGGGGGGGGGGTACGCAACAAAAGAACCAGGGGAAGAAAACTGTCAACTTTGTCATGATTTTACAGTTACCGTGGTTACAACTCTGATTCCCAGGTCTCTAGAGCGGAGAGGCCTGTTGCCTCAAATTATGTTGGATTGTTACATGCGTCAATCTATAATCTACTGCGGTAGTTAACCATATACAAACCATATGCAAGACGTCATACAATTTCTAAGGCTAGGTCCGACTTGTGAGGTTCTGTTTTTTTACACCAAGTGTATATATAGAGTGTAAATAGAGTATATGTCTATGTTTTTCCAACCAATCACATGTCTCCCTCTGTACAGCACAGAAACTATTGTTGTGCTGCTCAATGGCATAAATTTGCATGAGACCCAATGAATGGTTATGTATTATAAGAGGCTATCAAAAGGAGGCTCTCATCACCTAAACTAGTTTGCCCCATGTTATATTATGTAAGGCGTCTTATACAGTATTAAAAAAACATCACAAACATGGCATGGACTTGTTGTTGTTCCTTCCTCAATTGCTAGTGGTCAGTTGTGGTCACATGTTCCCTTTCCTTAATTGTTATTCACTGGTTCCTGTGATCACATGGCCGTATTTCAAAGATAGCACCACCAACCACCGTTTTTTGAATTTCTCTAAATAGGATTAAAATTGTTGTTTGTCACATAGAATTCGTCAGTTTTGGAGTCATTTTAAGATATGGTATACCAAATACTGTGAGCTCAACAATTTTCTCTGTATATTCTTTACTTATGTTCATGCCAATACGAAACATTTGAACCTGTGCTAATATGGACAAAGCATGTCTGGTGTGCCGACCTGGCTGAGTGCTTTTGTGAAAGTAGAGCTACATAAAAAGTTTAGCTTCAGGAGGCAAGTCATGTCTATTAATTATATATACATACATAGCAATGATAAGGAAGAACCTTTCACCGACATCATTTGTTTTTTAACAACAGGACATTTTAAACAGTGTTGGTTGTGCTGTCTCCTTTGGTTCGGTAATATGTAGATTTAGCAAAGTATAGTCAGTACCTAAAGCTAGTAGATGAGTAAACGAATGGCATAGATTTTATACTAACAATGGCAGAGATTTGAAGCATCTACTCTTTTTCTCTCCTCACTAATATTCTTTTTAGTGTTTGGGTTTTAAAGATATCCCCAACAAAATTATATCAGCAACTTTTACGGTTTAATATACTAACCAACTGTAGTGAAAAACTATGAGAAGAAAGGAAAATGTGATAAGTAAATATAAATGAAACAAAGTAAAATTGCACAAGGACCGATAACCCAGATGGAAGAACAATTTGGTCCATGACCATCACGGAAAGTATAATTCTATCTAATATGGTAGTACTTTATTTCATTTGGTATTCTTCATTTTCATACATCCCAGTGTTTTATAGAAAAGTTTTCCTTGTTTTTTCTTGTATTACCTGGCATTTTTAGATACAATGCAAAACCATTCATTTTCTTCTTTAGAGGATGTTTAATTTGAGAAATTCTGTGTTAGAATATTTTCCTTTGTTACATATCTAGCGACTGTTTCCTTCTACTGCAGTCATTGTTGCATTAAGGTTTTGCAAAAATTTCATTAATCCCTTTTTTTTTTAATTTCATAGTACTAGCTTTAGAGTCTGAATTAATGGCAATCTGCACCACCAGGGGTAGACATTAACGCTAGCCCGGGAGTCACTGGTCGGTTATTTTGTGTCTGGGCCCATAGCTTTCTTCAAAATTACCTTCCCATGGGCCTAGATGGCCCACACGGAAATTCACAACACATTGGGTGAATATACCTAATGAGTATACGCATGTAATACATCGTTTGAAAGAAAGATTTGAGCAAATGAGACACTTTGTTTTCGTTTTAACAAAGATAATTCAGGAACATGTATGATTTTCTCTTTGAAAACTCTTTGAAAATGGCCCACTGCTGAGAAAGTTAGAGTCTACTCCTGACCGCCCCAAAATCCTCCACATGGCACCCTGTAACCTCTAACCAACTTTGTATGTGTTGTGTTTTCTTTGTTTTTATTATGGAACTATTGTGTTTTGTGCGTGACTATAGTATATGCATTCTTTGTTTTTGCTGATATTGTTTTCCCCACGTACACCTGTTTATGTTACCTTGTTATTGTACAATTGGATGTATCAAAGTTTCATTCAAAGAACTCCTTTCGTCAGAAATGTAAGAGTTACATAATTGATATACTGCTCCCATGTTATAACATACCTCTTTCGTAGGGGGGAATGTTTAAGTTGCTGTGGGATAGATTTTTGCTCTTGTATAAAGGTGGATCATGCCTGGAGCTCCCCTACGCTACACCACCTCACAACTTCCGTACATGAAAGAGGTGAAACTGCTATAATTACCAAAACAAACGAAAGCAATGGGAAATGAACATTATTTTGAGATCAAGATAATTTTAAACAGATCATACTAATGTGTTGCCATTCTATGATGATTATGTGTGTTTGTTGAATTCATGCACATCAACACACCCTATTTTTATGATGATTTCTGTCGAGAGTTTGGTCTTATCTAAATACCGTAAAATCTTGCGTATAAGTCGGGGCTTATACTTGAATCAAAACCAGCTTTAATATGATACCAAACTCTGAGTTATTAAAAGCTGAAACAACAGGCTTATTTCATTTAGTATCACAATCAATTTATTAAGAGATATTCCAATTATTAAGGTTTCCAGACCTATTTGAAATGGGGTAGTACACTAAAATTTGGGATTTTTCTAGAAAAATAGTGAAATTCAAACTTTGGAATGTTCTGTAGAGCTTAATTGGAATATCACTTAAAGAAAAAAACGGCTCTCAGTAATCATGTCCATATAAATTTCTAATCATTAGACACGCATTATATACCTTATTTCTGTACTGTAACCATGCTAGAAGCACAAAAAAAACAACCAAAATGAACGTTTTTGGAACAAAAACGTTCCAAATATACCAAAAAATCATGAATTTGGAAAAAATCTCATAAATATGAATTTTCCCGTTGCAATGGTGTATGATATGTCTGAATTAAACAGAAAAGAGCCAAAATATGCACCTACAAAAATTGCAAATACGTACAAAAAAAAGACGTTGATAGAGGCTTTAAGTGCAGCATTGTTGAAGCATGATATTATGTAGCGGAGGCTAACAATGTAAAGGGGGGGGGGGTTGGTGTGGTGACCAATACCTTGTCTGAAACTTCTATTAGGGTAATCTGAAGGTGCTGATTCTGAATCTGCCTCGTGTAAAGTGATATCTTTGTCGCAACAAGGTCAAATTCAAGGTCAAAGGTCATGATTTGGTGTAAGGTTAAGACTGAACCAGTTTAAGCAGAGCAATAGCAGTTAAAGCAAATAGTTTATTCTATTTCATTTACAATGACACGTTATGGTACTATATCAATAGTATGACTAAGACAATACGGGAGTAAGACCTTGAATTTGAGCTTGTTGCGAAACAGATATCTGTTTCCACAGAGCAGATTCGGAATCAGCACCCTCAAAATACCCTAGAACAACACTCAGACAAAGTATTGGTCTCCACACCAACCTAAAGTCATATATCAACATTTGGTCATCCTGGACCCCTAAGTATAATATGTTTTTTAACAGAAGAGTCTTCATGAGTTAAATTCGGATTTAACAAACCTGGTTAAGATCATAAAAATATATAAGCTGAATAAAGGACCAATAGATAGATAGATATTGGGGAAAACTACACGAGAAGACGAGAAACGATGAACCAGACTCAAAGTCAAGCAGATGTCACATGAAATGGAAAAGAAGGAAATAATTGACTTACCAAATTGTGCAAGTCTGAATATGTAAGTAGGCTTTACCTTGAGTGCGATAAATGATGGGGTAATGTATAAACTAGGTTAAGATTATGAGTATTGATATTAGATACCCAATTCCAATATAGATACCAGGGTATGTGTGCCGATATTCATATTAAAGGCGCACTGAACCCACTACATCATTTGCGTACAAAACTCGGCAGGGTTAGGTCCTGGGTTCAGTGCGCCTTTAACACCTAATAATCACTGAGACAGCTACAAAGTTTGTTCATTACAATAATATCCACTTACTTACAGGTGCAATATAATTCAGTATTTCTGAGAACCGCCACTTTCATATCCATGTATTTGGCTACATTTGTATTTTAATATTGAACATTGACTATTACCGGTAATAGACTTATGTATAGGCCTATAGCATAATAACCTCAACAATATCAATAAGAAAAAAAATAGATGGATGCTACTCCCTTTCCGAAATAGAATGTCACCCCAGTTTAGGAGTACATGTATGGTCCCGTGGCATTCCTAGTGTGAAGAACTCTATGGACATCTCAGTAACAAATGTTGTTCACCACCATACATGGATATCGGAAAAGCTATTACATATGCCACACTGCCAACAAATCGTTGCGCAGAGGCGTAGGAAGCAAATCTTCATTGGGGGGGCCCAGGGGGGCCCACTCCTACCAACTTTATGAATCGGTTTTTATGCATGATGTATCATACACACACTTATATTAGATTGTATGGAAAAGTAGTATTTGCGGCCCCTTTAGTTCTAATTTGGGGGCCCTGCCCCCTCTGCGCCCACTTTTTCTTATGCAGGAAAGGTAAGAATTGGAAATCATGTGTATCATATGACATGTCTTGACAAATTTTGGGGGGGCCCAAACATATTCAGGCCCCCCCTCCTCAGTGATTGGGGGGGCCCGGGCCCCCCTGGCCCCCCCTTTTCCTACGCCACTGATTGCGCTCTCTAGGCACCCACAGCAAATATTCGTGTACCAAAGGGAGAAAAAAGGTCCGATTTAAAGAATAACGATAGCTCCACTTTCCATATACAAAATCCATGGTAGAATATGTATTAGAAAGATAATGATTGTTTTTACCTTCAGATCTAGATTGCATGTTTAAATAAGTACCGTAGGACCTCGCATAAAATCAGTTGTACGCAAAATTAAACTCAGCTTTAATTATTGATATCAAACATGCCTAAATAGGATCCTGGTTATACAAAAGGATTTATCTCTATTAAACTACTTAAATATGAATTTTTAGATCCCGAATGCGGGTTACAAAATGTCCTCCAAACTCTAGGTATGGGTTTATACCTAAGGTTTTACGGTAGGACTTCTTCTTACTCAATTGAACAATGCACTTTTACAAAGAATATAGGCCATATGTTACAAACAAGCACACCCTTTGGGCACATCAATTCAGATTCAAGTTTACTGCAATAAATCAAATCTTTATCAATATAAGCATGTTGAGCACTGACTTTACAACTGCATGTATTTCCCATTGCTTTCTGCCTTTCATGTTGCATATATATATGAAGAAATATAGTTATTTCTTAAATATTATATATAATCATATTACTCCAATGTATAAAAGGGTTAAACTGCGGCTGTTAAATAAGGAAACTGATCACAAGTACCGGAATACATGACGTGGAAGAAAAATGAAGAAGCGCCACAAAGACAAACACCTGGTGAAATGGTCCCTCTACTTCAAAGTGCCTTGTTCTCCTCTATTGGTGTTTCGTTCATTAGGGTTAGCTCTGATTGACATCTCCATGGATTAACTCCATGCCTCTGCTCCATACCACCCTGTTCTTTATCTGAAGTGACAATGATTTCAGCACTCTGAGTTTGTTAACACTGCGTTTTGATCAAGGACAGACTCGCTATTTAAATCAATGTGGACTAGAAATGATTTGCCTTAGTTCTTTATATTATGATTAGATTTATATCTTAAATATCCGTTGATTATTTTATGACTTCATTTAAGATAGAGAGCCCCGAGTTTTTGTATAATAACCTCCCTTTTATATAACCGGTCTGAATGTCTGGTTTTGACGCTATGTAGTTAACGTTATATAGAAGGCATCGAGTTCTTTATGGTCCCCCGTAACGAATTCTCCATGGTCCCTCTTCATAAGTAGTAAGGATTTTGATCGATCAAGAATACAACTAACATGGTATTCTATGTTTTTAATCAGGATGTAGATGTTCTAGGATCTTTAGGACTCTCACGGTGACTAAGAGAGGATAACTTCAATTTGACAAAAATATAAGATCTTAAATATTTGTAACCAGAACTCTCTATCCTGAACAAAGTCAGTTAGTAATAATAGCAACTTTTTGACGTTTTCTTTTCCTGCATATCTAAGCTGTTAGAATTATTCTTTGATGTGTACTCAAAAATCATCATGTAAACTCCTTGGTGTTTCTTTTGGGACATTAACTCTGAATTACATATTCTGCAATATTCTCACAACATATTCAGAAAAAGGGTATATTATTTATCTCGAACACTAAGTACTATGAGCTTTGATATTTTGAGCTGTGATGTTTAATACTACCCCTTTTCCCATTTGTATAATTCAACGGCAGTCTTACTCTTGCATTAGCCAATGAAATCACAATAACTAATATTAAGAGTACAGGTTCAATATATACTGTACCAATCCACGTGTACTATACTGTATCAGAATGCTTGACACGACTGATGATTAGAAAGTGTTCTTAACTGTTGGATTTGTATATCACACTGAAAATTATCTTATCAGGAAAAAAAACATTCAGTAAAGCTTTACAACAATGTACAACATATACTGAAATGAACGGAAAGGTTTGACATGTAATCTCTGCAAGTTATCCGAATAGACACTTCTTGTTGTAGGTCGACACCGGAGTTCGGCAACATGCAACGATCCACAGTCCTGAGAAAGACCCAGTCCCAGCCCAACCCTCAAAAACTCTCAACGGGTCGCAAGCACAAGGATGAGGCTGAGGGGAAACTGGGACTCCTGGATTCATTTTCACAAAAATCATCATGCCCTTCATCCCCTACAGAAAAAGACCTGCCCATGTTGGAAAAGCTCAGACTTGAAGCCTCGAAGACTGCCCCAGGAGCCCTTGTGCAGGGTTCACGGCAGAAACGAACACTTTTCGATGGTTTCAGAAACACATTACGCCCTAAATCAAAGTTCATTGAGGAAAAGGACCGAAAGCCTTGTACTGCCTCGAGCAGTAGTAGCCCCAAGAAGCAGCAGCAGGCCGAGTCGGACATGTGCCCTCTGGATGTAACCCCAGAAGGAGGTGTGGGAGCGGAGTGTGGGGCTGAGTGTGAGTCATCCCTACAGTCTATGCCTGACCTGCTGCAGAGCAGTCAGGGCACCAGTCAGGGACCCGGTCAGGGACCCGGTCAGGGCACCGGTCAGGGACCCGGTCAGGGCACCAGTCAGGGACCCGGTCAGGGACCCGGTCAGGGCACCAGTCAAGGACCCGGTCAGGGCACCAGTCAAGGACCCGGTCAGGGACCCGGTCAGGGACCCGGTCAGGGCACCAGTCAAGGACCCGGTCAAGGACCCGGTCAGGGACCCGGTCAGGGCACCGACTCTTACTGCTCCCTGCCGCGCCTACAGACCGTGGCCATGACGCCTTTCCAGCTGGTGGGGGGCACAGGAGGCTCCAGTACCCTGGGTTCTGACATCAAATGGAAAGCTAGCCGAGAGACCGCCAAAGATGATATCTCACCGGTAAAATATATTCACCTTTTTTGTCTTTTAAAATCATATAAGATATCTTATTCTCCTTTGAACGCATTTCATGACATAATGGTAGGCAATGGTAGTACTGAAGCGAAAAAAAACACAAGATTGAAATTAGATCCTGGCCCAAAATACTAGTATGGCATTTCTATCTGTAGACCGTTAAATTTTCCCTCTACCTTACTTACATTTCAATCTACTTTACTTGAATTACCATCTAACTGGGAAGATCATGGACAAAGGGACAAACACAAGGAAACATTACACAAGGATACTAGACTGCACTTGCTCAAGAAGGTAGCGTGGGAAACGAAATCTCACACAGGGCCATTTGTTACCGGTTCAGTTGTCAGTAGATAAGGTTGTGAGTTGGGGAGCGTGTCGGGCACCAGGTCAGGTAGTGAGTCACCAAAACTTACAGAGTTTGCTCCAACAAAATGAAAATTGTGAATATTGTTGCTGTTTACGCTCTGATCGGCTCGATTTTGTGGAGGGGACAGAGAACTTCAAAATCATTTTTTGGGGTCAAAATCGGCTTGGGAGTCAAAGTCGCCTTAGGGGGTCAAAATCGTCTTTGGGGTCAAATCGTTTTTGGGGTAACACACGCAAATTGGCAAAAATTCTAACACTGTCCTCGACTGATTGACGGACACAACATTTACATTGTACTCGCTTTTCAATGGGGACAGAAGGCGGCAGACGCATGCAGCAGGGCACTGTCCCCCAAGCTCTGATTGACTCGCTTTTTGGTGGTCAGGGACTGGCGGGGTCTTTTTTATCTTCCTCATTATATAAGGGCCAAGTCTTTTTTTGCCAGCTAGCTGGGGACGGAGGCTTGGTGGATATGAAAAACAGGCCCTCAGTGGGTGGGGAGGGGGGGGGGCAATAGCCGGTGATCCACTGCCGCGAGTTTGCTGCAAATGTCGTCGTGCGAGAGAAACTTGCGAGTACACTCGTAAATCAAAAGGTTAAAACTAAATACGGCCTAATTAACTAGTCGCAACCATCCATGATTCCCCTGGGATGATTCCACAGGCACATGCGATCCTTTTCTCTTTTTTTTGGGGGGGGGGCGTTTCTCAAAATCCGAATGCAGTGAGGGGGGCGAGAGGTCGGGGGAAATTTGCCGTTTTCAGGTAATAATTAATGACTCGGCCCTAAGATACATAATGATCTGTACCCGACCAGTTTCTGGTAGACGCAGATGTGTGTGGGTTCGTCCGAGCGTTACCTTAGATACCCAGGTATGTAGTTATACTGTCCCAACGAATTACTACAATGCCTAAATTGTACTCAGAAACAAAAGATTTGATTTTACGCACCGTCAGTTTCCGTCCCAGGCAACTATACACATATTTAGAAGCCAAAATACTTTTGATCAACATAACACCCTAAATGGCCCTAAATATTAAGTGTACGATGAATGCTGTATCATCCTTCCAACTATATGTGACGGCCATCACTACCAGTATAATGCATAGTAGAAAGTCAAGGGTGACAAGAAATATGATAGATGACAGTCCAGTGGCGGATCCAGGATTGTCTAGAGGGGGGGGGGGCAACCCTGGCCAACTCGTAGTCACTATCTGTTTCCCGCAAGCGAAGCGCATTAGCTATACTAGGGGGGTTTGGGGGCATGCCCACCTAGAAAAGTCTGTTGATCTGCACTTGAAATGGTGCATTCTCACACATTTTAGGACACAATATTTTAAGACTCAGCCCCCCCCCCCCCCCATCCAGATCAGAAGCCCTCAGTCAGGCCCTATGAATCGTACTCCACAATCTTATTCCCACTTTTCTTCTCCTTTCTTTTCTCTTTTTTTTTGTTTTGAGGTGGGGGCAAGGCCCGTCGCCCCCCCCCCCTAGATCCGTCTATGGCCGACATCTAAAAACCCAATGCCATGGAAAGGTTAACAGGGACCTATGTTATAGTATAGTTTTTGGGTAGGCCTATTCTAATACATGTAAGGCCTTTTTTTCACTCTAGACAGTTTTTTTTTAAAGATTGCTATTAAATAGGGCATTTCATAACTTTGGAGGCCAATATCTGAGGAAATATTCATCGGACATACACAACATAGCTTTTTCTGAAAGCCCAATCTGTCCCCTATTAGATGGGAATAGGAGCGTGAGCGTGGGTGCACAGTTTCCTTTTCTAAGCTGAAGAGACCTGAAAATTAGCAACTAGATAGTAAAAAAGATTTCCACCCATTTTATGTTATAATCCATCATATCTCCGTATACAATGGAATGCAGGCTGTGTGTAAGGGGAGAGGCAATAACGATATATATAGGTCCATCAGCAAGCTATTGTCAGTTTTACTATCGGTATATATATATATATATATATATATATATATATATATATATATATATATATATATATATATATATACATATATATATATATATATATATATATATATATATATATATATATATATATATATATACACAAAATTGTCTGCGGTATATGCGATAATATGAGCCCTGTTTAATTCAGATGGAGAGTCCTGGTTGTGTAGTGAAGGTGAGTGCAGACTATGCTGCGGTCAAAGAAGATGAGATTTCTGTCAGCCGTGGCGACTCACTCACCATTCTCTCCTCCAATCAACACAACATGCTCCTTGTTTTCCGTGACGCCAATCAATCATCACCCGCTGCGGAAGGCTGGATCCCCGGCCACATCATCGGCACCCCTACTGGTGCCAGAGACATTGCTGACAATGGGTTCAGAAAATCCTGGGCACTCAAGCTGCGTAAGCCCAGCCTTGGTACACGCAAAGAAATGAAAACTGGAAGCCTCGACCGAGGGACACGAAAAGAGAAAGATTCAAAAACACCCGTCAAGGTATGAATAGTTTTTGGTGAAATTGCTTCTGTGTCTATTTTTAAAGGAGGAAATTGCTATATTATTCTACATATACCATACTTTTTCAGAGATGTAGGCCTATTCCCACCGTCAGTTGACGGCCTAAAAGTCGCAGGGATTCATTAATCTTTAGAATATGAAGAAGGCTAAGCATAAGCTAAACATTATCCTCTACCGATATATCTAGACTCCTTTGGTATTTATTACAATTTTATACACACGCATCGGAAAACGGGGACGATGAGCGGCAATGATGAGTAAAATTCAGTAGATTTTAAAATTCCGCTATACCGAATTCTGATAAAACGAATTTTCGGATATAGCAATGCTGTAATAAAATCCTTTCCCATACATTCCTATAGTAACAAAATCCCGTTCTCACTTATCTTTATAAGGAACTTTTTGGCGTCCTTTTGATATTACAACACATGCAGCATGAGTTTCAAACTCCAAACAAAAGTCCTACCCCTCCTTCAGCCCAGCTAGGGGGCCGTGGGCACCCCCATCCCCGCCTTACTCACCTCCCTCTCCCCTCCCTGATGCCCAAACTTCAAACGGAAGTCCTACCCCTCCTCCAGCCCGCTCGGGGGACCCCCCCCCCCCCCCCCCCCCAGCTTAAGAACAGACCCCTTTTTCCCAAAAATACCTGGACTGGCCAATTGGACCATAAAAGTAGCATTTTCCCGCTTCTTTGAGTATGCACATAGGGACTGCAGAAGGGGTGTTACAGCCTCACTGCGACTGTGTTGACGTAAAACACTCTTTTTGGATATAACGAAATTTGGTTATGACGTACTTTCTTGCTTGCCCAGCAAGAATTTCGTTATAACAGAATTTTACTGTATAACTTAATGAGCTTATCCTGAGGTTGACAAGTTGAATTCAGAGCCCTCTGCGTTTTGTGAAATGAGTTTGAGGTAGTTTGCTGGTTTTCACCTTTAGCTGCTCAACTCCAGGCCGCGGGAAGCAGAGGATGCTACCCAAGTCACACAAGTGTGTTCGCAATGCGGGGTGAAATCCTCAAAATATATTTCTTCAATTATGCAAAATATCAAATGCTTTGTCCAAACTTTTTGAATAAAGTTGAAAATAAATTGAACAAACGTTTTGAAGGTGCTATATGTCTTAGAATAGTAGTATAATTGCCTGGTGTATGCTTTGTCTATATAATTTACTTGTGTTGTACCCAGAAAAATATGGCAGAACATCATGTTTAACGGTCATGCATATTGTATAGTATTGTGTATTGTATTGTCTTTGACATTTGCAAAGTATTGTCACCAAGCTGACTTCACATAAGCTATTTATAACTAATATTTGTGGAAATGGAGCTGGCCCACAGCATTTGATTCTGAATCAATATTGGTCCTACCTTCAGATCTCTTATGTCGTGACTTTAGGGAGTGATCATTTATTATCAACAGGGGGGGGGCAAAAAAATTTGGACCCCTCTTGGCGGGGGGGGGGCAAAAAAATGTAACCTGTTTTGAGCCAAAAAGCCCGCGCATTAGGCCTACTATGCTTCAAAGGGCCCGCGCGCGAGCCGATTTTCCACCCTAAGGGGGGGGGGGGTAAAAAATGTTGACCCCTTGACCGAGGGGGGGGTAAAAAATTTCGCACGCTCCGCGCGGAAACCCACCACCCCCCCCTGTTGTTAAAAAATGATCACTCCCTTAATGGGATTTGTCTGGTTAGCATGGTTAGTCAGGTTGTATTTGTAAACACGATATTTATGTTCGCTATTGTCCAGTGAATATTTGATGCATGCCAAATAACCCAAAAGTTACATTCCGAAACGTTATATATAAACATGGACGATGTCTCTGATATAAATCTATATTTGTATTTAATAGCTTGCAAAAACAAAACATATTGAGAGTACTCATAAGGCAAAAGAGAGGTGTGTTTCAGGCAACCCGACCCTAGATTCTAAATAGGGACGACTCTAGCATTTGTTCCCCGATTTAGGGGAAGGTTGCCAAAATTGGACCGGCTCGTAAATTGGACCATCCCTGTTTCCCTTAGTTACACTAAATGGAACAAAATTTCAGTTGTGCAACATTTTTGGTAATTCCAAGTATATTCTCATCAAGTAATTTTTTTTGTGTGTTGGGGTCAGTAAAATCGTTCTTTTTAGGGTAAATGGTTTTGGGACTTCCTGATCTTATTTTTCTAGTTGTTTACTTAAGCCTTCCCCGTTGCTAGGAAACAGTCTTTGGACCAAAACCCCTTCAGATAGTAAGCAATAATATTTTGTTATTAGGTAAAAATTAAAAAAATTAAAATTCACTGATAGGCTTTGGGAGAGAGAAAGTTGATGATAAATATGACAAGGCGCCTAAATTGGACCACGAGAAGTTTTCATAATTGGACCAGGTCCAATTATGGAAACTGGCAATTTTTGACTGGCTGGAGTAAAAAATTCGACCCCGAAAACATTTCTCCCGAGAATATCTTGCCATCAGGAGTTAAAAGATGAGCACTTCCTTAGGCCATTTGAGTTTCATACAAGCTGTTGCTGTAATTAACAGGACGTATCTATGAATCTAGGGAGGAAAATAACAAAAAAAATTATATCAATTTTTTTTTTTTAAATGTCCCAAATTCCTTTTTTCACAGAGGTACTACCCGTAATATGTAGGTTATTGGAAAGATAATTATAACGAGGAACTACACATCTGAACATATACCTGAAAGAAAATGATTTAGACCCTAAGAATATGTGAGAAAACTAACTGAATTAAGCATTGGTCCAATTTTGGATACCCGGTGGTCCGATTTAGGCACCCGGTATCCAAAATTGGACCGGTTGCATTCTTTTTTCATTGGCTTGTGGCAGCTAGAATAATTAAAATCTCAAACTTTTTTTTTTACAATTAGAAGGCCTTTGACTAGGCTTACCCTTCATACAGTTTTCATATTCAAATTACTAGAAATAAATGCTACACAGCGAAGTGTTCTTAGGGGGTCCAATTTTGGCAACCTTCCCCTAAATTTTAAATTCTAAATTTTTGAATATTCAAATGTTTTGGGATTTTACTTGTTTTTGGTCATGAAGAATAACATCCTACTTATTTCAGTGGCCTAAATAATTGTTTTTCTCTTTATTCCCGCAGATCAGCCAATTAAATGTTTTGCCATGGGTTCCCTTAAAACTTTTGTCAGTTTTGGTAAAAAAAAAGAAATTTCACGACCTTCAGTTTTCCATGACCAAAATCCAATGACAAAAGAAATATCCTTTAAAAAAAAGAATTTTGCTCGCTCGCACCATTTTTTCAAAATTGAAATCCATTGACCAAATTCTTTTTTGGTGTATATAAATATAATTATTTTTTCAAAATTGGATAACAATTTCTAGTGTCAGCCCTGTTTTGCTAGGTAGGGTCGGGTTACCTGAAACACACCTCCTTTTTTTCACCCTACCAGATGACTAGATGCGGCTATTCGAAACTCATCCGGGTACCTTCTACAGTGAAAAAGAAATCCTACCTGCTTACCCTAATTCTCAAGACCATGTTGCCTAAAACAAACCTCTTCTTTGGCCTAATTGTACCTGCATATTTCTACTATTTTGTTGAGGTTTGACATGAATATTTGACGTATTTACAGTTATTCTACTGTAAATTAGCTGTTTATCATCGATAAATCTATGGCGTATTCATGGATACTTTGTGTAATTACAGAGCATAAGCAGCTCGGAGTTTGTGTACGAGGTGGCCCCTTCGTTTACACTGCGCCCCTCTGATACAGCAGTCCACAGCGGGGGCTCGGCTGTGCTGACGTGCTGCGTGTGTGGCAGACCGCGGCCCAATGTCATGTGGATTGCGCCAGATCAGAGCACACTGGCAGATGGAGCTCATGTTGGCATTACACATGCCGATGATGGAACAGTGACATTACAGCTGTCTGACGTGCACACAGACCACCAGGGGGAATATACAGTCATCGCAAACAACGAGAAAGGATCTGAGACAGCAACAGCCATGCTTATGGTCATAGGTAAGATGACGGGGTTTGCTCTGTTTAGGGAGCGTTCCTTATTTATGCCAGGGGGGGGGGGGGTGTGCAAATCAGGGGGGGGTCATTTTTTTTAGGGGTATTCGGAGGGGGGGGGGTCTTTTTTTTCAACCTATTCTTAGGGGGGGGGGGTCTTTTTTTTCCAACCTATTCTGAGGGGGGGGGGTCATTTTTTTTAGGGGTATTTATTTGGGAGGGGGTATTTTTTGACACAACGTGACGTGAATTTCACGACACATGTCGCGAATTGGGGTCATAAAGACGGTAGAACTTTGCTAAATTTCTTGCCTACCAATCGACACATGAATGATTCACTACTTTTCTTTTCCTAAAGCAACAATAATTAACTGGAGAAAGAGCATTAATTCAACACGAGAAGAGTACAGAATGTAGGGGGTCTAAACAGAAAAGCTATCAGTGTGCAGTTAGATGAATGCTATTGTGGCACCGAAATATGACAGTACTGTATCCGAAATAGTTTGGGTTAATTGGACTTTAGCCTTGCCCATCACGTTTTGGCATCCATATGCAAGGGTGAACTTGCCTACATTTTTAGACCCTGCCTTTCTTCCCAATAGAGGAGCAGATGCATAGTTTGCAAGATGCAGAACTACCTCATATAATGTTGATACATTGTAGCTTAGGTCCACTCCACCAGTCAAAGGCGTGATTACACTAGTCATGATACACACTTTTCCTTGGTATCTTGTACCAGACCCTGCTAAATGAGCCACAGCGTTCTGATTGCAGAGCTCTCAATATTTTTAGAATACCTTCACCATCTCCCTGATAGCTGCCTGCTTCTCACAGATTCTAGGACTTATAAAATCAGCAGACTCATAGAGTAGACATGATCATCCCACTATAAATCGGTGTACCGAATGCCTTGAAATGTAGCAAATAGCCACCAGATCCACAGAGTTTTCTGCTGCGGATGCCACTCCTTCTGTCGCCAATTTCTAAATCTCCCTCTAAGTTCATCTTTGGCTTCAACAGAAATCAGGCACTGAATAATCATTGCTACTCATCGCTACTTGGCCTCATCAGAATTTTTAGAGCTCTATATTTGGTTCTGGTCAAGTTGCTTCCGATGCTCTGCAGGGTTATCAGTGAGTTATTCATCACTATTTTAAAGCTTTTATTTTTTTTGGAATCAATGCATTCCCATGGCTTGGTTATACTGACCACACACTAGAATATTGAAGGCAGGTACCTTATGGCTTTTCCTCAAATAAAGGTTATCAACTATGGTGCACGTAACATCCATGCATACAATTGATGGCTTAAGCGATTGTAATTGATCCGTGCCGTTATATAACAAAGACACATTCCCCTGTGACTCTTTGTTCAACTTCAAATTCTCACCCTCAGCTCCCTATTTCTTACTGATCCTAGCCTTTGGAAAACCAAACTAGGTTTAAATAGTGATCTTGTTCCTTTAACTGCAAGTTATAATACCAGGATACATTAAAATGGGCCGATTGACCTCTAGATTTTCAAAATTTTCTTCAGGTTTGCCACTATTATAATGTCCAGAGCATCCCTTCATCAAACATCTTTGTTTTAAGCTGCAGTAGCGCGGAACAGGGGGGGGGGGGGGGCTTGGGGCCTAGTAAAGTGGGGGAGCCAATCTTTTTGGGAAACATGAACATTCTAGACTCAGAGTACCCAAGAATACACCAATCTCGAGGTAAAATTCCTAAAACTTTCTTGAAAGACAAGCTCAAAGTCCCTCAGAACACATCAATTTCAATGTAAAATTACAAAATTTCCCAGGATCATATGGTAGACTTCAGACCACTCTGAATACACTAATATAAAGGTCAAATTCCCAAATTTTCCTGGGGCTTGTGGCCCCAAAACAACCATTTGTTTCTCCCTCTAATCAACCCTCATCAGCTGGCTTTGGGAGCTGGGCCCCCCAACTTTATCCACCTTCCGCGGCCCCTGAGCTGGGCCATTTCATGGTACTTCTACCAAACAGTATTAGCAGGACTTGTAGGTGGGGACCAAAATAATCACACCAATTTTTAGCAAAAATATCAAACGTGCCAGGGAAACAGAAAAATGCGCGCTCTCCACATAAAATATATTCACCATATTGTTATGCCCTATAACCACTCCCTCAAATAATGGTTAAGCACATGCTATGATAGGTTATAGTATAGGACTATGTGGACTTTGTATGTCGTTGATGCCATTATTAAGTATTTATAAACATCTATGGTGAGGGGGGGGTCTTTTTTTTTCAACCTATTCGGAGGGGGGGGGGGTCTTTTTTTTTTGACCCATTCGGAGGGGGGGGGGGGTCTTTTTTTTTTGACCCATTCAGAGGGGGGGGTCTTTTTTTTTTGACGTATTCGTTTTGCCAAACGCCCGCCCCCCCCTGCCATAAATAATGAACGCTCCCTTAAGGTGGGTGTTCCGCATGGTCTAAAAGTAACTAAATATTTACCATGAGACCATAATTCCATGTCCATTCCAAATATCTGAAGATATATGATGGTGCCGTGATAGTGTTCCAGATATTTCATTTGGGTTTTGTGATTTGATTACATGAAAAGATTATACATGAAAATATAAATCCAGAGTGACTAAATAACTCTTTAATTCTCTCAGCATATAGCCTTTAATATTATATGTATAGAAGTGATGTTTCATACATATGGTCAAATACACATGTATAATAGGCCTGTGTCCACTAGCATATATCAGGTCGTTTGTCGTCCGTCAAAACGTGAATTTGAATACAAATATGAAATATATATTTTGTCTCCCTGTGGACACAGCTGGACGACAAAATTCTCAAATACAAAAGTGGGAGAGCAATATGCAGGGGTCAAAAATGGACGTCAAAAGTGGGCATTTGAATATCTAACATGTTTGATTTTTAGTGCAGAAATTGGAATATATGCTCTTTATTCTATTGTAAAACCTCGTCCACGTTTGCCCTGGGCAGTCTGGGCAGCAATTTATAACGCCTAGTGGACACAGCATACCTGCAGTTAAAGTAGAATATATCTACAAAATATATTCCCAGATATGTACATATTGCCGGACGTCAAAACGGCCATATATTCCACTTTCCTTGTTGTATAATGGACACAGGCCTTATGGGGGACCATGGGCCATTTGTGGTTGTTAACTTTTCAAAAGACCGATTCCCACATCCTGTCCCATCCTCATCCCGAGTTCCAGCTCCAGTCAAGCCCAGTATCACGTTTTTGACCAAACTTGTAAAATGTGCCAATGTGAGACAGAATCCCTGGTTTGTTTAACTATATACGCACATAGTCCTATGCAGAAAACTGTGCAATAGACGGATTTACCATGGGAGCCAGCCACTTAACCATTGGGCCATGGAGATTTATGAGCATTTAATAAGGCCTGATTAGACAGTGCATTAATTGCGCTGGATGCTACTTTTCTAGGCGGTTTCTGGTTCGAATCCCATTGTAACATTATTAACAGTCTCATGATCATTAGAGTATGCATGTATATATATATATATATATATATATATATATATATATATATATATATATATATATATATATATATATATATAATATATATGTGTGTATATATATATGTATATATATATATATTGACACGGATCCATAAAATCGACATGGGACATGACGCGGATCCATAAAATCGACATGGGACATGGCCATACTTGGGACATGGGACATGGGGCATTTCTTAAGTCCGACATGCGACATTGGCCTTAGTGACATGAATGAGAATAGCCTCATAGCTTGCCACATATATTATAATGCTCTCAAAACTCACCAAATTGAAGAATTTTATTCTGAAGAATTTCAAAAATTCTCCATGTGGGCATAACCAGGGCTGCCAACTAGCCTAGTACGATTTTCTCATTAGTAGGATTATTTAATAGTCTTAATAGTCAGTTAGTTAGCGACATGGGGTTTTCTCTAGTGACATGGGATATGGCATTTCTTAAGTCAGACATGCGACAAGGGCCCCAATATAGGATTGTATCATAGCTGGATCCTACCCTAGCCTAAATGCCCCTTTTGTATAGTAAAGGTTTAGGTGTATAGATTTAGCTGTCAAAATGATACATGATAGGCCTACAGCTTTATAGGATTTATTGGTGCTAGCTGTTCTCCATGTTGGTACCTATGCAATTATGTGGTACCTGTGCAGTTATATGTGTGTTCCTTGCAATAAACTAAATCGTTTTGCCACAAATATATAGTCAGAGTATTACAGCTAGCTATTACACCTTACAACCGTTATATACTGTTACACACCAAAAGGCTTAATTAATCAATTCATCCTCCTCCTTATACTTCAAATAGCACAGTTACCTTGTGATGAATACATGACCTGATGTCAATAAATATTGCATTTCAATTCCTTTATTTTCACCAACATCCCTTTAGAATTCCTTTGAAATGTCTATATCCAATGAAAAGTTCTTTGTATTTTATTTGTTTATTTATTTATTAATTTATTGCTTTTTGTGATCCGGTACGGGAAAATAACTTTTTCTGTGCAGATAAATCGACAGTTGCAGGGAAGCCTGTAGTGAAGGGTCAGTCAGGGACTTCATTACAACTGGAGTGGGATGCGCCTACACAACCTACGACACCACTTCATGGATACACAATAGAAACAAGAATTACAGGTTGGTATTTTGTCGGATGTGTTTGTTACAGTAAACAGGTTTACCTTATACTTGGTGCCAACATTGCACTATGAACACACGAACCAATCAGTTTAAAACGTCATAGTTTACTTGATGAATGCATACTTCACTCGTACTATTGGTGGGGCACATGCCCTCCCAGGTGCGCGGACAAACGTTCTGAGCATATTCTTAATCCTGAGTAAATAATCTTATATGATCTTAAATATCTTAATAGTGGGCCTACTCACCAAATGAAGATGGCACCACTAGTAGTAGTAGGCTTCATAGTCAACTGTAGATAGCATTGTTAATTACATCATGGGGGGGGGGGGGTGTGTGTGCTCTGCCCCCTCCCCCAACCCCCGTTTTTCTCATTTTTTCTTTCTTTTAAAATGTTTATGTTGTTTGGTCTGTGCATAGAGCATTATACTATATAGGTAAACCCTAGGTAGCATAGTTTGGGTATCTGACACTAGGTGGCAGATACAACCGCTATAAGATTATACATTAAGATTATGCGCAGTTCTAACGGTTGTCCGCATACTGCGGAGAGTTATCCCCTATTTGTATTGATGAGAGCTTAGGGAGTGATCATTTTTTAACAACAGGGGGGGTGGTGGGTTTGGGGGGGGGGCAAAAAAATTTGGACCCCTTGACCGGGGGGGGGTAAAAAAATTTGGACCCCTCTTGGGGGGGGTCAAAATAATTTAATCTGTTTTGAGCCAAAAAGCCCGCGCGTTACTATGCTTCAAAGGGCCCGCGCAGGGGGGGGGGAGTAAAAAATGTTGACCCCTACTCCGGGGGAGGGTGTAAAAAATTTCGCGGGCTCCGCGAGGAAAACCACAACCCCACCCCTGTTGTTAAAAAATGATCACTCCCTTAGGAGCCACTCAAGTATGACGTGATCACTTTTCAGGCATTTTCCAAGACCCTCGTGTCATCATGTTCCCTTTTCTTGCAATTGTTTAGTATAGGAACGCACGGTCATGTCATCACCCTCCATATGTATATCGCCGTACCCCTTATCGATGACGCCATTCCGAATAGATTAGGGATATGGAGGTGGTTGCTGGTGACAAGGAGTACAGACCAGGCTCGTATAGATCAGTGCATCTCTCTTGCACCATGCGTTGAACGACCTGTTAGTATTGTCACTGGGGTAGAATTTTTAAATTGATGCAAATTCATATGTTTATTGATGTTTTATTTTCCAGGTTCAGAACAGTGGCAAACGTGTGTTCAAAACATAGTGGTTACATCGTACATCCTGAACGACCTCCAACCTGGTATTACCTATCATTTCCGGATTGTATGTAATTTGGTGGACAGTATCAGTGCACCTAGCGAGCCATCTGACTCTGTCAGTATACCATTAGAAACAGGTACGTTTCAGTTCTCAATACTTAATGCATGTTGATAGGGCCAGTTTGGCAACTTGGTGGGTGGGTGTAAAGCAGTTGGTAAATGAGTGGATGGTGTAAGGCAGGTTGGTAACTGTCTGGGTGGGTGGGTGGGTGGTGTAAGGCAGGTTGGTTACTTTCTGGGTTGGTGGGTGGGTGGTGTAAGGCAGGTTGGTAACTGTCTGGATGGGTGGGTGGGTGGTGTAAGGCAGGTTGGTAACTGGGTGGGTGGGTGGTGTAAGGCAGGTTGGTAACTGTCTGGGTGGGTGGGTGGTGCAAGGCAGGTTGGTAACTGTCTGGGTGGGTGGGTGGGTGGTGTAAAGCAGGTTGGTAACTGTCTGGGTGGGTGGTGTAGGGTAGGTTGGTAACTGTCTGGGTGGGTGGGTGGGTGGTGTAAGGCAGGTTGGTAACTGTCTAGGTGGGTGGGTGGTGTAAGGCAGGTTGGTAACTGTCTGGGTGGGTGGGTTGGTGGTGTAAGGCAGGTTGGTAACTTTCTGGGTGGGTGGGTGGGTGGTGTAAGGCAGGTTGGTAACTGTCTGGATGGGTGGGTGGTGTAAGGCAGGTTGGTAACTGTCTGGATGGGTGGGTGGGTGGGTGGTGTAAGGCAGGTTGGTAACTGTCTGGGTGGGTGGGTGGGTGGTGTAAGGCAGGTTGGTAACTGTCTGGGTGGGTGGGTGGGTGGTGTAAGGCAGGTTGGTAACTGTCTAGGTGGGTGGGTGGTGTAAGGCAGGTTGGTAACTGTCTGGGTGGGTGGGTTGGTGGTGTAAGGCAGGTTGGTAACTTTCTGGGTGGGTGGGTGGGTGGTGTAAGGCAGGTTGGTAACTGTCTAGGTGGGTGGGTGGTGTAAGGCAGGTTGGTAACTGTCTGGGTGGGTGGGTTGGTGGTGTAAGGCAGGTTGGTAACTTTCTGGGTGGGTGGGTGGGTGGTGTAAGGCAGGTTGGTAACTGTCTGGATGGGTGGGTGGTGTAAGGCAGGTTGGTAACTGTCTGGATGGGTGGGTGGGTGGGTGGTGTAAGGCAGGTTGGTAACTGTCTGGGTGGGTGGGTGGGTGGTGTAAGGCAGGTTGGTAACTGTCTGGGTGGGTGGGTGGTGTAAGGCAGGTTGGTAACTGTCTGGGTGGGTGGGTGGTGTAAGATAGGTTGGTAACTGTCTGGGTGGGTGGGTGGGTGGGTGGTGTAAGGCAGGTTGGTAATTGTCTGGGTGGGTGGTGTAGGGTAGGTTGGTAACAGGATGGAAGTGGTGTATAGCAGGTTGTCCTTCTTGATTCCCCATTCATTCACTATTTTAATGCTGTTACAAAAATGACTAACTTGAAGTGATAGAATGTGAGGGTCAATGTACTTTCATAGTAATACTGGCTATACATTCGGTCTTGGTCTGACTCAGGACAAATGCAGATTTGATACATTTCGGAAATGGAGTAGATTTTTTGTGATTAGAACGTTACGAGTATCATGCTATTCATAGAGGTTTGGATAAGCATAGATCTATTGAGTTGAAAGCCAATGTGAAAATATGTAACAACTGGTATATGGCCTTTTCAGACCATGGAGATCAGGGTGATTCGGGACACTCAAAGTGGAAAACAACGTTCGACAAGGACTACACAGTCTGCACAGAAATGTCCAGGTAAGCAGCTCAAGGTACCTGTCTCTGTACGCGGCGCCACCTGTCTCTGTACGCGGCGCCACCTGTCTCTGTACGCGGCGCCACCTGTCTCTGTACGCGGCGCCACCTGTCTCTGTACGCGGCGCCACCTGTCTCTGTACGCGGCGCCACCTGTCTCTGTACGCGGCGCCACCTGTCTCTGTACGCGGCGCCACCTGTCTCTGTACGCGGCGCCACCTGTCTCTGTACGCGGCGCCACCTGTCTCTGTACGCGGCGCCACCTGTCTCTGTACGCGGCGCCACCTGTCTCTGTACGCGGCGCCACCTGTCTCTGTACGCGGCGCCACCTGTCTCTGTACGCGGCGCCACCTGTCTCTGTACGCGGCGCCACCTGTCTCTGTACGCGGCGCCACCTGTCTCTGTACGCGGCGCCACCTGTCTCTGTACGCGGCGCCACCTGTCTCTGTACGCGGCGCCACCTGTCTCTGTACGCGGCGCCACCTGTCTCTGTACGCGGCGCCACCTGTCTCTGTACGCGGCGCCACCTGTCTCGGTACGCGGCGCCACCTGTCTCTGTACGCGGCGCCACCTGTCTCGGTACGCGGCGCCACCTGTCTCTGTACGCGGCGCCACCTGTCTCGGTACGCGGCGCCACCTGTCTCTGTACGCGGCGCCACCTGTCTCGGTACGCGGCGCCACCTGTCTCTGTACGCGGCGCCACCTGTCTCTGTACGCGGCGCCACCTGTCTCTGTACACAGAGTTAGCTGTCTCTGTACACGGCGCCACCTGTCTCTGTACGCGGCACCACCTGTCTCTGTACGCGGCGCCACCTGTCTCTGTATGCAGCACCACCTGTCTCTGTACACAGAGTTCGCTGTCTCTGTACATGGCGCTACCTGTCTCTGTACACAGAATTCGGAAATTCGGGCAGCAATTCTGTGAATTCGGATTTTGGCGAGCTCCTTTAAAGACGCCAAATGTGGTTTTGCCTTCGCTACGATCCATAAATTCTTTATTTACTTCATTGGGGGTTAAAATAAGAGTTATTTGGAAGGAAACATAGCATATAAGCACTACAAAACATTCTATATTTGGACGCCCAATAGATGAATTAGCCCCCCCCAAAAATAATTTCATTTGGTTGAGTCTGTGGAAAGTTCCCTGCCACTTGCCGCCCAAATGGCGAAGTCTGTCGCGTGATTCTGTGTGTCCAATCAGTGCACAGCTTAGTGGTCACGTGACTTTGCGCCCACCCTTTAAGGACGGCAAATGCAGGGATGCCAAGTGTTACGATTTTTTACCCCAATTACGACCATTACGATTTCTACTGGCAAATTACGATTTTGAAGTATTTAGGAGTATCCCTCCACCCCGGCCCTCCACATTGTATTGTATTGGACCAAGGGGTATGGAAGGGGTAGGAGAAAATAGAGATTTGGGGAAAAAACAAAACCCGTTCATTTGAAACTGCTTCCCACACTGCTGTCTACAAACCATGGTCATTCAGTATGAGTATAGGCATTAATTTTCACAATATATATGGAGCATAAAGCAATCACCTATGTGAAAGAGCATTTTAAAGGACATACTATTGTTACGATTTTTGTTACGATTTCAAGCAAATATTGTTACGATTTTGTGGCCCAAAAATCCAGAGTCTAGGCCTATAATACGTTTTGCTTTTTGTTATAATTAGACCGGTGTGTAGGCTATACGAGGGGGCGTCCAGTCTAGCCTATAGTATGTGATTACTCAGTCAATATTTTAAAGTGTGTGTGTGGGGGGAGGGGGGGTACTCAAGATTTATTTGGGTGAGTAAGCCAACTGGGATGCCAAGTGTTACGATTTTTTTTGTAATTTTACGATTTCTGACCCCAAATACGACCATTACGATTTCTGCTGCCAAATTACGATTTTTAAGAATTTTTGAGGTGTGTATAAAAAATAAGGCCTAGCCCCCCTACCTTGCGTGTTGCAATGGGGGAGGGGATATATCCCCCAACAGGGGGTAGGAGAAAAGGGTAAAAAGAAATGGAGAAATGAAAAGAATCCCCTTCTTTTGAAATAGCTTGTCACACCCCTGCCTACAGTAGGCAGTGATAATTATATAACCTATATTCAAGGGCATTTTCAAGAACATACCGTTGTTCCGATTTTTGTTCTGATTTCAAGCAAAAACCGTTACTATTTTGGGGTAAAAAAAATCGTAGCAAATACTATTTCGGGGGAAGGGTAACTTGGCATCCCTGAGCCTAAATTTGAAAAATTATTTTAAACTAAGTACTGTGTCCTATTCCCTTGTTATTTTGATCTTGGGGGGGGGGACACTCAATTTTATTTTGAGAGTGGTCTGCGGCTGGGCATCTGGCAACCCTATATACTTGGTGACGGGGGTTTTGGTCAAAAGTGACCTTTGTTGAGGGGGGATTTTCATGAAAGTGGATCCTTGGTGAGGGGGGTTTTGCTCAAAAAGTATCCTTAGGACCTATACCAGCCGCACATCCCTAGCTGTACACAGCAGGTTTGACCCCGACCTAAACGATGTAGGCCTAGGCATACATGTACATTGGTTGGGTACTGGGTAGGCCTACACCCCATTCCCCCTCTTTCCAGCCCCCCCCCCCCCTTGAGAGGAGTTGAAATTTTAATTTGGGAAGATTTATTTGGGAGGATAGATTTGAAAAATTATTTTCAACTAGGCCTAACCACTAAGCCCTCTCACCTTGTCCACCGTTAGGCCGACGAGCATCTTCTCTTTTCAACTTTTCTTATCCATTCCATCAAACCACATTGATACCTTGTTAATATGTATCACAATAAAAAGAAACATGGCAAATTAAAGTCCTATATGTGTCAGGCTCTTGCTAACTGTAGGAGGAGCGATATGCAAAAGCTAGACAAGAACTACTTGGTGCAGATGTCTGAGTATTTATTGAACGTAGAGAGATTGTCTATGTAGCCTTTGTAGGCCCTACTTCAGCACGGTTTAATGATGAAAATGTCAGTCACCCTTCTCCCTTCTGTAAATGTGTATTCTTGAACTGACTCAATACTTGTATTCCTACAGGGGCAGGTTCTCAATAGTAAAAAAGTGTGTAGAGATAAAGACGAGTCGAGATGTAGCAGCAAAATTTGTGACAAAGAAGCTCGTTCGGCGTGAAGAGGTTGAGAGCGAATACAGCACTGTCGTCGGCCTTCAGCATACCAATATTGTCCAGGCACTAGAGCTTTACACAGCTCCAAGTAGTCACATTATCGTCCTGGATCTGTAAGTCAACGTCATTTCCTTCAAAATAGGCTTAAGGTGGGTCAATATGATGCCTTTTTCGTCCACTGCGCCGTTTTCTGCGCAGGTACATTCTCTAGTTTGACCATAGAACACCAGGGCACCCTTATTTCAAATTGGCCTAAGTAATATCAAATGGTCATAAAATAGTTTATGGATTTTCCCTGACCAGGGCGAGAACCACCAACCTTTGAATATAAAGGCATCCATTCTACCACTGCGCTATGCAGTCTGTAGTGGTTGTCCTCATTGGAAGTCATACATAGGTAGCCCTCAGTATATTTCTATTTCTTTTCAACTTTTTTATTTTGATGGGCCTAAACCTTAGAAATATGTGCGGGACCATGTGTTGAAAATATATTCTCTAGATAGAAAACATCAAAGCCTATACTCTGGGAGAGTTATATAGAAATTTAGCTACTTTTCAATACAATTTCATGTAGATATGTGGCAAAACACTGTATAATCCATCACATAAGACATTAACTTAAGGCTTAAATATCTCAGAAAATAGCCCGGGACCCACCTATTTTCTCAGTTTCTTCGGAAAGTGTATGCTATTATGGTCTCATGGTGAAAACCTGACTAAAATCTAGCTACTTTTACATCAAGGCATTGACCCACCTTAATGACATAAGTTAACATTACAGATATTAAAGGTTGTCATTAAATATGTTTTTAAACAAAAGAGGTATGTAAATGTGTAATTATAGAGAGTAGTCCCCAGTATTCATGATCTGTATCTTTATACAAGTATGTAAATGTCCGGGGTAAATGTGTAATAATAGAGAGTATTCACGATCTTTATCTGTATATAGCAGCATTCTTTAGAGATTATTAATCAACTTTTATTACATTATTATCAAAAGCCCCTTGTTATAGGCTATTGATTAACATCTTGTTTGTGGTGTTTGCTAGGTTACCAGATGGACGCTTGTTTGACTTGATCTGCAGCCGGCCGCAGTTTGATGAGGTGATGGCGGCAGGCTTTATGCTGCAGATCCTTAACGCCACCCACTACCTGCACAACTGCCGCATAGCACACCTGGACCTCAAGGTAACCCACAGCTCCTACTACAGGCAGCCCACTGCTCGCCTCTTACATCAGGAGAACTCACTGCTCTTACATCAACATAACTCACTGCTCTTACATCAAGATAACTCACTGCTCTTACATCAACATAACTCACTGCTCTTACATCAAGATAACTCACTGCTCTTACATCAAGATAACTCACTGCTCTTACATCAACATAACTCACTGCTCTTACATCAACATAACTCACTGCTCTTACATCAACATAACTCACTGCTCTTACATCAAGATAACTCACTGCTCTTACATCAACATAACTCACTGCTCTTACATCAACATAACTCACTGCTCTTACATCACTGCTCTTACATCAAGATAACTCACTACTCTCCACCCGGCTCTCCACTTACATGCAGCACACATATGTCTGGCCTGTTAGCTTGATGACTTTCCTTACTTCCCACAGCCTGAGAACCTGATGGTGGACCTGTCCAGCAGCACTCCTCTTGTCAAGGTCATTGACTTTGGTGATGCTCGCCACATCTACAACAGTTATTACATCCACCCACTTGTAGGCAGCCCCGAGTTTGCGGCACCCGAGCTGGTTAGTGGCAACCCCGTAGGCCTCCTTAGTGATATATGGTGAGTGTTTGGTGCTACCCTCAGTAGGGAGTTGCATCGAAAATTATTTATTTACCCAAGATAATATATATTTAGTGGTGCCATTGATCTTTTTAGTGTTGTATCTTTATAGAGAATGGCACCTTCTTTACTAGTCACTGAGGTCTGATCCTGGATTTAGGTGGTTTGGTCATCTAAGTGGTCAAATTGCACATTGATACAAACTCATTTTGATATATTCAGTGTGATCATTGTGTGCACAACATGTAAAGCTATCTGGACATGTTTTCAAGTTTATGTATTAAGTTTTTGGTGTTATTCAGTGTTTTGTGACAAAAAATGGGGTACATTCACTGTTATAGCACTGAATTGAATGGTGAACTCTTTTTTAAATTACACCATTTGGATTTGCATTTTATACATACTTTCCAAATAGATATCATCTATTTGTTCAGACAGCATGTAGATGAGATCCACCGGTAGCACATAGTTTGAAAATGAAATTCACATTTTAATTATTTCAATACAGAATCTTGATCCTTAGATCACCAATGATTTAGGGCAATGTGTGCAAAGTCAGGGTTGTTGAGGCGGAACGGGCAGACACCCGTCTGGGGAGGCCGGGTGCAAGGTCATGGTCACCCTGGTGTCCTAGAACAAGTTCCTGGTACGGACTATTAACTGTTCGTATTACGAATTTGGTGAGAAAAAAAGTTCAGGCCGAGGTCAAGGGCTGTACCTTGTTACCCCTCCGCTGACCATTCCTGTTTTTGGACACCCCCTCCCTGGACACACACCGCTCCACCCCCTCTCACCTGGCAGGCGGCTAAAGGTGACCAAGTAGAAGGTCAGCTCGTGCCTGACGTGTCTTGATTCAGTGGACTCTACGATACAAACGCCTTGTCTATGGCCCTAGACCCCTAAATTCGACATGGCGACATGGGCATTTCTTAAATTCGACATGCGACATGAGGCCTAGTGACATGCGACATGAGGCTTAAAAGGATAGTGACATGGGACATGGACAGTTCTTAAAATCGACATGGGACATGAGCATTTTTAAGCGACATAGACACGCGACATGGCCATTTTTTTAAACCGACATGCGACATGGGGACTTCCCCCCCATCAAGGGCCCCTTGTCTACCGCCTGGTCCCCGCACTCCATTGTCCATTTTGACACCCGTATAACAAAAAAACGCGGAAAAGGGATGTTTTTCACTGACTTAGCACTGACAACAATTGGACAAGAATTCTGCGGAAAGGGGGTGTATTTGACACTAGTTCCGTGAAAAGGGGTGCATTTTTAACACTGACTTTGCTGAACGGGGGTACCCGGTATATTTAACACTGGCTACACAGGGAAGGGGATATTTGATATAGACTCCACAGACAGAGGGTCTCGTTATCAGAAGACAGACAGGGCAGCCTTATATTTCTTATGAAAATGGTGTGCTTTTAAAAAGTGTCAGCGTTTTACAATATAAGGGGTACTTTTTGGCCTTCTAAAGTCTGCGGTTTTACCATAAAAAGGGTACCCTTCTACTCCAAAATCCGTGGAAATGGGGTGTATTTGAAGATCCATAACTAGGATGGTGTCTGTATATGTTTGGGAGTGCGGGGGACCGGGGTCTACCGGGGGTGTCCAAGTTAGCCGTGTCCAGTATGCAGGGCAGTGACACTGTAGCGAGGTGGGTGGCGGCACCCATACGGCGTAGGGCGTTCAATGACTGTTGAGGCGTGACCCTTGGTGCGGGCCGACTCAGGCGTGACCAACCTGTTGACGTCCCAAAGCAGTTTGAAATGAACATGTTTGGTGGTCTAGTTTACCAGGATCGGACGAGTACACAGGGCTGGTCAAAAAAAAGTTCGCTCGCACCATATTATTCTTGATGGACAGATCCATTGACCAAAAACAAAAATTAGAAAAAGAAATTAAAAGATTAACAGTAAATGATATAATGCAATGGCACCGTCTCCAAGTATACAGAATTGTTACTACAACAATGATATAAAATGAAATGCTATCATATTTAGTGGTGCTGGGAGAGGGGATGTGTACAAATGCAATGCAAAAATCAGAATAATGTTTTCTTTAGTAGTAAACGTTTGAGAGGGGTGGGAAGTTGAAAAAGTTGTGAAATTATTACCCCTGCTGCTCTATATATAGCCTGTGAGGCCGGTGGCACTTAAACTCAGTGCATGGTGGGGCCTTCAGTGTAGTGAGTGATCACTCTGCGTGCAGCAAGACATGCAGAGACAGAAAGATCCATGGTATTAAACTTACTATATATCTCTAATTATACAGATTAGACACGCAATTCCTTCACCATTACAATGTATAATCCAATATCGATACACTTTCTATAACAATGCTATAAGATATTTATCACTTTATAATGACCTTTACGATAGTCAATTTCCGGGAGAGATATGAATAATTATGTCAAATTTTAAAAATGCATGATATTTATAAATATTGCTTCTTTCAAATTACAAAATACCATTTTTGATATAAATGATCTCTCTTAGTCATGTGCCACTTAGAAGTTTGGTTTCCATCATATCTCCTAAACCAATAGACATATAAAAAATGGTATCAGCTAGAAATATGCCCCAATATGTAAAGAATAACTACTGAGTTTAAGAGATAAGTATAGCCTCTACCCTCAGCCAAGGACCTGTAATCTTTAAAAAAACATTTTCCCTGTAATCTTAATAATTTTCCCCTCTTTAAATGGTGCCGTCTAGAACATAGGCCTGGAAACTGATTAAGGGAGTGATCATTTTTTAACAACAGGGGGGGGGGAAGTGAGTTTTCGTGGAGAGCGCGCAAAATCTTTTACACCCCCCACCCCCAGTCGAGGGGTCAAAATTCCACCCCCCCTTAGGGCCGAAAATCAGCTCGCACACAGGCCCTGTGAAGCATAGTAACGTGCGGGCTTTTTGGCTCAAAACAGGTTAAATATTTTTGACCCTCCCCCGAGGGGTCCAAACTTTTTTGCCCCACCCCCCCTGTTGTTAAAAAATGATCACTTCCTAAGATTACCGGAAAAATGGGCATTTTTGAGATAACAGGTAAAATGGGTGGCGTCTAGTCACTTGACAATAAAAGTTGGTCGCCACATGGGCTGGTTAAGATGGTATGTGAGTAGTGGGGTGAACACGACTGGCAATGCCGGCCCACAGTGCAGGCGAACGTCTAGACGTCTGTGGCTGTAGTACACACATCTCTGTGACTGCAGATGGGTCAAAAGCGACCTGGCGACCTGGGCCGTTTTGGAGGCGATTTTCGACCTCTTGCAATAATGAAAGCGACCTAGCGACTTTTGAGCAAAAATGGGAATAGGATAAAGGGTCCAAAAAAACGACTTTGAGACCTGGACCCCTTAACTTCGGCGACTTTCCGACCTCAGGGGGGGGGGGGGGGGCCATCTGCACCCCCATCTCTAGTTTTAATACTGATCGGGGCAACATATCATAAATAATACCCATATAAACGACAGTGTCTTAAGCCTATGCTTATCCATTTAGCAAGTTATATGCTTCTCATATTCCCCATGATTATCAACAGTAACGTAGGATGAAGGTACAAGAATTAATTTCTTGAAATATTTTAGGTTAGGGAGTGGTGTTTTTTTTAACAATAGGGGGGTTGGCGGAATTTTCTGCCCCCACTGCCTTGCCAGGTTAAAAGTGATAGTATCACACATGCGTTTTCGCTAAAGAGGGATCTAAATTGTTCTTTGTTCCCCTCCCCAAATCCACCAATTCCCCCTGGTATTAAAAGAATTACCACATCCATAGTGATCAAGTATTTGATGATAGATGGTTGGAACTACTAATTGATGTTTTCCTGTGTTGAATCTCGCCGCAGGAGTCTGGCAGTGGTAACATACGTCATGCTGTCTGGAGTCTCCCCCTTCCTCGACGAGAGTCCAGAAGAGACCTGTTCAAATATAGTGCACACAGATTTCTGCTACCCAGAGGAGTATTTTTCTGAGGTTTCAGACGATGCAAAGCAGTTCATATCCATGATGCTTGTGGATGAGCTGCAGTAAGAATTTTGTTTTTTCATCTGTATTTCCTTTATTCTTTCATAAATTTATCGTTGATGGAAACATCTAGTCACGCTGTGATGTTATTTTATATGTGGCCAAACGGTATAATTGTATTACACACGTCCGTGTTAGATATATCAGAAATTAGTTTGGGACCTCCATATTTTTTCACAGATTTTGAAAGGGGCCACTACCTAAATGTTAATGATTCCACCTCATAGTAGTCCTAGTCCTTTAGAGGGCAAATCTAGTGACAACTCCAGTTTCAAGGAAGCTTCTTTCTGTCATGATGGCATCGCAGTACACTGTTGGCTAATTGAGATGTCTAAATCTTCCTGCAGTCAAAGACCCACTAGTCAAATGTGCATTGACCACGCATGGATTCGGAGAGCCACAACGGGGTCATCATCCACACCAGTTAAGCCCATCCCAGCCAGTAAGCTAACGGGTTTCATCGAGCGACGGAAACACCAGGTATGTGCATACTCTCGAGCATCACTCATATGTAGGTCTACGTTCATTTTACCTTTAAGAATAGCCCATAGAGGGAGTTGGATACTGAACACGGTATCCAGGTATATTACTAAGAGGATTGTAGTTCCAGTGGTGGCCACCAGAGGGGGTGGGTCACCGCTGCACAGGTGTGGTTGGTCGTACCTGGTTCATATTGATGCCAACCACAGCCGGGTACACTCCAATTTTTTCTTTCTGAGGCATGTATACGTGCCCAAGTTGCGGTAACTTGGTGGATGGCAGACTGAAAGCCTGTGGTAATTGTGGTGTGCCCAACCCGGCGAAAGAAAGGAAAGACAGAATATATATATATATATATATATATATATATATATATATATATATATATATATATATATATATATATATATTGTGGCAGCCCTTTTTATTATTTACAACTCAATGGACCTAATGACATCACCATCACGGTACTTTTCATATTTTTCGCACTCAGACATGTGAATAATCATGTACCTAATCTTCCCCCAACAAACAGAGTCAGTTCCATTAGATGAACAAGGTAATCCACCGTGTTCGCTATCAGTTTGACGTTCCACTAAAAGCTGTGGCTATGAATGCAGCTCATGTGCGTCTGATATTCTTCATGACTGCTCCATTGCTATGATTAAGCCTACGGGCCATGTGACTGCTTACCATAGAGTTGACTTTTATTATTGACTTGGGGTCCCCCGAGTCTTGTGCGACGGCTCAAGACACCTTGAATGAGCAAACACTTAAAACGTGTCATTTTCACAATATTCCATTTGTCTCCTAATACATTAGGCCGTTAGATCAATATTCACGTTACCTATCATGACCGGTTACTTCTTTTTTAATTTTTTTTTTAAATTTCCACTGTACCCCGCGCAAAAAGATTGTCCCCTAGAAAGGTGCTCAATGCTATGTTTCTTTTTCTGTGGCGGCGACCATACGACCATATTTGTCCGACATCTGAAGACGCCTGGTTAGCTAGAACAGTGTCATAATTGGCTGGGAGGGTTACTTCTTAACATTGGTATACCCCAACAATCTTCCAACGATTATCATAAATAGATACAGAAATTCACTGTAGCACAAGAACTAGTGTCCCCCCGCCCACCATGTTTCATCCCACACGGAGGGAAAAGTGAGCGTCAGGCAGTGCCTGACTTTCAGATGAGGGTGCTTTTGGCGACAGTGACGCTCACTTTTCTTAGTGTGTACTGTCAAACCTCGCGTATAAGCCTAACTCGCGTATAAGCCGCACCCCGAGTTTGAGCCGATTCTATACGCCGCATCTGAGTGAGCATTGGAAAAACTCGTGTATTAGCTGCACCCCTAACTTTAGCCTTAAAAAGCCCCACTAAGTAGCTGCTCACTACGCGGGTACAGCCCCAGTCTCGGACTCCCACCCCAACACAGCTCCGTTCCCTATGCTGTGTATCCAAATGGTAGCATAGATGCTGGCCGGGGTTGGTACACCACCCATCCACCCCCTGGAGTAAAAGCTGTGAAAATGCCTCAATAGGATATATGCAGTGCATATGTGGGTACTACACCCTCATTAAGAGGTCAAACAAGGATGACAGTGGAATGTTCAACGGATATTGCACTCTTTTCCTTTCCTTTCCAAATCCCTTACAGCCATTAGACATTTTGATTACTTTTGACAGGCAAAGCGACAATATGGCATCATGATTTCACCAGATCAATCTCTCTCATTGAACTCACCCATCACAACCTCGCACTCCGATCACCCCTTGGCGTGGCTATTACCGGGTCATAAATGCCTGTCACCTTCAGTGGCTTTAAAAGTTATCGTATCGTATTGTCGTATCGTATCGTGTTACAGGGAGGGGGGCTGAGAGAGGGCCTCAATGCCGTTTTGTCAGCTTTATCAAGCAGGGTCAGTGAATGGAGAGGGAGGGGGGGGGGGGGGGATTAGCGGTACATCTGTTGGGGGGGGGGGGAGCCAGGAAAGCTCTCACACCTCAACCCCCGCCCCCACTGTCAAGATACATATAGTGACATACCGAGCCATTAAAGGCCGTGGTCAATTGGGTCATTTCCAGGTCAGTTTTGAAATTGAAAGTTGGAAAAACTCGCGTATAAGCCGCAACCCGTCTTTGGGCCGATCCTATAAGCCGCACTGGCGATCTGACTCGCGTATAGCCGCGGCTTCTACGCGAGGTTTTACGGTATGTACACAACTGACCAAGCAACCATGCACCATTGTCATTACCACATTGGGTAATTTAACATTTCAGCATCTCCAAGGTTCAGTGCAATACATGCTTCCTATTGGTGAATGACATAAGACAACAGTTGACAACTCTAACACTGAAAACCCCCTAAATAGAGGGTCAAATTTAAAGTTATCAGAACCATAGCTGGATCGTTGACAATCGTAGCATTCAATAATGGAAACCGCAGGGCGCTTTCGGCGTGGCGGTCTCACCCACACACACTTCCTGACCCGCATCCACCTGCTTGTCAGCATCCACCCACCTGCATGCTCGGCTGAAATGTGATAATATACTACACATGATTTGATGGTAGTTTTGACCTAGGAATTACATGCAGAATGGAAGTAGACATGTAAGAGAGTAGTCATTTAATATTGAGGGGTAGGGGACGTGAAAAATAGGCCTTCACGTGAAATGTCACCACCCCGAATTAATTAATGACCACTCCCTAATTACATGGAGAGTGGCCCTAGACATGTAATAACATGCAGATTGAGCCTAGACCTGTCATGGAATGGGGAAGCTGATTCTCCCCTCTGCCTTGTTTGGCTATAGGAATCTCTGGTTTCTGCTTAATTTGCATTTTTTGTTGAAAGAAACGTATCTTTGCATGTGGAAAGGGGGGAGGGGCTGCAATTGGATCATGTATGCTTTTGCAACAGCTCACAGGAAATGATATACTTTTTGTGGGATATGACTTCGAGCATGATTTTCGGAGCCAAACCTTTAGAAAGGATTTACCCATTTTTCGCCATGAATATTACCTTGGTTGTCAAAATGGCTTCAAACATCCATTACTCACTCACTCACTTTACCAATTTTAAGACAAAAACAAAGTGGAACAACGCCAAGGAGAATCTAAAATATATCTAATTTAGATCCCGGTTATTGCTGTCTAACCAGAACCTTACCGGTATTATACTTTCAGTGTACATATATCCGTAATAAGCATAGAGTTATTTCATTTTTAATGAAATATGATAGACAGTAGCCCTTTATGTACATTGTTTTTAAATGTCCTAAGTGCCCTTTGACCAGACATGTTCTTGTCTCCACCACGCAGCTTGTGGAGCTGTTGGATACGTATGGTAAGTGGTTAGTCAGAGGTATTGTTGGATATGTATGGTGAGTGGTTAGTCAGAGGTATTGTTGGATATGTATGGTGAGTGGTTAGTCAGAGGTATTGTTGGATATGTATGGTGAGTGGTTAGTCAGAGCCCAACCACACCTCCCTCTCACTACACACACAGGTTTAGTAGGCTCTCCAACACCACAAGTGGTCGCAAGATCATGTCTAAAGCTGAGGCTGCACCAACCGATTTTGTTCTCAAATCGATAGTATTCTCACAAATCTGACTCAAACCTAGGATTTATACGCCTATACTATATAGGCAGGGAGGAAGTGTAGACCCTGCCCTAGGTTTCATATTTAAAAACATGGATTGGTATTTTCCCTGTACATGTTTTTTTGTTTATAAACGAGTGGAAAATAGAATTGCCAAGGCAATATAAAACAATTTAGGTCCTGATTTTGGCTTCCAATCTCTATTAAAACATGTTTGATTTTTATTTGCATGATGTCCCACTAACCACAGGCCTCTAAGGGAGTGCTCATTTTTTAACAACAGGGGGGGGGTGGTGAGATTTCGCGCGGAGTGCGCAAAATTTGTTCACCCCCCCCTGCTAGAGGGGTCGAAATTTTTTACCCCCCCCCCCCCGGCAGGTCGAAAATCGGGCGCGTTCGCGCCCCTTTGTAGCATAGTAACGCGCGGGCTTTTTCCCTCAAAACAGGTTGAATCTTTTTCACCCCCCCCCAACAGGGGTCTAAATTTTTTACCCCCCCCCCGGTCAAGGGGTCCAAATTTGTTACCCCCCCCCCCAAATCCACCACCCCCCCCCCTGTTGTTAAAAAATGAGCACTCCCTAATAAGCCGATTTATCCACAATTTTTACCTGATCAAACTGTATTGACCTGATCGGATCCCGAGAATTACCCAAAAAGTCAGGTAGTGGAGCCGTAGCTGTATTCTGTGTTTACACCATAAGGCCTCTGTGCTGCATCTAAAACAACAGGCACGGATAGATGCTGCGCAGGATAAGTGCGGTGCAGAATAGGTGCGGCATGGGATAGGTGCGGTGCGGGATAGGTGGGGCACGGAATAGGTGTGGTGCAGGTGTGGCATGGAATAGATGCGGTGCGGGATGGGTGTGGTGCGGGATAGGTGCAGTGTGGGATAGGTGTGGTGCGGGATAGGTGTGGCGCGGGATAGGTACAGTGCAGGTGTGGCATGGAATAGATGCGGTGCAGGATAGGTGGGGTGCAGGATAGGCGTGGTGCGGGATAGGTGCAGTGCGGGATAGGTCGGGTGCAGGATAGGTGTGTCACGGGATAGGTGTGGTGCAGGATAGGTGGGGTGCGGGATAGGTGTGGTGCAGGATAGGTGTGGTGCGGGATAGGTGGGGTATGGGATAGGTGTGGTGCGGGATAGGTGTGGCGAGGGATAGGTACAGTGCAGGTGTGGCATGGAATAGATGCGGTGCAGGATAGGTGGGGTGCAGGATAGGCGTGGTGCGGGATAGGTGCAGTGTGGGATAGGTGTGGTGCGGGATAGGTGTGGCGCGGGATAGGTACAGTGCAGGTGTGGCATGGAATAGATGCGGTGCGGGATAGGTGCAGTGCGGGATAGGTGGGGTGCGGGATAGGTGTGTCACGGGATAGGTGTGACACGGGATAGGTGCGGTGCGGGATAGGTGTGGTGCATGATAGGTGTGGTGTGGGATAGGTGTGGCACGGGATAGGTGTGACACGGGATAGGTGTGGTGCGGGATAGGTGTGGCGCGGGATAGGTGTGGCGCGGGATAGATGTGGCGCGGGATAGATGTGGCACGGGATAGGTGTGACACGGGATAGGTGTGGTGCGGGATAGGTGTGGCGCGGGATAGGTGTGACACGGGATAGGTGTGGCGGGGATAGGTGTGGTGCGTGATAGGTGTGGTGCGTGATAGGTGTGGTGCGTGATAGGTGCGGTGCGGGATAGATGTGGCGCGGGATAGGTGTGACACGGGATAGGTGTGGTGCGGGATAGGTGCGGTGCGGGATAGGTGCCAGAGTACTCTCTGCGCACCTCAGTCACCCAGGCATCTATACAATCTATCGCGAGATATTGACGCTAGATGTCTCCACCCGTGGGACTGAATTATATCTCTGTAAGGCTCAGCTCTCCATCACCGGTGGATAATACATAGTTGTGAAAGTACTTATTTTCACGGGTGTAAATTTTCGCTGAGGTGGCAAAAAAGACTAATTCGCGGGTATTTAATCCATACTGTAGCATAGAAGAATTTCGCGGATTTGTCATTTCCGTGAATATAGCGAAAATATATACCCAGCGAAATAAATTACGACCACAGTAGTCAATACCAAACCTCTGCTGGAGAGCGAAGGCTACGTTGGAGACTTGAGGCGCGCAGAGACTACTCGGCCGCAGACTGGCATCTATAGTCGTCACTCTCCAGCAGATGTTTGGTCTTGACTAGATAAGAGTTGCGACCGAGAGTGTGCGCCAATGTTTGGTGAATTGAAGCACACACAGATAAGATTCAACCCTCACGGTGGAGACATCTATCTCGCATTGGGTGCAGCACAGAGCAGTGATGGCTTAAAGGATTTGACATGATCGTGCTGCTGTGGACTTATAATAGGGCTTTAGTTTGGCTTATCTATGCCCGTGAATGCCAGATGAGGATTACCCTATTCTACAGGTCGTGTGTTTATAGCGTTTGTTACATATACATGTGGATGGGTGTCTCCATATAAAGGCTGCACCGATAGCAATCTATATTTATTATTGTTCACAATTACAGTCACTTGATATAGTTTGCATGCTCCTTACCGTACCTACACTTGGCAAGGAAAATAGAACGTAATTATAAGGCTGGATGTTATTTTGGTCTGATACCATTTATTTGTCAATGAAGAAAGAAAATCATACATACTAAATAAATATCTACTTTCAACTGCGTATTCAAATCAAAAGAGGCGTATGATCACTTTGAAATTGGCCTTTCCCTGAGCAATATATATATTTATTACACGATTGTGCCACTCATTGTGCTTTTTAGGTGATATCACCGTGCTGATATAGTTCTAGTGATATCAGTACTCTTCCGGTGGATATCAGCACTCTTCCGGTGGATATCAGCACTCTTCCATCCATTTTACAGCACATATAAAATCGGAAGTTTTCACCCAGGATAGTTAGAGGCTAGCGCTCTAGGAGCCACGCCGTTGGGGCGTTGGTAATAGCGGGGGACAAAATAAGGAGTCTTTAGGAGTTTCAGCTCCGTAGGGGCATTATTTACCGAGTTATAGAAAAAAAGAAATTTTTTGGTATAATTTCTTTGAAACTCGATATTTTTTATTTTTTATTTTTATTATCAAGGTAGAAGTTGGACTTTATTTACCTATTAGTTTAAATAATTCTAGGGCCATTTTTTTACATATACACATGCACTTTTAAAAAGGTGCATTTCCACCCAGGGTCGAACCTGGGGCCTGGGGACTGTGAGGCGGACGTGCTAGCTGCCAAGCCACAGCGACCATGGTACGTTGGGAGGTAAACGCTGGTTATAAGTTAGGCTGGGGGAGCGGTTAGTTATCAAAACAAGTCGTGCGGCGTGAGTACAGTCGTATACTTTAACACTGCGGATAGGTTGGGCGGGAAAGTAGTTTAGTCCATTTGAAATAATGAATGATCCCTCAGTCCCTCCCATATTAGAACGAGGCTCTTGTCAAAATCAACATGGCGCTCTCCATGCTCGAGATATTCTTTGTAAATATCATTCAAAATGGCGAAATTAGGACGTATATAAAGTAAATAATAACATTTGAATCGGATAATCGTGTAATAATCGTGTCTTAATATCTTAATTCAGTGTCTTAAAAAACGAGCTGCACCACTCCATTTAGTATGTTATGGGTGGTCGAGCTGTGCAGTGTTTCCGCGCGATCAGAAGGGGGCAAAAAGGGGAAAGGGGGGGGGGGAGAAGAACGGGGGTTTGATTTGAATATGGAGTTGAAAGTAGATATTTCCTGGTTAACTATGTATGGGCATTGTATAAATAGCATTGGAAAGTTGGCAATCACTTACCACTGAAAATAGCCGTTCTACCATGTTGACCCCATAGCCATCTTTAGGAATATATACTTGAGGACTTGGGTATAAAATATAATGAACATGTATCCGCATGTTATACAAAGCATGAATCATTTTTCTCAGATCATTTCCGATTTGTATTTATTGAGTGTTATGTGTTCAAAAATGGCAAGATCACTGTCACAAATGCTCTACATGTACTACAAATGGCGCCATGGATTATTAACTAGCAGTCCAATCCTCTTTTGAAGCGCATATTACCTATAGCATATCAAGTTCAATCACATTGATAATAATCTTGTTATGGAAATTGACTTTCTGTTTTTTTTAGCTTGCCAGTGTGCTATATAGGATTTGTATACCATAGAAAACCGACTATGATTTAAGGCAACAAACCCCCGGACCTTAAAAGAAACTTACTGAGCACTCATTGCAGGTTTCTTGTACTACCTGCAGGTTGTACTCGAGCCATTGCAAATCTGAGTAAACACCTAATATCCAAAGCACATATCTATACATATACTATACCAATGAAGCATAGAATAATCATGTGTATTGGGCAGGTGTGCTGTATTTAAAACTTAGTGATATTAAGGAAGCAATTAATGTGTAAACATACCATAATTTTGTTAATGTTAGCCTTCTATAGCCCTGCCCATAGCCATTGTGATGAGCAGGCTGATGTTGAAATGAAACATTATCCCTAAAATTTGTGAGTAGGGTATGTGGTGGTTGGAAAGCGAAACCACTAAAATGGTTCTGTAGAGCAACACAATATGAGCATAGCCTTGATGAGTAAGAGAGGATGTGGATGAATATGTTGCATGTTTATTAGTTTGTCACTTTGTTGTGTGTATATACATAGACAAATGCCAATGCCCGTTGATACAGGCGTGTGACATATTTCTTGAGTGGGTGCTGGGCCCGTATACCACAGAGCCACTCTGACCCACCTTAATCCAAAATAGTTATCTTGTTATTTACAGGCATAGAATTTTTCAGGAATTTTGGAAGGCTAAAAGGATCACCCCTGTGATCCACTGAGAAAATACTTTAACATCAATAGGGGGATGAGAGTCTTAGTCTCCCGTAGAATTAATCTTAAATAGCTCCCGAAGAAGCATTTTGGCCTGACTTTGAATTTCCTTCAAAACTCTGCCCCATGCCTGTGTAAAAGAATGATCACTCCCTAAGGCCACACCAAATTTAAAAAAATTCCTGAGGTAAATTTTTTTTTTTTTTTTAATTTTTTTTTTTACAAATTCAAATTTCCTGGCTCCTGATGAAAGAAAAGGCCACCAAAAAAATGTTGCGGGAAATCCATAGACCTTTTTTTGGTGTGGCCTAAACTCCATATTATTGGCTTTGGGACCTTGTCCCCAAAGCCATTTACTCCACTGACCAGAGTGACTGTTTTCTGACAAGAAAAGACTAGCATAGGCCCCCTTGTTCATTGTTAGATATAGCCCTAGCTGGCCCTTAAACCTTGCCTAGGACTGGTATCCCCATGTGTCCGTGTAGGTGTGTGCAAGACTAATTTATCCTAGATCTTGTTTTCAGTTACTACATGTAGAACCAATGTACCTTGTGGTAAGGCCTAGACATCTTGTGCACAGCCATATTTTGAGTTCTCTAATGTGGCTGTCAATGGCAAGGATAGGTACCAGCCTAATAACTATTGACTCCTATGTCAAGCCAAGCTGTCAATGTCAATGCCAATTCTCATACTATGCACATACAGGACCTATACTAGAAGTTGAGTGGTCCAGGGTGGCTCTTGAAATCACTCAAGCCCGCCCAAAGACAAACTGTGAAGTCAAACACAATTACCCCTCCCCCACCCCACACACACATGCACCAACCCTGAAATGATATTTTACAGCCTTTAAAGGAAGGCCATCACACATCCTCCTTGTGCCCCCCCTCCTCCCTGTGCCTCCTCCTCCTCCCTGTGCCCTCTCCTCCTCCTCCTCCTGCCTCTGCCCTCTCCTCCTCCTCCTCCTACCTCTGCCCTCTCCTCCCCCTCCCCCTCCTTTATCTGCCCTCTCCTCCCTCTGCCCTCTCCTCCTCCCTCTGCCCCTCCTCCTCCCTCTGCCCCTCCTAATACCCCATCTTTCCCCTCCTCCCCCCCTCTACCCCATTTTCCTCCTTCTTGTTACATTCTCCTCCCTCTGCCCTCCCTCCTCCCTCTGCCCCCTCCTCCTCCCTCTGGCTGCCAAGATGGCTGTCGAAAACTCAATATTGTCTGATTTCCTTGTGTGATACATGAAGAATAGGGCCTTTTCAGATGTAGAATCCATTTTCTGGCTCAGATTTTCAATCCAGGAAATATCCAAGATGGCTGCCAAGATGGCCACCAAAAACCAAGATTGTCTGATTTCCTTGTGTGATACAAGGATAATAGGGTTTTCTGGGATGTAGAATCCATTTTCAGGCTCACAATTTTAATATGGGAAATTTCCAAGATGGCTGCCAAGATGGCCGCCAAAAACTCAAGATTGTCTGATTTCCTTGTGTGATACATGGATATTAGGGTTTTCTGGGATGTAGAATCCATTTTCAGGCTCAGATTTTCAATCCGGGAAATTTCCAAGATGGCTGCCAAAAACTCAAGATTGTCTGATTTCCTTGTATGACACATGTATAAAAGGGTTTTCTGGGGTGTAGAATCCATATGTAGGCTCTAATTTTTGATCCAGGTAAATTTCAAGATGGCTGCCAAGATGGTATTTGCATAGGCATCAATGGAGTGCATCGCCACCAATGGAATTGCATTGGTACCTATTTGATTCCATTGATACATATTGGATTCTATTGTTATACCAGCTGCATTAAAACCAATAAAAATCAGAAAGATACCAAGGCTGAACTGGCAGAAACTAAGGCAGGGATGAAAGCCAACATGGTGCACATAGACAAAATTGAAGACAACAATATGAGACAAGAGGCATATTCCAGGAAACTGAACCTTGTACTGGACGGTCTACCAGAAGGTCAGAACGAAACTCCCGACTCTCTGAGGTCTGAAGTGGGGAAAATTTTATGGCGCCAAACGAAAGTCGAAAACAGCTCCATTGACGTGGTTCACCGCATCACCAGAAGCTCTGCACAAACATCTAAACCCAACTCACCAAGGCCTGTTATCATAAGGCTAAAATTCCTAGATGCCAGAAACAAGGTATGGGGACAGAGGGCGGAGGTGGGAAAATACACCGAGAAGGGGGCACAACTGTGGGTCAGCGAGGATATCCCCACTAAACTAAGGAGCGAACTATCTAGGGTCAAGAAGGCTTTCTGGGTGGCCAGGAATCATGGCTCATTCAGGGACGTGCGCATGTCAGGCACCACCCTGTATCTCAATGGGAAACCATATAACAAAGACAACTGGAGTACTCTGCCTGAATGGCTAGGGCCGGAGGCTATGGCCACCTTAGAGAGTGAAGACGCTCTGGTATTCTTTAGCAAAGCGTCCCCTTTTAGCAATCACTACCCCGCTGGTTTTGAGGTGGATGATAAATCCTACTCGTCCATGGAGAAATATCTTGCTATACAGCGGTGCATAATCGCAAGAAGACAAGACTTAGAGGCACAAGCATGGAAGATAGATCTGCCTGCCAAGCTCAAAGGTATACTCTACAAGTGCAGAGATGAACGTAAGGATGAGTGGATCGCGAAATCAAAGTCCATCACGAAGAAAGGTCTTAGGGAAAAGGTCATGCAAAACCCCTATGTTCGTCAGCGCCTCCTCAGCACAGGAAACAAGACCATTGGAGAGGCCTCAAAAGACACAGTGTGGGGCATTGGGATGAGGCTGACAGACAAGAACGTGCTTAACAAAGAACTATGGTATGGAAAGAACCTGCTAGGGGATGTACTCCAGGAAATCCGACAGGAACTTCAAAATGGTGGCCAAGAATGATGTCAAAGTAACTGAAACTACACCGGGGTGTAATAACATGGTGCTCTAGATTCACTCAATATGTGGGTGCATCGAAATAGTCAAAAACTCAAATGTCCAACCTCTATAGTGGTTACCGAGCATAAAATCAAAAGCTATTTTGAGTTACATGAAACACGTGGTTTACGGAGCAACTATTTTTTTATATGCTCTGTTGTGTTCTTTTTATGTGTTTAAATGTTATGTGTGTGCGCAATGTTATGTATACCATTTTAGAGGTAGTGCTACTGTGTCTGTTTCTTGTGGTATGCCACCGGCATGTGCTGAGGATGGCTGATAAATCACTGTATCTACCCTCTTGCCGTTTGGTAAGTCAGCAGGTAAATATACAACAAACCCACTTAAAATTATCGATACAACCAAAACAATGTGTAGCCCCCCAAAGGAGAGTGACCCATGTCCTGAATTCAATTGGTTATGAATAATCACACTGGAATTATTGACCTGTGTTCTTTTAATGTCAATGGTATGGGCTTAAGAGACAAACGAAGGGCTATTTTTAAAAAGTTGAAGGAAGAAAATTATAATATTGTATTTCTCCAAGAAACCCACTGTACAATGGATGTAGAAAAGGTATGGCAAGCTGAATGGGGTGGGGATATGATATGTTCACACGGCAACTCAGCATCTAGAGGTGTAGCCATACTCTTTAGTAGGGAATACCCTTACAAATGTCTTGATAAAATCCTAGATATCAATGGCAGGTACATAATTCTACACATTGAGGTACAGGGAATAGAATACATCTTATGCAATATCTATGCTCCAACACAAAATTATGAAACTGAGCAGATGGCCGTTATGGATGAAATATCAGAGAGGCTAAAGAGATATGAAGTAGAAAACTTTCTCATAGGAGGAGACTTTAATGAAATATGTGACTTGACTATAGATAGGAGGGCTAATAATCAAACAAACAGAACAAATAAACATTACAGGGAGCAGCTACATAGTCTGAAAGACAGTCTAGGTATGGTGGATATTTGGAGAGTTAGACACCCCTCACTACGTAGGTACTCCTTCCACAGACGGGAACAGGCCTCAAGAATTGATTTCTGGTTAATATCTGAACATCTTTCAGGTGTAGTGTATAAAACTGATATCAAACCTGGAACACTTTCCGACCATAGTGCTGTAACAATGGGAATTTCCTATAGTAACAGGGACCGGGGCCCCAATATTTGGAAGTTCAACAACACCCTTCTCTCTGACGAAAAGTATGTTAAACAGCTAAAAGGTATGCTTGTGGAATGTAAAACAAAATATCAAGACCTGGCACCCAATAAAAGGTGGGAAATTCTTAAATATGAAATAAGAAAATTTTCAATAAAATATAGCAAAGAGAAGAGGTTAGAATCTAAAAGGTCTGAAAAGGATCTGACAGACAGTATGAATAAGCTAACGGTAGCATTTGATGAGGGCTGTGATGTGAGTGATGAATTAGAAAGTGTGAAGAGAGACCTCAAAGATATTGAATTGAAGAAGGCCAGAGCAATCATGTTCAGGTCAAAAGCTAACTGGTCTCAGGCAGGGGAACGACCAACAAAATATTTTTTGAATCTAGAAAAGAAGAACTTTCTGGACAAACGCATTACCCAGCTAGAGGATGAAAATGGCCATATTGTTACCGAAGACAGGGATATTCTTAATGTACAGAAACAGTTCTACGAGACTCTATATTCACAGGATTCTAGGGAACTAGATGACATTGATGATAGGTGCCCCTTCATAGAGACAGACAATTTAGCCATGTTATCTGAGAATCAGAGAGAACTAATTGAAAGACCCTTATCAAAGTCAGATTTTCTCGCTAGTCTAAAAACCCTGAAAAATGGGAAATGCCCAGGCACTGATGGACTGAGTGCAGAGTTCTATAAATTTTTCTGGACAGATATCGGGGACTATGTAAGCCAAAGCCTTCTACACGCAATGGAGATAGGAAGTTTAAGTCAAGAGCAGAAAAGAGGCATTATAACCCTTATCCCTAAGAAAGAAAAGAATAGACTTAAGCTTGGGAACTGGAGGCCAATTAGCCTATTAAATACAGACTATAAGATTTATACCAAGGCACTTGCAGAGAGAATAAAGCCTCATCTCCCTAGTATCATAAGCACAGATCAGTCAGGTTTCGTCAGGTCCAGATATATAGGAACAAGCATCCGCACAATTGAAGACATATTATCATACTCCACAAAATATAAATGCCCAGGGATCTTGATGGCAATAGATTTTGAAAAAGCATTTGACAAGATACGATGGGAGTTCATTTTTAGTGCGCTCGAGAAGTTTGGATTTGGAGACAGGTATATATCATGGGTCAAAATACTATACAAAGACATTGTAGCCTGTGTTATAAATAATGGGTTCACAAGTGACTGGTTTGAACTTACATGTGGTACCAGACAGGGGTGTTGTCTCTCACCATTCTTATTTGTTATAGCTGTAGAACTGTTAGCACATAATATACGCATGAATGTAGATATAGATGGTATTAAACTTAGTGGTAGAGAAGTAAAGATAAGTCAATTTGCTGATGACACAACTTGTTTTATTAAATCAGCAACAGCTCTTGGTCATCTACTGGACTGCTTGAAGAGATTTAGAAGATACTCTGGCCTAAAGGTTAATAGATATAAGACACAGTATCTTGCTCTGGGAGGTATTAACACTACCCAAGCAGGGCTAGAGAACATTAGGTGGAATGACAGACTGGTGGTATTGGGCATTACTGTGGCAACGGACAGGACGGAAGCTCAGAATTATCTATGGAACTTTAAACCCCAAATACAGAAAATCATGAACATTAGCAAAGATTGGAGACACCGAAACATATCACTGAAAGGTAAAACTATTATTATTAACAGTCTAATGCTCCCATGTGTCATGTATCCTGCCTCAGTCACTTCTACACCACCTAGAGTAATAAATGAAGTCAACAGAATCATCGACAGGTTTTTATGGAACTCAAACAGAAACAAGGTTGCTAGAAATCGGGTACAGGTACAAACTAAACATGGTGGCCTGGCGGTAGCAGACCTCAAAACAAAAATCATTGTATCAAACATAAACTGGATTAAAAGACTCTATACGAATCCAGCCATGATCCCAGGTGAATTTGTAAAGTTACTTCTAAACGAGACATCGGATCTGAAACTGTTTATACGCACAAAGTCAGATGTCAACATACCACGGGAAACTCACCCGTTTTATCATCAGGTTCTGAGTGACTGGCATGAGTTCTATAATGTATCGCTAGCCCAAGAAGCAGAGGTGCGCAATGAAATATTGTGGAACAACAAGTTTATTACTGTCGACCATTCACCTATACTTTGGAAGACCTGGAGAGATGCTGGTATTGTTAGGGTTGAAGATATATTGATCAGCGGAAGTTTTATGTCAGACACTCAAATTTCACAAAGGTATGGTGTTAAGTGTAACTTCCTTCAAGCCCTACAAATCCGAAATAGTATACCAGGCAGTTGGAGGGCTAGTCTCTCTGATGGTGATGTAGAGATCCCCGGAGACTGTATTTGGATCATCAATAACACACCAGATATAGTGAACATTTTTTCTACACCAAGCAGAGAGTTGTATTGGATAATACTTTATAGATACTCACAGGTCATAACAAAGAATGAATGCAAATGGAGCAAAACTTTCCCAACGATCCAGTTAACAGATCTAACATGGCATGATATATATGTTTGTCCATACAAGGTGACTAGAGAGACAAAATTACAATCCTTTCAGTATAAGGTGCTCCATAGAATACTCGCATGTAATAAATATTTGTCTGACATACGAGCAAAGGATAGCTCAGAATGTTTATATTGTGATGGTGTGGCTGATACTCTAGACCACTTCCTTGTAAAGTGCCCACCAGTAGCCTACTTTTGGAGATCTGTTATAAAATGGATGAATATGGTTGCAAAACTTGATACTGGTATGTTAGATGAACATGAACTAATACTTGGGGTATGCAGGAAAATTCCAAACAGAGATATCATTAATAACATTCTTCTCAGAATCAGGTTCTATATATACAGACAACGCCTGTACCATAAGTGCCAACTTGATATACTACAATGGTTAAGAGAACTCAAACATTGCCTTCTGTCGGAGCAATATATATGTAATATTGAAAGAAAGCAAAAGAAGTTTAAAAAATGGGTGACAATTCTGAACTCTATATAATTTTTGTACACACTTCAGCAGTTCCAGTTCCAGATTTCTATAAAAAGATAGCAGATAGAACATGTACTAGGAGCAAATATGATGGCCTAACATAGATACATAGATGGCATGATACATATATACATATATATATATATATATATTTACACCAGTATACCATTATCTGTATCGTTAGTAGCATGAACCATACATATATATGATTATACTAGTCTGTAGTGCACAATGTATTGTCCTGTAATGTCCTGTAATGTCCTGTGCTGTCCTTATACCCCAAAAAAAATTAGCGAACAAATATATTCTTGTAGACACATATGTCATGAATAAAGAACGAGCGCTGCTCTATATAAAAAAAAAAAAAAAAATCAGAAAGATTTAGCTAAGTGCATGTAGTTAACTGACCATGCAGTGTTGCTGCAAACCATCAAATATGAATTGCATAAGAACCCCAGAAGCACCAAAAATTATAAATCTATGCCCCCTCGTTTTCTCACCTGTAGTTCATAACAATCCTATAAAACCTAAAGCCACTACGGCTTTGCCGTAAAATCCTTGAATTTGTCCCCTTGTACTCCTGTTATGAGGATGCAATGAGTTTTTAAAAATAATAAATTACATTTCTAATTTCTGCCTTGTCCTTTGCAGAATGATGTGGAACCTGTGCGGATGTTACGGGGCCAGTAACCCCCCCGATATGTTATGATGCGTGGTGCTAAGGTGGGAACAGTGTGTCGCTCGTACTCAAAGCCAATAATGAATGGAAGGAGACTTGTTTTCGAGACCATAGGCAGTTTGGGTATTGATACGGGTATATGAAGTCAACTGGATATGCCATTATTGCTTCACAATCACGACAAACAGAAAGAGCTGAGGACTGTGACAGGCTGGATATTTTGTAACAGGGATCTGACCAGGATGGATATTACAGACAAATTGTGTGTCAGCTAATGATACTGTGTGAGGACCCTGCACACAGCTCCGGTACCACTGTGTGAGGACCCTGCACACAGCTCCAGTACCACTGTGTGAGGACCCTGCACACAGCTCCAGTACCACTGTGTGAGGACCCTGCACACAGCTCCAGTACCACTGTGTGAGGACCCTGCACACAGCTCCAGTACCACTGTGTGAGGACTACTGTGTGAGGACCCTGCACACAGCTCCAGTACCACTGTGTGAGGACCCTGCACACAGCTCCAGTACCACTGTGTGAGGACCCTGCACACAGCTCCAGTACCACTGTGTGAGGACCCTGCACACAGCTCCAGTACCACTGTGTGAGGACCCTGCACACAGCTCCAGTACCACTGTGTGAGGACCCTGCACACAGCTCCAGTACTGCTGTGTGAGCACCACTGTGTGAGCACCACTGTGTGAGCACCACTGTGTGAGTACCACTGTGTGAGGACCCAACGTAGATAACTTGTACACAATGTGTGTGGTGTTACTGCGTAACATTGGCCTACAATAGACAATACTGCACAGTATCGCTCCTGTGGCTGCTTGACGAACCAAGGGATCATTGACGTTGGTGTTGTGGACGAGTGAATACAATCTTAAACTGCTGTTGTCATTATTATATATTGTATCTATACAAAACTCAAGTTTCTTGCCACAGTTGAAGATATTGTTTATAGCTTTAGAGAGAGTACTCTGCGTTATATAGTTTGCTTCATACTGTACTACAGTTAAAACAGTACCATGATCCTGTTTATAAATATGTATAAATACAAACCCCTCGTAATTGTTCCTAAATAATACAAATGGTCATGACATAGTGCCCTGCACATCAAGAGCTGGACTCTACTCGGCCTCAGAAGAATCATGATAATGTTGCATTGTTTCTGAATGAGTTAACTTATTATGATTCAATCCTCCTGGATTCTAGTCCTTTAAAGCACACAGCAGACACACACCAAGAGGACATGCGGCATCTCTGGGTGTCATGTGAATCTTCTTCTACTCTGCTATATGCAGATGGTCAAAATGTTTATCATGTATAGATAGATAATGTGGCCGATCGTTTGTGACATTGTGAAAATTATTTATTGCAAGTGATATGTACACGGTTGGCCATGTATAACTTTGCTGTTTGAAAACCTTATGATGTATTACACTCACCCATATCAATATATGTGGTCTTTGTGCTTTAGTCTATTCTACTCATCTAATTTCATATCTCAGCTCTGGTCCAGGCCACTTTCACATAATCAACATGTGCCTTTGACTTTGCGCTGACTTAAACTAGAACTGCTTTTATCATGAAACATGTCCGATACTATTCTGAAGTCGCTGACTACAATCATTTTTAAGCATCATCCTTATTTGTAATATTTAAATAACGTCATTCTGACGATTCGCCCGGACAAGAGCGTACCCCACAGCAGAATCTTATGAAATTTTAGATTGGTATCGCCCCCTAAGCTATCGAACATCTATTATAATCTCAAAATGTTAGAATGTACTTTAATATATTTCAAGACAGAATATATGCAATAATATCACCAAGTGAAAGTACTAATATATATTACGTGATTTGAATAAAAATCAAGGTTAGAAATAGCTCTATCTTTAGATCGTGAATCTTTAAGTTATATTCATTTCAATAATTTTACACAAGTGACTAGTGAGCCAATGCCCTACTCTGGTTATTTCAACCGCAAGGTCCTATTTTTCTCTCACTTTTATAAAGTAAATACATGTAAAAAGTAACTGCTGTAATCCTGGGAAAATCTCTTGGTAAAGAGTATCGTACCCCTCTAAGTGTTGGCCTGGATTTTGACATTAAAATGTCCTGTTTTGATACGGTAGAAATATTCAGAATGTGCACGACAGGGGCTGTGCTTGTGGTCCCTACTACCATAAGGAGCGCTACAAGTCTAACATCATATGGGCTATACCTTAATATTATGCTTGATATGCTTTATCCGGGTACCTCGTCAGAATGATCAAATGAGCTTGCAATATGGTGTTCAATCTATTGTATTGGATACTTTATCAAAAAGTCTACAACAATGAAGGATGTTATTGGTTCTTTACTCTAATCCGTTGGCATAATGTGGCCCTTGCTTTCTGTTGTATAGACCCGAATGGATAAAAGGGAACATGCAATGTTGTCGACAGTTGGCAGTAACAAGTCCGACATACCACATACACAGACTGTATGTTGCAGCATGAAACATCAATATAGGTGGGGGTCACTATCACCGTGACTTAGTGTTTAAAAACTGTCAATCGGGAATCCTAGTGGAAGTGACCTTTTTCTATTTGTAATATGAACGTGTCTGCAGTTATACTGAGATTCTGCTCCAAATTTTCCCCATTCAAAGTCAATTATACCCTTTTTTATACTCCTTCCTCGCGTGTTTCATTTTCTGCCAACAAACACTCACAAACATATCGAGAGATGGTGAATTTCTTCTTGTTTTAGAGGAAGAAACAATAAATTAATCCTGCTTTATTATTAACTAAGAAATGTACTTAAGTGCGTATAGTGAGAAGCTTAATGCAGACTACCTTCTAAAAGGTTAATTCATATATTTGGTCGCCATGCTGCGGAACATGACCTGCTGCATAACAGTATTGGTATCGCCTACTTTTCAAGATGAGCTGTGAATAACAATCAGTTGTTTGAATGTACACATGGATATTTGATGAAGCAAAATATTTATTACTCAATTACATAACTAGCTAAACCTTGTGGGAAAATTGGGAATTTCATGTTTTGATTTTTTTAAACTGCAATGATAAAACTTCAATAGATTGTGGGGACCTGAGATTGATTACATGATAATACTAGCATGTTAAAATTGCAGCATGTGGCCGTTAAGACGTTCTGACTGCCCATGTTTTGTCCCAGGTACTGTGAGAGTGACAGGCGTGCCAAATGTCTATTATGACGTGGCATATCCTGAAGGTGGTAAAATAGCGTGTAGCCAGGAGTGTTCAACTGTTTCAATATAAAACCATATCCAAAGATGTGAATAAATGAAAGTGATGACATATTGATATCAATGCTGGTGGTGTCTCTATTCAATCCATCATTAACACTATCATGGCGTAATCTTTCACATTTATTTCATGGTGAATATGGCCTATCAAGGTTAAAGCTATGGGAGTACCGTATGTGAGGGAAGCGTGAAATAACCCTCGGCCGTATTTCACGCTCTGGTCGTATTGCACGCTCTCAGCCTCACTCAGGGGTCGCCATGGGGTCGCCATAGCATCGCTAGGCTACGAGGATCACGTGACCTGCACGGAATTCAAAATGGCGGCACCACGGACGTAAACAAACACGGCGGAAGTAAAAAAACATCGTGGAAGTAATCAAATATAGACCGAATAGCTATTTTAGATTGATAAACCCTGAAATAAATACAGAGCAGCACTTAAAAGTGCCCTCTTCAGTGTTTACTGCACTCGAGCTGCCTGCCCCGTACTGCACTAGGCCTACGGCCAGCGTGCAGTACGGGGCAGGCAGCTCTCGTGCAGTAACCACTGACTCAGTCACTTTAGCGTGCAGCTCTGTCTATGTATTTCCTGCAGTACACGCCCCCAGGTGTGTACTCTATAGTGACCTAACTGGTGGGGACTTATCCCCTAACCACTGTGTTTACACTGACACCAACAATCTCGTGAGACCTTGGTTCTGCTCTCATATTGCAGCTTGTTCCCAAGAAGCTATGGTGTGTGAGTGTGGTCACTGCCTAAGTCTCACGATATATGGCGAGCACAGAACTAACATGGCCGCTCATACGGAGAAAACCGAAATAGCGCTATAACTACCACCGGAGCAGTACTCCCTTGTTACTCACCAGGTGGCGCATCTTACCTTGGCGCACCTGGGTTAAGTCTGTGTTGTCTTGTTAAAGTATAATTCTAACTAATAAAACATCTACAGTAAAGAACTATTCACGATGAGGCAACGTGGTCTGCAAGAGAGTTGTGCACATGCATTTATTGCGGACATCCGGTTAGCGATACTTTTACGACAATGGGCCGAGAAATGGTAGCATATCATTTATAGGGTATAACCTTGGCGGGAGATGTTGGAGCCACCGGGTAACAGTAGTGGGGTCACTGCGCATGAGCCAGGTCTGGCTGTATCCGGGAAGACGGTCAATTGGCCATTTGGTTTCAACTCCCACTGGAGAAGGGTGTCGGCGCAGTTTGGTTCGCATTATTTTTTGATTTTACATAGAATTACGTCTGGAATTAAGTCAGGAGTGGGCGTAAAAGGTTCCTGAACATTCGGAGATCACATGGAAGCACTGTCAGTTAGTAAGGACAGTGAATATTGGATATTACGAGTGAAGACGAACCGCCGGCATTCGGACAGGGTGCCGCCATCTTGTGAGAGACTTACGAACTGCAATTGTAAACAGTAACACGCGTAGATGAATGCGTGTCAGAGTTTTGGCGAAAAGTATGATGGCCACTCGAACCCTGGAAGTGAGTTATGCAAGCACTGTGAGGGGAGGCAGGATGAAGACCTCAGTCAATATTGTGGACTTATGGGTAAGGGATATGATACGCGAGATGAAAATCGAGGTGTCGGTGGTGCTGTGGGTGGAAGAAGACAGTCTAATGAGAACCAGGGCGTTCTGGGTGATGGAGGCTCCACTACAAGAAGTTATGTTGGATCAAATGGTGGGCATGGTGGAGGAAGAGTTGATGGCGATGTGGGACGCTCAGGTAGCCTGTTACCAGGGCAGAGTGTTCCCGAGAGTTCCATAGACTGGGGTGAAGATGCCGATGAGGCTTGTGTGTCAACCCTACAGCAGGAGTTATTATATGAGCAGCAGAGGTTAAAAGCCTTTGAGCGCAGCGAGCATATTGCCAAAATGAGGGCTGAGGTTTCTTATGTTCATAACAAGGCACGACAGGTAGAACTCAGCAAAATTCAGTTCGAGGAGGAGGCAGATGAAGCTGTCCACGCTATTGCCTTGAAAGAAAAACTGAAATCTAATATGGTAGAGAGGGCAGTCCAGCGAGATGCGGCTAGACAGCGTGAGTTGGTCGAAAAGCTCAAGTTGGAAGGCTCCGACAGTGACGCTGAGGGCGCAGGTGCTGCGTCTCCCAATGGTCGTTCCTCCAGTAGTGATGATGTTACCGGTAATGAAGAGGAGTCAGAGGTGGAAAAAAGAGACACTAAGAAACCTACCAAGAAAGACGAGAAAATAGGGAAGAAGACAATAGCGATCTGCGTAAACAAGACCTGAGTCGGTACATCCCCTTTTTTATGGTAGAAAGTACAATGTTGAACAATAGATGCTACTTGTAATAAAGTCACATATGTTGGACCTGTAACTCAAGGTGTTTTACATATGAACAGCTTGTTGTTGAAAGTTCTTTCAAAGTCTCTGTAATGAAATTATCTTGATTTATGCTCTTTGGCAGTGATATACATGTTAGACTAGTAAAACGTAACTAGTACATAAATGTAGACAAATGCCTTTTTGATCATAGCTCTCAATGTCTTAGTATAGTCTCTTTGTCCTGAAAGGAAGTTATCTCTTTAAATAATTACAAATATTCAAACATGACATAATGCAACGAAAGTCATTTTTGCTCAGGGACCATGCGATGCTTGGAGGTCTCCTGTGCTTTCAGCAGATGTCTCCTGTTATGTCGGAGTACCTGTCCCTCTTCAGTCTCAATCTATATGACCTAGGTGGTCCAGCTTTCTGTATGACCTGGGCCTTAGGTGCCCAGTGCTGACCGTTCCACACCCTCACTGTATCTCCTTCTGTCAGTGGTGGCAGTGGTGTGCCTCTACATGGGTAAAAATCTACACGGGCGACACGGCCCTTTTAGGCCATTTTAAAAATCGACGGACACAGGAAAATCAGGGATAAAAATCGACCCATAGACATTCTTCTCTAAGTTCTTATATACCTAAAAATCGACATGATTTCACGGTCCTTTTGCTAAAAATCGAATTGTGAGGACCCATGTAGAGGCACAGTGGTGCGGCGTGCTGATTGTACCTCTGGGCCTGATTCTGCCTCACGCGGACAGACGTTGGATCAGGATCTTTCCTGGGACAGCCCAATCTGGTAGCTTGCGCGACATACACATTTCTGCTGAAGATAGGCCACCATCTGGTGGTGTGACCCTGTAGTTGACAAGAGCGACATATGGGTCTTCTCCTTCCTCTATTGACTTTTTAAGCAGTCTTTTGACAATTTGGACTCCTCTTTCGGCTAAGCCATTCGACTGAGGATATCTGGGGCTTGATGTTATATGTTTGAACCCATATTTCTCAGCCATAACCTTGAACTCTTGACAGTCATATTGTCTAGCGTTGTCGGATATAACGATCTCTGGGAGGCCGTGCCTGGCGAAGACGGATTTCATGTGAGCTTCCACGGTCTCTGCTTTAGTGTTGACTAGAAGAGCAATTTCGGGGTAGTTGCTGTGGTAGTCGATCACAAGTAGGTAGTCTTGACCATTCAGATGAAAAAGGTTGGTTCCTACTGTTCGATGATTGGCTCTTTCTGCTGTTGATACCTGTATTTTCGACAGAGCATTGTCCAACTTCTTTTTCAAAGTCAGTGTTCACGGTGGGCCAGAATAGGACTTCACGTACCCTCCTTTTGCATTTTACGATACCCAAGTGTCCCTCATGGACTAGCTTGAGCATCTCGGGACGCATCACCAGCAGAACTATGATGCGCTCTCCTTTCATCACCACTCTGTTCACCTCAGTGATTTCTTCTCGGAATGTAAAGTATGGGTCTTTCTTGGATGCAGTTTCCCATCCGTCTCGGATATGCTGCAGCAATTTGCACATGTTGGTGTCTTTCTGAGTCTCTAGGACCAACTGTGCCCACATCTTGTCACTCACTGGAAGGTTCCTGATCACACCTTCTGTATGCTCAGCTACTTCTGCTTCCAGTGAATCAACTTGAGTGTCAATCAGGTATGCACGTGATAATGTATCTGGTATATACACCAGCTTCCCTGGAACCCATACCAGGTCGAAGTCATACCTGAGCAGCTTAAGCATCAGTCTCTGGATTCTCGGTGAGGCATCACCAAGGGGCTTCTTCCTTATGAATATCAGGGGCTTATGATCAGTCACTAGCGTTATGTGCTTGCCATAGACTTACTCTTCAAACTTCTGGTAGCCAAACACTAGCCCCAATGCCTCTTTCTCGGTTGCGGCATATCATTGCTCTGTGGCGGTCAGGGATCTTGATGCATACGCCACAGGATGCCATTCTTCCATGTGCGACTGAAGTAGGACTGCTCCAATTCCCTTCTTTGAAGCATCAGTTGCCACCTTCGTATCATGGTCCAAGTCATAATGCTTCAGGACTGGCGCATTGACTAAGAGCTCTTTCAACTCTTTCAACTCATGCTGATGCTCGTGTCCCCAGCTCCAGGTGTTCTTCTCCTCTAGGAGACTGCACATTGACTTGGTCCTACTGGACGGGTGAGGAATGAACTTGCCCAGATAGTTTACCATGCCGAGGAATCTCTGTATATCATTCTTAAAGGTGGGTGTTGGCATGTCCGTAATGGCTCTGACCTTCTCTGCGTCGGGCTGCACTCCTTTGCTGGAGAGTATCTCTCCTAGGTAGGTGATTTTCTGCACTCTGAACTCACACTAATCTCGACTCAGCTTTAGGTTGTGTTGTCGAGCTCTATCGAGAACACAAAGTAGTCTCTGGTCGTGTTCCTCCACGGTGGTTCCCCACACGATGAGGTCATCGATATAAACACTGACGCCTTCTAGGTCATCAAACAGCTGCGTGACTGCTTTGTGGAACACTTCAGAGGCTGATGTAATCCCATACGGTAGTCTCTTGTAGCAGTACCTACCGAATGGAGTGTTGAATGTGCACAGCTTCTGGCTTTCTTCTTCCAATGCAATTTGCCAGAAAGCTGATTTAGTGTCCATCTTCGAGAAATACCGTAAATTCCCGCGTACTACCCGCGGGTTGTACGCGAACCAAACTCAGCTTTCATTTGATACCAGACATGCCTATATAGGGTGCGGGTTATACGAGGGTTTTTATCACTATAGGATAGTACTAAAATTGAAATTTTCAGATCCCAAAACAGGTTATAGGATTCTCCTGAGTTGGGGGTGCGGGTTATACGCGAGATGCGGGTAGTACGCGGGAATTTACGGTACTCTGCGTTTGCCATCTCACAGGTAAGCTGGGACTTGACTTGTATTGGGTTAATGCTCCCTCATAATATTCTCATTCGAATTCAGGTTACGAGGGTCTAGACACACCTGGATATCTCCAGTCTTCTTTCTGGTTACGACTGGACTGCTAACCCACTCGGTTGGTTCTTTAACTTTCTTGATGACGTCCAGAGCTACCATTCTCTTGAATTCTATCTTCAAGTCCTTTCTTATGAGTCCTCCTAGCACTCGCCTGGTTGCGTCTATTGTAGGCACTGCTCCCTCCTTCAGGCGAATTTCCTTTGTAGCTCAGTTTCACCCTGCACGTTCCCTTGTTCTCGACTGTTGTCCCGTTGTATGCCTTAAGCTTTATCTTGCTTTTCACAAGCTTAGGGCGATCCTGCATCTTGGAGTAGTGTTCCATGATAATCAAGTTCATTGAGCTCCAGTGTCTATCCTAAAAGGCACCTACGGGTAAGAAGTGCATGGCGCCACTTTTGGGGCTGCAGATAGGTCAAAAGCGACCTGCCGACCTGGGCTGTTTTGAAGGCGACTTTCAACCTAAGGCAATAATATAAGTGACCTGGCGACTTTTGCCCAAAATTGAACATAGGATAAAGGGTCTAAAAAAACGACCTTGCGACCTGTGGGGCCTTAATTTCGGCGACTTTCCGACATCAGGGGGGGCCCATCTGCACCCACACTTTTCTGGGGGTTTCTTTATCCTATACTCAATTTTAGGCAAAAGTCGCCAGGGTGCTTTTATTATTGTACAAGGTCGCCAGGTCGCCTGGAAAACGGCCCAAGTCGCCAGGTCGCTTTTTACCCCTCTGGAGCCACTTTTCTCGGAGGAGGACTTTGTGAAGGACCCTTTTGACAGCAAACAGGCGCCACGTGGTGTCCCCGAAAAAGGGTAAAAGTAAGTCAATCCACACTCCCTCCAAGAAAACTCCCAAGGAACCGCTTGTTGAACCCCAACTTAAGTGTTCCACTTGACAGTGAGAGTGACAATGGTGTACACCCATTAAAAGCTGAGATAGAATTTGTAAAATTCATGAAGAATTTGTAGTCGGTGCAGGGGAAGTTAGACCAGTCTGAGACACGTATGGCCAAGATGGAATCCTTGCTTGAGAAAGTTCTGGAACGTGAAGGGGTTATACCACCGATCGGTCCTGGTAAGGGCAAGGCAGGGCCCTTGGGGCTTTGGGCGGCAAGTCATCCATGAAGCAGGGGTCCCACTAGGCTCTCAGCCGGGTACTTCAGCGGCCAGTGTAGAGCCCACCCGTACCAACCTGCTCCACGCCGTCCTCCAGCGATTCGTCGGGGGCTGACGAAGGATATCTGGATGCGGACGATGCCGGCAGTCACCAGCCACGTGTTGCCCTGAGGTCGTCAAGGTCGTCAAAGTTGTCAGGGCATCACACTCCTGTCTGGAGATGCAAATCCAAGTGCAGGATCCAAGAGTCGTCATCATTGGACGACGACTCACGAGGTCGGGAGACAGGCGTCGTCTCGGGTCATCATCCTGCTCCTCATCATCCAGCAGTGACAGTCATCGCAGGTCATCTAGGAAGAAGAAACATAGGCGTAAGTTTGGAGTTACCCACTTTCTCCCTAGGGAAGATAGAGATAAGCCCCTCACGTTAGAACGTCTGTGGATGTGTAACGCAGTAAAGTTAAACCTTAAAATGTGGGGAAAAGGCCATGACGTGGGAGGCATGTTTAAACACTCTGTCTTCCTTGGGAAAAAGGCAGCATCAAGGGCATATACTACCCAGGGTCTGGCTCGATATGACCAAGCAGTGAGGAAAAAGGCAGGGCAAAAGGAAAGGGGTGTGGCGGCCTTCACTGCAGGAGATCATGAGTTATGTGTTACTCACCACCCCAATAACTCCTCTCATCACACTCGATGTAGTTGTGGTCTGGTTGTCTGTGTCCCAGTAACCAGGAACAGCCCAGTAAACACCCTACGTAATTCCAACGTAGCTCAGAGGTTTCTCTAGGTAGATTTCCAACCAAAGGTCTGAATTTCGACTTTTTGTAAGGTTTATGAACGTCAAAACATTATGGTTTATTTACGTTCTACAAACGTTTATGTATGATTTACGTTTATCTTTATCTACCTCATTCAGACGTATTTAAACGTATTAAAACTACGTATATTTACGTTGAAACCAGTAGTTTTTCAACTTGAAATGTGTATATAACTCCCCAGTGTCACACTAGGTAGCAGCACAATCAAGTTTGGAGATAATCTCTTTTACACATAAGCAAATGTACCCCTTTTAACAGTGAAATCTTTATAATTATGGATTTAATGTCATGCAAATTAGCCGCACACCAATGAATATTTATCTTTAAAGATGCAGAAATAAAAGAATAGCATATGATATGTGTTATGAGACTCTCTTTTGAGTGAACACCTCATCAGTGGTAATGAAAGAAATACAAAGCCTCAATGAGGCCAAAACTTACCTGGCAAAGGATATAATAGGAAAAGAGATTCTCTATTACGATATAATTAGACAAACCACATTTGTGAATGTAAATGACACAGGTCTATGCTTGAATTCCCGTATTACATCCAGGGGAAAGGTAGGTATCTTATACATCATGTTGTACGTATTATCATTTTGCCATATATGCCTGAATAAGGTAGAAAAATGTAGATTTATTACGTTTTTCTACGTCTGAATGAGGTAAATCAACGTAAATCAAACATAAACGTTTGTAGACGTAGATAAACCTTAATGTTTTGACGTTCATAAACCTATCAAAATTACGTAGTTCATACCCCAAATGAACGTAAATTTACATCTGACAAACGTAGTTGTGTTTACTGGGAGGTGGCTGGAGGGGCGACCGGGCAGCCATACTGTCTGGGGCTCTGGACACTGTTGCCAACGCGATACCTTTCCACACTGGTTTTCTTGTCCCGTTTCTTGGTTATCACTCTTCACACATTTCTTCTGAGGTGATGGAACACTGATGTCCATAAACTAGTCGATCCTTGCTTCCTGTTTAGCCACACAAGCCCCCAAGAACTGCATCATATTTCTGATCTTCTCGTACATTGGTTGGGGCAACGCAATACCTTTCCACACTGGTTTTCTTGTCCCGTTTCCTGGTTATCACTCTTCACACATTTCTTCTGAGGTGATGGAACACTGATGTCAATAAACTAGTCGATCCTTGCTTCCTGTTTAGCCACACAAGCCCCCGAGAACTGCATCATATTTCTGATCTTCTCATACATTGGTTGGGGCAAATTGTACTGGTCGGGTTGGTTGGTCTTTGCCAGTCTGAACTCGAGTAATTCTTTGCCCTTCTTCCAGCACAGGCATTGGTGTTCATTGGTGAACCTGGGCTGTTTCTTATTAAGGCCATCTTCTTCTGGATCGCGGTCAGAAAGGGTGTGTGCTGCTGCTTGGTCATGTGTTTGACCATGTCACAGCGTCTCCAGACTTTTTCACCCCCACATCCTGTACCGATACATTCAATCATAAGACTGTGATTACAATGGTATTCCACTAGGTGACACACAAACCTGTTATGGGTAGCCAGAATGCGTCCTTTGCAGCATACAAATGGGCATTCAGGATTGTCTTTCATGTGATATTGGTCTAGGGCATACCCGAGCTTAAGGCGTTGGTCGACCTTATAATACCGGATAGGAGACAACAAAGTCAAATATCTTTTTGTACAGTGACGTCGCGGTAATCCGTGTGACGATAAACCGGGTACTACACCATCCGGGCAGAGCTGCCTCTGCACGGCCCTTATCTCACTATAATAGTCTACAGTAGTCCGGTTATCTCATGATCCGGTCACCGGTCAGTGCTCCTAGTGTACAGAGAGTTTCTTTACCATTGAAAAGTGCCCCAGTAGACCGGGTGGCGGGGGGGGGGGGGTTAGTAAGCGTAGGCCTAGCGCTATGACCGTTCGCAGTATGGCTAACAGTAACAAACAGTGCAGGCTTTGTCTTATCAAACCAATGGGTGGGTGATGACAGCACCTCCCTCCCACTGTCTTTTAGATGCCCACCCCCCAGTTCTATCCATGTGAACCTATTCGCCACCCACTTGCAGAAATTGCTGCACAAACACACAGACGCAGCTTCTTCACAGCTTTATGCTGCACTATGAGTTGTAGGCTGCAGTGTCAGATTTACAATTAGGGTTTGATACACAGCCAATACCACCGGATGTTAGGGAGTGCTCATTTTTTAACAACAGGGGGGGGGCGGTGAGATTTCGCGCGGAGCGCGCGAAAATTTTTCACCCCCCCCGCTAGAGGGGTCGAAATTTTTTACCCCCCCCCCCCCCCAGGCCGAAAATCGCGCGCGTTCGCGCCCCTTTGTAGCATAGTAACGCGCGGGCTTTTTCCCTCAAAACAGGTTGAATTTTTTTCACCCCCCCCCCAAGAGGGGTCTAAATTTTTTACCCCCCCCCCCCCGGTCAAGGGGTCCAAATTTTTTACCCCCCCCCCCCAAATCCACCACCCCCCCCCTGTTGTTAAAAAATGAGCACTCCCTTAGTATAGAACAAAAGAATTACATACATGCCTACATTGGCTGTGCTGGTAGAGGAGTAGGCCTATTGGAAAAGTATACTCGAGTAGCCTAACATCAGTTTACAGTAGAATTGCTATTACTAGATCCATACAGATTTGTCAGAGATAATGTTTATTCGTTGCAAGCATATGTATCAAATAGAAATACATGTATACACATATGATACATGTATATATAGGAGGACGGGGTTGTTTGGAGCCCTCCCTCCTCCTCCCGTCCCCCCCCCCAAAAAAAAAATACTAAAAAAAATACACAACTCCTTCCCATCTAATAATGTTTCAGGCACCCGGGCGTTTCGGTTACCGGGTGGTCTGGGCTTTGCACGGCACTGCCCGGACTACTGCGACGTGACTGTACAGGGTAAATATGGTAGGCTCATCTGGTTCGGTACGCATCCACTCCTCATTGTCAGAGAGTCCATTCGGGTACATGGCTGGTGGGCAACTATGTCCCTTGCTGCCGATAGCACACTCTGCAGAATTCCGCGGGATGAACTCATAGAACCCTCCGCTGGCGTTTTGCCAGATCGCCCGATTGGTCACGTCTGATTCGGGGTTCGGAGGAGGATTCGTGATCTTGCTGGAGGACGGGGTGGCACTCGAACCCTTGGATTTCTTTTTATACAGGTTTTTGGCACAGGATTTGGATTTTGGGTCATGCAAGCTGGAAGAAGAACAGGAACTCGAACGCGATTTTCCCAAAGTGGAGGAGCCCGAAAAGTTCCTCCCACGAGGGGCATCTCTCGAAGTGAGCTCTCGAGCTCTCCAAAATCACTTTTACTCGACTCCTTCAGTACGTTCTTTTGTTTCCCCAGTTCCTCCCTATGTTACTTGAGCTCCTCTTCCTGTATGGACAAGGAAGCCAAGTCTGTTTTGTTTTAGTCCAGTTTGCTGATCTTCACTCCGGTCTGCAGGTCCTTCAGTTCCGCGTGGCTCCGAAGTGTTGTATGTGACTCTTGGCTCAGTCCGCGCAGAACCATGCCCGCCAGAACCTGCGGGGCTACCGCCTCGCACTGCTCTGACTCTGTTTCTGTTGGCACCTTCTCCTTCATTTTCTGTAGGGGGGGCATCGGGACACTGAACAGGAGGTTGTCCGCTGCGGCTTGGAAGAGGCCACACTGGGCCACCCCCTCCATGAACCCATACCAGTGTTCGATCCACTCACTCGGCATTCTGCCTTTCAAATCTGGAGGTGCGCGATCATAGTATCCAGTGGACAGCGCCAGCCTCCATTCATTTCCCTCTCGAAACATGTGATGATACCAGTTTTGGTGTCAATTGTACCAACTGGTTTCTCCCCCGAATGTTCATCGTTAGGTTGAGACATGACATCTCTGCCATGTCTTGGTTGCATAGCTCGCCTGTTTTACTCACTTAGCACGGCCCAGTTGCTTCACTATTCGCCTCCAGATAATATGATAGGGACACGTGGATGTTTCTATGCCTTTATCCGGGACCGAGCTTCTCTCCACATCTGCCCTCCTTTGTCTCCCATGCTCGACTGACTCAAAACAACAACATGGCGTCCAATCCGCAAGATCTCAGCGAGATTATGACGTCATTGCGAGAAGCTGTGGGCTATCTGGTATCCTCCCCATAGAAATAGCGTTGGCTATCCATTAGATTATCCGGTGGCTATCCGGTGAGAGCTTGACCGTTGTCGCCCCCTAGAGGAATCTTTTGGCAACAACCATGTTTTCGCTCCTTTTCCTTTCGAACTCCTTCGAACCAAGTTCAGAGCCTCCGAGCTGGATTCTTCTTGTCCTTAACCATGTTTTACACTACTCCCCACCCTTTCACCAAGGGTTTATTGCAAATACGGACCTTCAAAGTATGGAACATACTTGGGGTTTCCTCCTGGGACTTCTAGAAATTGCCCTCCTGCATCACCTTTAGCTGTCTCCGGGAGAATTTCCATTATTCAATCGTTGCTCACCTCGCTTAATCAGTTTCCTTGGCCTTCCTCGGCGTCTCTTCCCTGACCAAGGATACACAGCGACCTTTTTTTCCGTTTTCTTGTCCGAGCTTTGCTCACCTCACTTAGTCACTTTCCTCGGCCTCCCTCGGCGTCTTTTCCTTGACCTAGGATACACAGAATTCTTTTTATTTCCATTCCTTTTCCGAAGTTTGCAGGTGGTGCGGCTTATACGATCTGCCCATGGTCAGTGTGCGGCTTATACGCGAGTTTTTGCTATTATGGTACAGTACTAAAAGTCATCATAGTCAGATCTCTTGTGCGGCTTATAGGATCGGCCCAAAGTCGGGGTGCGGCTTATACGCGAGTAAGGCTTATACGCGAGGTTTTACGGTACAAAGAATCTATTTTTTCTTCCTTCAATTCCACTTTTTGTTCCTTCTCTTGTGGCATATGTCCCTGGTACGGGCGTAGCCTGTCAACATGTGAGGTTTGAGGTTTTCCGAGTTTGTTTCTGATTACACAGGTGGTTTCTAAAATCAATCGTATCACCTGCCACGGTCCATCATAATCGGCCATGAGCTTTTTGTTCCGTATAGGCTCATGAATTTGGGTTACCCAATCTCCCACTTTATGCTGGCGGGGCTTTAGTTTGGTATTGTATCCAACTTTCTACCACCGCACATTTTTCAGGAGGCTTCTTCGGGCAATCTCATATGCCGATTTGAGATTATCGCATAATGTCTCGACCAACAACACTCCATTAGGTGGTTCGTGGTCCACTCCCACCACTCCAAACACTAGATCTGCTGGCATAATGACGTCATCCCCGAACACAAGTAGGTTTGGCGTGCAGTTTGTAGAGGCATGGATGGTACTATTGTACGCATGAGCCACGAAATGACATTGGTCGTTCTGATTCACTAGAGGTTTCAACATCTGAATCAGAGTTCTGTTGAATCTCTCCACCAGGCCATCTGACTGCGGTCTGTATGGATTGGTTCGGGTTTTGCATATGGCAAGGACGTTGCACATTTCCTGCCATAGAGCTGATTCAAATTCACATCCTTGATCACTGTGCAACATCAGTGGTGCTACGAACTGAAGAACCCAACCTCGTACCAGTGCATCGGTACATGTTTCGGCTTTGTGGTCCAGCATTGGGAAGATTTTGGTGTAGTAATCAGTCACCACCATCATACAGGTGTTGCCATTAGGGATGGTTTCAAACTCCGTAATGATATCTACCGCCACTCTCGCAAATCTCCTGCACTAAGGGTAACTTCCCCAATCACGGGCTTGGTTTGTGTGACAAGTGTGACAAGTTTCTATCCAACATGTAATATCCTGCCGCATGCCACAGCTGAATCTCTCCCGAAATGACCGCTAGCTCAGTGACCATGGCAGTAATACAGGAAATCCCTGTGCAGCCCTCTAGGAACATACACTTGGGATTGCCTTTTTTTGTTTGGTTGTACCTTCCATTGACACAATTGCTGATCTCTTAAATGTAGTTGTTCCCACTGTCCTAACAATTGCTGCATTTCCTTACTTTCCAGAGAAATTTCGGGATGCAACCGGGTTTTGTCCCTTTTTCCAACATTCTGATAAGGTTTGCACTTACGGGATCTGCAAGCTGGATTTCTTGCATGGATTGCATAAATCCTTCCAATCGGTGTTCGAAACAGTTCTCAAAGCTAGAACTGATCGTGGGGATCACTGCATTGTGAGCCCCGCAGTCGTCACAATCAATTCAGTTGCACTTCCGAATAGGCACCCGGCTCAGGGCATCAGCATTACTGTGTTTGATACCTCGTCAGTGCTCTATCTGACTTAGTATAGGCTCCATACCCACGGCCACTAGCGTTGTGGGTATAGGATCTTGGTGCAGGAAAAGCTCTGGTTTTGCGAGGACTTTTTTTCTCGCATTCCCCTGTCCTTAGTATGATGTGTATTGAGATAACACTGTGCAGTGACCATCTTAGACCTATTCTCCACCTTTGTATGTTTCTAGAATTTTTAGTTTATCAATCATTTCTACACATTAGAGGACTTTGAAGAGGGTAGTCTTTGTATGCAGGAGGCCTTTACTGCATTGATGCCACCCATCAATTGGTCTAGACATGCCTATAATTACCAATTTGTACAGTTCACATCACCCAATTAAGGCCCTTAGTAGCATAAACAGCCACTCATAGTTTGTCTTGATTGGGTTTAGAAATCTATATGATTGGCAAGGATATGCACAACCAGTAGAAAACAGACCCTTCTTTCCGTAACTCTCAGACAGCCTATGGCCCCATCTGAGTGTTGCAACCGTAACTATATCTGACTGTGTTCCAGTCCGTACTCGGACAGATGTGCCAACCACCGTCCTATCATTCCTTCCGCATCTTTGAAGTTCAACAACCACCAGAGCAAGGAATGATCAGTTTGCAATGTAAAATTGCTGCCCCAAAGAAAATACTTGAAGTTCTTGGTGTATACTACCACCGCCAACAATTCACACTTTGTAGTGCAGTAATTTCGCTGAGCGCGGTTCATTGAGTTGCTTGCGAACGAAATGGGAACTTCTACCCTATTCTGAATCTGGGACAAAGCAGCCCGATGCTTTCATTGCTGGCATCTGTATCCAGTATGAAATGTCCTTCTGCCGTCCGATAACTTAGTACGGGTGTCTCCCGAAACAGATCCTTTATTTGCCGAAAAGAATCGTCTTCCAACTTGCCCCATGGAAAGGGGTCACCCTTTCTACTCTGTGTCCAATGTGCCAGTTGTTGGATAGGATAACTCACTCTGGCGTAGTTTGGGATGAAGTCCCCATAGTACTAACAGAATCCAAGAAAAGATCTTGCTTCCTTCGGAGTTTTGGATGTCTACCATTCTTCGGCCACTTTCAATTTCTCTGAATCGGCCCGAACTCCAGTGGTGGAGATCACACTTCCCAGGTATGTGATTGACTTCTTGAACAGGTTACACTTTCTTGGTTTGAGCTTCAAACCATTGGCATGGATCCGACTGATGATCTCCTCCAGATTCGCCGCACAATCCAAAGAGGTTTTCCCGAACACCAGGATGTCATCCAAATAAACCAGACATTTCTTCCATAATAGATCGGCCAATATTGTTTCCATCATGGCCTCAAAAGTTGCTGGCGCGTTGCATAGACCGAATGGCATCACATTATACTCAAACACTTGAGAAAGCTGTTTTGTCAATACTGTCTGGGTTCATCCCTATCTGCCAGTATCCGGACTGGAGATCCAAGGTGCAGAACAAAGCATTCCCTCAAAGGGAATCCAGAGTCTCGTCAATCCTTGGTAAGGGATAGGATTTCTTTTTCATGAGACCATTCAGTTTTCTGTAATCAATACAGAAGCGGACGGTTCCATCCTTCTTCATTACCATATTAATTGGACTGGACCAGGGACTTGAACTAGTGACCACGCCCTGTTTCAGCTGTTTCGCGATTTCCTGCTCCACAATTTCCTTCTTTTTCAGAGGTAAGCGTCGGTTACGGATCTTGAATGGGGCAGATCCTTAGGTGTTAATGGAATGCTGCACCTTATCCATCCTTCCCACTTCGTCTTTCAAACCTAACGCTTTTGTATGCTTGGCCAATAATTGCTGTAGCATCTCAATTTCATCGGGATCTTTCAGATCTGAACCTGTGACTAACGCTGCTAGTTCCTAATCCAACAATTCCTCCTAGGATTCCCGTGCTACATTTGCCAAGCAGACATTACCGATTTCTGTTCCTTTTAGCATTGGTTCCTCTCCTCGCTCTCTTAACTCAAATCCCCTCACAGAAACTCTGCGCAAGGGTGGTTCTTCGGCAAGTATGCTACACATACCATTGCCAAATTCGCCACCTGCTTCTCCGCACTCCCGGGCTCTTCCGGAGTCATCGTACCTTCTCCAGGTGACCCAGTACCCTGGATGTCAACTCTTGGGATAGACACCTCCATCTCCAATCTCCTCCTTGCCTTCTACTTTTTCTTCTGGGGTCACCCGGTCTACGATTCGAGCAACCCCTGCTACTTTTCTGAGTGTTCTAGTATTTCCTCTCCTACCCCGTTTACTTGAGGGACGGGGAATGGTGCTACACATTCGGATGTATAGTGGCCGAGTTTCTGACAGCTGAAGCACTTGAACATCGGTTGACTCAGACTAGCTCGAAGCTGTCTCACCAACTGCTCCACCAGATCTTACGACCGTGGTTGAGTGTCAGTGGAGGTTGCCTTCCGACCAGACTCTGTCGTGGGAACCGCAGTGATCCCACGAGCCATACTCACAGGGATTGAACTCAGGGTTACAGTGTCCTCGGTTGTTTTTGATCTGAATGGTCTCGGGAGTCCAGTTCTAGGAGCTGTAGTCGCCGTAAGTAGTATAGTATGTATCGGAACGGGACTATAGTTAAGTACTGTTTATTACTCAATCGACATGCAGCCAATCAGAGGCCTCCATTTGGTCACGTGACCCGTTGCCATGGTAACGTGACCTACTTAAGGCTCTCAGCCAATCAGAAGCCAGCATTCTGGGTGACCTACTGACCTACTTAGAAGCTCTCAGCCAATCAGAGGCCGGCATTCTGGTAACCATGGTAACGTGACCTACTTACGTCACGTGACCTACTTAGGCTCAGCCAATCAGAAGCCGGCATTCTGGTAACTAGGGTAACGTGACCTACTTAGGGTTTGTTTGTAAACAACACCACGTGGCTCTCTTGTTTGTAAACAACACCACGTGACACGTGACTGTTTGTAAACAAACAAACAAAAAAAAGTTATGTAACTTATATATAGAAATAAAAACACAACAAGATAATTTCTTTTCTTTTCATTTTATTCTTTATTTTCATTTCAATCAGAAAAAACACACAAGTTTATGCTTTTTTAGCTTGCTTCTTCGATTTGCAGCAACTCAACAGGCCGCAAAGTCTCACGCCGCCGTCACTCGCACCACCACACCCCGGACGACTTCTCTCCAATAGACATTGCACAACTTTGGATAAATCCAACACCATTTCGGCAAGGCAGAGAATCTTTGCCTCCATGAAACGGCCGCCATCGCAACAACCCGTCACAACAGCATCATCGATAGCTTCTGACTCACAGCCCGGTCGCTCAGCTTTGAGATTTTGCTCATGCGCATGACGCACTTCTTGGGGTTTCTTGTTCGACATGCTTCAATTAGGAAATGAACGCAATGAGGTCCACAGGTGTCAGCAGAAGTGTCTTGTAGTTGAATGCGGTTTCTTTGCCACTTGAACGGAGCAGAGCGTTCCACGAAAGACAAGAACTCCGCACTCAGCGGCGGTAAGCCGAAGGAATCAAAGTAGTACACTTCACCCGTGCTCGACACGTAAAACGCCACCCAATGCTGACCTGGTAAATGTTGCGGATCTGTGTTGCTCACGAAACAAGTGTCTTTGATAGGGTGCTTCGGAATAGTGTCACAAGAGAAAACGCCCAGGAAACGATGTTTTGTGTGAACGTTTTCCTTCAACACTCTGCTTATTTCAAGCGTGTTCATACGATACGCCAAGTACCGCCGTCTTGTCTTCAGTTCATGTGGTAGTCGGTGACGGGGTGTCGATCTCGGGTCAGCTCGACGACGTTGTCGTACACCAAGTAGAGTAGCACCGTTGTTGTCGCTTGTAGCGCCGAGCGGAAACTGACTTCCACCCTCAGCTGACCCGCTCTTATAAGGTTCACGCGACACCCGTCGTGCGATCTGTCTGGGGTTAAGTCGAGGGGGAACACCGTGTAACCGTTCAGGAATTGATCGTATGAAATACCGCAGGAGCGCGCGCCCTCGTACATCCCCGTTTCCGTGTGTAGCGCCAAGTACTCTCTCACGGCCGCTTTGGTCTTAAAGTCGGGCACGTAGGCGTCGTTCGGCACTTTCTGATCGTTCACTATCACTTGAAGCGAGCTGATGTCGTAATGCTTCATCTCGAACGGGTTCTTGGTGTAGCTACCGTTGAAGGCGTCGTGGTCAAGGAAGCAAATCATCATCGACTTGGGAAGCTGGCCTGTGTTGGAGTGCGTGTAGCTGTGATCTCTGTTACCTTGAGGGATGGCGTACGTCGTCACCTCCACTCTGTTCACCGGGTAGTCGAAGGGCCCGTGTTCTATCACCGCTCTCTCGTGCGTTTCCGCTACAGCGTCCGCCACCAGCACGCGTCGCACGTAGAGCTTTGCTTTGTAGATCTTCAAGCTGTAGCCTCCGTCAGCGGCGCACATCAGATAGAAAGAGGGCGCCGCTTGTTTCAGAGTGAGATTGATTTCTGTCTCTCCAACGATGAGCTTCGGTTGATGAGCCAGGTCAAAGTGCAGTCGCGCCATCAGCGAAAAGCGCTTGTTGGAGATTAGCTTCTTGCGCGCTTTGTACCCCGCATTCGCGTCAGTCAACGTGTCAAACTGACCGGGCGTATCTTCATGCCACCCCTGGGCGCTCATGACGCCGTCCTTCACGTCTTTGTTGTAGTTGAGTAACCCTTCCAAGTAAGCTCGGTAAGGGTAGGTCTCGGTGTTGCCAGACACTTTGAAACCGCCGATGGAGACTTGGACGTCTTTGAAGAGCGAGTGAGCCAAGTTGTTCACCGGAGCTACCGCGTCGGTGTCCTCGATCGCCGCTCCGTTCGCTTTCAGCACTTGACATTCCAGATGAAGGTAATTCTCGTTCAGGTCTGTGTACTCTTGCGACTTGTTGATGGTGAAATTTATGTTACCTCCATCCTCTAAAGAGTTTTTTGTTTCTATCCCCAGGAAAGACGACTTTAAGATAGTAGTCTGAGTCGGCGCTACGGTGTGCAGGTCGAGCTCAGAGAGCGCGCACTCGTTACTGCTCTCGTGTACGTAAGCCATTGTGTTCTCTCTTCACGCGGCCGACAGACTGACGCCGGCCGCCTCCAGTCTTTTTATTTATACCTGAACGCCTAGGCGCTTACCGGTCGAATACATCCCCTCTACGTCTCTTGCAAGAGCCACCGCCCGTCTGAGGAGAATGCCGGCGACGTTTCGACCCTTTCTTAGACGCGACAGGCGTCTTTCCTCCCGAGAACGCCGTACTCGCCAGTCTCTTCAGAGCGCCTGCGCCTCAGTCTTTCACGCTGCTCTTTAAAGTCCGACCCGCCAGCACATCTTTAGCTACGCCCACACCGGCGCGGAGCAGTGTTTTTCCAACCGACTTCAATAGCGGGGTAGCCGAGCGCATCAGACCTAACAGAGCGCCGCCCAAACCGTGCCCGCTCTGGAAAGAGCGCCCGCTGTACACGTTGACGCCGTTGCCCAGCTGCGCGTTGTAGTAATAGCTGTACCCTCTGCCGACGGTGCGCCTGGGTGGAAAGTACGGAACGCGTTGACGCATCATTTTTCTCTCTTTCAGCGCTCAATAGGTCTCAGATGAAGTGTCACGGTCACCTCGCCTCTACCGAATGGGATGGAATGACCGGATCGGTCTCTTAAATAGATGCCGACCTCGGTAAACCTCTTGGATTTCAAGGGGAAATAATCCAAATGGGGAAAACTGATAGCTTGCACGCCACCTCGACGCTTTCCGCCTCTGTCCACCGCCACGCAGCGCAACAGCGGCACTTGCATGTCGCCCACACGTCTCTCCTGGATCATGTCGGTGTATATGTACACAGAGTGCACGTCCCCGTAAACATCCATCGAGTAGGCGCCGGTAGTCGGCGACGCGAAACACGTCTTCTCTCCGAAGCCTAGAACGCATGCGAGATGCTGACTCAGCAGGACAGCACAGTGTCTCGGCGGTTTGATGGTGACGCGTTTCGTCTTGGCGTCGTACGATAAGATCCGCATCGGTTTGAGCAAGAAGCTGTCGCCCTCTAGTCTGTCATCTCGCAACGTCTCACTCAAGCGCTCGATTAGGGTGTGGTTGCTTCCGGTGAAAATAGGAGGTATCTCGAATATGTTTGGCATGAAACTGCGCACTCCCATGTCCTTCTCCATCTTTTCGATCATCTGTCTTGCTTGATCGCTGATCGCCTTCTTCTTCACCGCCGGGGACAAGAACTGCTTGTATACGGCATTCGTCTGTCTCAAGTCGACCTCTCTCTTGAACCTTTTTGTTTCCGGTTTCAATTGCTGCTCTTCCGACGTGTCTGATATCTCTTCCACCGTTACATAGCTCGCTTCCTTCCAGCTCAGCGGGAATTTTGAGCTGAACGTTAGCTTGCTCAGACCGTTCGCGTTTTTCATTCTCTTCCAGTCTACTTGTGGTTTTTTTCTTTCGGAGAATTTAGTTTCTTTTAAAACCTGGATCGCCTCCTCTAGCGAACCTTTGGTGCGCAGAGGAACAACGATGATCAAGTCGTCGTCGTGCACGTTAGTCCATTCTGTAGGGAGGATGATCTCAGTCAGAGCCGCTTCGTACGCTTCGGGCAGAAGGAGCGGCGAGTCGAAGTGAGTTCGGAAAGACGTCAAGCTGTTGTCAGGATAATACTCCATAGAGCTGTTGCTAGGTAGAGTGATGTTCATTTTTTTTTTTTTTTTTTTTCTACGCTATTTTTTTGACGGGGATCCACTCGTTGAACTTGTCGTCGTAACCTAACCAACGTACGAAAGCTAACTCTTTACCGTCGACGGTCTTGCGGCGCAACACCTCGTCTATCAGGTAGTTGTTGTCGTAACGACTCTTGTACACCTTCTGAACCTCTTCCGGGTAGAAGACGCCTTTTATCTCCTCGCCCTTGTCGTCTTTCAGCTCGAACCCTCTGCTTCCCAACGTCTTAGCAACGTCGACCACTTCCTCGCGCCAGTTTCCCTCGTACCCTTTGTCGAAGGCCCCTTTAGTTCTCAACATCCTCACTCTGTCACCCGGAGCGATGACGTCGACGGCGGACGTCTTTGTTTTTTTCTTCTTTTTCCATATTTCGTCGATTTGTTTGTTAGTTGGGAGATCTTGTCGGTAGAAAACTGTTTCGCTGTTTTCCGAGCTGACTTGAGCCGGCGCCATTTTCAACATCTTGTGGTGAGTGCGATTGTAAGAAGACACTACATGGTGCAGTACGTCTACGTAGCGATACGTGCGCTTGTGTGTGAAATAACGCCACAGCTTCTCCTTCAGACTGCGGTTCAAGCGCTCCACTAGACTAGCTTTGATGTCGTCGTTCTCGCCAGTGAAGAACTCTATGCCCTCGCTCTTCAAGTGATCTTGAAAGATCTTGTTCAAAAACTCTTTCCCCTTGTCTGTCTGAACAGTGCGCGGTCGTCTCTCGCCAGTGCCTGTCATCTCTCGGAAGGCCTCGGTGACATCAGCGCCGCTCTTGGATTTAATGGGAACGGCCCACGCGTACCTAGAGAAAACGTCGATCGCCGTCACCACGTACCGGAAGCGGTCGTTGTGAGACGCCAAAGCTTGCATGTCCATCAGATCTATCTGCCACTGCTGATCGATTGCGCCGGTTATAGTCTTGTTCCTTGCGAATTTTCTCCGAATGGGTTTATGTTTAGTGTAGGCGTCCAGCGACACTAAAGCATCTCGGATGACGGCCGGGTTCAGGTGGCGAAAATGATGTTTCTGGAGTTTAGTCACGCTAGTGAAACTGGAGGGCGCTTTGACGTCGGTATATCTAGCTACTACGCGCTTCTTTTCTTTTTCCTTCTTGGTCAGTCTCTTCACTGGTTTGCCCATGGTGGGCCTGTTGAGGGCGTGAACGACGAGCTCGCCGCTAGGCGGTTGCGCCCTCTCCTTTTCTTACTCGCCACGCTCCTATAGGAAGCGGAGTTTGGAAAAGTTCACTGTCGTCCTCCTCGTCGTCAGAGGATTGATCGTCCACCTGGAGAGAAGAGTCTGCTGCTGCTACTGCTGCTGCTGCTGCTGCTGCTTCTCCTTCTTCCGAGTCGAAGCTCGGTCGTTTCCGACCTCTGTCAGCAAGCCGTGTGTCCAAACTTCGGCCAGGTCCGCTCGCTTTATACAGATGGTTTCCGATCAAGGAGTCTGTGGGAACTGCTTCGCGCAGCGCTTTCGTGAACGGCGAGTAGCCAGCCGGTCTGGGCGCTGTCTTCCTGAACCTGGCAGCGTCGTTCAGTAAGTCCACTATGTTGATGCGATGCTCAGGTGGTATTCTCCGACCCGACATCTCGCGCACCGCACCGTCCTCGTTCCACTTGATCACACCGGATTTCTCCAATTGTTTGTACAGCGCCACGGTCCGAGTGCGATTCCTCTTGGGAACTTGGTTCACCAACCGCTCGAGTAGGGACGCGCTGGCCTCTTCAGCAGACTGACGGAGGTGAGCCGGGGGCGAAGAAGAGTAGGACGAAGAGATGTTGCTGTTGTGGGGATTCGCGAGAAAAAATTGCAATCTATTCAACAACCTTCGGTATTTCAACATTTTCTCGCGCGATTCCAAAGTGGGGTCGTTCAACACTAAATCCAAGTCCCTGTAGATAAACTGTAGCACCTGGTGCAAGGCCGCGTCGGGATGAAGGGACTGTTCTGCCTGCTTGTGGTAATAGGCCATGTCGGCAGGTAGGCGGGCGGCGGTGGCAGGAGCGGAACTCTCGTTCTTTTCAGTGCGCTCATCAGGAAGAGGAGGAAGGTTTGGAGCAGTAGAAGTACTAGCAGCAGCGACTGCAGTAGTAGCAGCGCTAGTAGTAGCAGCAGCAGCGGGCACATGATGAAGTAGACCTGCTCGTGATGATTTGTAGAGCGTCTCAGGATCCACGAGCGCTAAACGTTTGTAGTGTTGTTGCTGCTCTGAGTCCGTCATGGGGACGACGGTGGCAATGACGCTGGTGGTGGCGGTAGTGGTGGTGGTGGTGGTGGTGCTGTCGGCGAGTAGGTGTCGAATGAGGTGTCTCATATACGGAGAATGCTCTTTATAAGCGGTAAGGCCATCCCTATGAGAGCCGGAATGAGGAAACCTCCCTCTTGTACCAAGACGCGTCTCTTTTTTTTTATGGGCGTAGATTTTTTGCCGACCTCCCTCAACACGTCAGCCGATTCTCGAAGCTTGTCCAGTTGTTTGTCGCTGAGCGGGATGTTCCCTACCAGTAAATTGTGACAGATCTCACTTAACGCTGCGATCAGATCGTCGCTTCCAGAGTCTATTAGATGCGAGCAGTCCTTTGGCGAGCACTTAGCTAAGTGCTTGAGAGTACCAAAGTGTCTTTCGAGTAGATGAGAAGACATTTTTTTGCTACTGCTTTCTCTTGTTCTTTTTTTTGTCTAGCGGTACGAACACTAGCTGAGAGTGTATGAACGTCAAAGAGGAGCGTATTCTCAGATCGTCAGGTGTTGACTGCTTGAAGTCCAGAAGGAGGTATGAGTGAGGTCGCTTGAGTTCATGGGTAAATATACTAGAGAGGGCCGCCGCGTTGGACGGAAACACCTGGCGAGACAGACTAGCTATTTGCCCCATGTCGCGCGGGTTCTTGAAAACGATCATGTAGTGAGCGTTCAGACTCATAGTTCGAAAGTCGGGTGATTTCTGGAATAGGTTCTGAGTGATGTATATGACGCTCACGTTCCAGTGATGCGAGTATTTAGTAAAGATGTCGGCTACCACTTGCTGATTGGAACTGCTCATCAGATCGTCCAATATCAGTAGAGTGTGGGGTCGTAAAGCGTCTTCTGCTACTTCCACGTCTCCCGCTATAGACTCTTTGCTAGGAAGACCTTCTCTGAATTCCACACCGTACTGATTTTGCATTTTTTCAAACAGAGGTTGCCACTCGCCGTAATGGTAAAAAGTCTTTTCCACCGGCGGCGTGACCAAATTGTTCACGTCGCTCAGAAATTGATCCACCAAGCGCGATTTTCCACAACCCGACGGACCGCTAATGATACAACTAAAGGGTCCTTGTAGTCGAGCGTCGAAATGAATTTCTGTGAAGAGTTTGCTTTTACTACTGGACATTTTTTTTTTTTTTTTTCAGGACGCGTCAGAGAGCGGTTGTGTGTCTGACTGTCTGCTGTGTTTCTCACTCGAACGGTCGGTAGTGAATGGTTGTGGAGAAAAGTCAGCCGACCTTTTTATTGATACCGGCCGGTGTCACAGTAGCGGCGGCAGAAGTGACTTTTTTTTCTTTTTTTTTTTGCGATAAAATTCTATTTTCACTCAATAGTCATAAATGTTTGTATCAGACTCCAGAGGAGTCTGATACAAATATTTATTTTTTTTTTAAAAAAAGAAGAAGAGGAGGAGGAAGAGGAGGAGGAAGAGGAGGAGGAGGAGGAGATTAATTTTTTTTTTTTTTTTTTTTTTTTTGATCATTTAGGCAAAGCTCGTCGCTTTGCCGCTTTTTTTTCTATTTCTGTGTTGTGACACGATCGTCTCGAAAAAGCAATAAGGCGTGTGAGCGCGGCGGTGACAAATACATATTGGAGCGTATGGTTTAAAATAGTGCGTCCCTATCTTCTTCAATTCGGCTGCGTTGCAATATGCGGGATAACAAGTGACGACGTCGAAACGTTTAGAGACCGTGTTCACGTCGGCCACAACGCGCGCCCACCGAGTGGGAGCTGCAGTCGCTCCCAAGAAACCGATCGGCTTGTCGAATCGTTTCATAGCACTTATTCTCACTTTATAAGAGGAGGCAGGGTGAGGAGAGTAGCGGCGCTCTTTCTTTTCATGAAACGCCCAACGAGTGGGGGCGCTGAGAGCGGCTGTTATGCAATAGTAGAGTAAATGCTGTTCTGAGAAGACGGCTCTCGGCCATGTCGCTACGTTTTCCTTTTCCGCTCTTGTATAACGACGATGGCGCTCAGCTTTGCATTTCTCGAGAATTCGGTACGCTTCAAGAGAAGCGTGAACCTCAACTACGTGACGCTCTCTCCTTTGAGATAAAAAAATAGCCGGGCAGTTGAGGAGAGCACTTTGTTCGCGCGACCGTCTTTTAGAAACTCGCGCCCTCTGCAGCGCCATATTTCTTTCCTCCGAAACAAAAAAGACTGAGTGAAAATAAAAAATTTTAAAAAACAAAAAGCTCAAACAAAAAAAATAAGCAATAAGCAGACTCAGCTCGAAATTCCCTGCTGGTGTGATGGCGGTGACTGCAGGCGGTGGCGGCGGTCGGCTGGCCGGCGGTGGCGGTGTCGGCGGCGATGGTAGAAGGGTGTGTGGAAAGAGAGACGCATCTCAGTCTTTTATAGGAGCGGCGAGTCTGACATTTTCAGCTGTCGCATGCTGACCTGCTGCTATCATAAGAGAAACAAAAGCCCTAATCACGCTTTTCAGCTGGATCCTTCCACCCCGCCAGACATGGATCCAGATGGGAAGGTGGTTTAAAATTAAATCCGTGTACCGACTGTCATACAATAGAGTAATTAGTTGAACGCGTGTTACCTGTATAAAGGATTAGCGGGTCATGGGCTCAGCGTGTGTATAGAAAAACAACTACAGGTAGCGTGAACAAAGCGACCCCCTCCCTTTCTGTCACTCTGTCTGTGACTAGAGGGTGTGCGTGTGGTAAGCGGCTTAAATCTAAAGAAAAACAAATCACCCTCTCCTGTCGTCAGCAGTCAGCCGGCCGGCGGCTGGAAAATGCGATTAGAGGGATGATGAGCCGCGTAGTAAGCGACTTAAGGCTGATCTAAAGACCTGCCGTGAGGGGGCAGCTGGCCGGTGGCTTGAAAAAAAAGGGGGGAGTAAGGGTATATAAGGGGGAGTGAAACCGTATTCGGCATCGTCATCATCGTTCACGCTACTACTACTACTACTACTACTACTACTACCACCACCAGCACCGCGCCTCAATTTGCAGATCCCCATGATGGAAAGTTGCTACCGTGACATGAAGCGGAATGACGAAGCGGCGCGCGAATGTGAAGCTGATGCTGTAGCCTCTGCTACTGCTGCTGCTAGTGCTGCTCAGCGTGCTACTGCTGCATTTACTGCGGCTGTTAGTGACGCTGGTTGTGATGACGTTGTTGTTGTTGCCGCTGCGGCTGTGACTGCTGCTGTTGCTGCCGCCGATGCAGCTACTCATGCCACCGATGCAGACGCTGCTGCTGCTGATGCTGTTGCGGCTGCCGATGACGCCGCTGATAACGCTGCTAGTGCCCGCTCTGCCGCCCTTGCTACTGTCGCTGCTGCTGTTGTTGCTAATGCTCACGCTACTGCTGCTACAGCTGCTGCTACTGCTGCTACCGCTGCTGCCGAGGCTGCTGCCGCTGCTGCCGATGCTGCTGCCGATGCTGCCGATGCTGCTGCCGATGCTGATGTTAGCAGTCGCGTCGACAAAGAATCGTCATTTGTCACTCTTAAACCTCCAGTTGAACGCGCGACGAGTAGTAGGGCTACCAACGCGACGGCCGGATGGTGCAACTGGTGTCGTCGCTTCTGCTCGTGCGCTTGCTTTTCTTCCAGTCCTACCTGCTGCTGCTACGGTATGATAGTGTTATAGTGTTTGAATGAGAACGCGCGTAGTTACACATAGACGCTGTAACAGATGTGCTTTTTTTTTTGAAAATATAATTTTAACATAACATGGAACTTGTTGTGTTTATTTTCTATATATAAGTTGTTTGTTTACAAACAGTCACGTGTCACGTGGTGTTGTTTACAAACAAGAGAGCCACGTGGTGTTGTTTACAAACAAACCCTAAGTAGGTCACGTTACCCTAGTTACCAGAATGCCGGCTTCTGATTGGCTGAGCCTAAGTAGGTCACGTGACGTAAGCAGGTCACGTTACCATGGTTACCAGAATGCCGGCCTCTGATTGGCTGAGAGCTTCTAAGTAGGTCAGTAGGTCACCCAGAATGCTGGCTTCTGATTGGCTGAGAGCCCTAAGTAGGTCACGTTACCATGGCAACGGGTCACGTGACCAAATGGAGGCCTCTGATTGGCTGCATGTCGATTGAGTAATAAACAGTACTTAACTATAGTCCCGTTCCGATACATACTATACTACTGCCGTACCTTCCACTCTTTTCGCCCTAGGGACATACCGCCCGCCAGTTTTCGGAAACTCCTAGGGTTTCTGTGTTCTCTTCCGGAATACCACCATCGGGTCCACGGATACCAACATCCCCATGGAGTAACTCGCGCATGCCACTAACTGAAAGTATGGGCCCTCCGGGTGTTTCCGTTGCTATGGTGCTATTGCCAATTTGCCCGGGCCTTTCCATAGACATCGCAAGAGCTGTGGCAATGCCTCCTTTGGACCCCAACCATTGCTTTCGATATTGTCCATAAAGTTGGCAAACCACTCCTTCCATGGACGACTACTGCCGTATGCTTCTGGAGTTACCGCGTACCAACGAGCCGCTAGAATTCGGCCTGGCCGCAGGCGATTACACTGTTGCAAACTCCAGTTCACCACGTCCGACCCATCCGTCCCGTGACCTACGCAATCCAACCCCAATTCTCTGATTGCGGGTTCGGCATTGTAATATTCTTGCATCCAACCAGACATAGATGACCACCACGTCTGGTGTCTTTTACGCAGAGGAGGATTTGGATCCTACTCCAGTACAACGTCATCTCCACTATTACTGTCATCCAAACCACCACCCCCACCGCTTCCAGCATTCGGCCTGACTGTTTGAACCTGCCCCACATTGCTTCTTACAGGCGAGTTGTGCCTTCCAGAACTAGTACTGTAAACGTATTAATTTTCGCTCAGTACATATTTTCGCGTTTTTCGCGCACCTGCTTAGGTGCGCGAAATTATGATGTGCGCGAAAATTATGCACAGGAAATTATCTTTCCAATGATGTGTAACACTATATATTGCTTCTAGCATTTGTAATGGCAATCGATGAATCAATAATCAGAGATCTCCATCAGTAAAGTAGTATGGATAGCCACATCTTTTTTTTAATCCTTCACTGGTGATATTACACACAACAATATGGCCTAAGTATTTCATTTCATTGAGGAATTAGCAACTAGGCTGTGTAGTTTGCATAGCCATGCTCCCCGATATGGCTGAGGCCACTCCAAAAAAAAAGCTGGTTTCTCATCAGCGCGCGCATCATGAAAATCATGATTTGGGGGAAACTTTTTATTTTATTTTGTATATTTTTAATGAAAAAATGTGTTAAATATTGAGAAATATTGTCATATTTGGTATCAAATTAAAGCTTATACTGTCAGTAATGCAGTGGCCTAGGAATATCTTACATTTTCCAACTTCTGTAAATTGATAAACGCTTAAATTCTTAAGTGTGAAATTTGTTTGCGGAAAGTCTACATTTTCCTATACATTTTGGCCCCTCAGTAAAAAAAAAAAATTTAATAAAAAAACGCCCTCATCATATTTTTCAGTGCTTGGTGATGAGAAACCAGATTTTATTTTTGAGTGGCCTAAAAGTTAGGCTAAGCCCCTTGTCTTCACAAGATCTGAGCACCAAGACCAGACCTAACAATCACAAGCTAACCAATTAGGCCTTTCTAACAATCTTTATAATATACATGCACCTTCATGGTAGAGAGTCGGGTCTCTCTCATAGGCGCTTTGCTGGGAGAGCCTGTCTACTTCATGATGGTCTTTATATTCATGATAAATAGGATGAAACTCTTTGGGCTGTAATATCCTTGATAATTGTCCGATTTACAAACCGTAAAAAATGACATGTAGCTAATGATGTGGTGCTTGCAGGTGCGCGAAAATATGATTGCGCGAACATGTCCTTCTATGGCAGATGCGCGAAAGTTTAGCTGCGCGAAAATATATACGTTTACAGTATTCCCCGTCACAGTCCAGCCTTGTTCATGTTGGTCAGTGTAGGATGGTGGTAGGCCCTCCAGAGGACCCGCACCTCACCTTACATTCCACGATCTATGACCGTCAGGATGTCACATAGCATCACCTGCCTCATCATCCCCATCTGCACCAAGGGTTTCTTTGGGCCAGATCCCATTCTGTTTCCTACCCTACTCCTGCCTTGGTACGAGGCATCGTGACACACACTATCATCTGAAAGATCATCCTGATAATGAACTCTTGAAGGGGCGCTAGGACCACCCCCATCAGACATCAGACTTACCACCCGATTGGTAAATTCAGTCTCTCACAATACACAGCGCACCTTCCGTAAGGAACACCGTCTTCCAGCTATCTACTTGTTCTGTCAACTGACTCGTATTCTCCACCTCCCGTTGCATCTCTCCTTCCTCTCGTTCCAATTGATACATTAGTACCACATTGACATCGCGACTGGATTCTCTAGCCAGAGCCAACTGATTAAGCTGCTCGTTATTCCGGGAGCACTGTTGGTCCAATCGATCCAATTCCGCCTGCGATCGATGTCATTGGTCATCCAACATACTATTCTCCTTTTTCCTCTCCTGCTCCTCCTGAGCATTTTATTTTTTTAACGTTTTTCTCCCGAACTTTTGTTCCACCGGCACAGGCAACGGCGCATGTGCCTGTGAACCTGAAGGATTAAACAACAAAGCCCATTCAATGATGGATCCAACTGACGTGGAGTCTGTTCCACTGTACCTCCTGGCCTTGGGGCCGCAGGTGTATTAGGGTGAAGTAGGCTCGGGAGTTCTCAACTCCACCACGTGCCACACCATCGTTTGCCACCCTTCTTCCCGGACTTTCCTGCACTGTTCTAGGTGTAGGTGTTCTTACTAAGTAGATCTCTACCATCTTCTGCCATCACTAACCAACAGGAATCATGTATGCTCAACATAAGCACTGGTATGTAGTACTGAGATATCAACAAACTCGGTTCTGCTTTGGTTTTCAACAACAAGTATGTTTATTTGACTTAGCCTGCTTACAACAGCTAAACGTGTGTGGTTCGGATACCTGATCGTGATAGGTAAGGTCAAGGACACCTGGACCCCTGTGGGGTGATCGGTGGCATAAGCGTGACTATACATGGGTAAAAATCGACACGTGCGACACGGCGACACGGGGGGTTGTTAAAATCGACACGTGCGACACGGGGGTTTTAAAAATCGACGGACACGAAATTAAGGACCAGAATGTATAGAATAAAAATCGACACGGCGACACGGCACCTTAGCTAAAAAACGACACGGCGACATGGCCATAATTCTGGCTACCCATGTATAGTCACATAAGCCATTCAGGTGCCCCGAACCACACCCGAAGTGATTGGTACGAGTGTCTTAGACACCAAACCCGGTCCGAAGGTGATAAATTAGGAAGTAAATGGTATGCATGAAATTTGAATGAATAATAAACCCCTACAGATGTTTGCTTAGGAAAAGTCATGTCACTTCATCTCCTCATACATTATTAGCATCAGACATCAGTATGACGTCTTATGCCAGTATCAAGAACGGACTGTGTTGATCACAGTGATATCAGTGATTAGAGCTAGGGGCCCCTTGTGCCCTGTGAGATGGATTAAGCGCTACTCGGACTTGGGGAGTTCTGGATACCTAATCCCCAAGCCACACTCAAGCTCAGTGTCAACCCACAGGTGGTACCTCAATAAGTTAAAACATTTGTGCAGACACGCTGGTCTGACAGGCAGATTTGGCACCCATAGCCTGAAGCGTGGTTCGGCCTCTTTCTTGGGTAGGATCGGGCTGCCTCTTCATGATATCAGGATATACGGTGATTGGAAATCTTTGGCGGTACTCTTATACATGAATGCTGACTTGAGTGCTGACAAATCTACATGCTACAACATGTAAGTTTTCCCAGTAATTCAGCCATGAAATATACCCCTTCTCCTCCAAAATTGCTTAAAAAGGTAACCCTTTTCAAGGGTCCTCGCGGGCCCTTGCCTAGGGCCCAAAGACATACCCTTTCCCTTGGAATCGTGTTCACACAAAGTCATCAATGCTGAGGGAGTGCCCCCCCCCCTTGGGCAAAAGCAGTACTCCCTTGTTACTCACCAGGTGGCGCATCTTACCTTAGCGCACGTGAGTGGTGGTGGTCTCAGACAGGGAATTACTCCCCCACTATACTTTAATATAGCATGACATGCAATAAATTGTATTATAGGGAGGTATTGAAGGAAAAGTCTATCATACGTCACTACAATAAACCTTCATACGTAATCTATTAAAGTATAAGGGGACTTTGTTCACGAAAATCTGAAATGCCACTCCCAAATGTCTACAAGCCTCCATGACCGGCCAGTTCTGCAGTGAATAAATTCATTTCAGACCCAACTCAGATAGACCCCAAAACAAGGGCCTTTACCTCCAAGAACCATGTTTTATTGCATGTCATGTGATTTAGAATTTATATAGGGGCACCTGTGATTTTTAACAGAATTTTAGAAAATCCCCTAACTATTTTGACCACCCAGAACTCATCTGGTATTCTGTGCAGAGTTTGTCTTTCAGTAACTGCGTGCTGTAGGGTAGGTTCACCACTTTCAACCGGTCTGATCCATGTTTTTTCATGAGCTGCCTTTCAGGTCTAATTGCTCCTAGAGTTTTTTGTGCATATCCTTCAGAATTGAACCAAACTTAAGGTATCGCTCTGGAGAATAACATTCATGATGTCTTACAATGCCAAATATCAGTTTACAGTATTTAATTACATGATTCATCAGAGTATTCAGAATTGCCCCTTTTCACCCTAAGTCAGCCAAAATGCACCTTGAGTCAGCCATATTAAAACCACCAGAAATATGTGAAATAAACCAGTAATTTCCTGATTGGATTGGCTAACATGATTGCATGCATCATATATCAATATGTTACAACTAACAATAGAGAAGAAAACGATTTATTGAATATGGAACAATCAAGACAAAGTCAGTACTGTACCTCAGGTGAATACAACTGCATTATGACCTATCAATACAAGTAAATATTACTTGTATGAGCAATGAAGACTAAATATAACATTATAGACATGCAGTATGGATTTCTATTGAATATATTGGGAGCTCTGCCCCCTCACCCCCTTTTCCCCCATCTTTTAGCGTTTCACCCTAGCCCTCTATACACTACACAAGTGGGCTTGCTTTCCTTAAACCTCTAGTAGAAGAGGATATTCTGGGAGGAGGAGGTATTCACAAGGGTAGGGGGAGAGTTCTTAGACAAAAATTCAGGGTGAGAGAATTCCAGGGGGGATTCCAGAGAAGAAAATCCCATGGTTGACTTAGGGTATGAGGTGGCTGACTTAGGGTGAATTCATGGCTGACTTAAGGTGAAATGGGTATACCTTACAAAATCAGTCCTAAATATAATTAAGGAAATATATTTTGCTCAATAAAGTCATGATTTGTGTAATTTAGATACATATCCAGCTCACAAAACCTATCGACACTATGTATGTAAGGGACAAATAGTGCAAATTGCCTACCAAAGAGTATCAACAGTGGAGAGATTTTCATTCTCTGTTTGTCAAAACAGGTCAAACAGGGGTACTTCTGATTGATTTTGCAGTATGAAAAAGAGTGATGATGCAGATGCAATGTGCAGTATATATTTGGAAAACACTTCAATTCTTGAATCAGTGGGAGTTTATTGTCACCAGATGCATACGGAACTTGTAATTTGATGTCAAAAGTGGTTGACTCAAGGTATGAGTTTGACTTAGGGTGAACCTACCCTATTTGGCATGTCAATATGTAATGGTGATACTGGACTTCAATGTTCAAATGTTCTGTGATAAGACCTGTGATACATAGTCAAAGCCATGGGCCCTCTGACTAGATATGATCTAAATTGTTATTCAAGATCATGTTTTCCTGTATATTCCCTCATTGTACATTCATCACTTCATCCTGTATATATCCAATCATGTTGTTATAGACTGCTTGCAGCAAAACTGGGCACCTGTGTGCTACTCTCTGTGTTATATGATAATTAACCGGATTATAGTTCTTCAGTTACCTGGACCCAAAAATTTGTACTGAATATCATGGCAATAAACTGTTATGAAGTACATAACCAAAAAAAAAGAGGATGCACCGACTGCCCTCGGGGAATTCCCTATTTGAGACCTGCAGGGACCGGCACCTGCCACTGCCACATTACTTTGGAACTGACCGGGAGTGGTCGCACTAGACTGACTCATGTTTTTTTTGTTTTTTTTTAAATTTTGTGTTGACAAGTTTAAATAAAAATGTATTAGGGCGGCAAGGAACATTTCACCAAGAAAGTGATACCCATTGTCGTCCACACAGCCATATGTGTGTCTGTATCTCCCTTACTACCCCTCCAGCCTATAGGCCAGCTAGTTATATAATTTAGTGTGTAATTGACATAGGGTATCACTGTAATTCATTGGTAAATATTACCATAGTTCTGGGATATAGTGTAAACGTACATATTTTCGCGCAGCTAAATTTTCGCGCACATAGCATGGGAGGACGTTTTCGCGCAATCTTAATTTCGCGCACCTGTGAGGAGCAAACCCTCAGCTTTATGTCAGTTTTTATGGTTTGTAAATCGGACAATTATTAAGGTCCAAAACAAACATGAAAGTGTTATAAAAGTGTGTTTTTTTTCCAATTATTCAGCCCAGGGACGAAGGCTGGAGTATATACTAAGGCAGGTGCGCGAAAATCGCGAAAATTAGTGCGAAAATTTATACGTTTCTACTTGGTTTCTTGTATTTAAAATATACCCTTTCCAAAGCGGTAGAAGGATAGTTAATAATTTTTTCCCTCACAAAAACCACAATAGCAAGTATTGATAAGATACTTGTGATACGAGAATAGTACTAAATTTTTTTTTCAGGTCTGACCAGCTGTATGATAATTATGTATGATCATACTACTTTTAAGGGGTCGTCCATAAATGATGTCATGCCCTAGGGGGGAGGGGGGGTCAGACATTTGTGACAAAGCGTGACAAGGGGGGGAGGGGGGGGGGGTTGGCATGTGCATGATGTCACGTTTTGAAAAAAATATCACTGTAAAACATTGTACCATAATAAGAACAATGCGCACAATAGTGCTTTCATTTTGGCAGTGGCAATGCCCCAGGCCCCTTTTCAAAAGAGGCGGCTATTCAAGGTCCTATTTTGGCACATACTAAAGATTTGGAGACCCCTATACCAGAACTTCAGGCATTTATACAAGACCAGTGCTATATTAGGAGCAGGTACATAATTGCAATGGTACGGTGTAAGCGGCACCTCAGATTCGAGGAAACCCTGAAAGTGACACCAGTGGTCTAATTATGACTACCAGGTAATTTATTATTGAGCTATTACCATAAAGGTGTCTGGGTCAGGAGCCCCATGACAATGTTATTTTGCAGGAAAGCAAAACTATGGGCCATTGGCTCCTCGGCCTTGGCTCCTGGGTCCAGCGTAAGAGTCAACCCCTGAATAGACCCATGAAAATCGGCCCCCATGACTGTAATCCCTTCGGATAATAGGCCATGCCCCTGAGCATACGTCTGAGCACATGCCATACTAACGTTCGAACACAGATGATACTAGCATCTGAACACATGCCATATACTAATGTCCAGACACAGGTGATACTAATGTGTGAACACATGTTCTATCATGGCTGGCTGTGCACGTCCCATTGAAAACAGTGGACCAACGTTCATGGTGTTGGTCAGAGGACCAACACCCGGGACCAACACCATGCTCTGACGTCATTAAGGTCATAAAGGCCGTTTTAAGGTCATTTTAACATATTACCCTGTGATTCTCCTGTGCAGTTAGGTATATATGGTATTATTTAGTTGATTAAACAATGATAGAACCATGTTTACACATGTCTTTGTCATGTTGGATCCCCTGACCAACCCATGAGGCCAAGATGACCAACACTCCAAACCCATGTGTAAACACGTAGCCATACTATTATAAACATCCGAACAAAGGAGATACTAAGGCCAAAAAAAAAAGTTGTGTTCCCGGTCACCCGACCCTACCTAGCAAAACAGGGCCGACCCTAATTTTTTTTGGATATTTTGAGAATCTTTTTTTTTTAATTTTAAAATTTAGATTTTTTTAATTTATTTCTCTTTTTCTCAGAGGCACGAAGAATTTAGGTTTATCTCATAGTTTTCTCCAAGTCTGGGTGCAAACTTTTAGTTATATGTCATTTGTTGATTTAGTACTGTAGTATACTTAGGCTACTAGGTACTCAAGCCGATATTGGATTACAGGCTTTTACAGCCAACAGTGTTGCCGAAAACTTTTTCTCAACGCAGGCCAAGGTGGCCTGCGTCTGGCCATGTTACGCAGGCCATTTCATTCTCACGCAGGCCATATGAATTTTGATAGTTCAAGGTACCTTCATAAACTTCATTATAACTTGTGTTATACCTTGCAAAACTTTTTCTTCGCTTCTAATTGGCCGATTTGCAAAATTCTTTCACCATTAGGAAGCTGAGATCATGACAGGCCATTGTGGCCTGCGTCCTAAGGCCCTACGCCGGCCATTAGGATTCTACGCTGGCAAAAACACTGAGCCAATATTTTGGGGCGGGGGGGGGGGGGGCTCTGCAGGGGGAGCTGGATCCCAAATTTTCTCACCCCCCTGGAACAAACATTTAACCTGTTTTTGGTAAGCCTGCGTGTTACTATGCATCAAAGGGCCTGCGTGCGGGGGAGGGGGGATAGAAAAATCTCGACCTGTGGACCGGGGGGGGGGGGGGTTTAAAAAAAAACCAACTCCCATGTGGCCACCCCCAACCCCCAACCCCTCACACTTCAAAAAAAAATGAAGTGGACAACCAGCATGTAACAGCCATGTAAAGAAATTGGCATTTCCAAAGATTTCGCAAACCTTATAAATTTTCGGAAATGGAAATTTTTAATGGATTTCACTCACCTCACTTTTTTCAAATTGAGAATTTTTATTTTTCTTCAAATTTTTCTTCCAGCAATTCCCCCAGATCGGCCAGTACATTTTTATGTTAGGGGTCCACTAAGAACATTTGTCGGAGGCTGGTTGAAAAAAAAAAATTGTCGCCTCCTCCAGTTTTCCACCGACCAAATCCATTGACAAAAAAAAATCTTGAAAAAAAAAGGCCAGTGGACATTCAGCCACCGGACCTGCAGCACCAGGACAAGAGGCCACTTATTATCTCAATTTTATTCTAATGCCCGTCAGATTATCTCAATTCTATCCTAATGCCCGCTAGATTCTAGTGCCCGTCAGATTTGCATTCTATGCCCGCTAGATTCTAGTGCCCGTCAGATTGACATTCTATACCCGCTAGATTCTTGTGCCCGTCAGATTGACATTCTATGCCCGCTATATTCTGGCTTTCCAATGGTATATTCCATTGGTCTGTACAATAAGTGGTCTTTCCCAAATTAATTGTCAAAGATTGATGACTTTTCTTATCTGCGGGTATCCCGGAGGATCGGACAATGGCACATACTATCAAAACCCCATACCTAGATTTTTTTCTAAATTGAAAATGGAACAAAGCTCAATGCTACATTATTCTATTGAGAAAGGGCTTTCCAATGGTGTATTCCATTGGTCTGTAAGAGAAGTGGTCTTTCCCGAATTAATTGTCAAAGATTGATGACTTTTCTTATCTGCGGGTATCCTGCGGGATCGGACAACGGCACACACTATCATTACCCCATACCTAGATTTTTTTCTAAATTGAAAATCGAACAAAGCTCAATGCTACGTTATTCTATTTAGAAAGGGATTTCCAATGGTATATTCCATTGGTCTGTACAATAAGTGGTCTTTCCCGAATTAATTGTCAAAGATTGATGACTTTTCTTATCTGCGGGTATCCCGGAGGATCGGACAACGGCACACACTATCATTACCCCAAACCTAGATTTTTTTCTAAATCGAAAATGGAACAAAGCTCAATGCTACATTATTCTTTTGAGAAAGGGCTTTCCAATGGTATATTCTATTGATCTGTAAGAGAAGTGGTCTTTCCCGAATTAATTGTCAAAGATTGATGACTTTTCTTTATCTGCGGGTATCTCTATGTCTAGCCCTACCACCTACATGACATGAATAAGTGTCCAAATCTAAGGATACGCTTCCTGAATGTTAAATCAGGGTACACAGGTGAGAGGAAACGTTAATTTAACCTCAATAAGACGCTGCAATTAAAACGTTTAAAACGTTGTTTTATCGTTATTTCTACCTCAATAAAACGTCATTAACAAACGTTATTTTAACAATATTTTGAGTTCACGTTTTTATGTAAAAAAAACGTTCAGAAAATGAACGTTTCTAAGCCTTTTTTTTTACATTGAAATAACGTGAATTTGTTCACTGGGGGGGGGGCATAAAAATTTCTGACCCCTCTTGAGGGGGGGGCCTAAAAATGTCAGCCCCTCTTAAGACAAAAAGCCCGCGCGTTACTAGGCCCTATAGTTCAAAGAGGGGGGGGGGGGGCGAACATTTTTTGCTGCCTTCGGCGAGGGGGGGGGGCGCGAAACGCTCTAGGCCTACACGCTCTCGAGGAGGAAGACCATTCTACGTAGGTGCCTGGGGGCGTAAAAAATGTCCCTACTCCGCCGAAATTTTTTCACCCCCCCCCCCCTAGAGGTGTCGAAAATTTTTACCCCTGCCCCCCCCCCCGCCCCCGGCAGGCCGAGAATCGCGTGCGTTCGCGCCCCTTTGTAATTGAGCTTTCAACCTCGGCATCCGCTGCAATCTTCTTTTGGTATTCTTAGTCCTTGAGATGTCCTCTTCTATTTCGCACAAGATACAATACATTTCGCTAGGTTTATCCTATCAAAATTGACCATTTTGTATTTGCAAATATTCGGTTTTGCTCCGTATTTGCTCAAAACGGAAATGCCACCATTTCAAACAATGCTTTCCGGCTGCCGATTGACGGCAATTTAAGTCGTAAAAAGCATCTTTTCTCCCTCCTGTTAGAGAGTAAAGTAGCCCGCCATTTTGAAATGATCTCGAAAAAGTAAAGGGCAGCTAGAAAATGGATTAAATAAGATCTATAATTGGCCTAGATGACAAGAATCATGCAGTAGGTATCAGCAGAACATGTGCGTGCATCATTTAGAGAAAAAAAAAAGTCTCTAATTGAAACAATGGCTTCATGACAAGTGCCGAAATCAACCAGCTTATGGATTCTTAGGAAAAACCAATGGATGCACACACAGCTAGGCCGTCCAACGACGCCTTGCCACACAGCTAGCCCCTTTGTAGCATAGTGTACAGCATAGGAACGCGCCGGCTTTTTCCCTCAAAACAGGTTGAATTTTTTTTTACCCCCCCCCCCCCAAGAGGGGTCGAAATTATTTACCCTGTTGTGGCGGCAAAGTTGACCGGGTAACATCGCTAGTGAATAAACGTGGGAACAAGCCGAGGACTCCACTTCCGCGATTCGGAGCAGAGAAACGTGTTTACTTTACTTCTTCATAAATACATCTCTCTACACCTTCCTACAAATGCAGGATACTTCAAATGGCGACGAGGATGGGGGATACTTCCAACCCCCCCCCCGGTCAAGGCGTCCAAATTTTTTACCCCCCCCCCCAAATCCACCACCCCCCTTGTTAAAAAATGAGCACTCCCATTTTCTAACAACAGGGGGGTGGGCGGCCCTTTGAAGCATAGTAACGCGCGGGCTTTTTGGCTCAAAACAGGTTGAATTATTTGACCCCCCCCAAGAGAGGTCCAAATTTTTTTGCCCCCCCCCCCGGTCAAGGGGTCCAAATTTTTGTACCCCCCCCCCCCCCCATGTTGTTAAAAAATGATCACTCCCTTAGTTCATCATAAACAATATCTTGGGATTAGTTTTTACAGAAAAAGCGTGATTCATTGGAGATTATCATGAATCAATAGAAGGGCGCATTAAAGAGACAATAAACTGGTCAAAATAGCCTCTTTACGGTACTCCATCTTCCCCTATAATCCCGCCTATAATCTGTGCAGACACTTTCGGATGAGCTGTGGCAAATTGGGTCACAGTGCTAGCCTTATCCTGTACTTGGCTGTTTGAGACAGTGCTGGCGTCGAGCACACTTACAAGCTCAGATTGTAATACGGCAATCTATCTCTTACATGGTACCCCGGACCGGGGGGGGGGACTACTTGCCATGTGCTCGGATCTGTCAGATTTTCTAACATTCTAGAGAGACATTGTCACCCTGCTGTTATAGAATATGCTTCAAATTGTCTACACAAATCAGGGGTGGATCCAGGATTTTGGAAAAGGGGGGGCGTGATATAGGCAATGTACTGGGGGTAGGGTAAATTGGGGCAATATCGTGCACCTGGGTTATATCACGCATTTTTGTATTTATGACGTCACAGATAGGGAAAATGACCAAAGACAAATATAAAAATAAGCTCTAATAGCATTATAAGCGCAGAATACGACCATTGAAAAAAATATTTTTTTAGGCATTTCTTCTGCGTTTTATGGGCTACTGAAGTGGTTTGGCCACAATATAGCCGTTTTCTTTTTTTTCTTGTAAACTTTAAATTAATTTTCTTTTTTTTTGATGAAATAAAAATCATCATTAAACTCAAGGTAGAAGTCAGAGAAGAAAGAAATAGTTGCATATTGAACTTAACTTCTACCTTGGGTGGTATAGGTATGCTCTTAAAGGGGGGCTAGCACGGAGCGTAGCAAAGACTGGTACCTGCCCGTAGGGCCAAGCAAAACGGCCGGGAACTAGCGGACCATTAGCGGCGCCCTGATTGGTCAATCGGTGGTCACGTGACTTGCTAAGGCGGGTAGTCTTAGCGGTGCTAGTCCCCCTTTAACATACAGCTAGAACATAATTTAAACTGTTTCTCAACATATATTCATCAAATTGGGTAGATTTGGGTTATATCACGCACATATAGGGGTTGTATCACGCAGTTTTGTATCTGTGACGTCACAGAGAAGGGAAAAGCAGAGAGAAAATGTAAAAATATATTTTGTGACTAAAATTGGTCTAGTACCCACAGAAAAGAAAATTAGGCTTCTGACATATTTTTTTGCCCTTAAGGGACCATGGTAACACTAGTGCACGATAATAGCCTGTGTTACCAAAATTGGATATTAATCTTAGATTTTTTGAACAATAAAAGAGTCCTTACTGAATTTGATAACCATTTTTGCCATAAAGATATTGAAGATCCAATCATATAACACTATGCCCACATGGAACATGGATTCAGTTGATAATAGAAATAGTTGCATTAGATCCTGCCTATTTTATTTGTGGAATTTGGGTTTATGACCTTCAGATGTGTGATATAACCTCTATATGTGCGTGATATAACACTGTGGTGCATGATATAACCCCTAAGAAAAATAGATAAAGGTCATATGTCCACCATACCACAAGGACATAAAAAATAGACAAACAGAAATAGATTTTTTTTTGTTTTTATAAGTAATGGGATATAAAATGCTGGAAAAAGCTGAGAAAATAACTGTCAACACTTTAACCATCAATCTAGGTATTTACAACCAATATGTAGCCTTGTTTTTAGTGTTAGATGCGCGATATTGCCCCAATTTACCCTATTGGAAATTTTTACATTAAAATGTACAGAAAAAAAGGGGGGGCGCACGCCGGGTCCGCCCCCCCTAAATCCGCCCCTGCAAATCCTGAAACACACCATATCTGCTGTAAAATAGCTTTTCACAAAGATGACAGCTCACCTTGTTTGTAAACAACATTTCGAAATCCCAACTGCCATGGCCGAAAATGAAGTCCAAATTTAGCAAAATAATTGTCATTTATAACCTCTATTATGACATATTTAGTTAGAATAGTGTATTCTTAGTTGATTTCAATCGAGATTGCTTCCTATTTAGTAAAGCATTCTAGCTTTATAGCTGTAAAATAGGTGGACTACATTTTGTAATGTATGTGCACACAGACTTAGCTGTAAAAGGGCGCGCGAGGATCCACCAACTAGGCCTATGTAAAGTGGTCCAAAATGACCGAGTCAAGTCCCGCATTTGAGTTGATGAGGTACCCGGATGGGCGTCGAGTTATTCGATTGGCTGGGACACTTTCGGGTGGATGATGTCATACCTGGAAATAGGTTAACGTGATATGCTTGGTGCGACATGCAACTTGAAAGTTCCCGGGAAGTTCCTTAGGCACTTTTAACCAAAATCCCCCTAAATGTGGGTGACTTTTGTCCAAAATCCCCCTCACCCTTGGTAGGGGTTGTTGGAGGGCCAGCCGCCAGGTTCGAAATGAAATTGAGTGCTCCCCCCCCCCCCCCGCTCACCCCAGGATTCGCCACTTTTAGACTACCGATATTTAGTAACCGGCGCGTCGGGCCAATCGTTGCGCAGCGGCGTCTGCATCACGTGAACAACCAACCCGGAAGAGGAGAACTTTGACAACACTTCACTGAAGGAACGACATATTTCGACAGGAAAAAGCCCCAGGTTCATAAGTAGCGCTTATAATAACAACCAACATTAGGTAAGTGCCATAAGTACTGACGCCGTTATCAAGCTTTGTGTTTTACTTTTAGTCTGCAACGGGCAGGCCTACTAATTATCTCTAGTCACCGCTGTCGTGTCGACCTAAAAGTATCATCTCTCACGGTCGGCCGTTCGGGAGAGGATCGGACGAGTACACAGAGCTGCTTATAGAGGCTAGTGTCGACCTAGAGCACCTATCAGATTGGGTCCAACTAATTATCTCAGATAATATCTGTGCGCACTGACTCGGACTGAGTTGAGGACCTAAGGGAGTGATAATTTTTTAACAACATGGGGGGGGGTTGGTTTTCCGCGCGGAGCGCGCGAAATTTCCCCCCCCCCCCCCCCGGTCAACGGGTCGAAATTTTTTACCCCCCGCCCTAAGGGTCGGAAATCGGCGCGCGCGCGGGGCCCTTTGACGCATAGTAACGCGCGGGCTTTTTGGCCCAAAACAGGTTAAATTTTTTTGACCCCCCCCCCAAGAGGGGTCCAAATTTTTTACAACCCCCCCCCCTGGTCAAGGGGTCCAAAATTTTTTGCCCCCCCCCAAACCAACCCCCCCCCCCCTGTTGATAAAAAATGATCACTCCCTAACCCTGCGAGTTTTGTCGTCGTGGGTTCAGTTTCATCTTTGTTATACCTACAATAACAAAGCATACGGAGGTTGTATACTGAAGGCACTGAAGCTCAGGCCGTTTTATTTTGATTACTTGGATTTTTTTTTACCTTTCCCCTCCGAGATTTTTTGAGAATTTTTACAAAAAAAAAAAAAAAAAAAAAGTACATGTTGACCAGCAAAAGGTAGAGCGAGGCCTTTCAGATTGGGGCCAATTCTCAATATATCTTCATTAGATTGCCTAGAAATGAGATTTTACATGCCTTTTTTTTTTTTTTTGCCTCTGCCCTTCGGGAAATTTTGTGATCTGGTGCCCCCTGTAGGACAGCTTTTTTTTTTTTTTTTTGCCTCTGCCCTTCCAAAAATTTGGAAGCAAAAGCCCGTAATCCAAGTTATCAAAAAAAGGTGGCCTCATATGCCTGTTAGGGGTTTAATTAATAGCGGGGCGTACAGCAGTGGTACGCCACGCACAGTCATCCTGTCCATGGCGAATACTAACCAAAAACATAACGCAGTGGGCATAACTATCTGCAGATTCCACAAGTGGCATCTGCCGGATTCCACGCCTGCCCTTTATAAGGGCAAGTGGAATGCGGCAGATGCCACGAGTGGAATCTGCAGATAGTTATGCCTACAAGTTATGTTTTTGATTTATTATACCTCCCCTGTTTCATGTATCATAGGATGAAACAGAACTTTATTGTAATTCACCTAGATATTTGTCGGACTCGGCAGTAGTTTGTGGTCAGATTCGGCAGAAGTTGGCTGTCAGAGTCGGCAGTAGTTTGCTGTCAGAGTGGGCAGTAGTTTGCTGTCAGAGTAGCCTCTATAAGGGAGTGATCATTTTTTAACAACAGGGGGGGGGGGGGCAAAAAATTTGGACCCCTTGACCGGGGGGGGGGGGCAAAAAAATGTGAACCCCTTCTGGGGGGGGGGGGTCAAAATAATTTAACCTGTTTTGAGCCAAAAAGCCCCCGCGTTACTATGCTTCAAAGGGCCCGCGCGCGAACCGATTTTCGACCGTAAAGGGGGGGGGGGGTAAACAAATTTGACCCCGCGTGGAAACCCACCCTGTTGTTAAAAAATGATCACTCCCTAAGCAGCTCTGTTTACTCGTCCGATCCTCTCGACCGTGAGAGATGATACTTAATCTGGGGGTGCAGAGGGGTCCCCCCCCCTAAGGTCGGAAAGTCGCCGAAATTAAGGGGTCCAGGTCGCAAAGTCGCTTTTTTAGACAATTTTTACTATGGCCAATTTTTTCCGAAAGTCGCCAGGTCGCTTTAATTATTGTAGCAGGTCGCCTGGAAAACAGGCTAGGTCTCCAGGTCGCTTTTGACCCATCTGGACCCACTATTATAAATCTACTGTCAGAGTCGGCAGTAGTTTGCTGTCAGAGTCGGCAGTAGTTTGGGGGGGGCGGATTCAACCCCAGAGCGCCGGATTCAACCCCCGAGCGCCGGATTCAACCCCCGAGCGCCGGATTCAACCCCCCACGCCCAAATACACCCCTACCGTTGAATACAACCCCCCATATGCTCCCCATGGGTGGAATACAAACCTCCCATTCACTCACCACTACAGTATCGTATGGGGGGTATAATAATAACGTAAAACGCCACGCGATTTGCATATGAAACATGGTACCCCACGGATCCACAAGTGGCTTTATAACGACAACGACAACAGCAAACATTTACTATCAATTTGTTTTTTAAACCATGAAAATCCACCCAGAAATAACGATTTTAGAGCTAACTTTCAGGAGGGCCATGGACAGGATGACTGTGGTACACCCCGCTCACACCCGCTAACATGCATATGATGTTCAGTGCTTGAATACACAACCTCCGTATGCTTTGTTGTTGTAGGTAGAATAATAGTAGTATTGTGGGGGCTGGGGCGCATCCCACTCAGCCTGCGGCTTCGTGGGATACTGCCCCAGCCCCCACTCATGAAATACAACAGAGACGGTATCAATGGGCATTGGCATTTGTCTATTTATTTCATGGTGAATACGGACTGTCAATGTTAAACCTATGGGAGTGCCGTATGCCAATAAAGCGTGGAATAACCCTCGACCGTATTTCACGCTCTGGCCGTATTGCACGCTCCCAAGGGAGGTGGGGGGTCGCTATGGCTAGTATGGGGTCTCTATGGGGTCGCTACGCTACTGAGGGTCACGTGACCTGTGCGGAATTCAAAATGGCGGCCGACAGAAGTAAACAAATGCCACGGAGGTAAACAAATGCTGTGGAAGTAAACAAATATGCACTGCATATCTATTTTAGATGGATAAACCCTGAAATAAACACAGAGCGGCACTCAAAAGTGCCCTCGTAAGTGGTTATTGCACTTGGGGTGCCTGTCCCAGCGTGCAGAACGGAACAGGCACCCCTCGTGCAATAACCACAGACTCAGGCACTTTAGCGTGCAGCTCTGTCTATGTACTCTACAAATATGCAGTTACACCTCATTATGATTACCGTAAAACCTCGCGTATAAGCCGCGGCTAGTACGCGAATCAGATCGGCAGTGCGGCTTATAGGATCGGCCCAGGGTTGGGGTGCGGCTTATACGCGAGTTTTTGCCACTGTGGTACAGTACTAAAATCGGCACATTCAGATGGCTAGTGCGGCTTATAGGATCGGCCTGAAGTCGGGGTGCGGCTTAAGTTATACGAGAGTTAGGCTTGTACGCGAGGTTTTACGGTACTGCTCATATTTAGTGGATGCCGGTACTGATGAACAGATTAGAAAATTACAAGTTACACAAAACAGAATGTTGCGATGTACTGTATTAGACTTGTGAGGGTATGCCGTATGGGAGGAACATATTAGATCTAAGTAAAAACTGCACAAGAAAGCATCCAGACTCTGTACGGCCATAAGCGTATGACTTTGTACGGGCTGGAGTGCGTAGCGCAGCTTAGCACGAGAGTCCCGTACATAGCCAGTATTGTATGCTGGGTTCATGTCTGCCCCGTACCAAACAGAGGTACATCTGCCTTTATAAGGCGTGGTGATCGCAAGTTGAATTACCCTGTAGTACCCACTCCCCTTCCCTATCTTCCCTCACACATCAAAGTTTAAACGTAGCCCAGCTTATAGAGGTATACAGATTTGGAACTCCCTTCCATATGATATTCAGAAAACTGAAACAAAAGTAACTTTCAAAGTCAAAACAAAGAAATGGTTTAAAACAGAAATGACAGGCAGAAGGAAAGCTTTGCTAGAGCTGAGGCCCGGGCTGAGCCAAAGAGAAAGACGAAGGCGTAGACAAAGAAACTAGTCACTGTACACTTAGTCTCCATTCTTAAAACTGTGAACCCCTGTAACGACTTATACACTATATTATTATTATTTTATCATCCATCTGTATAAAACCGCCAATGTACAAATTTCATGTTACTATTGACAGCTCGTACAACCAAAGTCGCAAACCCAGTCTGCATGAGTCCAACAGAACTGTCAAAGTCCTAATCAGGACAACGAACAACCATTACCTGTATTACTCACCTGATGTCCTGCCTTAAGACTACCGGTAGGTCAACGTATTATTCAAGTACTTTACATACCTACAACAGTGCCTGAATATACAAAATGTAATCCTGATGACAAAACAATGTTCCGATTTATCCAGATATGGACCGAGCACTTGGACTGTTCACATGTAAGCTGATAAGTGGCAAAAAACTTATTTAAAGAAGAACATCCCCCTAGAGAGGCGATGATATTGAATAAAAAAAAAATTAAAAAAACAGTCTGAGTGCGGACACTGCCACACCATGAACCTACACTACAGTATGATAGTACCGTCAACCGTATAGTAGTCAATTTGGAATCGACGGTACGAATGTACAGTCGATGATAGACCCTGCTTTAATCAATGGGGGTCCTGCTATGTGCCAGGCCTAGTGTGAACAGAAGGTTTGTCTAGTAGACCACTGGTGTACTATCATATTATCAACAAACAGGCACATATCTGAGTGAATATTGAAAGCTAAGAGAGTGACCATTTTTTAACAACAGGGGGGGGGGGGGTGGTGGGTTTTCGCACGGGCCCTTTGAAGCATAGTAACGCGCTGGCTTTTTGGCTCATAACAGGTTAAATTTTTTTGCATCTAATATGCATTTTCAGCAATATTGTACCTTGTAGCCCCCACATCGGCGCTAGATCTACTTTGGACGACAATCAGCTAATCTGATTGCACTCAACCATATCTGCTTGGAGAATTGGTTAATTAGGGTATGGTCATTGCAAATCTTTTCCAGGAACCTTCCCAGTAAGTTTATAAGTGTTGATAATAATTAGACGGTGCCATTAATCTTTATAGTGTTGTATCTTTATAATGATGGCACCTTCTTTACTAGTCACTGAGGTCTGATCCTGGATCTAGGTGGTTTGGTCATATAAGTGGTCAAATTGCACATTGATACAAACTCATTTTGATATTTTCAGTATCATCATTGTGTGCACAACATGTATATCTATCTGGACATGTTTTCAAAAGTTCACATTTGAATTAAGTTTTTGGTGATATTCAGTGTTTTGTGGTAAAAAATGGGGTAATTCTCAGTTATAGCACTGAATTGAATGGGGAGCTTCTTCTGCACTAACACTTTAGGGAATTGCATTTTATACATACTTTCCAAATAGATATCATCTATTTGTTCAGACAGCATGTAGATGAGATCCACAGGAACCACATGCCTTTAAAATGAAACTTACATTTTGATTATTTTGATAAGGAATTTAGATCCTTATATCACCATTCATTTAGGGCAAAGTTGTTTGTGCAAATTCAGGGTTGTTGACCCGTAACGTCTGGCTGGCGGCGGTCAAGTAGGCTGTACCTCGTCACCCCTCCGACACCCTCCCCCCCCTCCCCCCTTCACCTTTAATGATTATGTAAGGTATGGTGCATCTGCGCTACCAGACTCAACTCGCTCGCCTGTGTAGGAGAAGTGCCGTGCCTCTGACATCTGACCCCCCCCCCACACACACAACACACACACACTACACAGTCAGGGCGGGAGTAGTTTGATCCTCACCAGCATAGAGCAAGGTATAGAGGCATCTGTGGTAGTTAATCACAAGTTGCCCCCGGTATTCATTAAATAGGATTATATCAAACATTAAAGTAAAAACTAGAGGTTTGTGGCGGGAGTGGAGGGGATGGGGGTCTCAATGCAGCCCTATGAAATCTACCAGTAAGGCTCTGGTGGGGAGGGGGGGGGGGTATGCGGCAAGCAACATACAGCATACATACAGCACTGCATCACAGTGTGAGGAGAGGGAGGGGGGGGGGGGGGCTAGGGAAAAGGTGGCGGGGGCAGTTCAGAGGGCGGACTTTTCAGCCTAGGCCATCCTATATAGAGTTGTCCAGTTGTTCTATCTATAGCTGATTGGGGATCAAACAATCGCAGTGCCCTGTGCTGGGTGCAGTCAGTAGGGTCAGTGCAGGTAAAATCAACCAGTGCATGGGGATCACTTCTAAACCATGGCAGAACTGGACAGAATGTGGAGCTCTCACTCATTCATTAAATACTCCAGTAGAGAACAGCTAAATTCATTTCCGACATTTCTCTTACATTTGCTGATAAAAATAAACATCCAGAGTAGTAGCCTAGGTACTGATCTATCCCTCTACATTTCGGGTTTACCTATTAATGGAATGGTGAGGCCGTTGCTCAGACCTGGGTAGGTGAGGGTTACGAAGGGGGGGGGGGGGGTGATGTCCAGAAACGTGTGTGTGTGTGTGTAGGCGAAGTTTTTTGTGCAAATTCAGGGTTGTTGACCCGTAACGCCGACTCAGCAAGTCTGGCTGGCGGCGGTCAAGTAGCCCCCCCCCCCCCAAGGTGGGAGGGGTGGAGCGGTGCGTGTCAGGGGGGGGGCTGTCCAGAAGCGGGAATGGTCAGCGGGGTCAGTAAATGAGGTGGGTGAGGGTTACGAAGGGGGGGGGGGGGAGTGTGTATGTGTGTGTGTGTGCATTATGGCCATTTAAAGTACACAATTAACTTATATGATGCAATGGCACCGTCTCCAAGTATACAGAATTGTTACTATAAAAATGATATAAAATGAAATGCTATCATATTTTAACTGGGGAGGAGTAATGGTAGATGGTTAGTTCAAAATGTGTGATACAGCCCATCCAGGTCTATTTTAAGTAGCCCACACACGAACAGTCATCGGCTGAACGAGTCATCATTTTCATTGTAGTCTATCAATAGGCTAGCTGCTTAACTAAAAATATTTAATAATTATTTTCAAACATAGATGAATTTAACACTAAAGGACATAAGAAACAAAATTATGTATCTGAACATGAAATCTTTTTTTTTGATTTGTAGATAAATGGTGACTTGGAATAGTGCTCCCACCAGCGTTCAAAGTAGCCCCGAATTTCGAGAAAAAGACACTAAATTTATAAAATGTCTGAATTTTCCATAGAAATTCTTGGAAGAATTCTTTTTTTTTCTAAAACGTATTATTTGTTGGTGTATTTCTCCTCCAATTAGTTATGCATAATGGATTAGATAAGTAACACTTTGCTTTGTACAGCGCAAAGTTGCAGTGTAACGACTAAATTCATTTCAGGATGGTGGCCATCTTGGATTCACTGCCAAGCAGTCATTTTAGGATATTATCTAGAAAAGTGACATATTTTCAGAAAAGTGACATAAACAATAAAATGAAATATACAACAAACGTATTTCACCATTAAAAATGTGAATATATCATTTAATTTTTTTGGCGTTCAAAGTAGCCCTGCTGTTCAAAGTAGCCCCGGTTGACGGTACTAAGTATGTAGGACCATGGCCACACTGACCATTGGACCCCTTGACCGGGGCGGGCGGCGAAAAAAATTTGGACCCCTTGACCAGGGGGGTGTAAAAAAAATGTAACCTTTTTTGAGCCAAAAAGCATGCACGTGCCCCGATTTTCAACCGAAAGTGGGGGTAAAAAATGTCGACCCCTTTACAGGGGGGGGGGGGGGGTGGTGTAAAAAAATGTGCGCGCTATGCGCGAAAACCCACCTCCCCCCGTTGTTAAAAAATGATCACGCCCCTAGAAACAAACTTACATAGTAATTGGTATCCAAAATAATTAGCCTACTTCACTATAGAAATGGTAGAACAATTGCTTGAATATTTGTGATGTAGGTGTGACTGGCTAGTGAGGGCCAAGGGCATGGGCAGCTTTCACAGCTTATTTTGGCCGGAGGTGTAGGCAGTGCAGCCTGGGCCAGGCTGGGGGACATGGGGGTGTCCCACTCACTTCAGGAGATAAATAATTAACTCAAGACCATAGATTCACAGCACATATGAGTATCCATGCCTTGAGTTATAGAATCGCTGGATAAAAATTATGGCTGTGGGAGCCTGGTATGTTTCCAATTTTTTGTGCACGATTTACTCCCATGGCCTGTAAAACGTAAAAGTAGGGCTAGCCTGGGGTCCATACCGGTACTATTTTATTGTACCATTCAAAAACAGTAGTGGGTACCCTCATATTATTCCTAGCTCACTGCATTACTGACAGTCTAAGCTTTAATTTGATACCAAATATGCCAATATTTGTCCATTTTTGACAGATTTTGACAGAAAAAATACACAGGTGTGGATCCCTGTTGTTGGTAATGGTCCAATGAACAAGGACAACCTTGACCCTGACCTGGGGCATACAGAGCCAGCAGGCAGGGAAGGCTTAGTATAAACAGTAACTAATCATACCGGCAGCATTATACTTATATAATTATGGGGTAATTATATACACAAAAAAAATCTTTAAAAAATGAAAAAAGTTTTCCGCAAACACGATTTTCATGATGCGTGCGGTGATGAGAAACAACTTTTTTTTTGAGTGGCCTAATATTTAATGAAACTCACAAGACAGTATGAAGATTCACACAAAAGAAGTATATTGGCGAAATTTGGCTTTCAAAATATGCTTTACTTTTAGACAGGCGATATTTCAGGAAAAAAGTGGGAGTATTTGATCCCAGATTTCACTGGTGGGTATCTTAAATACTCAGTTTTAAGAATAGGTCCCAAAACATCAGGAGAACAGCTGAATATTGACATAAATTGCCGATCCCCTCAGAGTCACGATTGGGAGCTCTAGGGAGAGCTAGCAAAAACGTGACCTGCACAGTGAAAGCTCTTATCACCTCACACTCTCCCGTTATCAAAGTGCCTACTTATATATTATGTGCGTCACATATTATAGGTCTGGAGGGAGGTGCGCTGGTCATGGCGACAAGAACTGATAAGGGAGTGATCATATTTTAACACCAGGGGGGGTGGTGTGTTCCCCCCCTCTCCCAGTCGAGGAGTCAAAATGTTTTACCCCCTCCCTAGGGTCGAAAATCGGCTCACGCGTAGGCCCTTCAAAGCATAGTAACGTGCGGGGTCCAATTTTTTTTGCCCCTTCCCCAACCCACCCTGTTGTTAAGAAATGATCACTGTTACAAGCCTGAGACTGTTACAAGCCTGTCCCCTGTTTGTTCCCTATTTGTACCCATAGTGGTATGTTTTATCAGCAGTGTTGTTGAAAACCTTTTCTCAACGCAGGCCAAGGTGGCCTGCGTCTTGGCATCTTACGCAGGTCCTTTCCTTGTCACGCAGGCCATATGAATTTTGATGTTTCAAGGTACCTTCATAAACTTCATTGTACCTTGTTTTATACTATGCAAAACTTATAGAAAATTCATTAATTGAAAAAATATTTAGTATAAAACAATTTTACAAATATGGTCCTATCTTCGCTTCTAATTGGCCGATTTGAAAATCCGTTCACCATTAAAAAGCTGATATTATGACAGGCCACTCTGGCCTGCATTCCAAGGCCCTACGCCGGCCATTAAGGTTCTACGCCGGCAAAAGCCGGCCCTTTTAAAATATCGCTCAACTCGGCTACAAAGATTGCACCATCCCCTCTCCTTGACACGCATTACACGGTCTATCTCTCAACTAATTAACAAACATGTTATTTTTGTTTAAGTCGGCGACATGGATGATTACAGTAACCCGCCAAGTGTGGCCAGCTCAGTCACAGCTGGGAGCAATTCGGTAAGTACGGCCATTCCAATTAAGATTCAATTCTACCCAATCCAAAGGTACGCATAGCCATAGGCGTTTCCAAAGTGGAGTTATAGGCAAGGTATTTAAAAATTCATAGTATATTATGAAAGAAGTCATAATCAGAACCCGGGTGCTTGTAATTGGGTTTTCCCAAAGTCGTGGTGAAATATAGGCAGACATTGACCTCCATGATCTGCAATTTGATCTGCATAAAGAAACCTAAAGGACTATTTGGAGTGGCCTAACATAGCCCGCACACCACGTGGCTGTTCATGACCCAGTGTGCCCTAGAAGGAGGCTGGGAAACCTCTCTGGTGCCACTGGTGACACAGTCAGCGCATAGAAGCGCTCACTATCAGTCACCAGAGACAGGTGCTGAAATCTACAAGTTCCAGTAGAAACCATACAGTTCTCTCCGTAACTCCGTAACTGGAGTGGTTTTGTTACCTCCAGCCACCAGCCAGCTCTACAGGGGGGGTGTAGGGTGTTCAGGCGATTTTTATCGAGTACAAAAGAATGGCAGTTTTCATATAGGATATATAGACGAGATCTTAAATAAGAGAATTCTGGAAGATTTATAACTCTAGCACCACTAGAACATGGTTAAATAGATTTTTCTTTGCAAAAAGTAAGGTGTTTTGGCAGGACAAGAGAGCCCTGTTTAACACTGCAGTGGATTGGTCCATAAATAGCCCTCCCGTGTTATAGTGGTCGACGTGGAAATCGAGGTGAGTGGAGGGTGCATTACATAGAGAATGTACTAGTTCTCAGCAAAGGTAGATCCACATATGTGTAAATCCGGTGGCTATTTATTTTTCTCTCACTTTGGTATTCAGGCAGTAAATAGTAAACATAAATGGGGTATTAATGTATATACCTACACATTTAGGCTCCCTTATTTGAAAGGTGATTCCATATTTTTAAGAACATTTTGTGCTGTAGATCTAGGTCTGGCAGTCTGATTAAAATGTAGGACCTCTCTAAATGTAGATCTATATTATTACATTGCAATGTGATCATTTCTAAATTTACTACCCTAATAGCCTCTACCGGAAATCCATTCTAGTGGAGAGTGTTTCTAGAGGATAATCAATTACTCGTGCCATACTGTGGGCCTGCACAGGCAGCACACACTTTCCAGTTCTATCTTACTCCTTCATATAAAACTTATGGTAAAAATGTAAAAATCCTTGCAGAAATCACACATAGTGTAGAGTGCAACCATGGCTTTCCACTAGTATGCACAGATTTGTCATTATTTGGGTTAGATAGGTTAGATAATAGCAATAACTGTGAAGTGAATGGCTAATAGCTGACTGTCTGTGCCGTAGCAGGGCGGCCTGAATGGCCTACACGGTGACTGTAGGCCTACCCTCTCTGTAGTGTATGACGTGTCTGGGACTGTGGCGGTGATCTAGACGCAGCACGGGTAGGCCTATACATACAGACGGGGGCTGAGTCTAACTCGGTGTTAGTTGTTCCCTACATATTCAGCACTGCATCATGCTGACTCCTGGGGAATGTATCAGATTTCATGAGGGAATGGTGGGATAAATGCAGTACCACACTACTACAATCCCATCTCCCGCAGTCAGACCCGCCGCATGCCTCCCCCTAGTCGGCTGCCAAGTGGCACCCCTCTGATTGCTGGGCAAGTATAAGTGCTTATGTCAGCGAACTCGTGCCTCATTTACCACCTGCTAGTGCATCACTAACCATGTGTCATAGATTGATATTTAACGGTGAACTCCAGATAAGACCTTATTGACTCAGGATCCCACCTGTCCGAACAGATCTAAACAGGCCATTACGGTACAACAGTACTAAATAAACACTTTTCAGATCCCCTGTGAGGCTTATAGGATCTGAAATATATATCTCTATATACGGCTTATATGCTAGTTAGGCTTATTAATATTAATATGTCAGAATTTACAGTACTATTATTAACTAGGGCCACCAAAGTTTAATGCACCAGCTGGATTTGTAGGTAAAAAGTAAGTAAGTAAGGTGAACACTGAAACGTTTTAGGGAGTGCTCATGCTGTTGTTAAAAAATGAACACTCCATTTGTGCATGAGAAAGTAAATATCTATGTGGTAGATGTGATATGACGCTTTCTGTGCACCAGAGAAGGTGGCAAACACTAGAGATGTCATCCATACCCCCAGAATCGATACACCAACATTTCTAGAATGCTGATTATCGCATCGACAAAACCCTTATATCGATACACCTTTCAAATTATAGGTAGCTCCGGAATTTACCTATCTAAAAATGCAAAATCTGTGTAAATATTCCATCTGGAACTACATCATCATTCAGTATGAAAATGGTGTAATTTGTAGACCCATAATATTGAGGGAAATGGTCTTCAAATCTTGCTCAAAGTGTTACCAAATCTCTATCTTATATATTCCAGTATGAGGATGGATTAAAAATAGATTAAAATTCCCCATTTTGAAGCAGATGTTAACTGTTGATGTGGTATCAAAATAAATCGATATAATGGAGAAATCAAGACCAAAATAGTGATAATCGAAATCGAAATAAATTGGATACCAATCACATCCCTAGCAAACACTCACATCTTGCAATTTCTATCCATTAGGTTCCTAAATTTCATGGTAGTCAACTAAATTCTGTTTTTATACCATTTACTTTCAGAAGATGGCAAAGACTGTTCTCAAAATAGAAAAGTCGAAAAAAGGACAGATTGACGTGAAAGGTAATTATGTTAACAAACTACAGTGGTGTCTTGGTAAGATGGTGCCCGATTTATCGGGTGACTCATTTATCAGGTGCAAATCGGTTTAGGACTGACTGCTCTTTATCTGTTTAAACCACAGCGGAGGGCTCAGACAAAGGAGTTCACACCTTGGTTATTGACTCAGGGTATTAACCCTGAGTAATATACACCTACTAATTTTGCGTTTTAAGACAATTTTGTTACATAGGAGAATCTTTATATTTTGGTTATCGTCCGACATAGACAAAAGTCGACAAAAACATGAGACAGGCAAGGTCGGGGGACAGCATCTAGCGCAATTTTTTTTCTAAAAATCTAAATTTTTCTTGACTAAATTGAACTGCGATCTTTACGAATTTATTTCTCTTTTTCGCTATTATGTAAATGTAGGAAAAAAAAGCTACCACCTCCATGGGCCTCCAAAGGCTCCAAGGCATTAACTTTTTGGATGCAAGATAGAAATGGAATTTTCCACCATTCTGCTCCTATTTCTCTCTTCTACCCCCAAAACCGGGCAAAAACTGGGCATATTATACCGCCAGCACCAGATACATGGTGACAGAAATGTCGCCAGGGGTAAGGAGAAAGGCGCCAGGGGTAAGAGAAATGTCGCCAGGGGTGACACCAAAGTGCACCACAGGTGCACCAGAGATCCACCAAAGTGCACCAGAGGTCTACCAAAGTGCACCAGAGGTCCACCAAAGTGCACCAGAGGTCCACCAAAGTGCACCAGAACTCCACCAAAGTACACCAGAGGTCCACCAAAGCGCACCAGAGGTCCACTCAAGTGCACCAGAGGTGCACCAAATGGCACCAGAGGCGCACCAAAGTGCACCAGAGGTGCACCAAAGTGACCAGAACTCCACCAAAGTGCACCAGAGGTCTACCAAAGCGTGCCAGAGGTCCACCAAAGTGCACCAGGAGTGTACCAAAGTGCACCAGAGGCCCAACGAAGTGCACCAGAGGGTCCCCAAAGTGCACGAGGGGTGCACCGAAGTGCACCAGGGGTGCACTACAGTGCACAAGAGGTCCACCAAAGTGCACCAGAGGTCCACCAAAGTGCACCAGAGGTCAACCAAAGTGCACCAGAAGTGCACCAAAGTACACCAGAGGTCCACCAAAGTGCACTAGAGGGTCCCCAAAGTGCACCAGAGGTCCACCAAAGTGTACCAGAGGTCCACCAAAGTACACAAGAGGTGCACCAAAGTGCACCAGAGGCCCACCAAAGTGCACCAGGGGTGCACCAAAGTGCACCGGAGGGTCACCAAAGTGCACCAGGGGTGCACCAAAGTGCACCAGGGGTGTGGTAAAGTGCACCAGAAGGTCACCAAAGTGCACCAGGGGTGCAATAAAGTGCACCAGAGGTCAACCAAAGTGCACCAGCGGTGCACTACAGTGCACCAGAGGTCCACCAAAGTGCACCAGAGGTGTACCAAAGTGCACCAGAGGCCCACCAAAGTGCACCAGAGGGTCCCCAAAATGCACCAGGGGTGCACCAAAGTGCACCAGAGGTGCACCAAAGTGCACCAGAGGTCCAACAAAGTGCACCAGAGGGTCCCCAAAGTGCACAAGAGGTCCACCAAAGTGTACCAGAGGTCCATCAAAGTACACCAGAGGTGCACCAAAGTGCACCAGGGGTGCACCAAAGTGCACCAGAGGGTCACCAAAGTGCACCAGGGGTGCACCAAAGTGCACCAGGGGTGTGGTAAAGTGCACTAGAGGGTCACCAAAGTGCACCAGGGGTGCAATAAAGTGCACCAGAGGTGCAATAAAGTGCACCAGAGGTCAACCAAAGTGCACCAGCGGTGCACTACAGTGCACCAGAGGTCAACCAAAGTGCACCAGGGGTGCACCAAAGTGCACCAAAGTGCACCAGGGGTGTGGTAAAGTGCACCAGAGGGTCACCAAAGTGCACCAGGGGTGCAATAAAGTGCACCAGAGGTCAACCAAAGTGCACCAGCGTAGTGCACCAGAGGTCAACCAAAGTGCACCAGAGGTGTACCAAAGTGCACCAGAGGCCAACCAAAGTGCACCAGAGGGTCCCCAAAATGCACCAGGGGTGCACCAAAGTGCACCAGGGGTGCACTATAGTGCACCAGAGGTCCACCAAAGTTCACCAGAGGTCCACCAAAGTGCACCAGAGGTCCACCAAAGTCCACCAGATGTCCACCAACGTGCACCAGAGGTCCACCAAAGTGCACCAAAGTGCACCAGAGGCCCACCAAAGTGCACCAGAGGCGTACCAAAGTGCACCAGAGGCCCACCAAAGTGCACCAGGGGTGCACTACAGTGCACCAAAGTGCACCAGAGGTCCACCAAAGTGCACAGGGGTGCAATAAAGTGCACCAGAGGTCCACCAAAGTGCACCAGGGGTGCACTACAGTGCACCAAAGTACACCAGGGGTCCACCAAAGTGCACCAGGGGTGCAATAATGTGCACCAGAGGTCCACCAAAGTGCACCAAAGTGCACCAGAGGTCCACCAAAGTGCACCAGGGGTGCAATAAAGTGCACCAGAGGTCCACCAAAGTGCACCAGGGGTGCACTACAGTGCACCAAAGTACACCAGAGGTCCACCAAAGTGCACCAGGGGTGCAATAAAGTGCACCAGAGGTCCACCAAAGTGCACCAAAGTGCACCAGAGGCCCACCAAAGTGCACCAGAGGCCCACTAAAGTGCACCAGGGGTGCACCAAAGTGCACCAGGGGTGTGTTAAAGTGCACCAGAGGTCCACCAAAGTGCACCAGAGGTCCACAAAGGTGCACCAGAGGTCCACCAAAGTGTACCAGAGGTCCACCAAAGTACACCAGAGGTGCACCAAAGTGCACCAGAGGGTCACCAAAGTGCACCAGGGGTGCACCAAAGTGCACCAGGGATGTGGTTAAGTGCACCAGAGGGTCACCAAAGTGCACCAGTGGTGCACCAAAGTGCACCAGAACTCCACCAAAGTGCACCAGAGGTCCACCAAAGTGCACCAGGGGTGCACTACAGTGCACCAAAGTACACAAGAGGTCCACCAATAAAAGTGCACCAGAGGTCCACCAAAGTGCACCAAAGTGCACCAGAGGCCCACCAAAGTGCACCAGAGGCCCACTAAAGTGCACCAGGGGTGCACCAAAGTGCACCAGGGGTGTGATAAAGTGCACCAGAGGTCCACCAAAGTGCACCAGAGGTCCACCAAGGTGCACCAGAGGTCCACCAAAGTGTACCAGAGGTCCACCAAAGTACACCAGAGGTGCACCAAAGTGCACCAGAGGGTCACCAAAGTGCACCAGGGGTGCACCAAAGTGCACCAGGGATGTGGTTAAGTGCACCAGAGGGTCACCAAAGTGCACCAGTGGTGCACCAAAGTGCACCAGAACTCCACCAAAGTGCACCAGAGGTCCACCAAAGTGTACCAGAGGTCCACCAAAGTACACCAGAGGTGCACCAAGGTGCACCAAAGTGCACCAGGGGTGCACCAAAGTGCACCAAAGTGCACCAGGGGTGCAATTAAGTGCACTAGAGTTCAACCAAAGTGCACCAGCGGTGCACTACAGTGCACCAGAGGTCTACCAAAGTGCACCGGAGGTCTACCAAAGTGCACCAGAGGCCTACCAAAGTGCACCAGAGGGTCCCCAAAATGCACCAGGGGTACAATACAGTGCACCAGGGGTCCTCTGGTGCAATTTGGTGCACCAGAGATCCACCAAAGTGCACCAGGGGTGCACCAAAGTGCACCAGGGGTGCAATAAAGTCCACCAGAGGTCAACCAAAGTGCACCAGTGGTGCACTACAGTGCACCAGAGGTCTACCAAAGTGCACCGCAGGTCTACCAAAGTGCACCAGACGTCTACCAAAGTACACCAGAGGGTCCCCAAAATGCACCAGTGGTGCACCAAAGTGCGTACGTACGTACGTGTGTATGTGTATATGTGTATTATCTATATCTATATATCTATATATATATATACACACATTTATACAAAAATCAAATCAAAATATCTGCTCCAATTTCATGTCTGCCCACTTTGAACTCCCCTTGCCTGTTGTATTCTGCTGTATTCTAGGGTTTTCAGTGTGATATGTGGCCCGAGTTAAATGTAATGCTACGGTAGTACACACTGTACATGTGCTAGATCTAGTTCAACAAATGTATTCAAACACTTAGACAAGAAATTAGGCAGATATTCCTTTTATAATTGGTGCTAAGTGAAATACCAATTCGTGAACAAAATTTTGTCAAAGTGATGACCAATGTATCAGCTTTGTCTGTTAATTACTTTGCAGTGGGCCAGAAGATTTGGGATGGTTTCCCACAGGACATCCGTGAAGATGTTGGGATGTATATGGACATGGATGGGGAACATAGTGACAGTGGCGGCAAAGGTGAGTAACACAAGTTTCTACATCCAGTAACTGTCAGGGAGTGAGAAATATGGTACAAGAAGGGGATTGGTGCAATTTAGGCGACCAGAAATAATATATAGTCACGCAATGGCTCTTTGTGCTCTCCAATTTGGAAACGTGGACGTCAAGTATTACCGGGTACATCTGATACACATGTTACCAGTTGCACATTGGGCACCAAAATAAGTTTTATTTCATCTCTGCCACAAGCACCTCAGAAAATTGGTACCAACGGTACCAACGCTACACTAAGTGCAACATATTGATAACAATAATAATATCTATTATGTAATACTTGATGACGAAAACGTCTGTTAGTGCAGCTTCATTGTTTGTTGTGGAGAAGTGCTGGAGAGCTGACAGTTCCCTCTGTAGCTGGCACCCTGCCAGCTCTACAAACACGGGCTCACTGCTACTTCTATACATGATATAGCACAGGTGCATATTTTGGCTGAATTATGATCCCTAAGTCTCCTCCCTGCAGTCTATGCTGAGTAACTTGCATCAGGTGTGGCAAGCGCTATATAGCTAGGGACAATATCACATTCTGCTTGCCTCTAGGCTGTTCTGTAAACTGATTTGTATATGAATCCGAAGACTTGCTCAAGTCCTTGGATTATAAAGGTCAAGTTCAAGTTTGGTAAAATTATTTATCATAAGATCAACGGAATATATTACATGTGTACTATCCATTTCTGTATAATAACAATATGATTCATGGCATTTTTTAGAGATTTCATATCGTTTATAACCCATATAATTATGTTATATCGTATTTAGAACTATAAATAAACTCTCCAGCCTCTTTTTTTTGGAGATTTAAATTATTTTTTTTAAACGCATGATTTATCGCTATTTAGAACGATTAAAATCTCCAGCCTGTTTCCAATTATATTAATGTGGATGTGGATGGACAGCAACTGTGGAGATCAGGGCTGTTGAAATCTGTATACACTTGATGATTTTGTGTGTCGAGCACAAAAATGCATTTTTGGGGTTTTCCACCAAAAAAAAAACTATTTTTCTGCTGAAATATTTTTTTTACTGAAATCATACGAAAATGAGAGGAATCTTGTCTCAAAATCCTTTAAAAGAATTAAAAAAAAAATTGGGGTCATGTTACCTGAACACAACCATTTTTCTTTTTGGCCTGAGGATGATTGACAAATTCAATTGTTTAAAAAAGAAGACAAGTTTGATGAATTCAAGAGTCTACCTCCTGTCATCGAGCATCGTGCCCTATATATATATATCCAAGGGCAAAGAAATCCAGTAACGTAGAGAGCGGAGAGCAGTCAGACAAGTGTTGGTAGTTTAACGATTAGTTCACCTGTCACTGATGCAAGAGGTCTGTGGTTTGAACCCCAGCCGATCCAATTACTAAGTTGTCGATGGCCCTGAAGTATGTTTGTTGTTGGGAAACAGGTGACATGGTCTACAGTGAAGTGAAGGAGTTCTGTGAGCTGAAATCTGAGCCCAACGTGAAGAGAATGAGGTCTACCATTCCCAAGACGGTCCTTCTCCTCTTCCACACCGAGCAAGTCATTGAAGGACGCGAGAAGAGTAAGTTATCAAAATATACAAACAAAAGTTCACGACCTAAGTGCAGCCCAGTACCCAAAGAGTAAAGAACGATGTAGGGAGTGGTGAACCGCTGTATTTATTTTGGTATGGCATTTCATGCGGGACACCACTGTATCGCACATCAAGTAAACTACAGTCCTATCTCAAATGTGGTGCAAAGTCGCTCTCAGACTCGCCCAGACCCAATCCAAAGGGTTCTTTCCTTTCACATGACTCTTCACGTGTTGATTGTTACTAGATGCTACTAGTATATATGAACAGCTGCAGCACTACATTGGTGTACAGTGATGAGGGTTTTGTTTGTTAATGCAGTTCGTGACATGTGGGTTCCTGCTAAGCGCCCACTATCCTGGCCTGCTGACGTTCCCTTTGTAGACCCAAACAACGGGAACAAGCTTCCAAAAACGCAACTTGTGAAAGTTTTTGACTTCCTTAGATCGCAATTTAAGGTATGTTTTCTCAGTTATAGTAAATGATGTACCGTAAAACCCCTCGTTTAAGACGACCCCACCTTTAAGACGACCCCCCAACTTTGGGAAAAAATCCGTCGTGTACAAAAAATCTTTGAAAATTGATTTCACTATTATCCTATATATGAAAACCCCGCCTTTAAGACGACCCCCTAATTCTAGGAAAAAATCCGTCTTGTAGAGAAAAAAACACCAAATAAAATCTGTCTTAAAGGCGGGGTTTTACGGTACACAAAGTTTACTATTTCTATACTATAAAAAAAAGTTGCATATACCGATGTTAGTTATTGAGGTTAGAGATAACTAGAATCAATATGTACTAGCAAAGCCAACAGGTCCCATGCTTCATTCTATGGTGACGCTAGATGAAGGAGTAGTGTTGAAGCACCAAGAGGTGACGGTGTGCGTGTGTGTGTGTGTGTGTGTGTGTGTGTGTGTGTGCGCGTGTGTTGAAGCACCAAGAGGTGACGGCGTGTGTGTGTGTGTGCGCGTGTGTGTGTGTGTGCGCGTGTGTTGAAGCACCAAGAGGTGACGGCGTGTGTGGGTGTGGGTGTTGAAGCACCAAGAGGTGACGGCGTGTGTGGGTGTGGGTGTTGAAGCACCAAGAGGTGACGGCGTTTGTGTGAGTGTGTGTGTCGCAGGGGTGGGCATATGTGAAAATCCTGGAGCCAATACAGGACTGGCTGTAGCCAAGCGTCAGGAAAGATGGGCAGTAGTATAGTATGTATCGGAACGGGACTATAGTTAAGTACTGTTTATTACTCAATCGACATGCAGCCAATCAGAGGCCTCCATTTGGTCACGTGACCCGTTGCCATGGTAACGTGACCTACTTAGGGCTCTCAGCCAATCAGAAGCCAGCATTCTGGGTGACCTACTGACCTACTTAGAAGCTCTCAGCCAATCAGAGGCCGGCATTCTGGTAACCATGGTAACGTGACCTAATTACGTCACGTGACCTACTTAGGCTCAGCCAATCAGAAGCCGGCATTCTGGTAACTAGGGTAACGTGACCTACTTAGGGTTTGTTTGTAAACAACACCACGTGGCTTTCTTGTTTGTAAACAACACCACGTGACACGTGACTGTTTGTAAACAAACAAACAAAAAAAAGTTATGTAACTTATATATAGAAATAAAAACACAACAAGATAATTTCTTTTCTTTTCATTTTATTCTTTATTTCTTCATTTTCAATCAGAAAAAACACACAAGTTTATGCTTTTTTAGCTCGCTTCTTCGATTTGCAGCAACTCAACAGGCCGCAAAGTCTCACGCCGCCGTCACTCGCACCACCACACCCCGGACGACTTTTCTCCAATAGACATTGCACGACTTTGGATAAATCCAACACCATTTCGGCAAGGCAGAGAATCTTTGTCTCCATGAAACGGCCGCCATCGCAACAACCCGTCACAACAGCATCATCGATAGCTTCTGACTCACGACCCGGTCGCTCAGCTTTGGGATTTTGCTCATGCGCCTGACGCACTTCTTGGGGTTTCTTGTTCGACATGCTTCAATTAGGAAATGAACGCAATGAGGTCCACAGGTGTCAGCAGAAGTGTCTTGTAGTTGAATGCGGTTTCTTTGCCACTTGAACGGAGCAGAGCGTTCCACGAAAGACAAGAACTCCGCACTCAGCGGCGGTAAGCCGAAGGAATCAAAGTAGTACACTTCACCCGTGCTCGACACGTAAAACGCCACCCAATGCTGACCTGGTAAATGTTGCGGATCTGTGTTGCTCACGAAACAAGTGTCTTTGATAGGGTGCTTCGGAATAGTGTCACAAGAGAAAACGCCCAGGAAACGATGTTTTGTGTGAACGTTTTCCTTCAACACTCTGCTTATTTCAAGCGTGTTCATACGATACGCCAAGTACCGCCGTCTTGTCTTCAGTTCATGTGGTAGTCGGTGACGGGGTGTTGATCTCGGGTCAGCTCGACGACGTTGTCGTACACCAAGTAGAGTAGCACCGTTGTTGTCGCTTGTAGCGCCGAGCGGAAACTGACTTCCACCCTCAGCTGACCCGCTCTTATAAGGTTCACGCGACACCCGTCGTGCGATCTGTCTGGGGTTAAGTCGAGGGGGAACACCGTGTAACCGTTCAGGAATTGTTCGTATGAAATACCGCAGGAGCGCGCGCCCTCGTACATCCCCGTTTCCGTGTGTAGCGCCAAGTACTCTCTCACGGCCGCTTTGGTCTTAAAGTCGGGCACGTAGGCGTCGTTCGGCACTTTCTGATCGTTCACTATCACTTGAAGCGAGCTGATGTCGTAATGCTTCATCTCGAACGGGTTCTTGGTGTAGCTACCGTTGAAGGCGTCGTGGTCAAGGAAGCAAATCATCATCGACTTGGGAAGCTGGCCTGTGTTGGAGTGCGTGTAGCTGTGATCTCTGTTACCTTGAGGGATGGCGTAGGTCGTCACCTCCACTCTGTTCACCGGGTAGTCGAAGGGCCCGTGTTCTATCACCGCTCTCTCGTGCGTTTCCGCTACAGCGTCCGCCACCAGCACGCGTCGCACGTAGAGCTTTGCTTTGTAGATCTTCAAGCTGTAGCCTCCGTCAGCGGCGCACATCAGATAGAAAGAGGGCGCCGCTTGTTTCAGAGTGAGATTGATTTCTGTCTCTCCAACGATGAGCTTCGGTTGATGAGCCAGGTCAAAGTGCAGTCGCGCCATCAGCGAAAAGCGCTTGTTGGAGATTAGCTTCTTGCGCGCTTTGTACCCCGCATTCGCGTCAGTCAACGTGTCAAACTGACCGGGCGTATCTTCATGCCACCCCTGGGCGCTCATGACGCCGTCCTTCACGTCTTTGTTGTAGTTGAGTAACCCTTCCAAGTAAGCTCGGTAAGGGTAGGTCTCGGTGTTGCCAGACACTTTGAAACCGCCGATGGAGACTTGGACGTCTTTGAAGAGCGAGTGAGCCAAGTTGTTCACCGGAGCTACCGCGTCGGTGGCCGCGATCGCCGCTCCGTCCTTTAGCACTTGACATTCCAGATGAAGGTAATTCTCGTTCAGGTCTGTGTACTCTTGCGACTTGTTGATGGTGAAATTTATGTTACCTCCATCCTCTAAAGAGTTTTTTGTTTCTATCCCCAGGAAAGACGACTTTAAGATAGTAGTCTGAGTCGGCGCTACGGTGTGCAGGTCGAGCTCAGAGAGCGCGCACTCGTTACTGCTGTCGTGTACGTAAGCCATTGTGTTCTCTCTTCACGCGGCCGACAGACTGACGCCGGCCCCCTCCAGTCTTTTTATTTATACCTGAACGCCTAGGCGCTTACCGGTCGAATACATCCCCTCTACGTCTCTTGCAAGAGCCACCGCCCGTCTGAGGGGAATGCCCACGACGACGTTTCGACCCTTTCTTAGACGCGACAGACGTCTTTCCTCCCGAGAACGCCGTACTCGCCAGTCTCTTCAGAGCGCCTGCGCCTCGGTCTTTCACGCTGCTCTTTAAAGTCCGACCCGCCAGCACATCTTTAGCTACGCCCACACCGGCGCGGAGCAGCGTTTTTCCCACCGACTTCAATAGCGGGGTAGCCGAGCGCATCAGACCTAACAGAGCGCCGCCCAAACCGTGCCCGCTCTGGAAAGAGCGCCCGCTGTACACGGTCACGCCGTTGCCCAGCTGCGCGTTGTAGTAATCGCTGTACCCTCTGCCGAAGTCGGTGCGCCTGGGTGGAAAGTACGGAACGCGTTGACGCATCATTTTTCTCTCTTTCAGCGCTCAATAGGTCTCAGATGAAGTGTCACGGTCACCTCGCCTCTACCGAATGGGATGGAATGACCGGATCGGTCTCTTAAATAGATGCCGACCTCGGTAAACCTCTTGGATTTCAAGGGGAAATAATCCAAATGGGGAAAACTGATAGCTTGCACGCCACCTCGACGCTTTCCGCCTCTGTCCACCGCCACGCAGCGCAACAGCGGCACTTGCATGTCGCCCACACGTCTCTCCTGGATCATGTCGGTGTATATGTACACAGAGTGCACGTCCCCGTAAACATCCATCGAGTAGGCGCCGGTAGTCGGCGACGCGAAACACGTCTTCTCTCCGAAGCCTAGAACGCATGCGAGATGCTGACTCAGCAGGACAGCACAGTGTCTCGGCGGTTTGATGGTGACGCGTTTCGTCTTGGCGTCGTACGATAAGATCCGCATCGGTTTGAGCAAGAAGCTGTCGCCCTCTAGTCTGTCATCTCGCAACGTCTCACTCAAGCGCTCGACTAGGGTGTGGTTGCTTCCGGTGAAAATAGGAGGTATCTCGAATATGTTTGGCATGAAACTGCGCACTCCCATGTCCTTCTCCATCTTTTCGATCATCTGTCTTGCTTGATGGCTGATCGTCTTCTTCTTCACCGCCAGGGACAAGAACTGCTTGTATACGGCATTCGTCTGTCTCAAGTCGACCTCTCTCTTGAACCTTTTTGTTTCCGGTTTCAATTGCTGCTCTTCCGACGTGTCTGATATCTCTTCCACCGTTACATAGCTCGCTTCCTTCCAGTTCAGCGGGAATTTTGAGCTGAACGTTAGCTTGCTCAGACCGTTCGCGTTTTTCATTCTCTTCCAGTCTACCTGTGGTTTTTTTCCTTCGGAGAAATTAGTTTCTTTTAAAACCTGGATCGCCTCCTCTAGCGAACCTTTGGTGCGCAGAGGAACAACGATGATCAAGTCGTCGTCGTGCACGTTAGTCCATTCTGTAGGGAGGATGATCTCAGTCAGAGCCGCTTCGTACGCTTCGGGCAGAAGGAGCGGCGAGTCGAAGTGAGTTCGGAAAGACGTCAAGCTGTTGTCAGGATAATACTCCATAGAGCTGTTGCTAGGTAGAGTGATGTTCATTTTGTTACGTTATTTTTTTGACGGGGATCCACTCGTTGAACTTGTCGTCGTAACCTAACCAACGTACGAAAGCTAACTCTTTACCGTCGACGGTCTTGCGGCGCAACACCTCGTCTATCAGGTAGTTCTTGTCGTAACGACTCTTGTACACCTTCTGAACCTCTTCCGGGTAGAAGACGCCTTTTATCTCCTCGCCCTTGTCGTCTTTCAGCTCGAACCCTCTGCTTCCCAACGTGTTAGCAACGTCCACCACTTCCTCGCGCCAGTTTCCCTCGTACCCTTTGTCGAAGGCGCCTTTGGTTCTCAACATCCTCACTCTGTCACCCGGAGCGATGACGTCGACGGCGGACGTCTTTGTTTTTTTCTTCTTTTTCCATATTTCGTCGATTTGTTTGTTAGTTGGGAGATCTTGTCGGTAGAAAACTGTTTCGCTGTTTTCCGAGCTGACTTGAGCCGGCGCCATTTTCAACGTCTTGTGGTGAGTGCGATTGTAAGAAGACACTACATGGTGCAGCACGTCTACGTAGCGATACGTGCGCTTGTGTGTGAAATAACGCCACAGCTTCTCCTTCAGACTGCGGTTCAAGCGCTCCACTAGACTAGCTTTGATGTCGTCGTTCTCGCCAGTGAAGAACTCTATGCCCTCGCTCTTCAAGTGATCTTGAAAGATCTTGTTCAAAAACTCTTTCCCCTTGTCTGTCTGAACAGTGCGCGGTCGTCTCTCGCCAGGGCCTGTCATCTCTCGGAAGGCCTCGGTGACATCAGCGCCGCTCTTGGATTTAATGGGAACGGCCCACGCGTACCTAGAGAAAACGTCGATCGCCGTCACCACGTACCGGAAGCGGTCGTTGTGAGACGCCAAAGCTTGCATGTCCATCAGATCTATCTGCCACTGCTGATCGATTGCGCCGGTTATAGTCTTGTTCCTTGCGAATTTTCTCCGAATGGGTTTATGTTTAGTGTAGGCGTCCAGCGACACTAAAGCGTCTCGGATGACGGCCGGGTTCAGGTGGCGAAAATGCTGTTTCTGGAGTTTAGTCACGCTAGTGAAACTGGAGGGCGCTTTGACGTCGGTATATCTAGCTACTACGCGCTTCTTTTCTTTTTCCTTCTTGGTCAGTCTCTTCACTGGTTTGCCCATCGCGGGTCTCTTGAGGGCGTGAAAGACGAGCTCGCCGCTAGGCGGTTGCGCGCTTTCCTTTTCTTACTACGCGGCGCGCTCCTATAGGAAGTCGGAGTTTGGAAAAGTTCACGGTCGTCCTCCTCGTCGTCAGAGGATTGATCGTCCACCACCTGCAGAGAAGAGTCTGCTGCTGCTGCTACTGCTGCTGCTGCTGCTGCTGCTTCTCCTTCTTCCGATTCGAAGCTCGGTCGTTTCCGACCTCTGTCAGCAAGCCGTGTGTCCAAACTTTGGCCAGGTCCGCTCGCTTTATACAGATGGTTTCCGATCAAGGCGTCTGTGGTGGGAACCGCTTCGCGCAGCGCTTTCGTGAACGGCGAGTAGCCCGCCGGTCTGGGCGCCGTCTTCCTGAACCTGGCGGCGTCGTTCAGTAAGTCCACTATGTTGATGCGCTGCTCAGGTGGTATTCTCCGACCCGACATCTCGCGCACCGCCCCGTCCTCGTTCCACTTGATCACTCCGGATTTCTCCAATTGTTTGTACAGCTCCACGGTCCGGCGGCGACTCCTCTTGGGAACTTGGTTCGCCAACCGCTCGAGTAGGGACGCGCTGGCCTCTTCAGCAGACTGACGGAGGTGAGCCGGGGGCGAAGAAGAGTAGGACGAAGAGATGTTGCTGTTGTGGGGATTCGCGAGAAAAAATTGCAATCTATTCAACAACCTTCGGTATTTCAACATTTTCTCGCGCGATTCCAAAGTGGGGTCGTTCAACACTAAATCCAAGTCCCTGTAGATAAACTGTAGCACCTGGTGCAAGGCCGCGTCGGGATGAAGGGACTGCTCTGCCTGCTTGTGGTAATAGGCCATGTCGGCGGGTAGGCGGGCGGCGGTGGCAGGAGCGGAACTCTCGTTCTTTTCAGTGCGCTCATCAGGAAGAGGAGGAAGGTTTGGAGCAGTAGAAGTACTAGCAGCAGCGACTGCAGTAGTAGCAGCGCTAGTAGTAGCAGCAGCAGCGGGCACATGATGAAGTAGACCTGCTCGTGATGATTTGTAGAGCGTCTCAGGATCCACGAGCGCTAAACGTTTGTAGTGTTGTTGCTGCTCTGAGTCCGTCATGGGGACGCCGGTGGCAATGACGCTGGTGGTGGCGGTAGTGGTGGTGCTGTCGGCGAGTAGGTGTCGAATGACGTGTCTCATATACGGAGAATGCTCTTTATAAGCGGTAAGGCCATCCCTATGAGAGCCGGAATGAGGAAACCTCCCTCTTGTACCAAGACGCGTCTCTTTTTTTTGATGGGCGTAGATTTTTTGCCGACCTCCCTCAACACGTCAGCCGATTCTCGAAGCTTGTCCAGTTGTTTGTCGCTGAGCGGGATGTTCCCTACCAGTAAATTGTGACAGATCTCACTCAACGCTGCGATCAGCTCGTCGCTTCCAGAGTCTATTAGATGCGAGCAGTCCTTTGGCGAGCACTTAGCTAAGTGCTTGAGAGTACCAAAGTGTCTTTCGAGTAGATGAGAAGACTTTTTTTTTTTGCTACTGCTTTCTGTTGTTCTTTTTTTTGTCTAGCGGTACGAACACTAGCTGAGAGTGTATGGCCGTCAAAGAGGAGCGTATTCTCAGATCGTCAGGTGTTGACTGCTTGAAGTCCAGGAGGAGGTATGAGTGAGGTCGCTTGAGTTCATGGGTAAATATACTAGAGAGGGCCGCCGCGTTGGACGGAAACACCTGGCGAGACAGACTAGCTATTTGCCCCATGTCGCGCGGGTTCTTGAAAACGATCATGTAGTGAGCGTTCAGACTCATAGTTCGAAAGTCGGGTGATTTCTGGAAGAGGTTCTGAGTGATGTATATGACGCTCACGTTCCAGTGATGCGAGTATTTAGTAAAGATGTCGGCTACCACTTGCTGATTGGAACTGCTCATCAGATCGTCCAATATCAGTAGAGTGTGGGGTCGTACAGCGTCTTCTGCTACTTCCACGTCTCCCGCTATAGACTCTTTGCTAGGAAGACCTTCTCTGAATTCCACACCGTACCGATTTGCCATTTTTTCAAACAGAGGTTGCCACTCGCCGTAATGGTAAAAAGTCTTTTCCACCGGCGGCGTGACCAAATTGTTCACGTCGCTCAGAAATTGATCCACCAAGCGCGATTTTCCACAACCCGACGGACCGCTAATGATACAACTAAAGGGTCCTTGTAGTCGAGCGTCGAAATGAATTTCTGTGAAGAGTTTGCTTTTACTACTGGACATTTTTTTTTTGTTTTTTTTTCAGGACGCGTCAGAGAGCGGTTGTGTGTCTGACTGTCTGCTGTGTTTCTCACTCGAACGGTCGGTGGTGAATGGTTGTGGAGAAAAGTCCGCCGACCTTTTTATTGATTCCGGCCGGTGTCACAGTAGCGGCGGCAGAAGTGCTTTTTTTTTTGCGATAAAATTCTATTTTCACTCAATAGTCATAAATGTTTGTATCAGACTCCAGAGGAGTCTGATACAAATATTTATTTTTTTTTAAAAAAAGAAGAAGAGGAGGAGGAGGAGGAGGAGGAGGAGGAGGAGGAGGAGATTTTTTTTTTTTTTTTTTTTTTTTTTTTTTGATCATTTAGGCAAAGCTCGTCGCTTTGCCGTTTTTTTTTCTATTTCTGTGTTGTGACACGATCGTCTCGAAAAAGCAATAAGGCGTGTGAGCGCGGCGGTGACAAATACATATTGGAGCGTATGGTTTAAAATAGTGCGTCCCTATCTTCTTCAATTCGGCTGCGTTGCAATATGCGGGATAACAAGTGACGACGTCGAAACGTTTAGAGACCGTGTTCACGTCGGCCACAACGCGCGCCCACCGAGTGGGAGCTGCAGTCGCTCCCAAGAAACCGATCGGCTTGTCGAATCGTTTCATAGCACTTATTCTCACTTTATAAGAGGAGGCAGGGTGAGGAGAGTAGCGGCGCTCTTTCTTTTCATGAAACGCCCAACGAGTGGGGGCGCTGAGAGCAGCTGTTATGCAATAGTAGAGTAAATGCTGTTCTGAGAAGACGGCTCTCGGCCATGTCGCTACGTTTTCCTTTTCCGCTCTTGTATAACGACGATGGCGCTCAGCTTTGCATTTCTCGAGAATTCGGTACGCCTCAAGAGAAGCGTGAACCTCAACTACGTGACGCTCTCTCCTTTGAGATAAAAAAATAGCCGGGCAGTTGAGGAGAGCGCTTTGTTCGCGCGACCGTCTTTTAGAAACTCGCGCCCTCTGCAGCGCCATATTTCTTTCCTCCGAAACAAAAAAGCCTGAGTGAAAATACAAATTTAAGAAAACAAAAAAAGCTCAAAGAAAAAAAATAAGCAATAAGCAGACTCAGCTCGAAATTCCCTGCTGGCGTGATGGCGGTGACTGCAGGCGGTGGCGGCGGTCGGCTGGCCGGCCGGCGGTGGCGGTGTCGGCGGCGAAGGTAGAAGGGTGTGTGGAAAGAGAGACGCATCTCAGTCTTTTATAGGAGCGGCGAGTCTGACATTTTCAGCTGTCGCATGCTGACCTGCTGCTAGCATAAGAGAAACAAAAGCCCTAATCACACTTTTCAGCTGGATCCTTCCACCCCGCCAGACATGGATCCCAGATGGGAAGGCGGTTTAAAATTAAATCCGTGTACCGACTGTCATACAATAGGGTAATTAGTTGAACGCGTGTTACCTGTATAAAGGATTAACGGGTCATGGGCTCAGCGTGTGTATAGAAAAACAACTACAGGTAGCGTGAACAAAGCGACCCCCTCCCTTTCTGTCACTCTGTCTGTGACTAGAGGGTGCGCGTGTGGTAAGCGGCTTATATCTAAAGAAAAAAACAAATCACCCTCGCCTGTCATCAGCAGACAGCCGGCTGGCGGCTGGAAAATGCGATTAGAGGGATGATGAGCCACGTAGTAAGCGACTTAAGGCTGATCTAAAGACCTGCCGTGAAGGGGCAGCTGGCCGGTGGCTTGAAAAAAGGCGGGGCGTAAGGGTATATAAGGGGAGTGAAACCACATTCAGCATCGTCATCATCGTTCACGCTACTACTACTACTACTACTACTACTACTACTACTACTACTACTACTACTACCACCAGCACCGCGCCTCAATTTGCAGATCCTCGTGATGGAAAGTTGCTACCGTGACATGAAGCGGAATGACGAAGCGGCGCGCGAATGTGAAGCTGATGCTGTAGCCTCTGCTGCTGCTGCTGCTAGTGCTGCTCAGCGTGCTACTGCTGCATTTACTGCGGCTGTTAGTGACGCGGGTCGTGATGACGTTGTTGTTGTTGCCGCTGCGGCTGTGACTGCTGCTGTTGCTGCCGCCGATGCAGCTACTCATGCCACCGATGCCGACGCTGCTGCTGCTGATGCTGTTGCGGCTGCCGATGACGCCGCTGATAACGCTACTAGTGCCCGCTCTGCCGCCCTTGCTACTGTCGCTGCTGCTGTTGTTGCTAATGCTCACGCTACTGCTGCTGCCGCTGCTGCTACTGCTGCTACCGCTGCTGCCGAGGCTGCTGCCGCTGCTGCCGATGCTGCTGCCGATGCTGCCGATGCTGCTGCCGATGCTGATGTTAGCAGTCGCGTCGACAAAGAATCGTCATTTGTCACTCTTAAAGCCGCTCCAGTGGAACGCGCGACGGGTAGTAGGGCTACCAACGCGACGGCCGGATGGTGCAAATGGTGTCGTCGCTTCTGCTCGTGCGCTTGCTTTTCTTCCGGTCCTACCTGCTGCTGCTACGGTATGATAGTGTTATAGTGTTTGAATGAGAACGCGCGTAGTTACAGATGTGCTTTTTTATTCGAAAATATAATTTTAACATAAGATGGAACTTGTTGTGTTTTTTTCTATATATACGTTGTTTGTTTACAAACAGGCACGTGTCACGTGGTGTTGTTTACAAACAAGAGAGCCACGTGGTGTTGTTTACAAACAAACCCTAAGTAGGTCACGTTACCCTAGTTACCAGAATGCCGGCTTCTGATTGGCTGAGCCTAAGTAGGTCACGTGACGTAAGCAGGTCACGTTACCATGGTTACCAGAATGCCGGCCTCTCATTGGCTGAGAGCTTCTAAGTAGGTCAGTAGGTCACCCAGAATGCTGGCTTCTGATTGGCTGAGAGCCCTAAGTAGGTCACGTTACCATGGCAACGGGTCACGTGACCAAATGGAGGCCTCTGATTGGCTGCATGTCGATTGAGTAATAAACAGTACTTAACTATAGTCCCGTTCCGATACATACTATACTACTATGGGCGGCTATCATGGCATGTAGGTTTTACTGCCAGCCCCCACCCTGCATTGAAAATGTTGTGCAATTATGCAAACGAATGGATTTCCATGCATTTAACGTCAAATTTTTAACATTAAGGGGGCAATTACTTTAGACACAATACTTTCAGACATTTTCGAAATGTTGAACCTGAAATTGTGCATTGTGATGAATTTTAGCCCATAATTTTGTCCACCTGAAGAGGGGGTTTAAGGGGCATGCCCCCAAGAAAGTTTTGAAAGTCTACACTTGAAATGGTGTATTCTGATGCATTTTAGCACCCACTATATTAGAAAATTTGGAAGGTCTATATTTGAAATGATGTAGTCATAGATCTGTTCTTAATTCTCATACTCTTGGAATTCAGAAAGGCTTAGATGTCATAAAGTACCTGGCAGGTATGAGCATCAGAATCATAAAGGGCAACAAGGGACAGGACCTACTTTTGAATGTGACAGGTGACACAGCAGCCCCCCCCCCCCCCCCCTTCCTCCCCCACCCCGTCCATAAATAGACAAGGAAGGTTACGGAGGAGAAAAGGAAGGGCCAGCAGAATACCAGGGAATTGTGGAACATTAAAGGCTGGAAGATTTCGAAAATAATGACGTCAAATACTGTATTTGCATGCAACTTAAAGATATGTTATAAATTTGGTTTTAGTTGGAATATTTTCAAATTTCGTTCAGTTTTGAATAGCTTGAGATCAGGAGGTTTGTCTGGATGCATTGTCGCCAATTTCAAAGCTAGTGTCGCCACATTTTGGCGACATGGCGACAGCTGCCCACCCATGGTGTGTGTGTGTTGAAGCACCAAGAGGTGACGGCGTGTGGGTGTGTGTGTGTGTTGAAGCACCAAGAGGTGACGGCGTGTGGGTGTGTGTGGGTGTTGAAGCACCAAGAGGTGACGGCGTGTGTGTGTGTGTGTGTGTGTGCGTGTTGAAGCACCAAGAGGTGACGGCGTGTGTGTGTATGTGTTGAAGCACCAAGAGGTGACGGCGTGTGTGTGCGTGCGTGCGTGTGTGTGTGTGTGTTGAAGCACCAAGAGGTGACGGCGTGTGGGTGTGTGTGTGTGTTGAAGCACCAAGAGGTGACGGCGTGTGGGTGTGTGTGGGTGTTGAAGCACCAAGAGGTGACGGCGTGTGTGCGTGTGTGTTGAAGCACCAAGAGGTGACGGCGTGTGGGTGTGTGTGTGTATGTGTTGAAGCACCAAGAGGTGACGGTGTGTGTGTGCGTGCGTGCGTGTGTGTGTTGGAGCACCAAGAGGTGACGGCGTGTGTGTGTGCGTGTGTGTGTGGGTGTTGAAGCACCAAGAGGTGACGGCGTGTGTGTGTGCGTGTGTGTGTGGGTGTTGAAGCACCAAGAGGTGACGGCGTGTGTGTGTGCGTGTGTGTGTGGGTGTTGAAGCACCAAGAGGTGACAGCGTGTGTGTGTGCGTGTGTGTGTGCGTGTTGAAGCACCAAGAGGTGACGGCGTGTGTGTGTGCGTGTGTGTGTGGGTGTTGAAGCACCAAGAGGTGACGGCGTGTGTGTGTGCGTGTGTGTGTGGGTGTTGAAGCACCAAGAGGTGACGGCGTGTGTGTGTGGGTGTTGAAGCACCAAGAGGTGACGGCGTGTGTGCTGGTGTGTGTGGGTGTTGAAGCACCAAGAGGTGACGGCGTGTGGGTGTGTGTTTGTGTTGAAGCACCAAGAGGTGACGGCGTGTGTGTGTGGGTGTTGAAGCACCAAGAGGTGACGGCGTGTGTGCTGGTGTGTGTGGGTGTTGAAGCACCAAGAGGTGACGGCGTGTGGGTGTGTGTGTGCGTGTGTGGGTGCGTGTGTGTGTGCGTGTTGAAGCACCAAGAGGTGACGGCGTGTGTGTGTGTGTGTGTTGAAGCACCAAGAGGTGACGGCGTGTGGTGGTGCGTGCGTGTGTGTGTGTTGAAGCACCAAGAGGTGACGGCGTGTGCGTGCGTGTGTGTGTGTTGAAGCACCAAGAGGTGACGGCGTGTGTGTGTGTGTTGAAGCACCAAGAGGTGACGGCGTGTGTGTGCGTGCGTGTGTGTGTGTGTGTTGAAGCACCAAGAGGTGACGGCGTGTGTGTGTGTGTGTGTGTGTGTGTGTGTGTGTTGAAGCACCAAGAGGTGACGGCGTGTGTGTGTGTGTGTGTGTATGTGTTGAAGCACCAAGAGGTGACGGCGTGTGTGTGTGTGTGTTGCAGAAGCAGCAGAGGACGCTGCACCGCGTGCTGGGGCTGGACGTGCAGCGTGCACAGCAGCAGCGCCCGGGCCACCACAAGGCCGCCACACACCTCAGGCGCGCCCTCAGGGAGATGGACCACCTCCTAAAGAACCTACTCCTACCAGCTCAGGCTCACCAAGCCCTCCTTCAACTTAAAGGTACATGACTATGATAGCTAACAACGTATTTTGTACACTTTTCTGAACGGTAGACTTTGAACTTAAATCAATAACAAAAGCAAAATAATACAACAGTATAGCGAAGTACTGTAAAACCCACACCTAGACTTCAAGGAAATTGTAGACTCTTTAAACTGACAAATGGGGCCTGAGTTGTATTTTGCCTCGTAAGGGGTTTTGGGAATGTTCACAAATAATTTCTACTAGGCATATAGCTATTGGATTTGAAAATATTTCTTGGAAACGTTCATAAATTAAGTCACCGATGGTTTCTAATAGACTCACAGCTATTGGATTAAAAAATGTTCCTGGGGAACGTTCACAAATGATGTCACTGATTCCTAATAGGCCTACAATTAGAATATGTGGGAATCAGTCTGGCGTATGTTAACAAAATTAATGATGTCACTGATTTTAATCATCCCCCAAATGTCCAAAATGCCCAATGAATTTTTCGAGAGAGGAATTGCAATGGATTTGATATATGTTGGTTCGACACGGAAATGCCCTCCTGATTTTGGTTACAAAAATGAAAGAATGCTAACGTGCTACTTGTTTAGTGTTGCGATGTAATCTATTTCTACATGATCTCTACAGAGATGCCACTTTTCCTACTTTTGCAGGAATTCCTACCAATACTTTTATTCTGGGAATTGTGTATTGAATTAAGCTTATTTCCTACAGAAAATCGACCAAATTCTTAGGATTTCCTGCTTCTTCTTTTTTTTTATAAGTGAGTGGCATCTCTGTCTCTAGACTAATGCAATTCATGTACATTCTCAGGGTTTCTAGAAGACATCCATATTAAAGATGACAGAGACGTTCTGAGAGCATTCGATTCTGCGTCTGCCGTGCAGCGCCTGACGTTGGAAATAGAGATGACAATCAAGTCAGCTACTGATGTCATTGCTGACTGCCGTGGCATTCAAGGTAGCTACTACTGCCCTTTTAGTATAGCCATATATAATATATATAATTATTGTTTTTAGCGTATTTAGTTGCATACATCCAACTGCTAAATGGGGAATGGCCGGGATCTGCATGTGTGAGGTCTATAAATATTTGTTGTAAAATCACACTCATTATAGCATATCACATACGGCTGATTTTATTCTATATGAAATATGATAATGAAGGACTGACATTAACAAGCCTTACAAGGGTGGAGATGGACAGAGCACCAAAGCTGCACCACCAGTACCAACCACACTGATAGAATAGAATACTCAATTTCTGATTGCGCTTTCAGATCGACATGTAAAGCAGGAAGCCAAATGCCTTGCCCAGCCGACGTCTGCAGATGTTGGCCAGCAGTATGTCGAGAGTGTGAGTACACAAACTATTAGATTGGCGTTGTCAACTTGTAGCATATTTAGAGCCTTAACTTAAAATTTACCAAATTCTTAGATGCATCAGAATGGGCTAATATTACATAGCCAGATAGAGGAAGAGGTAATACATTTCAAGTGAAATTGTGCCTTTTATAATACTTTGAATATTGGTATATGGTAATGTTTTTTTAATTTGTTTATGTGAGCTAGTACATTGAAATTATTTACTGTTTAGAATACTATATATGTTATGATGTCGCTCAAAATAATCGAGGGTATGGACCATGACCATTTTATACATTGGTTTTTGCCATCTTTTCATGTTAGCAAATGATCTGAACACTTTTCTGAGAGAGTTTTAAGACTACAAAAAAAAAGACATACAACTGTTTTAAAAAAGAAGAAAAATTGCAGTCAAGGGGAACACATGGGCGTTTCACATGTGATGTTTTACATTTCTGTGCATAATGGTTGATATGAAAATCATGGAAGTTTTCACACAAATTTAAATTTTACAACATTCTATATCTAAAAAAGTAGTTCAGGACCCCCATTTTTATTTGCATTTTCCGATTGTATATTATTTAAACTGCCAATATTTGTGACAATCATATGGCCTGAGTGAAAGAGCATATAAATTGTTGTTAACTTTCAGTGACTTTGAAGAAAGGTTAGCAACCCACCTCCACTAAAGCTGCATTCAGAGCTATTTTAGCCCAAACATCATGAAAGCAGTTAACTATTAACAGATGAGACTATATCTTTATGTTTGTCTTGCACAGCTGGAGACTTATATGAGTGTAGAACCTGCTGTGGCCCCGACTACAAAAGATGAGAAGGTGTTCAGCAAGCTAGATGCCGCTCCAGGTTTCACCATGCAGACGTCCACCTCAGCCGCCCTGGACACGAGCAGCAGCAGCCCCCAGCTCGGCCTCATGGACACCAGCCCCTTCTATGCCGTGCAGGGCCACTCAGAAGATGACCTGCTCACCCAAATCTGCAGAGACCTAGAGCTGGACAGCAATGAGGACGACCATTTGCCACAGAAGAAGATGAAGATCGAACCTGATGTACCCGACATGGATTTAAAGTAGGTTACTCGCTGATGTCTTGTTGGATGGTGTAAAACCGTTCAAGTATTTCAGAATTTACCCATGTCTTTATAATAGTTTTAATGGGGTACCATCATTTTGTTTGATTGTGTCTAGAATCCTGAAACATGGCTAGGTGAGTTTGGCCTAAAGCTGCCATAGCTGAAATCATGGACTTGTACAATTCCATGCTGATATCAATGACAGTCCCTCACCGGTACTCAAGTGTTGTGATTCACATATTAGGAGTAGCCAACAAGGGGGGGGGGGGAAACAAATATCAGCCCTTTTGAGGGTGTGACTGAGGAAAACGTATAGCCTATTGCCTCACTGCTCCATTGAAACATTAATTTACGGTTATCATAACGAAACAAAAACGTTTTATAAACTTCTTACAACGTGTTTTACACGTCAATACAATGCAATCTCGTAATGTTGAGGTTTCATATTAAAAAAAATTAATGTATATTCATGCAACCAAACTTCTCAGTCGGGCATCTCTGAGAGAATATGTAAGGAGGGCACGCCATAGACAGTTACCATGGACATTACCCCCCCCCCCCCCCCCAACACCGGCAAATCCATACGTTGTGCTACTCGTCACTGCTGGGAGCCAGAGTCTGCCGCATAGTAATTTCTTACAAGTATGATTTAATATGTGTGGGGGGCACTGGCCAATGGGAGCACCCGTACGTCCCAGCGTGCCCAATGAGTGCCCACGTCACAATCAAATGCGGCAGACGCTGGCTCCCCGTAGTAACGCGAAGCAGCACGTAGGGATTTGCCTGCGTTTGCTCTGGAGACTATCCCCCCCCCCCCCCCCAGCCCCTGCTCCAGAGTATGTCTACCTGTTATCAGTCTCGGACTCCCATACCAACACTGCTCCGTGTCCCTCTGCTGTGTATCCAAAGGTGCTGGCCGAGGCTGACCTGTTATGATATGAAATGAAAAAAAAAGGAGAGCGTGCTGACGTGACCATTTAGGCTCATATGCGCAAAGGCTCAGCTTGATGTTATCAGCTTTGGCTGCAGACATAGTGTTGCATGTAACACTGGTGGAATTGAATTTTGCTTTTAGAGGACGTGGTGGTCAGAAGTAATCTACAGGTTTAAAACAACTGAAAGGTAGCCTGGGCTGTGCCCGGGCCGTGTGTAGAAGGCGCTGGTTGTATTATGAGTATCGTTTGTTGCAGGAACACGATGCTGGACGCCATCTCTGTGCAGGAGCTGGGCGGCACAGACAGCAGCGAGCAGCACCTCCTCCTCCAACTCACCACCAACCCACTCATACAGACAGTCTTAGACCAGTACCAGCAGGCAGAGACCAAACAGGTAACACTTCATCTCACTACATGCTAATTATTGACTCACTGTCTCAACCCTGAGTCTTTGTAAACGCCTCTGGGGGTAATGCCAAGATAGGGAGAGGTGTGTGCGCTTGTACTCTAGACAAGCTGATGTCCACATCGGAACACAGCAGCACCTAGAATTTGGGACAATCCTGGTCTGAAAATTGTTACTTTTTTGTAGTACTGTATGTAGTGTACTTCGCTGGGGTGCATTGTTGTATTCAAGAAGTAGATCATTGACTCAGGGTTCATATAGATTTAAGACAATAAAAGAAAAGGATAGGCAAGATTGGGGGACAAATGTTTCCTTCAAAAAATTCTTGAATATCTCTTTCCTTCCACATGCAATTCAACTACAATCTTTGCCTATTTTTTCTCACTTTTTTTCAAATGCTTAAGTACTGTTAAATGACTACCCTCTAAATGAACTCTGCATAGGGTTCAAGGTTTAAAAAAAAATTGCTCAGAGATGCTCATCTGACCAGACAGGTATCATATTTCTATCTTTCTGACATAAATCTGCCATCTCACATATTAAAATGCCATTCAACCAAGCTAAACTGCCCTCTATATTATTTAAATTACTTAAATCAACTTCTTACAATACCCTAAACATACCAAGAACAAGGATTTGTGTTCTCATACCACACGTCACGTAAATGGTGGCGCCACAAGCATTTCTCGTACTCCGCGAGGCCTCAAGGAGACAGCACGAGGGTCCCACAGCGGCAGCATAAAAGGAGTGCAGAGCAAAACTGTACCACCCATATCTTCGCTGTTTATCGTCCGATCGACTCGCTTTTTGATAGGGACAGAAGGCGGTACATGCCCGCAGCCTGCAACTGTCGCTCACACCCACCTGCACACCCACACCCACCTGCTCTCCCACACCCACCTGCTCACCCACACCCACCAGCTGGCCTGAAATGGAATAGCATACATGTATGACACATGACTTGAGAGTACTTTTTAACAAGGAATTCATTTCTGATGCCAGAATGGACCAATGAATGATTATAAGGGAGTGTGATATCTAAGTACATGATAAGCTACAGATTCAGCTTACCCTGAGTCATCTGTGAGGCCACTCACACGCTTAATCTTATTTATTAGTAGGTTTAGCTGTAGAAGTGTTGTATATAGATGTGACTATAAACGTATGGTACATGTAAAGTAATGTGGCTGGTGTAGAATCTTAAAGGCCGGCGTAGGGCCTTGGAACTTAGGCCAGAGTGGCCTGTCATTGTATCAGCTTTCTAATGGTGAACGGATTTTTCGAATCAGCCAATTAGAAGCATATGGCCATATTTGTAAAATTGTTTTGTACTAAAAATACTTTTTTTTTCAAGTTCTGCATAGTATAAAACAAGTTGCAATGAAGTTTATGAAGGTACCTTAAAACATCAAAATTCATATGGCCTGAGTGAAAATTGCCTGCGTAAGGGAGTGATCATTTTTTAACAACAGGGGGGGGGGTGGTGGGTTTCCGCGTGGAGCGCGCCAAAATTTTTACACCCCCTCCTCCGGTCGAGGGGGTCAAATTTTTTTTACCCCCCCCCCCCTCGCGCGCGGGCCCTTTGAAGCATAGTAACGCGTCGGCTTTTTGGCTCAAAACAGGTTAAATTATGTTGACCCCCCCCCCCCCCCCCAAGAGGGGTCCAAATTTTTTTGCCCCCCCCCGGTCAAGGGGTCCAAATTTTTTCGCCCCCCCCCCCAACCAACCCACCACCACCACCACTCCCCCCCCCCCCTGTTGTTAAAAAATGATAACTCCCTAAGATGCCAAGACATACTTACTTGTTGAGAAAGTTTTCGGCAACACTGCTGTAAATGTGGACGTTTTAAGGTAACTCAATTGCAGTATATGTTTTGTTGAATGTTAGCTGATGGCTTCAGAAATACCTTAATATTAATCTATTACAGGTTGCTAATATTTTTGGGATGGACCCGAATCAGAACCTACAGGCAAAAAGTTTCTCCTGGGACAGCGTGCAGTGTTTCGCACAACCAATGGTAAGAACTACTTTAGGCCACTTAAAAAAATAAACTGGTTTCTCATCACCGCACGCATCATGAAAATCGGAAACTTGGCGAGATATAGTATAATTTTGAGGGAAATCAGAAAAAAAATTTCTAAATCATCAAAAGGGAGGGTGTAAAGATTTTGCACACACACACATAAATTTACAAAACCCCTGTTGATTGATATTGACCACTCACTAATACTTAAATGAGAGCATATTCATAGTTGGATTTAGAAACATTGGGTTTATGTCGCGATTGTCAGGGAAATTTGATATGAAGTCAGGGGAATTTGGAACTACCAATGTGGCAACCCTGTTCTTCTAATCGATCAAGTTTGCCAAATGATGATAAAAATGTGTATTGATTGTATCCTGTCTTGTTGGTTACAGCGTCCAGGCACCCAGATCATGACTGCAGAGGCGCCGGGGACCATGATACCAACGATGGTCGAAGGTAAGCAACATCAGGTCTAAAAGCCTCAACTTAAGTATTTGAAAGTATGATGCTCGAAATACACTGTACAGGCAGTATTCACACCTACAAAGATCTGATGCATTGTAAAATTACCATAGCAACCCTAAACCTGGTCCCCGGGTCAGCGGGGACCTTCATGTTGGGGGCATCTATGGGGGACCAGGCACTTGCTGTTCTTTGAAAAGAATATGGACGTGCCCTCCTGGTAGCGGTTTTCCAAATTTTGATTTCCAAAATGACTCCAAACGTTTACATCGTGGGAGACCATATTGCTATTTAGTATACACTTGGAGACATGTTATTGCAGCATTGAGGGATGCATGGATCAATGAAATTGTAACCTAAATTAAAACTAGTTTGTGATATTTCTCGCAAATTTGTGAAATAAACTACTGCTGTAGTCTAATAGATTCCCTCCAAAGGCCTGTAGATGCACCGAGTTACTACCGGGTATGTTCCTTTGAAGAGAAATATGAAGTTAAGGTTGTACCTCCCCCCCCCCCTCTCCCTTGTACTTTCACGCATATGTACAGGGGAGAAGTTGGCGGGGGAGGGGGTGGCTCTGAACCCATGTTTTACTCATAGACCTAAGCTAAAGTTTGGGGTGCGGCTTTTACGCGAGTTATTCGGAATACCTTTTACTTGTGGAAAACCTAAATTTGAGATAGTCTCCTCGTAAATGGAATGTTTATAAACAAATGTACTTTATCCTGCATTTTTAAACTGAATGTAAAAGAAATGAAAGCATATACTACTCTGATTCATATAACTATTTCTGCCTTTGTAGGTATGGAGTTCGAATAGGTACACCGCGGATGAAACGTGAAGCAGGACGTATGGAGATGGAATATACTGTGACCGGCCGTACCACTGCTGCAGGCTGTGTACTAGAACTGGCCTTGGTGATACATGACACTGAAACTAGGTTACAACAAGATAGTTATATGATTTTGTCAACAGGTATCAACAGCTATTATTTCCGTTGTGACACAAGTTTGTATTACCTGAAAGGCAGTTTATGTAATAAAGTATTCTAAATGTGTTTAGTGTTGTTGTAATGAATATGGAAATACCGACAATTAACTGATGACTTCTTACTGCCAACGGTATATGGGAAATGATAACTTATTTATTGTGAAAAGTGTAAAGTTGCCATGGAAACCAGCATTTTACTCTATGTGGCTGTATCTTAGGTGATAGCGGGGATGCAACGAAATCGAATTTTGTACTTATTGGACTAAACTTCTTGTCTTCTCCCCCTCTTGGTATCAACGATACACCATCAGGGAGGAAAACAACTAATCACTAATTATAAATCTGACGAAAGTATCACTAAAATTCTAGCTCTTAATATGTAGCTTCAATAAGCACTCACATGCATCACAAGTATCCAATTCCACTCGGAAAAGGTACAAATCCATCACCTATCTATCACAAATAAATGAGTGCCTGTGTCTGTCTTCAAAGAAAAGAATCTAGCCAAGAAGCAACCATGTTCTGCTGTTATGCCTGCAACACTTTGGCACCCGGGATAGTGATTAGTACCGTACTAGTCACAGTTGCCAAAGAAAAGTAATTTCTACTTTACAATCATAATATGGAACTGTCTTTTTTTTAATATTTTGTATTCATTTAAAACACATGATTTAACCGCTATTTATTGAAATCTCCAGCCTCTTTCCTATTATATTAATATGGATGTAGACGGACAGCAACTGTGGAGATCAGGGCAGTTGAAATCTGTATACACTAGATGAGGGCAGGGGGTCTGCTGATCGACAGGGAACTGCTGGTATACACGCGATGAGGGCAGTGGGTCTGCTGATCAACAGGGGACTACAATTTGGACTACTACAATCTTTTAATGATTAAGGTGATTAAGGTTTACACCATTTCATTGTTTCTTGTACTTAGTTTTTTACACCATGATGCACTTTGCAGCCTACAAACATTTCTATGCATCTATGGGAACTGAGACTAATTCTGAACTCATTCTTATGGATAGGGACGTTTCTTCGTATATCTTATGACTTGATGTTGTTCTTCATACCAGGGGCTAGAATGAGGGGACTCGTGTCCCCCTTTATGAAGGATGTTATGCAAATTAGGGTGTCACAGGAGTCACTCTTGACTTGACACCAGGTGTCATGTCAAGAGGGAGGGGGGGGGCTAGGGGAACAGTGAGGTGTGACCAGTGAGCAAAAGCCTCCCACCTCTATACCCGGCCTTATTGACTCTGTACCCGGTCCTAGGTAGACATAAAAGTCAGAACTAGATTTTGATAAAAGTAGAAACTTGAACAAAACTCGATTTATCCAAACACAACTAGGCTAGGGCTTTTAATCCTTTACTGTACTGCAGTAGTATGTAGGATGTTGATGGTTAACACCATGATCCACTTCCTTTTTGGCATGTTTACCACCATGCACAGATGTTTCAGGCCATGTGCAACCATTTGAACGGAATTCTGATCCTCTTACTGATGGGCATGTTTGGCTGCCATGTTCTTCTTTCTTGTACTTTGTTGTTTAAGCCATCAGCCATTTACTTTTTGGCATGTTTGTCACTATGTAGAGATGTTTCTTCAGGCCATATGCAACCATTTTAACATATTTTGGGCAACTACATGATACTTTTTGGCATATTTTCAGGCCAAGTGTAACCATTTTAACATCTTTTGGGCAACTGCAGTCAACATCAAGAAAGTTGCAACCATGTTCTTGTTTCTTGTACTTTGGTCGTTCACACACCATGATCCTCTTACTTTTTGGCATGCACTCACTATTTGGCATGTTTTCAGGCCAAGTGCGACCATTTCAACATTTTAACACTGCAGTCAACATCAAGAAAGTTGCAACCATGTTCTTGTTTCACGTACTTTGGGCGATCACACACCATGATCCTCTTACTTTTTGGCATGTTTGGCAGCCATTTCATTGTTTCTTGTACTTTGGTTTTTACACCATGATGCACTTACTTTTTGGCATGTTTTCAGGCCAAGTGCGACCATTTTTACATTTTAACACTGCAGTCAACATCAAGAAAGTTGCAACCATGTTCTTGTTTCTTGTACTTTGGTCATCCACACACCATGATCCTCAGGCAACCATTTCAACATATTTTGGGCAACTGCAGTCAACATCAAGAAAGTTGCAACCATGTTCTTTTTCCGTATACTTTTACTTTTTGGCATGTTTGGCAGCCATTTCATTGTTTCTTGTACTTTGGTTTTTACACCATGATGTACTTACTTTTTGGCATGTTTTCAGGCAAAGTGCAACCATTTCAACATCTTTTGGGCAACATCGAGAAAGTTGCAACCATGTTCTTGTACTTGTACTTTGGTCGTTCACACACCACGATCCTCTTACTTTTTGGCATGTTTGGCAGCCATTTCATTGTTTCTTGTACTTTGGTTTTTACACCATGATGCACTTACTTTTTGGCATGTTTTCAGGCCAAGTGCGACCATTTTAACATGTTAACACTGCAGTCAACATCAAGAAAGTTGCAACCATGTTCTTGTTTCTTGTACTTTGGTCATCCACACACCATGATCCTCAGGCAACCATTTATACATATTTTGGGCAACTGCAGTCAACATCAAGAAAGTTGCAACCATGTTCTTTTTCCGTATACTTTTACTTTTTGGCATGTTTGGCAGCCATTTCATTGTTTCTTGTACTTTGGTTTTTACACCATGATGTACTTACTTTTTGGCATGTTTTCAGGCAAAGTGCAACCATTTCAACATCTTTTGGGCAACATCGAGAAAGTTGCAACCATGTTCTTGTACTTGTACTTTGGTCGTTCACACACCACGATCCTCTTACTTTTTGGCATGTTTGGCAGCCATTTCATTGTTTCTTGTACTTTGGTTTTTACACCATGATGCACTTACTTTTTGGCATGTTTTCAGGCCAAGTGCGACCATTTTAACATGTTAACACTGCAGTCAACATCAAGAAAGTTGCAACCATGTTCTTGTTTCTTGTACTTTGGTCATTCACACACCATGATCCTCAGGCAACCATTTATACATATTTTGGGCAACTGCAGTCAACATCAAGAAAGTTGCAACCATGTTCTTTTTCCGTATACTTTTACTTTTTGGCATGTTTGGCAGCCATTTCATTGTTTCTTGTACTTTGGTTTTTACACCATGATGTACTCACTTTTTGGCATGTTTTCAGGCAAAGTGCAACCATTTCAACATCTTTTGGGCAACATCGAGAAAGTTGCAACCATGTTCTTGTACTTGTGCTTTGGTCGTTCACACACCATGATCCTCTTACTTTTTGGCATGTTTGGCAGCCATTTCATTGTTTCTTGTACTTTGGTTTTAACACCATGATGCACTTACTTTTTGGCATGTTTTCAGGCCAAGTGCGACCATTTTAACATGTTAACACTGCAGTCAACATCAAGAAAGTTGCAACCATGTTCTTGTTTCTTGTACTTTGGTCATTCACACACCATGATCCTCAGGCAACCATTTATACATATTTTGGGCAACTGCAGTCAACATCAAGAAAGTTGCAACCATGTTCTTTTTCCGTATACTTTTACTTTTTGGCATGTTTGGCAGCCATTTCATTGTTTCTTGTACTTTGGTTTTTACACCATGATGTACTCACTTTTTGGCATGTTTTCAGGCAAAGTGCAACCATTTCAACATCTTTTGGGCAACATCGAGAAAGTTGCAACCATGTTCTTGTACTTGTACTTTGGTTGTTCACACACCACGATCCTCTTACTTTTTGGCATGTTTGGCAGCCATTTCATTGTTTCTTGTACTTTGGTTTTAACACCATGATGCACTTACTTTTTGGCATGTTTTCAGGCCAAGTGCGACCATTTTAACATGTTAACACTGCAGTCAACATCAAGAAAGTTGCAACCATGTTCTTGTTTCTTGTACTTTGGTCATTCACACACCATGATCCTCAGGCAACCATTTATACATATTTTGGGCAACTGCAGTCAACATCAAGAAAGTTGCAACCATGTTCTTTTTCCGTATACTTTTACTTTTTGGCATGTTTGGCAGCCATTTCATTGTTTCTTGTACTTTGGTTTTTACACCATGATGTACTCACTTTTTGGCATGTTTTCAGGCAAAGTGCAACCATTTCAACATCTTTTGGGCAACATCGAGAAAGTTGCAACCATGTTCTTGTACTTGTACTTTGGTTGTTCACACACCACGATCCTCTTACTTTTTGGCATGTTTGGCAGCCATTTCATTGTTTCTTGTACTTTGGTTTTTACACCATGATGAACTCACTATTGGGCATGTTTTCAGGCCAAGTGCCACCATTTTAACATCTTTTGGGCAACATCGAGAAAGTTGCAACCATGTTCTTGTACTTGTGCTTTTTTGGCATGTTTGGCAGCCATTTCATTGTTTCTTGTACTTTGGTTTTTACACCATGATGCACTCACTATTTTGCATGTTTTCAGGCCAAGTGCAACCATTTCAACATCTTTTGGGCAACATCAAGAAAGTTGCAACCATGTTCTTGTACTTGTGCTTTGGTCGTTCACACACCATGTGATCCTCTTACTTTTTGGCATGTTTGGCAGCCATTTCATTGTTTCTTGTACTTTGGTTTTTACACCATGATGCACTTACTTTTTGGCATGTTTTCAGGCCAAGTACTTTGGTTTTTACACCATGATGCACTCACTATTTGGCATGTTTTCAGACCAAGTGTAACCATTTTAACATCTTTTGGGCAACATCAAGAAAGTTGAAACCATGTTCTTGTACTTGTACTTTGGTCGTTCACACACCATGATCCTCTTACTTTTTGGTTTTTACACCATGATGCACACACTTTTTGGCATGTTTTCAGGCCAAGTGCAATCATTTGAACACATTTCTAGGTGTCTGCAGTCAACATCAAGAAAGTTGCATCCATGTTCTTCTTTCTTGTACTTTGGTGATTTACACTATGATCCATTTACTTTTTGCCAGGCACCATACAAAGATGTTTCAGGCCATAAGCGACCATTTGAACACATTTCTAGGTGTCTGCAGTCAACATAAAGAAAGTTGCATCCATGTTCTTCTTTCTTGTACTTTGGTGATTTACACTATGATCCATTTACTTTTTGCCAGGCACCATACAAAGATGTTTCAGGCCATAAGCGACCATTTGAACACATTTCTAGGCTTCTGCAGTCAACATCGAGAAAGTTGCATCGATGTTCTTGTTTTTTGTATATTTGTGCCGTACAGCATGATCCATTTACTTTTTGCCATGTTTGGCATAATGTAGACATGTTTCAGGCCATATGCAACCATTTATACACATTTCATGGCCTCTGCAGTTAATATCAAGAAAGTTGCATCCATTCATTTTTTTGCCATGTTTGGCACCATGAAGACTTATTTCAGGCCATTTGAAAACACTAGAAACACATTTGGGCGTCTGCAGTCAATATGAAGAAACGTGTACTTGTTTTTCGCACATTTGTGCTGTACAGCATGATCCATTTACTTCTGCCATGTTTGGCACCATGTAGATATGTTTCAGGCCATTTGCAACCATTTGAACAGATTTTCTGGGCTTCTGCCGTCAATATCAAGAAAGTTGCATCCATGTTCTTTTTTGTACTTTGGTGCTGTACACCATGATCCAATCATTTTTGCCATGTTTGGCACTGACATGTTTCAAGCCATATGCTATGTTAGGCACCATACAAACATATTTCAGGCCATATGCAACCATTTGAACTGATTTTTGGGCATCTGCAGTGAACATGAAGAAAGTTGCACCCATGTTCTTGTTTCTTGCACATTTGTGCTGTACACCATGATCCAATCATTTATTGCCATGTTTGGCACAATACAGACATGTCTCAGGCCATTTGCAACCATTTGAACAGATTTTCTGGGCTTCTGCCGTCAATATCAAGAAAGTTGCATCCATGTTCTTCTTCTTTCTTGTACTTTGGTGCTGTACACCCTGATCCATTTACTTTTTGCCATGTTTGGCAGCATGTAGACATGTTTCAGGCCATTTGCAACCATTTGAACACATTTCTTGGCTTCTGCAGTCAATATCAAGAAAGTTGCATCCATGTTCTTTTTTGTACTATGGTGCTGTACACCATGATCCAATCATTTCTTTGCCATGTTTAGCACTAGGTAGACATGTTTCAAGCCATTTGCTATGTTTGGCATCATACAAACATATTCCAGGCCATATGCAACCATTTGAACTGATTTTTGGGCATTTGCAGTGAACATGAAGAAAGTTGCACCCATGTTCTTGTTTCTTGCACATTTGTGCTGTACACCATGATCCAATCATTTTTTGCCATGTTTGGCACAATATAGACATGTATGTCTCAGGCCATTTGCAGCCATTTGAACAGATTTTCTGGGCTTCTGCCGTCAATATCAAGAAAGTTGCATCCATGTTCTTCTTTCTTGTACGTTGGTGCTGTACATTATGATCCAGTCATATTTTGCCATGTTTGCCCCCCTGTAGACATGTTTCAAGCCATTTGCTATGTTTTGCACCATACACACATATTTCAGGCCATGTGCAACCATTTGAACACATTTTTGGGCATCTGCAGTCAACATGAAGAAAGTTGCATCCATGTTTTCCTTTCTTGTACATTTGTGCTATACAACATAATCTTTTTACTTCTTGCCATATTTGACACCATGTAGACATGTTTCAGGCCATTTGCAACCATTTGAACACATTTCTGGGCTTCTGCAGTCAAAAGGAAGAAAGTTGCATCCATGTTCTTTTTTCTTGTACTTTGATGCTGTACACCATGATCCATTCATTTTCTGCCATGTGTGGCACCATATAGACATGTTTTGGGCCATATGCAACCATTTGAACACATTTCTCGACGCCTGCTATCAAGAAAGTTGCATCCATGTTCTTCTTTCTTGTACTTTGGTGTTGTACACCATGATCCAACCATTTTTTGCCATATTTGACACCATGTAGACATGTTTCAGGCCATTTGCAACCATTTGAACACATTTCTGGGCTTCTGCAGTCAAAAGGAAGAAAGTTGCATCCATGTTCTTTTTTCTTGTACTTTGATGCTGTGTACCATGTACAAATTACGTGTTCATACTTAAAATTACTTTACTAGATAAGAAATCACGAGACATAAAGTAGGGAGAGAAATATCAAAGGAAAAGTGGCCATATGACGGCATAGGGGCATTGTAAAAGGGACAGAGGATTCACAGGTAGTTATACAGATAAAGAAATAAAAAGCAAAAATATAAATAAGAGAAAGAAAAAGTTTATTCACAAAACCAATTCGATACACAAAAGAAATATTCTTCTCTGGGGAGGAGACAGGCCAGCCCTAGCCAGCTCTCACCACACAGTGGCTACATCTGGTGGGTGAGTAGGGTACTGGTGTCCTGGAAGGACCCTGCCTGCTGGTAGGCCATCTGGTGGATACTGGAGGAACTACTGGACTGTCTGGTGGTGTACTCCAGTACCTCTATGCATGGTACTGTCACCATAGTCGCATAAGTAATTTGATACATAAGCAGGAATCCAATCAATAAAATCACACAAACACATTAAAACACACTTTTGATATATAAGTAATACTAACACGAAAACGAAATGTCGCATAATTAATTTGATACATAAACAAGAATCCGATCAATAAAATCACAAAACCACATTTAAACACTTTTGATATATAAGCAATACTGACACGAAAACGAAATGTCGCATAATTAATTTGATACATAAACAAGAATCCGATCAATAAAATCACAAAACCACATTCAAACACTTTTGATATATAAGCAATACTGACACGAAAACGAAATGTCACACAAGTAATCTGATACATAAATAAGGATCCGATCGATAAAATCACACAAACATATTCAAACACACTTTTGATATATAAGAAATACAAACATGAAAGCAAAATGTAGGGAGTAAAAACCACATGATAAATTTAAATGCTATATAGATATTAATGAAGAAGAGCGAAAAATGGGCCTGTGGAGAGAGAACTTCCAGCAGGGAGAACAGAGATGTACGATGGTTTTCATCGACGTCCATAGCAGAGTGGTTGGGACAGCACGCGGGGTAGGCAAGTAGAACAACACACGGGGGTGAGGTTTGGAACAGCAAAAACTGAAAAGATAAAGTTCACATACTAAGTTACATACAAAAGTTACACACAAAGTATCACAGAGATGGAACAAAGTTTACATACAAATAACACAAACTCTGGACGAATAAGAGTAAGTTTCAGGTAATAAGTTACAGTACTAAACAGTCCACCAATAAGAGAAGAGACAAAGTGGACAAGGTCTTTATGATAATGATTAATGGAGGAGGGCTCACGACAGGACCCAGAGACGGGCAGTGTGACCGGGGCGTTGTTAGGATGATCACTAACATGTGTTTTCTCGGAGCATGTGTTGAATAGCCATAGCTAGATATAGCAAGGCTGATCAGACTAAGAGGCTCACGGCATCTGCGAAGATGCGTTATACCTTGCAGGAGCCTTCCCCTTCACATTAGTCGCTATCGGAATTAATAGCGACAACCCTTCCTTGTACTACAAATGAGTAGTAAAGGGTAATGGGCCGACATTGAATTATCTGGTACACTGGCACTAAACTATACCCCCAGGCCTAACCGTGCTGAGCTGCTCCGGGAGGGAGAGATAGCAGGCCTCTTTGATTAGTGGGGCAGCAGTAGGAGCAGCTCACCCAGGAGGTAGGAGGAGACTGTAGTTAACAGGGAACACATGTGGGAGTGAATGGAGAGGTGAGTAAAGGGGAGTTTTTCCCATGATTACAATACATACAAATACATTCCAGGTTGTATTTAGTAGAGGTTAGGAGTTAGGGATAGCCGCTAGGCAGTAGGGTTCGTAGGAGAAGATTAAGCATGTACTATAGCAAGGTTGACTGTATTATTGTTCTGTGAGTAACATGTGGCTAGGTGGTAAGGGACTAGGTGTCAGAAACATCTGTTGGCATTGCCTCTGACCGAGGATTACCTGATCACTATTTATCATTATGTTCAAGATGTGTGTGTGATGCAGTAGACGCTTCCTGTTAAGTACCGAAATAAAATTTAATTACCCAACTTGTCATTTCTTGACGTTATCTCTCACATAGGCCTATATGTCAGAATAGATTAGGTGCAGATCTCTATTTCTGATGAGAGAATCATAGTTTCCCCATTCGAAAATCTAGGATAAGAGGTCTAGTTAATTAACTTTGGACACTGATATTCTTCACTGGATATGAGGACAGAGCTCCCAAGTGAAACGATTAAAGTAGATATAAGACTAACATTCATCACTGGATATGAGGACAGAGCTCCCAAGTGATGCGATTAAAGTAAATAAATACAAGATAGATTACAACTGATCAAGGATAAAGTAGATACTAGATTTAGACCTATTTATACGGCTAGTGCTGGATTCATTGCATGAAATGTAATTATATCTATTAAGGCTTTATTAAGATGACCAGAATCGCGAACTGCACAGCTGTACACCATGATCCATTCATTTCCTGCCATGTGTGGCACCATATAGACATGTTTTGGGCCATATGCAACCATTTGAACACATTTCTCGGCGCCTGCTATCAAGAAAGTTGCATCCATGTTCTTCTTTCTTGTACTTTGGTGTTGTACACCATGATCCAACCATTTTTTGCCATATATGGCACCATGTAGACATGTTTCAGGCCATATGCAACCATTTAAAGACATTTCTGGCCTTCTGCAGTCAATATCAAGAAAGTTGCATCCATGTTCTTATCTTTTCTACATTTGTGCTGTACAGAATGATCTGTTTAATTTTTGCCATATTTGGCACCATGTAGACATGTTTCAGTCTATATGCAACCATTTGAACACATTTCTGGGCTTCTGCAGTCAATATCAAGAAAGTTGCATCCATGTTCTTCTTTCTTGTAATTTGGTGCTGCACACCATGATCCATTTAGTTTTTGCCATGTCAGGCAGCATAAAGACATGTTTCAGGCCATTTGCAACCATTTGAACAGGCTTCTGCAGTCAATGTCAAGAAAGTTGCATCCATGTTCTTCTTTCTTGTAATTTGGTGATGCACACCATGATCCATTTAGTTTTTGCCATGTCAGGCAGCATAAAGACATGTTTCAGGCCATATGCAACCATTTGAACACATTTCTGGGCTTCTGTAGTCGAGATCGAGAAAGTTACATCCATGTTCTTCTTTCTTGTACTTTGGTGCTGTACACCATGATCCATTTACTTTTTGCCATGTTTGGCAGCATGTAGAAATGTTTCAGACAGTATGCAACCATTTGAATACATTTCTGGGCTTCAGCAGTCAATATCAAGAAGTTTGCATCCATGTTCTTCTTTCTTGTACTTTGGTGCTGCACACCATGATCCATTTACTTTTTGCCATGTAAGGCAGCATCTAGACATGTTTCAGGCCATTTGCAACCATTTGAACACATTTCTGGGCTTCTGCAGTCAATATCAAGAAAGTTGCATCCATGTTCTTCTTTTATGTACTTTGGTGCTGTACACCATGATCCAATCAGTTTTTGCCATGTTAGGCACCATGTAGACATCTTTTAGGCCATATGCAACCATTTGAACACATTTCTGGGCTTATTATGCAGTCAATATCAAGAAAGTTGCATCCATGTTCTTATTTTTGTACATTTGTGCTGTATTGCATGATCTAGTTACTTTTTGCCATATTTGGCACCATGTAGACATGTTTCAGGCCATTTGCAACTATTTGAACACATTTCTGAGCTTCTGTAGTCAATAGGAAGAAAGTTGCATCCATGTTCTTCTCTCTTGTACTTTGGTGCTGTACACCATGATCCAATCATTTTTTGCCAGGTTTTGCACAATATACATGTTTCAGGCCGTATGCAACCATTTGAACAGGCTTCTGCAGTCAATGTCAAAAAAGTTGAATCCATGTTCTGGGCACATGTGTGCTGAAAACCATGATCCATTTACTTTTTGGCATGTCAGACAGCATGCAGACATGTTTCAGGCCATTTGCAACCATTTGAACGGATATCTGGGATTCTGCAGTCCAATATGAAGAAAGTTGCATCCATGTTCTCCTTTTTATACATTTGTGCTGTACGCCATGATCCAATCATTTTTTGCCACGTTTGGCAACATGTAGACACGTTACAGGCCATTTGGAACCATTTATACACATTTCTGGGCTTCTCTAGTCAAGATCAAGAAAGTTACATCCACGTTCTTCTTTCTTGTACTTTGGTGCTGTACAATATGAAGAAAGTTGCATCCATGTTCTCTTTTTTATACATTTGTGCTGTACACCATGATCCAATCATTTTTTGCCACGTTTGGCAACATGTAGACACGTTACAGGCCATTTGGAACCATTTATACACATTTCTGGGCTTCTCTAGTCAAGATCAAGAAAGTTACATCCACGTTCTTCTTTCTTGTACTTTGGTGCTGTACAATATGAAGAAAGTTGCATCCATGTTCTCTTTTTTATACATTTGTGCTGTACACCATGATCCAATCATTTTTTGCCACGTTTGGCAACATGTAGACACGTTACAGGCCATTTGGAACCATTTATACACATTTCTGGGCTTCTCTAGTCAAGATGAAGAAAGTTACATCCACGTTCTTCTTTCTTGTACTTTGGTGCTGTACACCATGATCCGATCATTTTTTGCCATGTTTGGCACGATTTCGACATTTGAAGACATTTCTGGGCTTCTCAGTCAAGATCAAGAAAGTTACATCCACGTTCTTCTTTCTTGTACTTTGGTGCTGTACACCATGATCCGATCATTTTTTGCCATGTTTGGCACGATTTCGACATTTGAAGACATTTCTGGGCTTTTCAGTCAAGATCAAGATAGTTGCATCCATGTTCTTCTTTCCTGTACTGTGGTTTTAAAACACCATGATACACTTTTCATTGTGTAAAGCACCAAAGTGCTAAGAACAAGAACATGGATTCAACTTTCTTAATTGGGACTGCAAGAGCCCAGAAATGTGTTCAAATGATTGTTAAGAATGATTGCCTGAGATCACTTTGAATGGTGCCGAATATAGCAAAAAGTGAAGTGGACCATAGTGTCAGCACCAAAGTACAAGAAAAAAACTATGTTGCACATGGCCTGAAACATGTCAACATGGTGCCAAACATGAAAAAAAAAAGTAAGAGGATGCCAAAAAGTGGTGTAAAAACGAAAGTACAAGAAACAATGAAATGGCTGCCAAGCATGCAAAAACGTAAGAAGATCATGGTGTTTGAACGACCAAAGTACAAGAAACAAGAACATGGTTGCAACTCTCTTTGGGGTGAAAACATGCAAAAAATTAAGTGCATCATGGTGTGAAAACCAAAGTACAAGAAACAATAAGATGGCTGCCAAACGTTCCCAAAGTAACAGGATCGTGGTGTGTGATCGACCAAAGTACAAGAAACAAGAACATGGTTGCAACTCTCTTGATGTTGACTGCAGTTGCCCAAAAGATGTTAAAATGGTTGCACTTGGCCTGAAAACATGCCGAAAAGTAAGTGCATCATGGTGTAAAAACCATCGTACAAGAAACCATGATATGGCTCCCAAACTTTCCCAAAGTAAGAGGATCGTGGTGTGTGATCGACCAAAGTACAAGAAACAAGAACATGGTTGCAACTCTCTTGATGTTGACTGCAGTTGCCAAAAAGATGTTAAAATGGTTGCATTTGGCCTGAAAACATGCCAAAAAGTGGTCTAAAAATGAAAGTACAAGAAACAATGAAATGGTTGCCAACACTCCAAAAAGTGAGAGCATCATGGTGTGTGAACGACCAAAGTACAAAAAACAAGGACAGGTTTGAAACTCTTGATGTTGGCTGCAGTTGCCCAAAAGATGTTAAAATGGTTGCATTTGGCGTGAAAACATGCAATAAAAGTAAGTGCATCATGGTGTAAAAACCATAGTACAAGAAACCATGATATGGCTCCCAAACTTTCCCAAAGTAAGAGGATCGTGGTGTGTGATCGACCAAAGTACAAGAAACAAGAACAGGGTTGAAACTCTCTTGATGTTGACTGCAGTTGCCCAAAAGATGTTAAAATGGTTGCACTTGGCCTGAAAACATGCCGAAAAGTAAGTGCATCATGGTGTAAAAACCATCGTACAAGAAACCATGATATGGCTCCCAAACTTTCCCAAAGTCAGAGGATCGTGGTGTGTGATCGACCAAAGTACAAGAAACAAGAACAGGGTTGAAACTCTCTTGATGTTGACTGCAGTTGCCCAAAAGATGTTAAAATGGTTGCACTTGGCCTGAAAACATGCCGAAAAGTAAGTGCATCATGGTGTAAAAAACCAAAGTACAAGAAACAATGAAATGCCTCCCAAACTTTCCCAAAGTCAGAGGATCGTGGTGTGTGATCGATCGACCAAAGTACAAGAAACAAGAACATGGTTGCAACTCTCTTGATGTTGACTGCAGTTGCCCAAAAGATGTTAAAATGGTTGCACTTGGCCTGAAAACATGCCGAAAAGTAAGTGCATCATGGTGTAAAAACCATCGTACAAGAAACCATGATATGGCTCCCAAACTTTCCCAAAGTAAGAGGATCGTGGTGTGTGATCGACCAAAGTACAAGAAACAAGAACATGGTTGCAACTCTCTTGATGTTGACTGCAGTTGCCCAAAAGATGTTAAAATGGTTGCACTTGGCCTGAAAACATGCCGAAAAGTAAGTGCATCATGGTGTAAAAACCATCGTACAAGAAACCATGATATGGCTCCCAAACTTTCCCAAAGTAAGAGGATCGTGGTGTGTGATCGACCAAAGTACAAGAAACAAGAACATGGTTGCAACTCTCTTGATGTTGACTGCAGTTGCCAAAAAGATGTTAAAATGGTTGCATTTGGCCTGAAAACATGCCAAAAAGTGGTCTAAAAATGAAAGTACAAGAAACAATGAAATGGTTGCCAACACTCCAAAAAGTGAGAGCATCATGGTGTGTGAACGACCAAAGTACAAAAAACAAGGACAGGTTTGAAACTCTTGATGTTGGCTGCAGTTGCCCAAAAGATGTTAAAATGGTTGCATTTGGCGTGAAAACATGCAATAAAAGTAAGTGCATCATGGTGTAAAAACCATAGTACAAGAAACCATGATATGGCTCCCAAACTTTCCCAAAGTAAGAGGATCGTGGTGTGTGATCGACCAAAGTACAAGAAACAAGAACAGGGTTGAAACTCTCTTGATGTTGACTGCAGTTGCCCAAAAGATGTTAAAATGGTTGCACTTGGCCTGAAAACATGCCGAAAAGTAAGTGCATCATGGTGTAAAAACCATCGTACAAGAAACCATGATATGGCTCCCAAACTTTCCCAAAGTCAGAGGATCGTGGTGTGTGATCGACCAAAGTACAAGAAACAAGAACAGGGTTGAAACTCTCTTGATGTTGACTGCAGTTGCCCAAAAGATGTTAAAATGGTTGCACTTGGCCTGAAAACATGCCGAAAAGTAAGTGCATCATGGTGTAAAAAACCAAAGTACAAGAAACAATGAAATGCCTCCCAAACTTTCCCAAAGTCAGAGGATCGTGGTGTGTGATCGATCGACCAAAGTACAAGAAACAAGAACATGGTTGCAACTCTCTTGATGTTGACTGCAGTTGCCCAAAAGATGTTAAAATGGTTGCACTTGGCCTGAAAACATGCCGAAAAGTAAGTGCATCATGGTGTAAAAACCATCGTACAAGAAACCATGATATGGCTCCCAAACTTTCCCAAAGTAAGAGGATCGTGGTGTGTGATCGACCAAAGTACAAGAAACAAGAACAGGGTTGAAACTCTCTTGATGTTGACTGCAGTTGCCCAAAAGATGTTAAAATGGTTGCACTTGGCCTGAAAACATGCCGAAAAGTAAGTGCATCATGGTGTAAAAAACCAAAGTACAAGAAACAATGAAATGCCTCCCAAACTTTCCCAAAGTCAGAGGATCGTGGTGTGTGATCGATCGACCAAAGTACAAGAAACAAGAACATGGTTGCAACTCTCTTGATGTTGACTGCAGTTGCCCAAAAGATGTTAAAATGGTTGCACTTGGCCTGAAAACATGCCGAAAAGTAAGTGCATCATGGTGTAAAAACCATCGTACAAGAAACCATGATATGGCTCCCAAACTTTCCCAAAGTAAGAGGATCGTGGTGTGTGATCGACCAAAGTACAAGAAACAAGAACATGGTTGCAACTCTCTTGATGTTGACTGCAGTTGCCCAAAAGATGTTAAAATGGTTGCACTTGGCCTGAAAACATGCCGAAAAGTAAGTGCATCATGGTGTAAAAACCATCGTACAAGAAACCATGATATGGCTCCCAAACTTTCCCAAAGTAAGAGGATCGTGGTGTGTGATCGACCAAAGTACAAGAAACAAGAACAGGGTTGAAACTCTCTTGATGTTGACTGCAGTTGCCCATGTTAAAATGGTTGCATTTGGCCTGAAAACATGCCAAGAAGTGGTCTAAAAACGAAAGTACAAGAAACAATGAAATGGTTGCCAAACATTCCAAAAAGTGAGAGCATCATGGTGTGTGAACGACCAAAGTACAAGAAACAAGAACATGATTGCAACTCTCTTGATGTTGACTGCAGTTGCCCAAAAGATGTTAAAATGGTTGCACTTGGCCTGAAAACATGCAATAAAAAGTAAGTGCATCATGGTGTAAAAACCAAAGTATAAGAAACAATGAAATGGCTCCCAAACTTTCCCAAAGTAAGGGGATCGTGGTGTGTGAACGACCAAAGTACAAAAAACAAGGACAGGGTTGAAACTCTCTTGATGTTGGCTGCAGTTGCCCAAAAGATGTAAAATGGTTGCACTTGGCGTGAAAACATGCAATAAAAGTAAGTGCATCATGGTGTAAAAACCATAGTACAAGAAACCATGATATGGCTCCCAAACTTTCCCAAAGTAAGAGGATCGTGGTGTGTGATCGACCAAAGTACAAGAAACAAGAACAGGGTTGAAACTCTCTTGATGTTGACTGCAGTTGCCCAAAAGATGTTAAAATGGTTGCACTTGGCCTGAAAACATGCCAAAAGGTAAGTGCATCATGGTGTAAAAAACCAAAGTACAAGAAACAATGAAATGGCTCCCAAACTTTCCCAAAGTCAGAGGATCGTGGTGTGTGATCGATCGACCAAAGTACAAGAAACAAGAACAGGGTTGAAACTCTCTTGATGTTGACTGCAGTTGCCCAAAAGATGTTAAAATGGTTGCACTTGGCCTGAAAACATGCCAAAAAGTAAGTGCATCATGGTGTAAAAAACCAAAGTACAAGAAACAATGAAATGCCTCCCAAACTTTCCCAAAGTCAGAGGATCGTGGTGTGTGATCGATCGACCAAAGTACAAGAAACAAGAACATGGTTGCAACTCTCTTGATGTTGACTGCAGTTGCCCATGTTAAAATGGTTGCATTTGGCCTGAAAACATGCCAAGAAGTGGTCTAAAAACGAAAGTACAAGAAACAATGAAATGGTTGCCAAACATTCCAAAAAGTGAGAGCATCATGGTGTGTGAACGACCAAAGTACAAGAAACAAGAACATGATTGCAACTCTCTTGATGTTGACTGCAGTTGCCCAAAAGATGTTAAAATGGTTGCACTTGGCCTGAAAACATGCAATAAAAAGTAAGTGCATCATGGTGTAAAAACCAAAGTATAAGAAACAATGAAATGGCTCCCAAACTTTCCCAAAGTAAGGGGATCGTGGTGTGTGAACGACCAAAGTACAAAAAACAAGGACAGGGTTGAAACTCTCTTGATGTTGGCTGCAGTTGCCCAAAAGATGTAAAATGGTTGCACTTGGCCTGAAAACATGCAATAAAAGTAAGTGCATCATGGTGTAAAAACCATAGTACAAGAAACCATGATATGGCTCCCAAACTTTCCCAAAGTAAGAGGATCGTGGTGTGTGATCGACCAAAGTACAAGAAACAAGAACAGGGTTGAAACTCTCTTGATGTTGACTGCAGTTGCCCAAAAGATGTTAAAATGGTTGCACTTGGCCTGAAAACATGCCAAAAAGTAAGTGCATCATGGTGTAAAAAACCAAAGTACAAGAAACAATGAAATGCCTCCCAAACTTTCCCAAAGTCAGAGGATCGTGGTGTGTGATCGATCGACCAAAGTACAAGAAACAAGAACATGGTTGCAACTCTCTTGATGTTGACTGCAGTTGCCCATGTTAAAATGGTTGCATTTGGCCTGAAAACATGCCAAGAAGTGGTCTAAAAACGAAAGTACAAGAAACAATGAAATGGTTGCCAAACATTCCAAAAAGTGAGAGCATCATGGTGTGTGAACGACCAAAGTACAAGAAACAAGAACATGATTGCAACTCTCTTGATGTTGACTGCAGTTGCCCAAAAGATGTTAAAATGGTTGCACTTGGCCTGAAAACATGCAATAAAAAGTAAGTGCATCATGGTGTAAAAACCAAAGTACAAGAAACAATGAAATGGCTCCCAAACTTTCCCAAAGTAAGGGGATCGTGGTGTGTGATCGACCAAAGTACAAGAAACAAGAACATGGTTGCAACTCTCTTGATGTTGACTGCAGTTGCCAAAAAGATGTTAAAATGGTTGCATTTGGCCTGAAAACATGCCAAAAAGTGGTCTAAAAATGAAAGTACAAGAAACAATGAAATGGTTGCCAACACTCCAAAAAGTGAGAGCATCATGGTGTGTGAACGACCAAAGTAAAAAAAAACTAGGACAGGGTTGAAACTCTCTTGATGTTGGCTGCAGTTGCCCAAAAGATGTAAAATAGTTGCACTTGGCCTGAAAACATGCAATCTAAGTAAGTGCATCATGGTGTAAAAACCAAAGTACAAGAAACAATGAAATGGCTTCCAAACTTTCCCAAAGTAAGAGGATCGTGGTGTGTGATCGACCAAAGTACAAGAAACAAGATCAGGATTGCAACTCTCTCGATGTTGACTGCAGTTGCCCAAAAGATGTTAAAATGGTTGCACTTGGCCTGAAAACATGCCAAAAAGTAAGTGCATCATGGTGTAAAAAAACAAAGTACAAGAAACAATGAAATGCCTCCCAAACTTTCCCAAAGTCAGAGGATCGTGGTGTGTGATCGATCGACCAAAGTACAAGAAACAAGAACATGGTTGCAACTCTCTTGATGTTGACTGCAGTTGCCCATGTTAAAATGGTTGCATTTGGCCTGAAAACATGCCAAGAAGTGGTCTAAAAACGAAAGTACAAGAAACAATGAAATGGTTGCCAAACATTCCAAAAAGTGAGAGCATCATGGTGTGTGAACGACCAAAGTACAAGAAACAAGAACAGGGTTGAAACTCTCTTGATGTTGACTGCAGTTGCCCAAAAGATGTTAAAATGGTTGCATTTGGCGTGAAAACATGCAATAAAGTAAGTGTATCATGGTGTGAAAACCAAAGTACAAGAAACATTGAAATGGCTGCCAAACATGCCAAGAAGTAAGAAGATCATGGGTTGTGAACGACCAAAGTACAAGAAACAAGAACATGGTTGCAACTCTCTTGATGTTGACTGCAATTGCCCAAAATATGTTGCACTTGGCCTGAAAACATGCCAAGAAGTAAGTGCATCTTGGTGTGAAAACCAAAGTACAAGAAACAATGAAATGGCTGCCAAACATGCCAAAAAGTAAGAGGAACGAGAAACAAGAACATGGTTGCAACTCTCTTGATGTTGACTGCAGTTGCCCAAAATATATTAAGTTGTCTTGGTGTAAAAACCAAAGTACAAGAAACCATGATATGGCTCCCAAACTTTCCCAAAGTAAGGGGATCGTGGTGTGTGATCCACCAAAGTACAAGAAACAAGAACATGATTGCAACTCTCTTGATGTTGACTGCAGTTGCCCAAAAGATGTTAAAATGGTTGCACTTGGCCTGAAAACATGCAATAAAGTAAGTGCATCATGGTGTGAAAACCAAAGTACAAGAAACCATGATATGGCTCCCAAACTTTCCCAAAGTAAGAGGATCGTGGTGTGTGATCGATCGACCAAAGTACAAGAAACGAGAACAGGGTTGAAACTCTCTTGATGTTGACTGCAGTTGCCCATGTTAAAATGGTTGCATTTGGCCTGAAAACATGCCAAGAAGTGGTCTAAAAATGAAAGTACAAGAAACAATGAAATGGTTGCCAAACATTCCAAAAAGTGAGAGCATCATGGTGTGTGAACGACCAAAGTACAAGAAACAAGAACAGGGTTGAAACTCTCTTGATGTTGACTGCAGTTGCCCAAAAGATGTTAAAATGGTTGCATTTGGCGTGAAAACATGCAATAAAGTAAGTGTATCATGGTGTGAAAACCAAAGTACAAGAAACACTGAAATGGCTGCCAAACATGCCAAAAAGTAAGAAGATCATGGGTTGTGAACGACCAAAGTACAAGAAACAAGAACATGGTTGCAAACTCTCTTGATGTTGACTGCAATTGCCCAAAATATGTTGCACTTGGTCTGAAAACATGCCAAAAAGTAAGTGCATCTTGGTGTGAAAACCAAAGTACATCAGAATAAATGAGTTATTAACCCATAAAGGAATGTGCAAATGTTAATGTATCCAGAAATATTCAATGAAGTGTTGTTTTAACAGCTACGGCCCTGGTGAGTTTTTCTTCATTGCCTCCTGATTGGCAGTTGTCTGGTTTGACCACTCCCATTTCCCTATGATTGACAGCTGAACCACATCGTTGGTGATGGCCAGTCCAGGCTTCTTATCTGTGTGTCTTATCGGTTATACCCAAAAGGGTGCCCCTGGCCCATCTCAGCAAGTCTGGATCCAGCCTTGATCACCTCCATGCTGACCTGTCTGCAATGTCTAGACAGGACACCTACTACGGTAATTCAAATCATGGTAAACCAATATGGCACGGGGCAGTGTCCACTACATCTAGATCTTAATGAATTGGCATGTCCTATGTTGATTTAAAGAAATGTCCATGTCCTCTGTCACCCTTTTTAAGCCTTTTGTCACTAGGCTTCATTTCGCATGTAGATTTGAAGAAAAGGCCATGTTGCCATGTCAAATTCATGGGTCAACCCACATTCTGTTAGAAGAGGCCCAATTAAGCCCTCACCTATTTGGATTTCTGGATTCACACTGTAGAAATTCATCTCGAATAGCCCTGAAAGGATAATACCTTAAGAAGAACTATGGTAATACAGTTATACCCTTGAGTGAATAACAGTAATGCCATCGTACAGTAGGTGTCTGATTCTAATATAACAAAATACAGGCCTCAAATAGCCACAAAGTCTGCACAATTCAATTAACTAGAAACGGACTAAATGCACCTGCCGAAATGCAGAGTTACTGTGATTTGAATTATGTTAGTTTTTACATGAAAAATCTGACATCAGCATTACATAAGTAAAGTGAAACTAAGGATGGACAAATTTTGGTGAAAAAATATATCCAAATATACACCCTAGAAAACCCTTAAATCCATGTTGTTTTTTTAATTTCTTTATTTGACATCCACATGGTGGGTGATATTCAAGTCAATTACATTCATTCTTTTAGCATGCAAACACAAGGAAATCAGAAAATCTTGACTTTGTATCTTGGCAGGCATCTTGGAATTTTCCAATCTGTCATTTCAATCCAAAATATGGATTTTCCACCTTAGATAACCCTGAAATCCGTGTATTACACAAGAAAATCAGACAATCTTGACTTTTTGGCGGCCATCTTGGCAGCCATCTTGGAATTTTCCAAATTGTAATTTCGATCCAAAATATGGATTCTCCACCCTTGATAACCCTGTAATCCATGTATTACACAAAGAAATCAGACAATCTTAAAATTTTGGCGGCCATCTTGGAATTTTCTAAATTATAATTTCGATCGAAAATATGGATTCTCCGACTAAGATAACCCTGAAATCAATGTATTACACAAGGAAATCAGGCAATCTTGATTTTTGGCGGCCATCTTGGTAGCCATCTTGGAATTTTCCAAATTGTAATTTCAATCCAAAATATGGATTTTGCACCCAAGATAACCCTGAAACCCATCTATTCGACAAGGAAATCAGACAATGTCGACTTTTTGGCGGCCATCTTGGAATTTTTGAAATTGTAATTTCGATCCAAAATATGGATTCTCCACCCTTGATAACCCTGAAATCCATGAAAATTTTTGAAATTGTAATTTCGATGAAAAAATTATAATTTCGATCCGAAATATGGATTCTGGACCCTAGATTACCCTGAAATCCAAGTATTACACAAGGAAATCAGACAATCTTGACTTTTTGGCGGCCATCTTGAAATTTTCGAAATTATAATTTCAATCCAAAATATTGATTCTCCACCTTTTATATAACCCTGAAATCCAAGTATTACACAAGGAAATCTGACAATCATGACTTTTTGGCGGCCATCTTGGCAGCCATCTTGGAATTTTCCAAATTGTAATTTCGATCCAAAAAATTGATTCTCCACCCTAAATAACCGTGAAATCCATGTATTACACAAGGAAATCTGACAATCTTGACTTTTTGGCGGCCATCTTGGCAGCCATCTTGGAATTTTCGAAATTATAATTTCGATCCAAAATATTGATTCTCCACCTTTTATATAACCCTGAAATCCAAGTATTACACAAGGAAATCTGACAATCATGACTTTTTGGCGGCCATCTTGGCAGCCATCTTGGAATTTTCCAAATTGTAATTTCGATCCAAAAAATTGATTCTCCACCCTAAATAACCGTGAAATCCATGTATTACACAAGGAAATCTGACAATCTTGACTTTTTGGCGGCCATCTTGGCAGCCATCTTGGAATTTTCGAAATTATAATTTCGATCCAAAATATTGATTCTCCACCTTTTATATAACCCTGAAATCCAAGTATTACACAAGGAAATCTGACAATCATGACTTTTTGGCGGCCATCTTGGCAGCCATCTTGGAATTTTCCAAATTGTAATTTCGATCCAAAAAATTGATTCTCCACCCTAAATAACCCTGAAATCCATGTATTACACAAGGCAATCAGACAATCTTGACTTTTTGGCGGCCATCTTGGCAGACATCTTGGAATTTTCTAAATTATAATTTCGATCCGAAATATGGATGCTGGACCCTAGATAACCCTGAAATTTAAGTATTACACAAGGAAATCTGACAATCATGACTTTTTGGCGGTCATCTTGGCAGCCATCTTGGAATTTTCCAAATTGTAATTTCGATCCAAAATATGGATTCTCCACCCTTGATAACCCTGTAATCCATGTATTACACAAAGAAATCAGACAATCTTGACTTTTTGGCGGCCATCTTGGAATTTTCGAAAATATAATTTCAATCCAAAATATGGATTCTCTACCTTTGATAACCCTGAAATCCATGTATTACACAAGGAAATCAGACAATCTTGACTTTTTGGCGGCCATCTTGGCAGCCATCTTGGAATTTTCGAAATTATAATTTCGATCCGAAATATGGATTCTGGACCCTAGATTACCCTGAAATCCAAGTATTACACAAGGAAATCTGACAATCATGACTTTTTGGCGGCCATCTTGGCAGCCATCTTGGAATTTTCCAAATTGTAATTTCGATCCAAAAAATTGTTTCTCCACCCTAAAAAACCCTGAAATCCATGTATTACACAAGGCAATGAGACAATCTTGACTTTTTTGCAGCCATCTTGGCAGCCATCTTGGAATTTTCGAAATCATAATTTCGATCCGAAATATGGATTCTGGACCCTAGATAACCCTGAAATCCAAGTATTACACAAGGAAATCTGACAATCATGACTTTTTGGCGGCCATCTTGGCAGCCATCTTGGAATTTTCCAAGTTGTAATTTCGATCCAAAATATGGATTCTCCACCCTTGATAACCCTGTAATCCATGTTTTACACAAAGAAATCAGACGATCTTGAAATTTTGGCGGCCATCTTGGCAGCCATCTTGGAATTTTCGAAATTATAATTTCGATCAAAAATATGGATTCTCCACCTTAGATAACCCTGAAATCAATGTATTATTACACAAGGAAATCAGGCAATCTTGATTTTTGGCGGCCATGTTGGTAGCCATCTTGGAATTTTCCAGATTGTTATTTCAATCCAAAATATGGATTTCGCACCCTAGATAACCCTGAAATCCATGTATTACACAAGGAAGTCAGGCAATCTTGACTTTTTAGCGGCCATCTTGGAATTTTTGAAATTATAATTTCGATATAAAAAATATGGATTCTCCACTTTTGATAACCCTGAAATCCATGTATTACACAAGGAAATCTGACAATCATGACTTTTTGGCGGCCATCTTGGCAGCCATCTTGGAATTTTCGAAATCATAATTTCGATCCGAAATATGGATTCTGGACCCTAGATTACCCTGAAATCCAAGTATTACAGAAGGAAATCTGACAATCATGACTTTTTGGCGGCCATCTTGGCAGTCATCTTGGAATTTTCCAAATTGTCGTTTCGATCCAAAATATGGATTCTCCACCCTTGATAACCCTGTAATCCATGTATTACACAAAGAAATCAGACAATCTTGAAATTTTGGCGGCCATCTTGGCAGCCATCTTGGAATTTTCGAAATTATAATTTCGACCAAAAATATGGATTCTCCACCTTAGATAACCCTGAAATCAATGTATTACACAAGGAAATCAGACAATCTTGATCTTTGGCGGCCATCTTGGTAGCCATCTTGGAATTTTCACAATTGTAATTTCAATCCAAAATATGGATTTCGCACCCTAGATACCCCTCAAATCCATGTATTACACAAGGAAATCAGGCAATCTTGACTTTTTGGCGGCAATCTTGGAATTTTTGAAATTGTAATTTCGATCCAAAATATGGAATCTCCACCCTTGATACCCCTGTAATCCATGTTTTACACAAAGAAATCAGACGATCTTGAAATTTTGGCGGCCATCTTGGCAGCCATCTTGGAATTTTCGAAATTATAATTTCGATCAAAAATATGGATTCTCCATCTTAGATAACCCTGAAATCAATGTATTATTACACAAGGAAATCAGGCAATCTTGATTTTTGGCGGCCATGTTGGTAGCCATCTTGGAATTTTCCAGATTGTTATTTCAATCCAAAATATGGATTTCTCACCCTAGATAACCCTGAAATCCATGTATTACACAAGGAAGTCAGGCAATCTTGACTTTTTAGCGGCCATCTTGGAATTTTTGAAATTATAATTTCGATATAAAAAATATGGATTCTCCACTTTTGATAACCCTGAAATCCATGTATTACACAAGGAAATCTGACAATCATGACTTTTTGGCGGCCATCTTGGCAGCCATCTTGGAATTTTCGAAATCATAATTTCGATCCGAAATATGGATTCTGGACCCTAGATTACCCTGAAATCCAAGTATTACACAAGGAAATCTGACAATCATGACCTTTTTGGCGGCCATCTTGGCAGCCATCTTGGAATTTTCCAAATTGTAATTTCGATCCAAAAAATTGATTCTCCACCCTAAATAACCGTGAAATCCATGTATTACACAAGGAAATCTGACAATCTTGACTTTTTGGCGGCCATCTTGGCAGCCATCTTGGAATTTTCGAAATTATAATTTCGATCCAAAATATTGATTCTCCACCTTTTATATAACCCTGAAATCCAAGTATTACACAAGGAAATCTGACAATCATGACTTTTTGGCGGCCATCTTGGCAGCCATCTTGGAATTTTCCAAATTGTAATTTCGATCCAAAAAATTGATTCTCCACCCTAAATAACCCTGAAATCCATGTATTACACAAGGCAATCAGACAATCTTGACTTTTTGGCGGCCATCTTGGCAGACATCTTGGAATTTTCTAAATTATAATTTCGATCCGAAATATGGATGCTGGACCCTAGATAACCCTGAAATTTAAGTATTACACAAGGAAATCTGACAATCATGACTTTTTGGCGGTCATCTTGGCAGCCATCTTGGAATTTTCCAAATTGTAATTTCGATCCAAAATATGGATTCTCCACCCTTGATAACCCTGTAATCCATGTATTACACAAAGAAATCAGACAATCTTGACTTTTTGGCGGCCATCTTGGAATTTTCGAAAATATAATTTCAATCCAAAATATGGATTCTCCACCTTTGATAACCCTGAAATCCATGTATTACACAAGGAAATCAGACAATCTTGACTTTTTGGCGGCCATCTTGGCAGCCATCTTGGAATTTTCGAAATTATAATTTCGATCCGAAATATGGATTCTGGACCCTAGATTACCCTGAAATCCAAGTATTACACAAGGAAATCTGACAATCATGACTTTTTGGCGGCCATCTTGGCAGCCATCTTGGAATTTTCCAAATTGTAATTTCGATCCAAAAAATTGTTTCTCCACCCTAAAAAACCCTGAAATCCATGTATTACACAAGGCAATGAGACAATCTTGACTTTTTTGCAGCCATCTTGGCAGCCATCTTGGAATTTTCGAAATCATAATTTCGATCCGAAATATGGATTCTGGACCCTAGATAACCCTGAAATCCAAGTATTACACAAGGAAATCTGACAATCATGACTTTTTGGCGGCCATCTTGGCAGCCATCTTGGAATTTTCCAAGTTGTAATTTCGATCCAAAATATGGATTCTCCACCCTTGATAACCCTGTAATCCATGTTTTACACAAAGAAATCAGACGATCTTGAAATTTTGGCGGCCATCTTGGCAGCCATCTTGGAATTTTCGAAATTATAATTTCGATCAAAAATATGGATTCTCCACCTTAGATAACCCTGAAATCAATGTATTATTACACAAGGAAATCAGGCAATCTTGATTTTTGGCGGCCATGTTGGTAGCCATCTTGGAATTTTCCAGATTGTTATTTCAATCCAAAATATGGATTTCGCACCCTAGATAACCCTGAAATCCATGTATTACACAAGGAAGTCAGGCAATCTTGACTTTTTAGCGGCCATCTTGGAATTTTTGAAATTATAATTTCGATATAAAAAATATGGATTCTCCACTTTTGATAACCCTGAAATCCATGTATTACACAAGGAAATCTGACAATCATGACTTTTTGGCGGCCATCTTGGCAGCCATCTTGGAATTTTCGAAATCATAATTTCGATCCGAAATATGGATTCTGGACCCTAGATTACCCTGAAATCCAAGTATTACACAAGGAAATCTGACAATCATGACTTTTTGGCGGCCATCTTGGCAGTCATCTTGGAATTTTCCAAATTGTCGTTTCGATCCAAAATATGGATTCTCCACCCTTGATAACCCTGTAATCCATGTATTACACAAAGAAATCAGACAATCTTGAAATTTTGGCGGCCATCTTGGCAGCCATCTTGGAATTTTCGAAATTATAATTTCGACCAAAAATATGGATTCTCCACCTTAGATAACCCTGAAATCAATGTATTACACAAGGAAATCAGACAATCTTGATCTTTGGCGGCCATCTTGGTAGCCATCTTGGAATTTTCACGATTGTAATTTCAATCCAAAATATGGATTTCGCACCCTAGATACCCCTCAAATCCATGTATTACACAAGGAAATCAGGCAATCTTGACTTTTTGGCGGCAATCTTGGAATTTTTGAAATTGTAATTTCGATCCAAAATATGGATTCTCCACCCTAAATAACCCTGAAGTCCATGTATAACACAAGGAAATTAGACAATCTTGACTTTTTGGCGGCAATCTTGGAATTTTTGAAATTGTAATTTCGATCCAAAATATGGAATCTCCACCCTTGATACCCCTGTAATCCATGTTTTACACAAAGAAATCAGACGATCTTGAAATTTTGGCGGCCATCTTGGCAGCCATCTTGGAATTTTCGAAATTATAATTTCGATCAAAAATATGGATTCTCCATCTTAGATAACCCTGAAATCAATGTATTATTACACAAGGAAATCAGGCAATCTTGATTTTTGGCGGCCATGTTGGTAGCCATCTTGGAATTTTCCAGATTGTTATTTCAATCCAAAATATGGATTTCTCACCCTAGATAACCCTGAAATCCATGTATTACACAAGGAAGTCAGGCAATCTTGACTTTTTAGCGGCCATCTTGGAATTTTTGAAATTATAATTTCGATATAAAAAATATGGATTCTCCACTTTTGATAACCCTGAAATCCATGTATTACACAAGGAAATCTGACAATCATGACTTTTTGGCGGCCATCTTGGCAGCCATCTTGGAATTTTCGAAATCATAATTTCGATCCGAAATATGGATTCTGGACCCTAGATTACCCTGAAATCCAAGTATTACACAAGGAAATCTGACAATCATGACCTTTTTGGCGGCCATCTTGGCAGTCATCTTGGAATTTTCCAAATTGTCGTTTCGATCCAAAATATGGATTCTCCACCCTTGATAACCCTGTAATCCATGTATTACACAAAGAAATCAGACAATCTTGAAATTTTGGCGGCCATCTTGGCAGCCATCTTGGAATTTTCGAAATTATAATTTCGACCAAAAATATGGATTCTCCACCTTAGATAACCCTGAAATCAATGTATTACACAAGGAAATCAGACAATCTTGATCTTTGGCGGCCATCTTGGTAGCCATCTTGGAATTTTCACGATTGTAATTTCAATCCAAAATATGGATTTCGCACCCTAGATACCCCTCAAATCCATGTATTACACAAGGAAATCAGGCAATCTTGACTTTTTGGCGGCCATCTTGGAATTTTTGAAATTGTAATTTCGATCCAAAATATGGATTCTCCACCCTAAATAACCCTGAAGTCCATGTATAACACAAGGAAATTAGACAATCTTGACTTTTTGGCGGCAATCTTGGAATTTTTGAAATTGTAATTTCAATCCAAAATATGGATTCTCCACCTTTTATAACCCTGAGATCCATGTATTACACAAGGAAATCAGACAATCTTGACTTTTTGGCGGCCATCTTGGCGGCCATCTTGGAATTTTCGAATTTGAAATTTCGATCCGAAATATGGATTCTGGACCCTAGATAACCCTGAAATCCAAGTATTACACGAGGAAATCAGACAATCATGACTGTTTTGCGGCCATCTTGGCAGCCATCTTGGATTTTTCCAAATTGTAATATCGATCCAAAAAATTGATTCTCCAACCTAAATAACCCTGAAATCCATGTATTAGACAAGGAAATCAGACAATCTTGAATTTTTGGGGGCCTTCTTGGCAGCCATCTTGGAATTTTCGAAATTGTAATTTCGATCCAAAATATGGATTCTGCACCCTAGATAACCCTGAAATCAATGTATTACACAAGGAAATCAGACAATCTTGAATTTTTGGGGGCCATCTTGGCAGCCATCTTGGAATTTTCGAAATCATAATTTCGATCTGAAATATGGATTCTCCACCTTAGATCACCCTGAAATCAATGTATTACACAAGGAAATCAGACAATCTTGATCTTTGGCGGCCATCTTTATAGCCATCTTGGAATTTTCCAGATTGTCATTTCAATCCAAAACATGGATTTTGCACCCTAGATAACCCTGAAATCCATGTATTACACAATGAAATCAGGCAATCTTGACTTTTTGGCGGCCATCTTGGAATTTTTGAAATTGTAATTTCGATCCAAAATATGGATTCTCCACCCTAAATAACCCTGAAATCCATGTATAACACAAGGAAATTAGACAATCTTGTATTTTTGGCGGCCATCTTGGAATTTTTGAAATTGTAATTTCGATCCAAAATATGGAATCTCCACCCTTGATAACCCTGAAATCCATGTATTACACAAAGAAATCAGACAATCTTGAAATTTTGGTGGCCATCTTGGCAGCCATCTTGGAATTTTCGAAATTATAATTTCGATCCAAAATATGGATTCTCCACCTTAGATAACCCTGAAATCAATGTATTACACAAGGAAATCAGACCATCTTGATTTTTGGAGGCCATCTTGGCAGCCATCTTGGAATTTTCCAAATTGTAATTTCATTCCAAAATATGGATTCTGCACCCTAGATAACCCTGAAATCCATGTATTACACAAGGAAATCAGACAATCTTGACTTTTTGGCGGCCATCTTAAAATTTTCGAAATTATAATTTCAATCCAAAATATTGATTCTCCACCTTTTTTATATAACCCTGAAATCCAAGTATTACACAAGGAAATCTGACAATCATGACTTTTTGGCGGCCATCTTGGCAGCCATCTTGGAATTTTCCAAATTGTAATTTCGATCCAAAAAATTGATTCTCCATCCTAAATTACCCTGAAATCCATGTGTTACACAAGGCAATCAGACAAACTTGACTTTTTGGCGGCCATCTTGGCAGCCATCTTGGAATTTTCTAAATTATAATTTCGATCCGAAATATGGATTCTGCACCCTAGATAACCCTGAAATCAATGTATTACACAAGGAAATCTGACAATCATGACTTTTTGGCGGCCATCTTGGCAGCCATCTTGGAATTTTCCAAATTGTAATTTCGATCCAAAATATGGATTCTCCACCCTTTATAACCCTGTTATCCATGTATTACACAAAGAAATCAGACAATCTTGAAATTTTGGCGGCCATCTTGGCAGCCATTTTGGCAGCCATCTTGGATTTTTCCAAATTATAATTTCGATCAAAAATATGGATTCTCCACCTTAGATGACCCTGAAATCAATGTATTACACAAGGAAATCAGGCAATCTTGTTTTTTGGCGGCCATCTTGGTAGCCATCTTGGAATTTTCCAAATTGTAATTTCAATCCAAAATATGGATTCTGCACCCTAGATAACCCTGAAATCCATGTATTACACAAGGAAATCAGACAATCTTGACTTTTTGGCGGCCATCTTGGAATTTTCGAAATTATAATTTCAATCCAAAATATGGATTCTCCACTTTTGATAACCCTGAAATCCATGTATTACACAAGGAAATCAGACAATCTTGACTTTTTGGTGGCCATCTTGGCAGCCATCTTGGAATTTTCGAAATTATAATTTTGATCCGAAATATGGATTCTGGACCCTAGATAACCCTGAAATCCAAGTATTACACAAGGAAATCTGACAATCATGACTTTTTGGCGGCCATCTTGGCAGCCATCTTGGAATTTTCCAAATTGTAATTTCGATCCGAAAAATTGATTCTCCGTCCTAAATAACCCTGAAATCCATGTATTACACAAGGCAATCAGACAATCTTGACTTTTTGGCGGCCATCTGGGCAGCCATCTTGGAATTTCCGAAATTATAATTTCGATCCGAAATATGGATTTTGGACCCTAGATTACCCTGAAATCCAAGTATTACACAACAAAATCTGACAATCTTGACCTTTTGGCGGCCATCTCGGCAGCCATCTTGGAAGTTTCCAAATTGTAATTTCGATCCAAAATATGGATTCTGAATAACCCTGAAATCCATGTATTACACAAGGAAATCTGACAATATTGACTTTTTGGCGGCCATCTTGGCAGCCATCTCGGAATTTTCCAAATTGTAATTTTGGTCCAAAATATGGCGTCTTCACCCTTGATAACCCCAAAATCCATGTATTACGCAAGGAAATCAGACAATCTTGAGTTTTTGGCGGCCATCTTGATACAAAGATCACTTCAGGACATCATGCATGAAAATGGGGCTTTAATCAGGGTCGGATTTGCCACCCAAGTAGGCCTATTCACCCTTAGACAAGCTGAGAGCTAGGCTGAGCCCCTTTCAGTGGGCCTAGGCACATCGCTTTCCCATGCTGCCTTAGTGTGCGTCGTTTTGTACTAGACTTGGTACTACGTCAGCGGCAGGATCAGCAGGACAAAGTCGCCTATAGAGCCATACACGCTATCAATGCCCGGGTTAGTCTAGTGGTCAGCGTTCGTGCCTCCCACTGCGGCGGCACGGGTGACGAAACACGATGTTTTGCGAATGAAGGCTTCGATGGAGACGTGCTCGGCTTCGTTTTGTCAGTCACGAGTCAGTATTTTCAATTTCTACATTGACTGTTTTTGAGCTTAAAATCAAGTTATTTAGAGGGAAACCTAGCACAAGCAAGAGAAAAGATACTATATTTGGGCACTTGATAGATGAATTACGCCCTAAACACCCAGAAAATTTGATCTCGGCATCATTACCACACCCCACTTTATGGAAAGACAAGGAGCATGTATTTGGGATAATAAAATATATTATGAGTGAATAGATTTGATGAGGTATGATGTTAAATAGATGAAGACGATATACATTATACCGTAGATTATACTCCCCCCCCCCCACAGCTTCACATATGTAAAAAGATCCATGAAAAGTCCACAAATTTAGATAAAAAACAAAAAAAGGTCCACATTTAGGCCCCAGGTCTACCCCCCACAAGCAGCTCTGGATACGGGCCTGATACCGTATACATAAACTGTTAGAATGAACATTTCATGATACAGGATTTATAGTACACAATTGAATAAAACAATGGTATGTAAAAAGACCATGATAGGTACAATTTAGTGTAACATAAAAGACCATGTGAGGTACAATTGATGATGAGGTATGTAAAAGACCATGTAAGGTACAATTAATTATAATACATTTCCCGTAAGTGTGGGTGGGTGGGAAAACACTCCGGTCTATGGAACGTATTAGTTGTGAATGGAGACAAAGGAGTACAGGAAAATTGTTGATCGTGATTCAGGGCTTTCCCGGTGAGGCCGCCAATGACGGCACATAGCCTCAAACCAGGCCATGCGCACACCATTACCAGACCCCACTTTATGGAAAGACAAGGAACACATATTTGAGATAATAAAATTTATTATTGGTGAATAAATTTGATGGTATGATGCTGAAATAGATGAAGACGATTTACATTATACCGTAGATTATACCGTATACATAAACTGTTAGACTGACCATTTTATGATACAAGATTTAAAGTACACAATTGAATAAAAACAATGGGCCAAAAAGCCAAGATGTTGTGTAAGGGAGGTGGGTGGGAAAATAAGAAAGATTATATGTTGAGTATATGATGTATGGGTAGACTATGACATAAGACATGTGTGACCGGTTTGTAAGAGTTTGTCACTGTTGTGAATGGGCACCGTTGAGTTAGCGTTAGCTACTGGTTTAAGAGAATGTACATGTACATGCCCTATAGGGGTCAGGCTGGTCGCCCTGTGGGCGCATCCATTGCTTGATCTGGTAACTGGCGAGACAAGCACTGATAACAGCGGTCACATGGGTACCTGCTGTTACATAATGCACCCTAAAAATTCCGCAGTGAAGGCCAGGGAATTTTCTCATTGGTTGATAATGCATCCAGCTAGACGCCTATATGCCCTGTATGCCTCAGATTTCCATCCCCCCGAATGGTTTGATATCAAGTTCTGTACATCCGTGTTAGTATGCCTGGGTTGTGGCTGCCGCTCGTAGGGAGTGTAAGCTAAACTATCCTAAACTGTCTCTCGGGGATGTCCCAGTTCTCGAAGTTGTTTTCTCCACTCTTTCTCGATCATTGTGACAGGGACTGTTGTCGGGACTGTTGTCCTGTTGAGTTCATAAACAGCTGGGCTCCGTGAGCGATCTGGTGGGGACCCTGTCTAGCATGTCCTCTATAGCTCTCATAGGACACGTGAGTAGGTCGTCCACCCTGTATAGGTTTGTATAACACCACATCCTTGCTCTCGTTGTATGTTTGCATGTTCTTGGCTCCTTTTATGTGCACAGTCCTTGAGTCCTGTTTGAGGGAGACGTCCCCTCTTGTGAGGTGCCACGTAGAGTCGGATTTTGCTGCGCTGGGTGGGAGCACCTCTGTCTTCCTGAGGTGTGCTTGATAAATGATGACGATCACTGCCCTCACCATGCTGCCGTGGAGGTCGTCTGTGAGCCGTGCTAATACAGTCCTGAGGAGGTCCATATGGCATAGGCACACGGGGTTATTTGTTTGATGTTATTGCTTTGTCGCGGCATAGTGATTGCTTTGCTCGCTGTAGCCTGGGGTGAGTAAATGCTGACGTTTCTCCGCCCGCTAGGATGAGGTGTTGGCAGATGTGAGCTAGACTGTTCTTTATTGTGCCCGGATACTTCGTGGTTGTTGCAGGAAACTCCACGTAAGCACACAAAGCTTGGTAGGTTGGTCTCAACGGGACTATCTCCATTCTGCAGGTGTAGAGATACCAGAGCCCTGCCGCTGATTGACGATTTCGCTCCGTACCCTCTACCCTTTGACGCTGAGCTGCTCGCTCCTGATAGAATCTGAACTCCTCCACTAGAAAAGATACCAGGAGAGACTGTACATACAACCAACTGTTATTCTAGGTTTGTGACAATATACGAGATCTCTAGCTCTTGCCAATGCTTTCCCTGACAGGTGTGCCCTACTCAGGGCGTCAGCAAGGTCATTCTCTTTGCCCGGGATGTGGTTGTATGATATGGAGAAGTTATATACAGCTTCCATCATCCAGCAGGCCCTAGCACAGTCCAATAACACACGGTCCTTCCCTTCCCCATTTTGGAATACCTGCACAGTAGACTCGTTATCACATTTAATATTGAAGTGGCTGCCCCTATCTCTTGGGGATATGAAGGTGTGAAGAGCGATTACCACGTTTGCGGTCTCCAGGTGTGTAATGTTTTTCACTGGGTCTGAGACCGGGGAAACTTGTGCAGCATATGCATGTACCTCGTCTGCCCCACCAACACCTGCGCCACAGGCATCTACATACAGAGTTCTCTTAGGATGGTTGGGCTTCTTTATGATGCCTGCCCCGTTCCACTGTTCAGCAAACTCTTGGAACCATCTCAGATCAGTACTTCCACCTCATGTCCCTCAGGCTATCAAGCAGTCGGGACATAAATAGGCGTGCCGGGGTGATGCATTTGGCAATGTGTAAAAGAATGCCCAAAAGTGATTGAAGTTGTTTTTTACTCATTGATTTTCTTTTGACATAGTATGCAATTTTACCCTTCACCTCTTTGAGTTTCTCCGGTGGCACTGACACTGTCATGGTGGTGGCGTTAACGATGAAGCCCAGCCATTGTACGGCTCTCAGGGGCGGCTGCAGCTTCTCTGGGGCTTCTGGGAGTCCCAGGTTTCTGATGAGGTCTCGCACAATCTTGAAGTCTCGGTTTGCTCTGGAAATGTCAGGGGATATGATAAGACGGTCGTCAAGATACATGCGTGAATAAAGGTTCTGTCTTGCTAGTATTTCCACTACTGTATCAGCAACTCGCTGCATGTGAGAGGCACTCACCCTTGAACCAAAGGGCACAGTGACATCCAAATACTACTCAGAATTCCAGTTAAGACATAGGAGTGGATAGTCAGCCGGGTCGGTCATCAGGTTCTTGTATGCTCAACTGATGTCTACTGAGGAGAGATAGGCCTTGGAGCCTATTTTTGCTGGATGTTTGACTGCCTGTTGTACTGTTGGTAAGCTATGGTCATGTACTACCCCGTTCACTGTACTTTTGTAGATGAAGGCATTTACTGATGATTCATTTGGAAATGTCATGTCACTGATGATTCTACGAGCCTCAGAGTCCTTTTTTGGGCGGGACATGAGGGGCAAGACATGAGCCGATGGGGTGAAGGTTTTTTTTGGGTATGGGCCCTTTAATGTCCCTAGGTAGGGAGTTACATAGGTCACACAGGTGTGTACCCACAGGGCATCACTGTGTGGACAGGTTGTGTGTGGCACATAGTTTCAACAGGAGCAGCTAGCCACTCGCCAAATCGCCAATGGCGAATTCAAGTTGGATTTGGCTAATGCCCCCCACTGAGAATTCGCCAAATTGGCTAATTGTGGCTGTTGGACAGTTTTTACCTATTCACTGTGCACATGTATACCATTGGAAAATTCAGGGGAAGCCAGCCAGTTTGATTATACCAGTAAAATCTCGTTATAAGGAGCACCTTTTGGCAAGACAAATTTGCTCCTTATAACCAACCTTCCTTGTAACCGATTTTGGTCTATATATACAGTAAAACTTGGCATGGCTACAATGGGCACTTGCTTATAAATAACGAGCATCTTTGTCATATCCTGTTCTTCTCCTATACATTTCCATAGTAAAGAATGGCTAAGACTGGTCTTAAACATGCCTTTAAACATGGTCTTAAATATGCTTTAGAAAATGCCCCCAGTATGTAAGAATATAATGACATTTAATGGAAAAAAGAAATGTAATCCCCGCCCATCTACACCCCTGTAGGCTGCCTACATCACAGGGAGAAGCCCTGACAAAGCCCCCGCCTACCCCTGCACCCCCCTCACAGGTCCGTACCGGTACCTACACCCCTGTAGGCCGCCCACATCACAGGAAGAAGCTCTGACAATTCCTCCCGCCCCCACCTCCCCCTGCCCCCCCCCCCCTCACAGGTCCGTACTTACACCCCTATAGGCCGCCCACATCACAGGAAGAAGCCCTGACAAAGCCCCCCGCCTCCCCCTGCCCCCCCCCTACAGGTCTGTGCCTACATCCCTGTAGGCCGCCCACATCACAAGAAGAAGCCCTGGCAAAGGCTAGTTCACGCAGCATCACAGGGGCTGTAGAATATGTGAGATTTTACCTTATTGCAATAAAGAATTACATACTTTCTTTGAAAAAATGTGCTCCTTATAAACGATTTTGGGCTAAAAATGCTCGTTCTAATGGGTATTTTTTATCATAGAAAAGTATAGAAAAGGATTTGGCAAAGCAAATATGCTCCTTATAACCATCTGCTCCTTATAACCGTCCTCCTTATAACGAGATTCCACTGTATTCTGATGCATTAAACCTAATCATGAATATTCTTAAAGTAAAGTAAAATCATTATTAAAGGACAATAAAATTATTAGCAGGTTTCCCAGCTACTGTCCAGGGTAACACACAATTGGAAATGTGAGTGTCTACCCCTGATGATACCATAGTTTATGATAAAGGAAAGGGGCAATCTGATCTATTGTACAAGCCCTAAGTTCATGTCAGAGGGAGGGTTGGTAACAGGAGTAAAGGAGGGGCAAGATAAACTTTAATTACCGTAAAACCTCGCGTATAAGCCTAACTCGCGTACAAGCCGCACCCCGACTTTGGGCCGATCGTACAAGCCGCACCAGGCATCTGATTATCGCGACTTTTAGTACTGAGCCATAGTAGCAAAAACTTGCGTATAAGCCGCACCCTGACCATGGGCCGATGCTAAAAGCCGCACCGCCGATCTGACTCGCGTACTAGCCGCGGCTTATACGCGAGGTTTTACGGTATATCTTTTCAGGACCACTGCATATCATATGAATTAGATATTTTGATCCATTGAAAATATGCCCTTCTCTCTTGAGATCACTGCCCCCTCCCCGTCAATGGAAAACGCTATAATACCCTTTTACAATATTATGTAAGGTGTAAAATTCATGATATGACTTAGTATCAAAAACGGTTCGGCTAATCAATGTTGAATTTGGCTAATCAAAATGGGTACAAATTCGCCAAATTTGCTAATACTAATAGAATCCAAGCCCTAGCGCTAACCCAGAGCAGTATGCACCACCTCAGTCGTGTGATGTCAGGAAGAGAATATGTATTCCACAGTAAAACAAACAGTGCAGGATGATTCTAAAGATATTGGGGCATATCCCACTGCATGAACACTTTTAATATTACCAATGGTCAAGTATATTTAGCAAAAAGACATATTTCAAAGGCCCTCAAGACAAGGAAATATTAAGTTGAACATAAATGTTCATCTAACTGTTGTTACGTATGCTATAAAGTAATACATGCAGGGTATCGACCACGTGGCCCGTATGTAGTGATGTCACAGTAGTCGGGCGGGGATCACCCATGCTAAGAACGTAGATCTGTCTGATCGTAGTTATGAATAAATGTCTGAGGTGTCATCGCCGTAATTACTAGTAATATACAGGATGGATCTGTCCGCGTCCCACCCTACTGGCAGTGAGACGCCTTCTATCCGTTTTTTAAAAACTGACAGGGGTTATTATGATGCGGGCCCTGCTGCTGCTGTTGGTACTGCGGGTTGGGGGCATGGCCTCGCTGCTGGTTGTTATTGTTGTTACCTTGCCACGTGTTTTGCACCCAGGTGTTATTGTGCCAGCTGCCTTCCTGCGGGGCATCCCTAAATTTCTGGTTACAGATAAGGATGCTGTGGTTGCTCTGCTTACCCTTTGCGGTACAGTACATACAGAAGTGTGTCCTCCTGTTACCGTTGTCGCCATTGTGACCCTCGAATCGACACCCGCGCTGGGAGTTTAAGTCTGTGCACAGCTGTTCTCCGTGTCTGGTGTTACCACCGGATGTGTTGTTGTTATGACTGCTGATTTGCAGTTGTGACCACTGCTGGGACACACCTGTATTTCTCCTCCCCCCTCCCGTAAAGGAAATCTCTACCTGGCTGTCCTGTATGGCACCGGAATCTGACCACGGGTATGCACCCTTCTCTACCGCGTCAAACACTGTGGCCGACCATCGGTGGACGTCGGGCCCGTGCCTACACATGGAGTCCTTGGTGACATTGCTTATGTGTTTAGCTCAGCTGGCGACCATGCGCTGTCTTCGTCATGCACGAGCCGGAGAGCGGCGTCAAGATATTCTATGGCATCAAGGTTGTTCTTGACGTCCATTTTTTGCTTTAAAGTGTAACAGCCCTCACACTCTATGTACATAAATGGTTTTGGCTTTGTGCAGCTGGGTATGAGAGAGGTCATGAATGCTCTTACCATCGGTGAGTTGTTGCTAGAATCTCTCCCGCTGGAGTTGTTCTAACACATAATCCCTGGCGCCCGGCTCCCTGCGGAGCTGGTTGGCGGTGGAGTATGTGCTGGGATCTGGCTGAGCCGGCAGCTGTGTTGGCTGTGCTGCCGCGTACGGCAGTGTGGTGTCGGGGTCTGTGTTGTCGGCGTTGGGATGGGCGTCCGCCGTTGTGTGGGTGTCCCCCTGCCGTTCTCGGTCTTGCCGGCGTTCCCCCCTCTCCTGTCTCTCGCATCGTAGCCAGTCGTCTCTGTCGGCTCTCTCTCTGTCGGCGTCTATCTGCTTCTATCTGCTCTCGCTGGAGGCGTATCATCCTCTGTCGTTCTTCCTCGATGTCTGCACGCCGCTGGTCCAATTCTACCTGTCTCTGCTGAGCCTGCTGTTCCCTTTCTAGCCACCTCTCTTCCCTGGCGGCCATGTTGGCTTGTTGCTGCTGGGTGCGGTTGCCTGCTTCTGAGACCAGGAAGTCCATGTTGGTATTCAATCCACCAACGTCGGACTGGATAATGGTTAGCTCCTTTTCCAGGTCCGCCACTCTTGATTCCAGATACACAGATCTACTGGAACGCTGAGACACAGAAGAGCCGGAAGAGCTGACTGCCAACTTGTGGCGGGAACGCTGTGAGGTGGTGGAACCACGGACGCTTGGGACGCCGTGGATTGGTGGCGCACCCGGGACAGCACAGTCACTGATATTTCGGATCTGAGTGGCCCCTCATGGAGTGGCCCCCAACTAAACCAAGTAATAAATAAAAAAATATAGCTCTACATGAGTTACTTTTAAATAGGAAGTCAGTTAACATACCTAGGTACCTGTTAACAATAGCAAAATTGCCAATTAAAAACCTCCGGATATGGTCTTTAAGGTCTCTGTCCCATCGTGTTTGACTAAAGCCTTCCAGTTCTATCTGGTTTGTGGGGAGATCTTGTCTCAGACACCAGGAAGCAGTCTATGTTTGAATTCAACGTGTACGATTTAAGGTGTTCAATGTTTGACGAAAGGCTCCTCATATTCATATGTACAAGGTGGAGTCCCCTCTGCCCTTCAAAGCTATATTCTGTGAACTTTGTGCTGAGTTGAAAGTTTTGGCATGTATTCCAATGGAGTCCTTGTTTCGGACACCACTCCACCCCACCCCACCCCAGGTCCCCCCCACCCCCCGAGACAGTTCACATTTGTTACTTGCTTTATTTATTTTCAAAGCTTTTAGAATGGACTCTAGCATTTGATGCTATCCAAACTTGCTTGGGTGATGTGCTACATGGAGGCCAGGTGTGGTACACCTGACTGACATGATAGATTTTCTAGCTAATTTGTAAATTAACAATAAAGGGTTATCAATTGTGTAATATAGCGAAAAGTACCAGGTCTGATCTTTTAAGAGAAACATGTATACTTATAGATGTCAAAATAAACTACCTTACCGTATCTAGGAGAGTGAGTTGTTAGTTGTGAAGTTATGATGAGACGGATGAAGGGGGATGGGGGTTTTGGACAAGTCAGTATCTTCGAGGTTTTGTTGCTTCACAATGGATCACATCTTGTTCCACGGTGATGCAATGTCAACCTTGGAGTCCAGGGTCCACGGGTTCCTTTCCTCCAGTGCTGTAACTAAATTAAAGTTAGGCGTTTAATACATGACTATCAAGAACATCACAATATATGTCTGGTTGCAGAATGTCTAAGACAAAGATCTTGTTTATGACGATCTAATTCATGGCAACTTAATTATGAATGTCCAGTAATCAAGTGTCTGTGCATATGCCTTGTCGATCCAGCATATCATAAAGTCAATATGGGTATTTCATTAAGTTAACAATTAACGATTTAAATTAACATTTAAGTTAACAGTTCGAGGCCTGTGAGATTGCCACATAAGCAGGTTTAGGCAAAGGTATGCCCTCCAAGTCCAGTATATTCCTGCATATTTTGTTATGAAACGACTATAATGTGAACTTCTAGTATCTAGGCACGCTGATAACACACATTTGTTCAGCACTGAATTGTCTATCAGGATATCAGTTCCATCATACTACCTGTTTGCTGGGGGCCTACTTGGAGTAGTGGTTATAGCGCTAGCATGCCCATATCCAGTTGATACCGATGACTAAGGTTTTGGCTAAAAGCAAGAAATATTGATTGACAAATATTTAAGTATTTCAGCATTTTACTTTTAGTTTTGATTCGTCTGTTTATTTAAGAATTTTTATTTGGCAAAGTTTAAACTATAAACCAATATATTTCTATAGCAGCAGCTTACCAACATAGTATTAATGGAGGGAGCAATATGCAAATTCTTGAAATCCGTCGTTTTGATGGCTGACTCATCCAAGCAACAACTCCCAATAAGTCGTGCCAATTTAGATTAAGTAGGAGAGAAATTTACGTAGTAAGCAACAACTTCCCTAGGTTACTGCGATAGCTCAGAGTTGTATGCAATTCATGATTAAAATTTAATATATGAAGTTTCCAAAAATTATCAGGCGGAGAGGGGGGGGGGGGGGAGTTGTGCACCTACTACCTCTACCAAGCGACTGCCTCATCAAGGAGCAGGTCCTGGCCATCATCGTCATCTTCATCGTCATCTGCACTGCTTTTTGGTTAAATGTAGCGTGCCTTGCTCAATGAACAAAATGGAGACCAGGGAACGTACCGATGACATGACTTTACACCAAAATATTACTTTGGTCAAGACTACTTTGAGCAAAACAGAGACATATATTATCACCATTTTTAGTATAGAACACAACTGAAAAGGAATCAAAGTGATACAAATATGCAAACATGTCCAAAATTAGCTTCTCCAAATGTTCACCTGACTGACATGATAGATTTTCTAGCTAATTTGTAAATTAACAATAAAGGGTTATCAATTGTGTAATATAGCGAAAAGTACCAGGTCTGATCTTTTAAGAGAAACATGTATACTTATAGATGTCAAAATAAACTACCTTACCGTATCTAGGAGAGTGAGTTGTTAGTTGTGAAGTTATGATGAGACAGATGAAGGGGGATGGGGGTTTTGGACAAGTCAGTATCTTCGAGGTTTTGTTGCTTCACAATGGATCACATCTTGTTCCACGGTGATGCAATGTCAACCTTGGAGTCCAGGGTCCACGGGTTCCTTTCCTCCAGTGCTGTAACTAAATTAAAGTTAGGCGTTTAATACATGACTATCAAGAACATCACAATATATGTCTGGTTGCAGAATGTCTAAGACAAAGATCTTGTTTATGACGATCTAATTCATGGCAACTTAATTATGAATGTCCAGTAATCAAGTGTCTGTGCATATGCCTTGTCGATCCAGCATATCATAAAGTCAATATGGGTATTTCATTAAGTTAACAATTAACGATTTAAATTAACATTTAAGTTAACAGTTTGAGGCCTGTGAGATTGCCACATAAGCAGGTTTAGGCAAAGGTATGCCCTCCAAGTCCAGTATATTCCTGCATATTTTGTTATGAAACGACTATAATGTGAACTTCTAGTATCTAGGCACGCTGATAACACACATTTGTTCAGCACTGAATTGTCTATCAGGATATCAGTTCCATCATACTACCTGTTTGCTGGGGGCCTACTTGGAGTAGTGGTTATAGCGCTAGCATGCCCATATCCAGTTGATACCGATGACTAAGGTTTTGGCTAAAAGCAAGAAATATTGATTGACAAATATTTAAGTATTTCAGCATTTTTACTTTTAGTTTTGATTCGTCTGTTTATTTAAGAATTTTTATTTGGCAAAGTTTAAACTATAAACCAATATATTACTATAGCAGCAGCTTACCAACATAGTATTAATGGAGGGAGCAATATGCAAATTCTTGAAATCCGTCGTTTTGATGGCTGACTCATCCAAGCAACAACTCCCAATAAGTCGTGCCAATTTAGATTAAGTAGGAGAGAAATTTACGTAGTAAGCAACAACTTCCCTAGGTTACTGCGATAGCTCAGAGTTGTATGCAATTCATGATTAAAATTTAATATATGAAGTTTCCAAAAATTATCAGGCGGAGAGGGGGGGGAGTTGTGCACCTACTACCTCTACCAAGCGACTGCCTCATCAAGGAGCAGGTCCTGGCCATCATCGTCATCTTCATCGTCATCTGCACTGCTTTTTGGTTAAATGTAGCGTGCCTTGCTCAATGAACAAAATGGAGACCAGGGAACGTACCGATGACATGACTTTACACCAAAATATTACTTTGGTCAAGACTACTTTGAGCAAAACAGAGACATATATTATCACCATTTTTAGTATAGAACACAACTGAAAAGGAATCAAAGTGATACAAATATGCAAACATGTCCAAAATTAGCTTCTCCAAATGTTCACCTGACTGACATGATAGATTTTCTAGCTAATTTGTAAATTAACAATAAAGGGTTATCAATTGTGTAATATAGCGAAAAGTACCAGGTCTGATCTTTTAAGAGAAACATGTATACTTATAGATGTCAAAATAAACTACCTTACCGTATCTAGGAGAGTGAGTTGTTAGTTGTGAAGTTATGATGAGACGGATGAAGGGGGATGGGGGTTTTGGACAAGTCAGTATCTTCGAGGTTTTGTTGCTTCACAATGGATCACATCTTGTTCCACGGTGATGCAATGTCAACCTTGGAGTCCAGGGTCCACGGGTTCCTTTCCTCCAGTGCTGTAACTAAATTAAAGTTAGGCGTTTAATACATGACTATCAAGAACATCACAATATATGTCTGGTTGCAGAATGTCTAAGACAAAGATCTTGTTTATGACGATCTAATTCATGGCAACTTAATTATGAATGTCCAGTAATCAAGTGTCTGTGCATATGCCTTGTCGATCCAGCATATCATAAAGTCAATATGGGTATTTCATTAAGTTAACAATTAACGATTTAAATTAACATTTAAGTTAACAGTTCGAGGCCTGTGAGATTGCCACATAAGCAGGTTTAGGCAAAGGTATGCCCTCCAAGTCCAGTATATTCCTGCATATTTTGTTATGAAACGACTATAATGTGAACTTCTAGTATCTAGGCACGCTGATAACACACATTTGTTCAGCACTGAATTGTCTATCAGGATATCAGTTCCATCATACTACCTGTTTGCTGGGGGCCTACTTGGAGTAGTGGTTATAGCGCTAGCATGCCCATATCCAGTTGATACCGATGACTAAGGTTTTGGCTAAAAGCAAGAAATATTGATTGACAAATATTTAAGTATTTCAGCATTTTTACTTTTAGTTTTGATTCGTCTGTTTATTTAAGAATTTTTATTTGGCAAAGTTTAAACTATAAACCAATATATTACTATAGCAGCAGCTTACCAACATAGTATTAATGGAGGGAGCAATATGCAAATTCTTGAAATCCGTCGTTTTGATGGCTGACTCATCCAAGCAACAACTCCCAATAAGTCGTGCCAATTTAGATTAAGTAGGAGAGAAATTTACGTAGTAAGCAACAACTTCCCTAGGTTACTGCGATAGCTCAGAGTTGTATGCAATTCATGATTAAAATTTAATATATGAAGTTTCCAAAAATTATCAGGCGGAGAGGGGGGGGGAGTTGTGCACCTACTACCTCTACCAAGCGACTGCCTCATCAAGGAGCAGGTCCTGGCCATCATCGTCATCTTCATCTGCACTGCCTTTTGGTTAAATGTAGCGTGCCTCGCTCAATGAACAAAATGGAGACCAGGGAACGTACCGATGACATGACTTTACACCAAAATATTACTTTGGTCAAGACTACTTTGAGCAAAACAGAGACATATATTATCACCATTTTTAGTATAGCACAACTGAAAAGGAATCAAAGTGATACAAATGTGCAAACATGTCCAAAATTAGCTTCTCCAAATGTTCACTTTCTTTTGGGATACAGATTCCTGAGGTGTTGTGCAAGAGAATGCAATAGCTCTGAAAGATCACATGATAGTGCATAAAGCTGAAATAGATGAGAGAAAATAAATTTTGTGGATGGCTAGTTTTGTGCATTATGCTATATAGAAACATAGAGGAATAATTACCTAAACACAAGGATACCAAGGGGTCCCACCCCAAAATCTCATTGCTTAAGATCGTATTTCCTACGATTTTTGGACCCCAAAATCGTAACACCCAAAATCTATAATGTAACTGCACAATACTGTTGAATCTTGCACGAACAAATTTTTGAAACTTGCACTCCAAACTTGTGTTTAATGTGCGCAGGGGTCTCAAATAAGCGCAGGTCTTGAATAAGCGCGGGTAAATGGTACCATTGAAATCAATAAGCGCAGGTGCGCTTATTCAAGCCACTAGGTACTTGTACAACATATATGGAAACATTAGAGGTTAGACAAGAAACTTAGATATGTAGACTACTGATTAGACCAATAGGCTTAATTATTCTGAATTGTACATTTTCAGAATCTATTTGCTATCCTATATATATATATATATATTCAAACATTTTACCTAGTAGGTTTTTTAACTGAACGGGAGAAAACTCCAAAAACTATATATATATATTGATATATATATTATATATATATTGATATATATATATATATATATATATATATATATATATATATATATTGATATATATATATATATATTGATATATATATATATATATACATTGATATATATATATACATTGATATATATATATTATATATACATTGATATATATATTATATATACATTGATATATATATTATATATACATTGATATATATTATACATATATATATATACATTGATATATATATATATATATACATTGATATATATATTATATATACATTGATATATATTATATATATATATATATATATATATATATATATATATATATATATATGTGTGTGTGTGTGTTAGTTAGACTACACCTGTACCTTGGTATGCCTCATACCCACTGCCCCACAAGGTCAAGACGAGGTGTTATACACCGAGTCCATGACCAGTGGGCAGTGGGTATAAGGCATACCAAGGTACAGGTGTAGTCTATCTGACTTAACCCTCGGGTATGCGAAATTACCAAGGTGCGAATCCTTTGTCTTTGCCCTCCACCGTGGGTTATATATATATATATATATATATATATATATATATATATATATATATATATATATATATATATATATATATATATATATATATATATATATATTGATATATATATATATATATATATATATATATTGATATATATATATATAATATATTGATATATATTGAAATATATATATATGAATTGAGACGGGGGGTTGGGAAAAAATAAAAATTCCCATGAGTATTCTGTCGAACCCGGTCCTCGTGTCAAAAGTTCTATGGCTGTTGATTCAATGTATAGACTTTAATAGTTAATAGTTAAGAAGTTTGCAGATATAACAATGCAACTATGCCGTCATCATAAGATACTATGACAATTGTGGGAATAGTACGCATTCATGAACATGCTCTGTAGGTCAAGACTCTTTGCACAATCTGTAAAAGGTACACACATGGTGGGTTCCCTTACTACGTCGGCGTATAAATACCCCCCCCCCCTCCACATCACTCCAGAAGGACTGTGTACCATAAACGCCACTCTGGATCACCATGGTTAAATGCCTCGTATTTTTGTTTGGCCTGACGGTAGCCGTGCAGGCCCTACCCAAACCTACTCTTTACTTCACCTGGAGAGACTGTGGTGAGACATCCCAATATGCACGACCGACCTAAATCGTGCGAGTGCATGGTCAAGCGTTTTGAGTGAGTCTACACATGAACAGTGTTATGGTAAATTTTAAGACTAAGATTTCACTAAGACTTCAAACTCACTCAAAATGTTGGTCCATGCACTCGCGTGAGCTGCGCGTTATCTGCTCCCCATTCAGACAACATCATAGAGGTGTGCCGGTCATAGAGGTTAGCTGGTCATAGAGGTACGCCGGTCATAGAGGTATATGATAGTCATAGTTTCAGCTTGTATCTTGTATAGCCATAAGCCTTCATTAGTTTACTATCGATTTATGGGTAATTCGTACAATGTGTAGAACCATGATCTGCAGTAACTAACGTGATCTGCAGTGGTGCCATCCATAGTTACAAATTAAATCCATTTGGCCATTCTATGTTTGTATAGCCATAGTGCAGGCATTCCAATCGTTATCTGCAGTATTAAACCATGACGAGGCGGTAAGGTACAGCTAGCTGTAAAAGATTGTCTCTTACTATATTTGTGCAAAACGCTTTGGTTTATTGCAAGAAACACACCGTAAAACCTCCCGTAGAAACCGCGGCTAGTACGCGAGTCAGGATCGGCCCGAAGTCAGGGTGCGGCTTATACACGAGTTTTTCCAAAGTATAATTTCCAAAATCACGATAGAATAATCATAATCTGGCCCTAGCAGCTGCAGAGCCGGGTTGGGGGGGGGGCGGTGTTGTGCCGGGTTTTGACCACGCACCAGGTTGACCGCGCCAGTTTTTGACCGCAATCATTTGCCGGGTATTGTCCACGCACTGGGTAATGATGGCTACCATCTGCCAGGTATTGTCCACGCACCGGATAATGACCGCAACCATCTGCCTCCAAAGCCGATTTTAATGATTTTGACTCCAAAATGAATTTTGACAATTTTGACTCTAAAACCGATGTTGATGCTTTTGACTCCAAGACCAATTTTTACTCTAAACCGATATTGACTCCAAAACCATTCTGGCTCCTAATATAAGCCGATTTTGACTCCAAGGTCAATTTTGACTCCTAAAAACGATTTTGACTCCTAAAAACAATTTTGGAATCCAAAAACCAATTTGACTCCAATAACCAATTTTTTACTTCCCAACCATTTTGACTCCCAACTGATTTTGACTCTGAGATTGATTTTGACTCCAAGGTCGATTTTGACTCAAATGGTGAATTTGACTCTTAGGTCAGGTGAGATCCTTCCACTATTGACCATGAGAAACTGTAGCATTTTTGTAATTGGCCTGTTCACAGCAGTGTTCATCAACAAGACCAGCAAAGCTTGTGCATGGTCAATTCCCCGCAGATGGTTTCGGTCAAACCTGGTGCGTGGACAATACGCGGCAGATGGTTGTGGTCGAAACCTGGTGCATGGACAATTCCCGGCAGTTGTCCCAGTCAAAACCTGGTGCATGGAAATTCCCGGCAGTTGTCCCAGTCAAAACCCGGTGCATGGACAATACCTGACAGATGGACTGGTCAAAACCCAGTGCGTGGACAATACCTGGCAGATGGTCGTGGTCAAAACCTGGTGCATGGTCAATACCCAACAGTTTGTCGTGGCCAGAACCCGGTGCGGTCAAAACCCGGTGTGCGGTCAAAACCTGGCATACTGAACTCAGACCACCACTAAATATACTAATCCCTGCCAGTAACAATGCGCAAATGGAGGTGAGTTAGTCCGACACATCTGGCGCATACTGCGCCAGAAATCATGTGCCTTTTGGCCTTACCATCTTACTCTGCCAGACTGGATGAGTAGCTGTTTTTGATAGATGTACTCACTGTCAGGTTTAATGCTTGCAGCCACAGTTTCCTTAGTGTGTTTCCTTCAGTTTAGAATATATAATCCAGTAGTAATACATGAGAAGAACTATAATCCAGGCTTTATTCAAAGTTCCCTCCAGAGTTTGTTTCCTTTGGTAGCCATTTGCATTTTTGAAGCTGCCCTCTTGTGGCAAATACTCACACCAGCATAAGCAAAAATGTCACCAGCAATCAGCTACAGGTGACTCTTAACTACAGGATTAGCTGATTACTTGTGACTTTTTTGCTTGTGCTGGTGTGAGTATTTGCCACAAGAGGGCAGCTTCAAAAATGCAAATGGCTACCAAAGGAAACAAACTCTGGAGGGAACTTTGAATGAAGTCTGGATTATACTTCTTCTCATTCATTACAGCTGGATTATGTAGGCTAAACTGATGGAAATACACTAAGGAAACTGTGGCTGCAAGCATTACACCTGACAGTGAGTATCTCATTCAAAATGACACTGTGGTTTTCCCCACTATAGACCTTCAATCTAGGTGAATTCTACAGCTGTATTACAGCTGTTAGATACGTCGACTTAAGGTGAGTAGGCCCGTACCGCCTCCCCATGGCATGGGCATGGCCCGTGGGGCCTCCATAAGTCTAAACAGCTTTCTTTCCGACCTAAAGTACATTGTAGTACAGGTATGTGGCGGTCACCCCCCACCTCTACATAATAACCAACCCATGGAGTACGATGCCATCCATGCGGCCACTATTGTTTTGTATAGTGTTTTGTTATGCGAATATGTAACTTGGACACCCACGCTACTTGCAGATATAGCGTAGGTATCATATAATTCCGACCTTGACACCATAAGAGTTGAATACACAGTATAAATGTGTATTAAATTGTTTGTTGTCTCCCTACCCTTTTGACGTCTGATGTGTATTCTCCAATAGGCACAAGCCTACAGTCGTATTTTAATCCCTTAATTAGTGGTGATTAGTGGATGTGTATTAGCCAGCCCTGCCATTATAGGTTAGGCCCACTTTATAACACGACTTGCTAGGATCTAGCCAATACTTTAAAAAGACAGCTGCTCTGTGATTGGATGACAGTCCGTGATGGGCACTGTTGACCAATCAGAGACGTTCTTAGCTACTGCGGGGTGAGTGGCTAGACAATAGGGACCTTTAGCAACCACGTAAAAGCTCATTAAACGCAGACGTAGCAGTGCTGAAAGGATAGGATACGTCTGCGTTTAATGAGCTACGTCGGGTTTGCTAAAGGTCCCTACTGTAGTATATCTAGATGGATACCGTATCGTCGCATATAGGTGCCCGGGCAGCTATTCATTTGGATACCCTAATACCCCCAGCTCCTATGCAAAGCAGGCAGCTATTCAAGGCCAGGCAGCTGTTATTTTAGAGTCAGGAACCCCCCCCCCCCCCACAAAGAAACTATCATCTAACTGACCACTGTTTAGGCAATTAGTAGCAAAATCAACTTGCATTGTAGTCATTGTCATAGACACAGGCTTTCGTCTGGTGCATGTGAAGCACACTAATTGATCTAAAGATGGTTAATTTTAAAGCAAACACCCGCCTTCCCATCCCCAGAGTATACAATGAAATAAGCCTTGAGAAAGCTGCATACAATATGAATACAATGTAGACCCGAGGCACCTATTCAAGGCTATTAATTTCAAAGGCCTTTTACCCCCGGCTCCTATTCAAAACAGGCACCTATTCAAAACCGGGTTCCTATATGCGACAATACGGTATACCACTAGTAGCAGTGAAGAGTCAATATAAAATGGTGGACATTCATCGATTCAAATATACCTCAATGTTTAATCACGTTTTTGGGCGAGTTTATTCACGTTTTTGTTGTGTTTAATCACGTTTCGAACATGTTTACTCTTAATTCTGTGTTTATTCACGTTTTTGGCAGCTTTATATTACGTTTTTAACCCTGTTTGTTTACGTGTTACTGTGAGCAAGTTTCAATGTACAGGACGACTTTGAAGTGCCTAATTGGTGGCTGGCGACCTGATGTCTGCATCCTTTGATTGGGTACTTCACTGCTTTGATTGGGTGCCGTCCTGCTTTGATTGGGTAGTCAGCAATATTGATTGTCAATGTACATTTCATGAAGTGATGATTACAAGTCGTCTGGGCCAACTGTGCCTCTACATGGGTAAAAATCGACACGTGCGACGCGGCGACACGGCCCCTTTAAAGATCGACACGTGCGACACGGCCCCTTTAATAATCGACGGACACAGACATGTTTATAATGCCCTTGTATGTTCTATATACATAAAAATCGACACAGTGACACGGCCCTTTTGCTAAAGATCGACACAGCGACACGGTCAAAACCATGGGGACCCATGTAGAGGCACCCAACTAGCACCTTGTTTTCTGATGTGCAGGTGTAGCAGTTATCATCTTGAGAATATTTTAAGGGTAATAATGTGTCATAACGTGAATAGGGCACTTGTCCATGGACGTGGGGGTCATCTAGACTAGATAGAGGCATCGAGGAAGGCTCAGCAGATGCCTGCGGCATCCTCTGAGCCTTCCTCGATGCCTCTATCTAGTCTAGATGACCCCCACGTCCATGGCCCGTGCCCTATTCCCTAAATATAGCCAGCCAATTAGAAATGGATCCGTTTTCGCCCCATTATCTCATTAACATAATCTACTTGAGGCTAAGGCCAATCTCGCCCCGAGTGTAGGACTTAGTACCGTTAGGGTATACTGAGTTAGCGAATATGGGGCATTGACACTCAACCCCCCCCCCCCCCCCCAAATCTGCCCTTGGTGGCATCGTACTAGGTCTCATAGAGGGTAATCCCGCAGAAAACTGAGAGTCATATACGATTCTGGTCAGAAGTGAATACTGCAGGAGCACTGAATGGTCCATAAATAATTTGGAAATGATGCTAATATTATGAAAACCTACACACATGCTGCTGAATGTCTGCCAATTTCAATCAAATAATAGGAAAGGGATTCTCAGTGAGTTTCCATTTTTTTCAAAGGCTAGATTGGGAATCTGCGAAAATGCAATTTATTCAGTGCAAATTCAGGCGAAATTCAGGTGGTTTTACGATACAGACCAGTGTTCTGATTTTCCGTGGTCAGTAGCTAATTTTTGTGGGAAATGTTTTGAAGAAAGGATGTATCTTTCAGGTCAATGGTGATTTTCAGAAATTGTGAATGTCCTGGTTGCAGTTATCGGGTTTTCCGCTATATTAAAGTATATAGTAGAAGCATTTCCTTCTCTGAGACCTAAAGCAAAAGGGCTATTACCATGGAAAAATTAAAAGCCCCTCAAATTGATTTCTTTTGCACTGGTTATGTACAGAATAAATACTTCTGCCAAATTTCATAGAAAATTTATGACCAGGTCCTTGAAATGTGAAAAAAAGGAAGGAAATTCACATTAATATTGCTGTCGGAGGGTCCCCGGGGCCGAGCCGCAAGTTGGTTTCAGTTTATGGCCACTGGGGGTAATTCAGAGTAATTTGATATGTCTTATTTATTTTTTACCTTAGTCCCAATAGCACAGGTATATCAAAATTGTGTAGTAGCTACAGTTTGTAACCAGTCAAGGGCATACAGGGAGCAAGCATTGATACACTTTGAAGGATGATCGGTGAGCATTGAGTTAGAGGATGGCACCGCAAATGGCATATTTGCTACTACAAGGGCCCCCACCACCGTATGTTTTTAAAGTGTACTTTCTAAAAATCGTGAAGAAATGTAGAAAAACATGAGTCAATGGCCTTTCAATATACTCTGAAGAATCAATCCTGGCATGATGTGCGAATAATGTATATTTTTATGGTAATTTTCAGGTATTTTTCCATATTTTTCCATAATTTTATGACCTTATGAACAGAAATCTATAGTATTGGCACATGTATCACATAGAGATATTCCATGCAAAGATCCATGTTGGATTTGATGGTCCTAGAGGTACTTCTTGCTATGAAAATGGCTAAAACATGGAGTCGGGGGCCCTCTCGGCCCTAGGTGGGAAATCAGGGTGATTTTGGGCCTGGGTTTGTCCCGGAAACATCAGGTTATCTTGGTATAGGGGAGCCCAAGGGACATAAAACTTTGGGGCCTATCTGTAAACATGTATTGGGTCATAGAAATCACAATTATAGGTAATAGAAAGCCACATCCCACTAATAGTAGGTCTCATAGAGGGTAATCCCGCAGAAAACTGAGAGTCATATACGATTCTGGTCAGAAGTGAATACTGCAGGAGCACTGAATGGTCCATAAATAATTTGGAAATGATGCTAATATTATGAAAACCTACACACATGCTGCTGAATGTCTGCCAATTTCAATCAAATAATAGGAAAGGGATTCTCAGTGAGTTTCCATTTTTTTCAAAGGCTAGATTGGGAATCTGCGAAAATGCAATTTATTCAGTGCAAATTCAGGCGAAATTCAGGTGGTTTTACGATACAGACCAGTGTTCTGATTTTCCGTGGTCAGTAGCTAATTTTTGTGGGAAATGTTTTGAAGAAAGGATGTATCTTTCAGGTCAATGGTGATTTTCAGAAATTGTGAATGTCCTGGTTGCAGTTATCGGGTTTTCCGCTATATTAAAGTATATAGTAGAAGCATTTCCTTCTCTGAGACCTACTACTTGGGGTATCCAATGTGCGTGGTACGGGGTTGGTCAAAATGTAGCATGTGAACTCAGCAAACGGACAGCACCACATGGCACCATGCCCCCGCTATATAATGACTTTTTAATTGTTTGCTCGGTAATCTATAACATCCTCAGTGCCTCTCAACTGGCAGCGGGCGGGGATGAAATGAACATGAAGACACGGGTGGGTTGGGGGTGAAATCTACACCGTCATGATATTATGTAGGCCAGGCCTAGACCCTATGAGGGAAGATGGGAGGTGTGCCATCCCCGCCCCCTGCCAGTTGAGAGGCACTGAGGATGTTGTAGATTACCGAGCAAACGGGGGTGTGGTGCGCTGAAATCAGCACTCCCCAGCAACATGCCCTCCGCTGTGTAAGCAGGTATATATAGTAGGACACAAAAGTGAAAATACATAGAACTTTTAAAGTTTTAATTGTCTTCCCCTATAGGGCAGCACAGCTACTGTGTTACATTTTGGCTATGTCTAGGTAGGCCTACTGGTCCCCTACTTCTATTTTACTGAATAAAGGCCAATATGCCCTTTATTCAGTAAAATAGTACCATAATTGGGTTATAATCTTCTTCCCCTAAAAGGCAGCACAGCTACTGTGTTACGTATACATTTTAGGTAACTGGTCCCCTACTCCTATCTTACTAAATAAAGGCCAATATGCCCGAACTCCCATCTTCCCCTTATAGGGGAGAGAGGTGTGTGGTACAATCTATACCTATTCAGGTGGGTAGAACAGCATACCATAACTCCCATCTTCTCCTTATAGGGGAGGTAAAAGTAGGTATCCACATACACATACAGGTGGGTGGGGCAGCGTACCACTACTCCCATCTTCCCCTTATAGGGGAGACAGTAGTAGGTATCCACACACATGTACAGGTGGGAGGGCAGCGTACCACTACTCCCATCTTCCCCTTATAGGGGAGACAGTAGTAGGTATCCACACACATGTACAGGTGGGTAGAACAGCGTACCACTACTCCCATCTTCCCCTTAGGGAGCGTTCATTATTTATGGCAGGGGGGGGGGCGGGCGTTTGGCAAAACGAATACGTAAAAAAACCCCCCCCCCCCCCTCCGAATGGGTCAAAAAAAAAAGACCCCCCCCCTCCGAATAGGTTGAAAAAAATGACCCCCCCCCTCCAAATAGGTTGAAAAAAAATGACCCCCCCCCTTACCATAGACGTTTATAAATACTTAATAATGCCATCAATGACATACAAAGTCTACATAGTCCTACATTATAACCTATTATATCATGTGCTTAACCATTATTTGAGGGAGTGGCTATAGGGCTTAATAGTAGGCCCCCTATGTTGAATATTTTTGCATCTCCAACATGTGGAGAGCGTACATTTATCTGGTTTCGTAGCGCGTCGATTTTATTTTGCTAAAAATGGGTGTAATTCTTTTGGTCTCCACCTACACGTCTTGCTGATACTGGTTGGTAGAAGTACCATGAAATGTCCCAGCTTAAAACAAAGATTGATGTTTGATGAAGGGATACTTTATAACGTTATAATAGTGGCCAAACTGAGGACAATTTTGAAAATCTAGAGGTCAATTGGACCATTTTAATGTATCCTGGTATATATAACTTGCAGTTAGATGAACAAGATCACTATTTAAACCTAGTTTTGTTTTCCATAGGCTAAGATCAGTAAGAAATAGGGAGCTCAGGGCGAGAATTTGAAGTTGGACAAAGAGTCACAGGGGAATGTGTCTTGGTATATAGGCCTAAGGTCACCAATGGTATGCATGGATGTAACATGCACCATAGTTGATAACCTTCATTTGAGGAAAGGCCAGCCATGCGGACATTTCACTATTTTATGTGCCTTTATACTTGACCCACTGTTAAAGTCGTCCACGATCACTAGCTGTGAATGGGTTACTGCCGGGGGTTACTGCTGACCATAGCAGCTGCCATAAGGTACCTGCCTTCAAAATTCTAGGGTAAGGACCTTCCCCTCTGTGTGGGCAGTAGCACTTGTCTTTCTGTATGGTAGAAGACCATGTCAAGTGTTGAGCTATCAGTAAAAGAATGATTATAGCATTGCTTTAAGCCAGATTCCCAACTTTGACAAATCCTTAAAGCCTAAATTGTGAATTTAGTACCCGGTAGTCTAGTTTAACCTATAAAAACCCGCAAGAAGCAGCACCTTGACTTTGTCCTGATCCTATTATAAGCTGCAGTGGCAATCTGACTTGCATACTTGCCGTGGCCTATGTATGAAGTTTTATGGTATGTGACACTATAGGGGACACTGTAAGTGGACTATCATGCTAGTTTGCAGTGCCTGTTTGATCCCATCAGGTGGCAATGATAATTGAGTGCCTGATTTCTGTTGAAACCAAAGATGAAACTAGAGGGAGATTTAGAAATTGGCAACAAGAGGAGTTGCATCCGTAGCAGAAAATTCTGTGTTTCTAGTGGCTATTTGCTACATTTCAAGGCATTTGGTACACCTATTTATAGTGGGATGATCACATTTACTCTATGAGTCTATGAGAAGCAGGGAGCTATCAGGGAGATAGTGAAGTTATTCCAAAAAAATTGAGAGCTCTGCAATCAAAACACTGTGGCCCATTTAGCAGGGTCTGGTACAAGACACCAAGGAAAAGTGTGTATCATGACTGGTGTAATCACACCTTTGACTGCTGGAGTGGACCTAAGCTACAATGTATCAATATATGAGGTAGACCTGCATCTTGCATACCGTACCTGTGCTCCTCTATTGGGAGGAAAAGCAGGGTCTAGACATGATTGTAGTCAACTTCACCCTAGCATATGGACGCCAAAACGCCATAGGGCGAGGCTAAAGTCCAATTAACCCAAACTATTTCAGATACCGTACTCTTATATTTCGGCATCACAATAACATTCATCTAGCTACACACTGCTGTTTAGACCCCTACATTCTGTACTCCTATTCTTGTGTTGAATTAATGTTCTTTCCCCAGTTATTGTTGTTTTAGGAAAACAAAAGTAGTGAATCATTCAAAGTGTTGATAGGTAGGCAAGAAATTTAGTTCTGCTGTCTTTATGACCCCAATTCGCGACATGTGTTGTGAAATTCGCGTCACGTTGTGTCAAAAAATACCCCATCCCAAATAAATACCCCTAAAAAAAATGACCCCCCCCCCTCAGAATAGGTTGAAAAAAAAGACCCCCCCCTAAGAATAGGTTGGAAAAAAAAGACCCCCCCTCTGAATACCCCTAAAAAAAATGACCCCCCCCTGATTTGCACACCCCCCCCTGGCATAAATAATGAACGCTCCCTTAGGGAGTGTTCATTTATTAGTTACAGGGGGGGGTGGTGGGTTTGGGGGGGAGGGCGTAAAAAATTCTGACCCCTCTTGAGGGGTGGGGCGCAAATATTTAAGCCCCTTTTAAGAAAAAAGCCGCGCGTTACTATAGTTTATAGGGGGGGGGGGGCGAAAAATTTTCGGCGCCTTCGGCGAGGGGGAGCACAAAACATTCCACGAGCTCTTGAGGGGGTCCATATACATGTTCAGGTGGGTTAAGCAGCGTACCACAACTTCCACCCCCCCTCCAAGAGCTGTGAGGCTTCTTTCCTGAGAACTCTTTATTACACTTTTGTGTCCTACTATACTTACACTGATGTCACCACCAACACACATACAGTAGTAGTCCCCCACGTGGCAGGCCCGTCATTCAAACCTTTGGCAAGTCAAAATTGCCCAAATACAACATATGTGTTAGCTATGGAGCTAGCCATTAGTAGGGAATTCAATTTCCATTATAAAAAAAAAACCAGGGATTTTTAGATGGCATATTTAAAATGATACAAGCAATTCTCGTTTTGGGTGCCATGTCCACCTTCCACCTTTTACAACCAACCAGTACTGTAGAGTGTACAGGGCGCAGCCACGTGGGTGCGTGGATACCCAAAGTAGTACAATGCCGACTTGGCGGCTGGGTTCTGCTGTCAGCTCTATAAGGCCAGAGTTAGGGGTGCGGCTCTCACGTCCGCTCTCACGTCCGCTGCCCCCCCCCCCCCCCCCAGACAGGGAGAGAGACCAGGTGTGTGTGTGGGGGGGGGGGGGGCGTCGTAGGGGTGGCGAGGTAAAGCCTAATACAGTAAAACTTCGTTATAAGGAGGACCTTGGGATCGGGCATGTATTACTTCAAGTCAACAATCCCTCTGGGTCCTCTTCCTGGATATTTTCATCTCCCTTTCTCCTTAAGGCAACCACAAAAGTATTCTTCCAACCTCTCGGGACTGGAGTGGTGGGAAATTTGTGACTGTAACACTGAGAGATCACTTCCCTGGGTAAGGTTTGCAAGTGCCATATAAGAACATGAGCCTAAATTACCTCCTTATATCAGAGGTTAAGGTAAATATACCTCTTTCCAATGGGAGTTTTCTCACTATAGAAATGTATAGGGGAAAATCGGGACCACACAAATCTGCTCCGTATAAGCAAGGTCTCCTTATATCAGAGTTCCTTATAACGAAGTTTCACTGTACTTGACCACCGCCTGCCAGACTTGCTGACTCGGTGTTCCGGGTCAACCAACATCAATTTGCACAAACACCCACTGCCCTAAAACAATGGTCACGGCTCAATGTGTGCGGCAACCTGGTTCCAGTAGTTTGCAGTATCCTGTAAACAGGACAGGGGTACGAGCTCTGAGCCTTACCATGCGTCCACCTTGCACCTAATGCTGTCCAGCCTAAGGCCAAATAAAAAAAAAGTTATTTTCCTACCTAGCAAAACAGGGCCGACCCTAATGAAAGATATGATAGAAATAAACAAACATAGGAATATTTGGTATTAAATCAATGCTTATAGTGTCGATTTCCCTGTACTCATGCTGGACCTGGCAAAGTGCGCCAAAATCGATTTTTACCTGGTCAGATCTGGATGTAGTAGCGGAGTATCAACACCTCATCCTTTCCACCAATCTTACATTGTCAGCAATGCAGTGACTTAGAAATAACTACCACTTTTATAAATTTTACAGACATTGGACCCTACAAAAAGGTCCCCCCCCAAAAAAAAAATTTAATAAAAAATCCGACCCTACCATGATGTTACCAGAAACACATAATAACTTTTTTTGGCCTAAGTCCCAGCAGAGGGGTAACAAGGTGCACGGGTCCCACTTGACCTCCACCCGCCAGACTTTGCTGACTCGGCGTTCCGGCTCAACAACCCTGAGTTTGCACAAACAAAAACGGCCCTAAACCAATGGTCCTCTAAGGATCTATATTCTGTATTGAAATAATTAAAATGTGACTTTAATTTTCAAACCATGTACTTCCAATGAATCTTATCTACATGCTGTCTGAACAAATAGATGATATCTATTTGCAAAGTATGTATAACATGCAGATCCCTAAAGTGTTAGTACAGAAAAAGCTCCCCATTCAATTCAGTGCTATAACAAAGAATTTACCCCATTTTTGCCACAAAACACTGAATATCACCAAAAACGTAATTGAAATGTGAACTTTTGAAAACATGTCCAGATAGCTATACATGTTGTGCACACAATGATCATAATGAAAATCTCAAAATGAGTTTGTATCAATGTGCAATTTGACCACTTATATGACCAAACCACCTAGATCCAGGATCAGACCTCAGTGACTAGTAAAGAAGGTGCCATTCTCTATAAAGATACAACACTATAAAGACCAATGGCACCGTCTAAAAATTGATACCTGACATCCCCACAGCCCCCCTTTTGTCTGTATGGTTGGCATGGTTCCCTACTTGCCCCATCGAATTACTTGGAGGCATAACACGGACTCCTACTCGCCTGAAATTGCAAATATCCCGGGGGACTAGCACTGCGGCTCGTGTGTCGATTCGTGTGTCGATTTTTTTCATGAGTCAGGGGATTACGTGACTACCGGTAATCCGGAGTAGGCCTACTCCGGAGTAAGCCGCTGCGCGCTCGCTGTAGGTGAGTTTCCAAACGCACCCGCCGCCTGGACTGCTTTCCGCGGGAGGCCTAAAGCTGGCCGTATTATACTCTCGTTCCCAAATCCTTCCGAAGGAAGGCTCTGGTAACTGCCAAATGTTGGGATTTTGCTGGGTCTGGGTAACCCCTGCTGGTAGCTTGGAACCAGCGAACAGGAACAGGAAATGGAACCAGAAAGGCTGATGGTAAATCTATCTAAAACTACCATCATACATTCTGGTTCCATTTCCGGTTCCTGTTCGCTGGTTCCAGCCTACCAGCAGGGGTTGCCCAGACCCAGCAAAACCCCAAGTTCAAGGTCATTTGGCTGTCCCCAGAGCCTTCCTTCGGTCTCACGAGATTGCTGGTGTCAGTGTGTACAGAGGGGTTGCGGGAACAAGTCCAATCCCGGTATAGCCCTATAGCAGAGAAACCGTAGATGAGGCTCGAGAGAGTGGTTTGACGCGCGCGAGAGGCAGAGAGGGATTAACCTCCGCCAGGATGGGGGGGGGGGGGGGGGGGGAGGGGGGGGGGCGTGGAGGGGGGAGGGGTGGGTGTGGGTGACTTCCAGTCAGCTCTCCATGACTTCCCCACTAAGGGAGTGTTCATTTATTAGTTACAGGGAGGGGGGGCATAACAAATTCTGACCCCTCTTGAGGGGGGGGGGGGCGTAAGAGCGGGAGGGGGAGGGGGCGACTGCCCCTCCTCCTAGTTTTATAGGCGTGTAGCCGGTTGAATTATCAACCAATGAGATAACTCCCTAGGCTTCACTGCGGAATTCTTAGGGGGCATTATGTAACAGCCTGTACCCATTGTGATTGTTGTATCAGAGCTTATCTCGCTGGTTACCAGATCAAGCAATGGTGCCCCATACTAAGGAACCTGCAACCTCGCTATACGATGGAACCCAGTCAGCAAATACGTTATTAAACGTTTTAAAACGTTTATAAATGGTTTAATAGAAAACGTTTGTCTCAAACGTTTTAAAACGTTTCTCAATATTTTTGGAGAAAAAGTAAGTGAAAAAACATTAAACAGTAAACGTTTCTGTTGGTTCTAGTATCAGTTAACAGGGGGCAGCATTATCCTATGATGATATTTAGCCGGGGGTTAATCTTGTTATCTTAATCAAAAAGTGTTAAACATAATATAATGTTGACATCTTTCAATACTAATAGCTGCAATATTGTACAATATTCCATATCGAATCAGAAAACGACATACTATATCCGGATCAATTATTACTACACGTATACCATTTATAGGCAATACAGAGGAGAATATATGATATAAACACCCATGATGTGGAACTTAAGAAATACATGAAGTCTCAAATTTCCAAATCATTCCTCATAATATCTATCTTGATGTGAGAGATGTTTAATCTCTCTTAATCAAGCACGTTCTCATAAATATGGAGGATGTGAATAGATAGAATTGACATGCAGTTGACTCTTGCATAATATTTATTCTAAGGTTAATAGAAAGATGTAGGAAAACTCTTATAAACATAATAGGAACCAGATATAACACATTTTTATAACCTTAATTGAAACAATATTTTACTGTCGTAATAAGGTTTGAAAAAACATTTGGAAAAACGTTAGAATTACGAAAAATTGAGTCCACATTTTAACGTCAATTTAACCTATTTAACCTGTTTATTTATTAGTTACAAGGGGGGGGGGGGGAGGGGGCGCGCAAAAATCTCCAATATAGGTATCTTGAAAAAATAAAGTTTCTGCAAGGGCACTCTTTCATGTGGAAGTTTTAAATAAGATTATTAGTTTAACAGTTTTGTAGAAAAAATATATACAAATTGCCATAGGGATTGCCTTTGACCCATATAACCCCACCGAAAATGAGGTTGGGGTAATACGGGACACCACACAAATAGTGGTGTCAATTACTTTCACAGAAAATAACCAAACCATATTTAATTTTATAAGCTATTGGGTGTTTTATCCTTAGCCCCTGAAACCAGGAAAAATATTACCATTTTGCTCAAACTAGGGGCTTACATAAATAATGATGTGTCTAATTATGCTTTACTAATCAAGATGTCAGCCCTCAATATTCCAGGCATTCAATTTTATTTTCCATGTATAATTCAAATAATAATTCCTCCAACAACATAATAAATGCTGCAATATATATGATCTGATGCCTACCTTTTATTATAAAACCAAAACTGAGTTCTTAGTGTTACCTTTCAGTAAGAAATATCAGTCTGAAATGAGAGTGTCCCTTAAATATTACCCCATGGCCCGTATTACTAATTACAATTACCCCATCTAGAACATCTAGAACATCAGGTGTCTAGAACAACCACAGAGTTGGGGGGGGTCTTTTTTTTCTGTGACAAAGTGTGACAAGGGGGTGGGGGGGTGTATAGGATTGTGTGACATCACACTTTTAGATTTTTTTAAACCCTTTATTAAATAAATGCTGCACAGCTGTATATGCATTGTCACTAAGCAGCATCATAATCTGATGTGTGCTACTTGAAACAGTATGTGGGTTCCACATCAGAGGAAAAGATAGCAGTGCCTGGGGGTTGTATATTTTATATAGATGGGTGTGCAGCTGGGAAGTTTACATTTTGAGCAAGATCCCTCTTTAAATAGGCCTACCAAGGGTCCGCTTTTAACCAGAACCCCCTCACCAAGTATCACTTTTCACCAGAATCCCCATCACCAAGGGTCTGCTTTTCGCCAGAATCCCTTCACCAAGTATCACTTTTCACCAGAACCCCCCTCTCCACTAAGGGAGTGTTCATTTATTAGTTACAGGGAGGGGGGGCATAACAAATTCTGACCCCTCTTGAGGGGGGGGGGGGCGTAAGAGCGGGAGGGGGAGGGGGCGACTGCCCCTCCTCCTAGTTTTATAGGCGTGTAGCCGGTTGAATTATCAACCAATGAGATAACTCCCTAGGCTTCACTGCGGAATTCTTAGGGGGCATTATGTAACAGCCTGTACCCATTGTGATTGTTGTATCAGAGCTTATCTCGCTGGTTACCAGATCAAGCAATGGTGCCCCATACTAAGGAACCTGCAACCTCGCTATACGATGGAACCCAGTCAGCAAATACGTTATTAAACGTTTTAAAACGTTTATAAATGGTTTAATAGAAAACGTTTGTCTCAAACGTTTTAAAACGTTTCTCAATATTTTTGGAGAAAAAGTAAGTGAAAAAACATTAAACAGTAAACGTTTCTGTTGGTTCTAGTATCAGTTAACAGGGGGCAGCATTATCCTATGATGATATTTAGCCGGGGGTTAATCTTGTTATCTTAATCAAAAAGTGTTAAACATAATATAATGTTGACATCTTTCAATACTAATAGCTGCAATATTGTACAATATTCCATATCGAATCAGAAAACGACATACTATATCCGGATCAATTATTACTACACGTATACCATTTATAGGCAATACAGAGGAGAATATATGATATAAACACCCATGATGTGGAACTTAAGAAATACATGAAGTCTCAAATTTCCAAATCATTCCTCATAATATCTATCTTGATGTGAGAGATGTTTAATCTCTCTTAATCAAGCACGTTCTCATAAATATGGAGGATGTGAATAGATAGAATTGACATGCAGTTGACTCTTGCATAATATTTATTCTAAGGTTAATAGAAAGATGTAGGAAAACTCTTATAAACATAATAGGAACCAGATATAACACATTTTTATAACCTTAATTGAAACAATATTTTACTGTCGTAATAAGGTTTGAAAAAACATTTGGAAAAACGTTAGAATTACGAAAAATTGAGTCCACATTTTAACGTCAATTTAACCTATTTAACCTGTTTATTTATTAGTTACAAGGGGGGGGGGGGAGGGGGCGCGCAAAAATCTCCAATATAGGTATCTTGAAAAAATAAAGTTTCTGCAAGGGCACTCTTTCATGTGGAAGTTTTAAATAAGATTATTAGTTTAACAGTTTTGTAGAAAAAATATATACAAATTGCCATAGGGATTGCCTTTGACCCATATAACCCCACCGAAAATGAGGTTGGGGTAATACGGGACACCACACAAATAGTGGTGTCAATTACTTTCACAGAAAATAACCAAACCATATTTAATTTTATAAGCTATTGGGTGTTTTATCCTTAGCCCCTGAAACCAGGAAAAATATTACCATTTTGCTCAAACTAGGGGCTTACATAAATAATGATGTGTCTAATTATGCTTTACTAATCAAGATGTCAGCCCTCAATATTCCAGGCATTCAATTTTATTTTCCATGTATAATTCAAATAATAATTCCTCCAACAACATAATAAATGCTGCAATATATATGATCTGATGCCTACCTTTTATTATAAAACCAAAACTGAGTTCTTAGTGTTACCTTTCAGTAAGAAATATCAGTCTGAAATGAGAGTGTCCCTTAAATATTACCCCATGGCCCGTATTACTAATTACAATTACCCCATCTAGAACATCTAGAACATCAGGTGTCTAGAACAACCACAGAGTTGGGGGGGGTCTTTTTTTTCTGTGACAAAGTGTGACAAGGGGGTGGGGGGGTGTATAGGATTGTGTGACATCACACTTTTAGATTTTTTTAAACCCTTTATTAAATAAATGCTGCACAGCTGTATATGCATTGTCACTAAGCAGCATCATAATCTGATGTGTGCTACTTGAAACAGTATGTGGGTTCCACATCAGAGGAAAAGATAGCAGTGCCTGGGGGTTGTATATTTTATATAGATGGGTGTGCAGCTGGGAAGTTTACATTTTGAGCAAGATCCCTCTTTAAATAGGCCTACCAAGGGTCCGCTTTTAACCAGAACCCCCTCACCAAGTATCACTTTTCACCAGAATCCCCATCACCAAGGGTCTGCTTTTCGCCAGAATCCCTTCACCAAGTATCACTTTTCACCAGAACCCCCCTCTCCAAGGGTCAATTTTTACCAAAACCTCCCTCACCAAGGGTCACTTTTCAGAGATTTCAACAAAACCTGTCAAAATAAAGGTCACTTTGGAGTTCTCACCAGAATAACTTGCAATCAAGGTCACTTTTGACTAAAATGCCTCTTACAAAGGCTCACTCCTCAGAGAATCTACTTAAACCTAGACATTGGACTAGGGGTCACTTTTCTCCCTCACCAAGGAAAAGGGTAGCTGGAGGGCCAGCCGCACACCCATGTTGAAATAAAATTGAGGCCCCTTCCTCATTTAGCAGTTCCAGCACACCTTATATTCCTGTGAAAACAGACAAGAATCCATGAATAGAGGTCACAAAAATCTAGGGTGCCACCTATACTTTTGTGATTTTGTTAATGCCTTTTTGAACAGTTGTAATCTGAAAGGATTCTAGTCAATAAAATCCATTATTTTCCTGTCTAGGAGGACTTGAAGGCTTTGACTGATATCTAATGTCATACTTTCAACATTTTAGTACCAATCTAATTGTATCAAACCTGGGTTAAAATTTATATTCAATATAATGATAGGCCTCATTGCACTGCTTATCCCAATATGTGTATGTTCTTTTATATGATACGGTACTAGGAGGGGGGGGGGGGTTTCAGCAGATTTGTGACATACTTTTCTAGGGGGTGTTTGGGAAAGTGTGACGAAGTGTGACATGGGGGTGGGGGGGGGGGTCTTCAAAATGGCCAAAAAAAGCGTGACATACTAAATGGATCACCCCCACCCAGTGGGCATATTGAGAATGTCACATGATCAGCTCTTAGCCAATGAGAGCGCAGCTTCCTGAAAGTGATTCATGTCAAAACGATCGTCGATTGCCGATTTCTATACCGATTCTTACACATTTAGCAGCATATTTATGGTGGTATATGTGGATTGGAAAAGCTAGCTCAGATATGCCTTCGGGCTTTACAGCATGTAAATCGGAGCAGAAATAAGCGTTTTTTTTAATGATTTGTCTGTAAAAAATCGGGAGACACCTATCGGCGATCGGGCAAAATGGTTTTACCCCCAGTGGCCATAAACTGAAACCAACTTGCAGCTCGGCCCCGGGGACCCTACTACAACTATATTAATGCGAATTTCCTTCCTTTTTTTCACATTTCAAGGACCTGGTAATAAATTTTCTATGAAATTTGGCAGAAGTAAAGATTGATTGTGCGATATACATCACATGTGCCCCAGGGCTTTAGCCATTAACAAACAAGTCCCAATACCCAAGTCTCAATACCCAAGTCCCTCCATCACGGACCTCCATCATGCACCCCCCACCACACTTTAGTTCTTCTAAGCAATGTACAGGTGATTTGGCCTTTACAGATCACCTGGTCCCCACTGACCTTTCTTTAGACTCATATGATGTCCAACCCTTCCCTCACATCCAACCCCTTCTCTCACGTCCAACCCCCTCCCTCACATCCAACCCCTTCTCTCACGTCCAATCCCCTCCCTCACATCCAACTCCTCCCTCACATCCAACCCCTCTCTCAAGTCCAACCCCCTCCCTCACGTCCAACCCCCTCCCTCACATCCATCCCCTTCTCTCCCTAAGATCCGGAGGGCCTAAGGGCAGGGTGCCTGTGGTCAGGGGGGCCTGAAGGCAGGGTGCCTAAAGACCAGGTGCCTGAAGTCCGTGTACCCCCCCCCCCACCCCACCCCTACCACACTGTGTCTCTGTGCACCACTATTGGAGTTTCTCTTGGTGCTAAAAGCGTCTCACATTTTGATCTCACATTCCCTTTAACACTAAGCTCTATGGGTGTCTGTGTGAACGTGACTCTTTTAAAGGGTGGATTCAAGGTCACTGTCCTATACCTTAGCACTAGTTCACACAGAGGGAGAATTTGAAGCAAAAGTGACACATTTTCTCCCATTTTCTTCAAGTAGTTATATTTATTTCTCCGTTTTTTTTACATGGCAGGGGAGAGGCATGATCTGAAAGTATCTCGTGATGCAATTAGATATACTCTGCATGCAATAACAATAAAATGCCAGGCAGTTGAAAACATGCCAGTGAAGCTGTGTTTTTCGGCCAAAACCGTCTCCCAGAGACCCAGGGTTCCCTGGGTCAATTATTCTGTACATAACCAGTGCAAAAGAAATCAATTTGAGGGGCTTTTAAGTTTTCCATGGTAAAAAATGTAATACTGTAGCCCTTTTGCTTTGGGGCCGTCCATTAATTACATATGCATGAAGGGGGGGGGGGTCAGGCCAAATGGCAGGGCCGCTATTGCGTACAGGGGGGGTGGGGGGTCTAAGTCCATTTTGGCATACGCATTGCGTACGCATAGGGCTAATTTTTTTTGTCATTTTAGACTAAAATTGGTACGTTTTAAGGTCTAAATATCCAACCAAATTTTGAAAATTTTCTTTTGGATTTTCCAAACTTGCCAAATATTTGTTGAAAAATGGTGGTGTAATGAGGTATGATCACGAGTATTTAAACGGATATATTTGGTTTTGACCACCCCATCATGAAGGCTTATCAATTTTTCCCACCCCCTCCTCACTGTGGGCCTTTTTCAATATGACCCCTAGCTCCCAACTAGATGGCAATATAATATTATGACTCGGCCCGGGGACTCGGCCCTAAGCTTGACCACCCCTCCACCTCCAAACCTCAGAGTATACTTTTGACAAATTTGACAAATTTGGAAATCGGGCTGTTTTTGAGCAGAGGGAACGCAGGTTGTGTACATGTATCAAGCACAGTGCAAGGACCGGGTTCTCCCCCTATATATGTGCCTATTAACACTAAAGTTCCTCAGTAATTTTCCTTTATTTTATATATACTTTAGGGAGTGATCATTTTTTAACAACAGGGGGAGGGGCGGTGGGATTCCGCGCGGAACGCGCGAAATCTTTTACACCCCCCTGGTCGAGGGGTCAAAATCCCCCCCCCCCCCCCTTACGGCCCAAAATCGGCTCGCGCGCGGGCACTTTGAAGCATAGTAACGCGCTGGCTTTTTGGCTCAAAACAGGTTAAATTATTTTGACCCCCCCCCTAAGAGGGGTCCAAATTTTTTTAGACTATTAGAAAATAAGGGGCTTGGCTTTTTTGGGGGTAAAAGAAGGTAGGTGACGCAGGATTATTCATTTTATATAAAACAAAGAAATCTTTGTATAATATAAGGTTAGAAAGAAAAGGTCGCTAGGAGGTAAAAAAAAGGTTAGGTCGCTAAGGCTTATTCTGTATACCCCCCCCCCCCTCATAGTATCCCCTAGAAGTATGACGCTTATTCTGTAGGCCTTCTATATTAGAATAAGCCTCATGTTTGGGTTAGAAGCCACTAGGGGGGGGGGGTTGCATGGGGCTTGGCTTTTTTTTTGGTGGGGGGGGGGGGAGAAGGTAGGTGACGCAGGATTATAAATTTGATATAAAACAAAGAAATCCTTGTATAATATAAGGTTAGAAAGAATAGGTCGCTAGGAGGTAAAAAAAAGGTTAGGTCGCTAAGGCTTAATTATTCTGTATAACCCCCCCCCCGTAGTACCCCTAGAAGTAGGAGGCTTATTCTGTAGGCCTTTTAAAATAGAATAAGCCTCACATTTGGTTGGAAGCCACTATGTGTATAGTTTTAAAACCGTCTCTGCCGAAAGGCAGGCCAGCAGGCAACTGGACCCATACGGATCGTGCCCGGGAAGCCACTAGAGGGGGGGGGGGGCTGGGGCTTGGCTTTTTTTTGAGGAAAAGTAGGTAGGTACTGCAGGATTATTCTGATTCAGATTATAAAGAAAGTTTTGTATAACGTAAAGTTAGAAAGAATAGGTCGCTAGTGGTTGAAAAACTTAAGTCGCTAAGGCTTATTCTGTGTTCCCTCAGGCATACAGGGTCAGGTATATGGGTTACCCCTGGTACTACCTTTAAAACAATTTCCTTTTCAGTTCATCCATATAACATTCCACTTTTTCCATATACCCCTATTTTTCTGCAATTTCTAACCCTTTTCACTGATAGCTTAAGACATGCTTCTTAATAGTCTCCAACTGAAAATGTTTGAGCCTCAATTCCTAAACCTCCCTGCTGTTTAATGTACATTTTGAGTCTTTATGATATTATCCCAACATTAAGATTGAATACATATGCGTGATGCATCTACTTCTAGTTAATTGTGAAAAACACATTTAAAAAAATCCATTTCGAGAGAGCTGGGTATAACTTGAAAAGAAATACTCCCATACAAACTTATAACCTGTGAGGGAAAAGTCTTTATGACCAAGTTAATTACTGCAGTATTATGTTGCAGGAAATCACCCACTGCGACCTCTGAAGATGCACAGTCTGTCGGTGAACCCACACCCTGTGCCCATGCCGGGGACCGCTTACCTCAGCTTTGACGTAGAATCAATCCGTGACATTAATAACGCCAATGTGGAAATTAAGCTGGAGAAGTGGCTTGGACTTGCATACATAACAATAATTGACAAGTAACGTTCGTTCCTCTCCCAGCTCTTAATTAGCGTTTACTATTGATATGCATAGCAAATTGACAGAAAGAGGATTTTGTCATTATGTCTTGTGTATGTGTCACACTTAAAAGCAAATGAAGTTAGCTATTCAATATATTCAGGAATATACTTTAAAATAACAGCAATGTACTTTGTGCTATGTTGGTTTCCACAGACAGATCACGGACATCTGCAGCCTACTGCCAGACATTCCTGGGGAACCTATCACGTGCCCCATGGAGGCGAAGAGGGTGACAAGGACGAACCTGGAAATCCCCATACCAGACCCCGGCAGTGTGGGCGCTTTGGTGGATGTAGGTTACTCTATAATACACCCCTAGGTAGGCTAGGAGGTGGTTATATTTAAGAGCTCTTTTTCTCTCATTGGGAGCCTGGGTATGCAGCGGGATCCGTACTCACAACCTCAGAACATTGAGCCCAAGAGCTACCGTAAAACCCTGCGTATAGGCCTAACTCGCGTATAAGCCGCACCCCGAGTTTGGGGCGATCCTATGAGCCGCAGAAGCCTCCTGAGTTGTGCCTGAGAAAAACTCGCGTATAAGCCGCACCCCAAACTTATTACCCTAGCAGTTGCAGAACCTGCTGGGGGTTGGGCTTGGGGGTAGGGGTTAGTCCCTGAAAAGAGCTGAGTGGGCAGTGTCAATGCCTTACATTCGCACCTCAGTCTTAAAGTGGCATAATCACCGAGCGTATCCCACTCACAATTCCAGTACTGTTTTAGTGTACTATGTGGGTAAGTGTGAGTGGTGAGACTGCCCCTCTAACACAATGCACACCACCGCTAATCACTGTGCAAGGGGGGAGGGTGTGTGTGACCGCCGCATATGAGTCGGGGGGGGGGGGGCTAAGAAAGCTGTCACCCCCTCCCCCCATTGAGCATTGAGGCCCCACGTGCCACGGGGAGGCGATACGGGCCGCCAGGAGGCAACACTAGGGCCACCAGGAGGACTGACTCCATGTGTGGCTCACATGGTGAATTCGGAAATTATACTTTGGAAAAACTCGCGTATAAGCCGCACCCCGAGTTTGGGCTTTTCCTATAAGCCGCACTGGCGATCTGACTCGCGTACAAGCCGCAGCTTCTATGCGAGGTTTTACGGTAATCAACTGCTCATGTAATGATATTAATCACCCAATAGTATATGTACTGCTTCTGCATTTTTAGCCCAATGAGTAACGCTATTTAAAAACTTTGAGGGGTTCGAACTCCATTTGAGAACAAGAAGTACCCTGTACTCTGGCAGCAGGACCAAGTTAAACAAAGTTAAAAGTGCTGTTTAGTTAGTGCTGCTGTTGTATAAATTGGGGGCTCTGCCCCCCCACCCCTGTTTTCTTTTTTCTTTCTTTTCTTTCTTCTTGAAATATCAGAAAAGCCTATATTGGTGAGGCATTGTCCCATTAAACAATGTTAAGAGTGCTGTTTAGTTGGTGCTGCTGTTGTATAATTTGGGGGCTCTGCCCCCGCAACCTCCTTTTCTTTTCTTTTTTTCTTGAAATATCAGAAAAGTCAAAGAGAAAAAAAGTGTATCAGGCATATGAAAACTTCTGCTCCACATGGGATCCGTACCCAGGGTCTGGAGGTCTAAACCAGAAGTGCCATGTACTCAAGGACATTGACCAACTTGGCCAGCTGGGAGTGTTTGTTCACGGTTAGTTTATATATGGCTATGCTGTATCAGAATGAGGGTACACTCTTCAAGCATATGCTATGATCATTGTATTTCTATGAGAACCCACAGAGAATATGTTAGATAATCATATAATCTCCTAGGAGGGTTATACAGGATATCCTCCTAGGCCACATGTGTGGAAAAACAGCTGTAATCAGGCTATTTTACATAATCAATCTATGAAAGCGGGCTGTATGTCAGATATACTCCTGGTGTCTCAAGTCGATATAATTGATATAAGCCTCTGCCTTCGGCCTTGGCTTATATCAATGATATTGCCTCTCGACCCCCAGGAGTATATCCAGTACTTACCACACCCCGGCAGTTTGGCGCTTTGGTCCATTGGCCTAATTTACATTTATTTTTATTTTATGTCACGACATAAAGCATCTGGGTTTCACACTACAATCAGATCACAAAGATATTTTTCATGGGGTTTATCAAATTCTTGCTGATGAAAGGGCAGCAAACCGATAACTGTGGTCATTGTAGTCCTGGGGCTCGCCGCCCACATACATTACGCGCCTGCAGCATCATGTGCGGAACTGGGCCGCACCGTCCGGGTGGCCTACTCAGCTACTGGTACATGTTGCCCTAACCAGGATTCTTTTGGTCCCCAGGGCTATGTCTGCAGTCCCCATGACTAATATTACAGTCCTGGAGGCCCAGCCCCCCAACATTGAAGTTGGGGGGCCTAAGTATGTTTGCCCCCCCCCCCCCAATATTTTTGTAAACAATAACATTGTAGACTCTACAATACCCTAGAATACTCCAATTTCAAGGTAAAATTCCCAAAAAGACCCCCAATTGTAACTCCCTTCAATCAACATCCCTCGGGTCATGGGAGCTCCCCCCCCTAACTTTATCCACCTTCCTCCGCCCCTGACTCCTGGGGACTATAGGCATAGTACTGGGGATTACTATGATAACACTGAAAACTCTATAGGGAAAAAAGTCATCAAGGGTGATGACTTTTAGTCATCACTGTGATTGTGTCCCTGGTGATTACTTGGTCATCACAAGGGTCATCACCGTGATTACTTTTTTGACCTAATTAGAGATTTTGACATAATTAGAGATTATGCAGTGGTAGTCAGAATGATGACCCAGGTCATCAATGTGATGACTATGTCATCATCTATTTCTTGTAACTTATTTTTCTATACAGCAAGGTGTCAATCTCTAATAATTTTATGATTACCCCCTGCTCCTGTCATCAGACCTTATCTACCAGCATAACAAGTCCAATAAGGCATAGATATGTATAGTAACTGACAGACTATCCTAACATTAGTAAACGTGGTCTCCGACACAAAAAAGGTGTCCATGTACATACAAACATGTGTGCTTTTGAGAATTTTGCTCAGAACTTGATTGTAAAGTATTTGAGTTTCTAATGTGATAATGTTCTTCGTATATATTTCACTTTGTAAGTTTCTATCATCAGAGTGGATATAAATAAAAATCAGTGAATGGTCTTGAGTAGGTATTGCATATTCCATTATTGTCTAGTGGGGCCCTCTAGTGGCAAATATTGTAATCAAGATGATGATTTTGTACGACTCTCGGTCATCAACTGGGCATGATTACCGTAAAACCTTGCGTATAAGCCTAACTCACATATAAGCCGCACCTAGAGTTTGGGCTGATCCTATAAGCCACAATAGCAATCTGAGTTTGGTAACTTTCAGTACTGTACCATAGGAGCAAAAACTCGCGTATAAGCCGCACCCCGAGCCTGGGCCGATCCTATAAGCTGCACCGCCGATCTGACTCGCGTACTAGCCGCGGCTTATACGCGAGGTTTTAAGGTACCCTAACTCATCAGTAGTGATGAGTTTCAAATATGCCTAAGTTTTCAGTGCAGCTGCATAGTCCTGAGGACTGCAGTGCCTACGTAGTCCTGGGGACTACAGATATATAGTCTTGGGGACTACAGACCTCCAATTTGTAGTCCTTAGGCCAAAAAAAATCTAGGGTAGGTAGGTCGGATTTTTAAATATTTTTTTAATTATTATTATTTATTTACTTTAGCCTGAAAAATGACTAGAAATCGACTCACAAACTACAATGCCTACTCGCCGACGACCGCCTTGAACTATCAGATCGACCCTCAAATAGCCCCAAAATTACCCAAAATATAAATATTTTTTCAAAATTGCATAAAAATGTCTAGGGTCGGCCCTGTTTTGCTAGGTAGGGTCGGGTAACCTGAAACACACCTTTTTTTTTATTTGGCCTTAGGACTATGTGACTATACATGGGTACCCAAATTTTTTACCGTGTCACCGTGTCGATTTTTAGCAGAAGTGTTGTGTTGCTGTGTCGATCTTTATCTTATACATTGTGGTCCATTTTTGTGTGTTAGTCGATTTTTAAAAGGGCCGTGTCGCCGGTGTCGATTTTTAAAAGGGCCGTGTTGCCGTGTCGAATTTTACCCATGTATAGTCATGACAGCACTATGTAAGGCTGCCCGATCTGCCACTCTGGTAGTGGCAGTCTTGGATAGTCTCTAGGACTATGTGGGTAGTCCCCATGTCTACACCTGTAGTCCTCAGGACTTTGTAGGCCATGCAGCCAGTCCATAGATTCATTCATCTGGAAGAACTGTGCATACCGGTATGGTCCCCTAGGACTGCATGTATAGTCCCTAGCACTGTAACTCTAGTCCCCAGGAGTATGCTGATTACTGTTAAGTTAGTCCGCATGTAGTCCTGAGGTTGTGTTTAGTGCTGGGGACTAAAGGTAGGCCCCCCTAATCCTGAGCACCCCTCCCCCAAACAAAAAGAAAAAAACAAGAAAAAAGCACACCTCTCAACCCCCTCCCCTCCCAACCCTCTTTCCCACAGGGGCAGCACGCCCTAGCGCCTGCTTACTCTGGTTCCCAAATCCTTCCGAAGGAAGGCTCTGGTGACAGCCAGTATGACCTTGAACTTGGGATTTTGCTGGGTTTGGGCAATCCCTGCTGGTAGCTTGAAACCAGTGGACAGGAACCAGAATGTATGATGGTAGTTTTACTTGTATTTCCCATCATACTTTCTGGTTCCATTTCTGGTTCCTGTTCGCTGGTTCCAAGCTAACTACAGGGACTGCCTAAACCCAGCAAAATCCAAGTTCAAGGGCATACTGGCTGTCACCAGAGCCTTCCTTCGGAAGGATTTGGGAACGAGAGTAGCGCCTGATCTGCGAAGGTCGGTAGGTTAGTTGTTTTTTAGCCAGCCCTCCACATACCTAAAATTGAACAAAAATGTGTAAATATTCCTTCAAAATTGCATAAATTTGCATGTACCATGCTACATTTCTATTTCAAATTATATATACGTGCCTCTTCATGGGTAAAAATCGACATGGACGACACAGCAACACAGGCCTTTTAAAAATAGACGGACACAGACATTTTCTATTAAAGTTGCTAGTATATTCCAATATGTATAAAAATCGACACAAGGACACGGCCCTTTTGCTAACGATGAACATGGCGGGCGCCATGACCAAACATGTGTGTACCTATGTAGAGGCACAGATTTATATAAACATGAAAATAGTAGCCAGCCTCTTTGGTAAGCTAAAATTGACTAAAAAAGTGTAAAAGTAAATTGCATGAAAAAAACTTGGGGTCGGCCCAATTTTGATGGGCTCGGTCGGGTGACCTGAAACACACCACCGTTTTAGGCCCTATGTCTAATGAAATATCTGATAATAATGTAGTTTGTCAGGTCATTCTGGTCCATTGTCACCATGTTTTGTGCTGTTCTTTGATATGTTATGCCTATTATATATAACTATATTCTGACAGACTTCGGTGAAGAATACATGGTTTAATGTTTTATAATGAGGAGATTATCCCTGTGATTCTTAAACAATTTCATAATGTATGACAATTGTGAGATATAATTTGTGCATTGTGGCTAGGATTCTTGGATCTATCATTAGTTACCTATTTAGAGCAATTTACTGTCAGGAAGTACATTCTGATGCTGATAAATAGCAATACAAAATATAGAGCGGTTTAAAACTGCAGCTACTATAGAGTAACACTAATGTTAACTAAAGGAGTGGGCAATGGTGCGATATTGCTATAACATATGTGTTTAATAACAAGACTGTTCTGTACTTCTTTTCACAAAATAATTGTATATTGTTTCCCTCAAAGTTCCCATGTGCTGTTGAGTTGGGGGGGGGGGGGTAATCGTGTGAATCTAGAGGGGGAGGCTGGGGGCGCCCCTCCCCTATCTTTATGTACCGGTAGTTATGCAATGGGCCTACATTTTACCCTGGTTCAATAACCTAGGCTACAGTTTAGTTAGGAAGCCTACTTTGATAAAATTGCCTATAGCACTGCCCCCCCTTTCCCAATAGCTTACTTAGGCTACAACCAGTAGGCCTAGGCCCTAGGTCAAAATAATCGCCAATTGCCGATTTCCATGGCGATTCTCTCAAATAATCAGCAAAGGGCGGGTGGCACTAGGGATGTCATTGGTATCGAATTTTATAGGTTATCAGTTATTCACTATTTTGGTGTCGATATATATAACATATCAGTTATTAGGCATGTAAGAAAAAGAGATAGTTTTACCATTAAAAAACATTTTTGTACCTTGAAACTAGGGGGCAATTGTTACGGGTGAGGGTGAGGGGTTAAATTTAAGGGTGAGGGTGAGGGGTTAAGTTTAAGGATTTAAGGGTTAGGAAGTGTACAGCATAGCTGTAGTGACGTTGAATTTAACTAGGATATTGAGAACGGAGAACGGGATAAACGGTGAACGGGATAAACGGTGAACGCTATAAACGGTGAACGGGATAAACGGAGAACTGGATAAATGGAGAACGGGATAAACGGAGAAAGGGAGAACGGGATAAAGGGAGAACGGGACAAACGGAAAGCGGAGAAGGGGATGAATGGATTAAGAGAGAATGGGATAAAGGGAGAAGGGGATGAACGGAGAAGGGGATGAATGGAGAACAGGATAAATGGAGAAAGGGATAAACAGAACGCTATCAACGGCGAACGCGATAAACGGCGAACAGGATAAACGGAGAGCGGGATAAACAGAGAACGGGATAAACGGAGAACGGGATAAACGGTGAACGCTATAAACGGTGAACGGGATAAACGGAGAACGGGATAAAGGGAGAACGGGACAAACGGAAAGCGGAGAAGGGGATAAATGGATTAAGAGAGAACGGGATAAAGGGAGAAGGGGGTGAACGGAGAAGGGGATGAACGGAGAACGGGATAAATGGAGAAAGGGATAAACAGAGAACGCCATAAACGGCGAACGCTATAAACGACCATCGGGATAAACGGCGAATGCGATAAACGGAGAACGGGATAAATGGAGAAAGGGATAAACGGAGAAAGGGAAAACAGGACAAAGGGAGAACGGGAGAAAGGGAGAACGGGATAAACGGAGAAGGGGATAAACGGTGAACGGGATAAACGGTGAACGCTATAAACGGTGAACGGGATAAACGGAGAACTGGATAAACGGAGAACGGGATAAACGGAGAAAGGGAGAACGGGATAAAGGGAGAACCGGACAAATGGAAAGCGGAGAAGGGGATGAATGGATTAAGAGAGAATGGGATAAAGGGAGAAGGGGATGAACGGAGAAGGGGATGAATGGAGAACGGGATAAATGGAGAAAGGGATAAACAGAGAACGCTATCAACGGTGAACGGGATAAACGGCGAACGGAGAACGGGATAAACGGAGAACGGGATAAACAGAGAACGGGATAAATTGTGAACTCTATAAATGGTGAACGCTTTAAACGGTGAACGGGATAAACGGAGAAGGGGATAAACGGAGAACGGGACAAACAGAAAGCGGAGAAGGGGATGAATGGATTAAGAGAGAATGGGATACAGGGAGAAGGGGATGAACGGAGAAGGGGATGAACGGAGAACGGGATAAATGGAGAAAGGGATAAACTAAACAGAGAACGCTATAAACGGCGAAAGCGATAAACGGCGAAAGCGATAAACGGCGAAAGCGATAAACGGAGAACGGGATAAACGGAGAACGGGATAAACGGAGAAGGGATAAATGGAGAACTGGATAAACGGAGAAAGGGATAAACAGAGAAAGGGAAAACAGGACAAAGGGAGAACGGGAGAAAGGGAGAACGCTATAAACGGTGATCGGGAGAAACGGAGAATGGGATAAACGGAGAACGGGATAAACGGTGAACGGGATAAACGGAGAAAGGGAGAACAGGATAAAAGGAGAACGGGACAAACGGAAAGCGGAGAAGGGGATGAATGGATTAAGAGAGAACGGTACAAAGGGAGAAGGGGATGAACGGTGAAGGGGATGAACGGAGAACGGGATAAATGGAGAAAGGAATAAACAGAGAACGCCATCACCGGCGAACGCGATAAACGGCGAACGCGATAAACGGAGAACAGGATAAACGGAGAACGGGATAAGCGGTGAACACCATAAACGACAAACGGAATAAACGACAAACGGATAATGGGATAAACGATAAACGGATAACGGGATAAACGGGGAAAGGGAGAACGGGATAAACGGAGAACGGGATAAACGGAGAACTGGATAAACGGAGAACGGGATAAACGGAGAACGGGATAAACGGAGAAAGGGAGAAACGGAGAACGGGAGAAACGGAGAACACATAGGTATCAATATAATCCGACAAAACGAAAATCGCGAATATCTTCGCTGTTTACGCTCCGATCGGCCCGATTTTCGGAGGGGTAGGAGAACTTCAAAATCGTTTTTGGATCAAAATTGTTTCGGGGCTCAAAATCGGTTTTGGGGGCAAAATCGGTTTTGGAGGCAGAATCATCTGCAGCTCACGCCGCCCCCCCCCCCCGGCCAACCCGACACGTCGAACCAGAAACGAAGCTGCAACGAAGATGGTGTCGCTGCTGACGCTCCGATCGACTCGCTGTTTCCGCCGAGACGTAAAACAGCGGTTACGCGCTGCCGGGCGCTGACGCCCCCAGCCACCTGCTTTCCCCCAGCCACCTGCTCACCTACAGCCAAAATCATCTGCAACGCACGCCGCCCGTGGTGGACAGACACGGCGAAAAAGATACATGCCGCTGCAGTTTACGCTCCAACCGACTCGCTTTTCGGCTGAGACGTAAGGCGGCGTTTACGGGCTAGCGTGCGACGACGCCCACAGCCACCTGCTTGCCCCCAACCACCTGCTTGCCCACACCCACCTGCTTGCCCACACCCACCTGCTCGCCTGGAATTTGATCAAATAAGGCATGTGACCTATTAAAGTATATCAGTTTTTCCTCGGGATTACGATTCTGCTGTCAGAAATGAGAAATAACGTATTGTATTAAAATTAGATCACTCATTCGACTTTCTAATGACAAAAGGGTATGTGTGAGGCTTGTGGTGGCCTGGTAAGTAGCAGAGCGGCATAGGAAATAGCAGACGACATTCACCATATAGTTAACCCTTTGAGGCCAACATAACATATTTCAATGTGCGTATAAGAAGGTCTAAAGTGTGTTGGGGTGTATGTGTAAATAGCAGGCCTTAAAGGGTTATTAGCTAGGTGTGACAAACTTAGGCGGGCTCCAGTGAGTTTTCAGATGCCACTAGACTTGCCTTGTCCATCATTCCAATGATACATAAATATGCAAGGGGTTAAATTAGTATAGGGCTATGTGTTTATTGGAAATTATTTAACAAATTTTCAAACTTAGGCCTTGGAGTAAGGCAATCACGGTCTAGGTTGCGCACCATTGCTTCAGGTACAGGGCCTTAAACAAGGAAGTAGACCAGGTTTTTCTCTATTAAGATCCGTAGGGAAGTCCCAATTATGGCCCCTAGGGTCCCATATGGACCCTAAGCGAATCCAACGCGCTATTTTTCGTACTGAAATTGGCAAGGAAAAAAGCTAGGCTGTAGACTCTTATGCTAAGGGTATATCGATACCTTTGATACCAATGACATCCCTAGGTGGCAGTGACCTACTAAGTGGGTGGGAGGGGTGGGAGTGGCGTCGGGGTGTGTGCCCCAAGTACATGTAGTACAATGCCGTCCCGTACATGTACATGTGGGTGGAGCAGCGTCCTACTGTAGCTGAGAATCGGGAGCTGCAGCATGCACCTTGTAGATTTCACCACAACCCCCCCCCCCCCTCTGCCCTACTTTTTGCTCCCCATTACAGTAGTAGTAGCCCACGTGGCAGTCCCGTAATCTGCACACACATTGACCTATGATTGGTCTTTGATTGGCCCTAGAGTGACCGTGGTGTAGTCCTGAGAATGTTGTAGATTACCGAGAAAACTATCAGGGAACACTCATGATTGTGTCTAGACCAATCAATTCATGGTACCAACTTTTGGCTCTTTGACGTTCCTCGAAGATCGCGATCTACCACAGATCGTGAAAACAATAGGAAAAACGCCATACTTTACACCAAAATATTACATTGATGAAGAATATTTTGAAAAAAACAGTGACATATATTGTGACCATTTTTTGTATAGAATACAACTGAAAAAGAATCAAAGTGTTACAGTAATGAAATCATGTCCAAAATAAGCTTCTCCAAATGTTCATGCGGACAATTTTTTTGGGGAGAATCTCAGTTTTTTAGAATGATATAGCTCAAATAGTTCACATGATATTGCATCAAGGTGTAATAGATGAGAGAAAATAGGTCTGCACGAAAAATGTGGGTGACTATATAAGAGTGGGCTTGACCTAGTTTCACAGCGTTACAGAGAACATACTATGTTACATAGCCCACTCCAATACAAAGGCCGATGATAGTTGAGTCTGGAACATCGTCGGGCCCTGAATCATTCCTCCAAAATATGCTTTAAAACATAAGAAAACGTGGCACAAAACGTGTTTCAAATCCCTAATCATTTCCGAGTCTGAATGACCAGCCTAGGTCAGTAACCTTGTATTGTTCTAATTATTGCAGGGCAAGTACAGGATGAGGGGACTATTCACAGAACCAAACGGACTGGAGCTCGGCTGTTTTGAGGGTACACTTACACTGGACAATCAGTGACAATAAATGAGCATCGCTATCTGAGATCTATACGTCTTCCTTGCGTCTTCTTAAATGTTAAAAATATGCACTTGATTTTTTTATCAGGATAAGTCATAGGAGGATATTGGGTGGTAGCGGTTGTCTTACGCCGTAACAACAACTGAGTTTTTTCAAGGACATTGATGGTGTTTGGGTGTACGAGTCTATTCGTCCACCTACATGGACTATAGTGCTACAGTGACTCCACACACCTAATAGAATACCAATAGAAGCGCTCACTATGGGTGTGGACCACCAAATTCGACATGGCGACATAGCTATTTCTTAAAATCGACAATCGACATGAGGCCTAGTGACATGCGATATGAGGGTCAAAAAACATAGTGACAGGGGACATGAGCAATTCTTAAAATCGACATGCGACATGGGCATTATTAAGTGACATTGACAGGCGACATGGCCATTTTTTAAGATCGGCATTCGACATGGGGACCTCCTCGGGGGGACCCCCCATCCAGACCCCTCCCCCAGTGGCCCCTAATTGGTGGTATATGTGTACTGACAGCTCTGTCTCTGAAGTCATTTCCTTAGAAATGATGGGTCTGTCCATCAATATCTAGACCACAAGTACAAGTAAAATTGACATGCATGGTCATTTTGCACCTTGACTCGTGTCATTAGGCCCCGGGAATAGACCAGGTGGCAGAGTCTGGGGTGCGGCTGCTGCCACGTGGTCCCGTCACAGTTGACTGCCCACCAGCTCGTCCCTGCTGTGGACTGGGTGACCTGCCCCTGTCCATTGAAGCGTAGACGGCCGGCCAGAATATCCTCAAATGCCAGGTATGCCAGGGGCGGATCCAGGATTTTGGAAAAGGGGGGGCGTGAAATAGGCAATGTACTGGGGGTATTGGAAATTGCCAAATTAAAATATACAGAAAAATAGGGGGGGGCGCACGCCGGGTCCGCCCCCCCCCCTAAATCCGCCCCTGTATGCACGTGAATCCCTCTCAATAGCTTCCATGTCAATATGAAAAGTATACTCAGACAAATCCGCCCCATGCTGTTTGCATAACTCTTTATTGACTAGGAGGAGATAACGAGGATGGAAGGCACAAATGGGATAACTGTGAAGTGGTCGTAAATATATATAGACCGGCAACCATCAAGTCAAAAGGATATCAAAAGTCTGTTTAGATTAAATGCCATAGTCAGTGAACGAGTGTAAATGTAAGTATATAGAAAAAAACCTGAGTTGACAGTCCAGGCACCCAGTAGCAGGGTGGACATGTAGGCACTGGCTGGAGTAGATCTCAGGTACTCTCGTAACAGCCAAATGACCTTGAACTTGAGATCTTGCTGGGTCTGGGCAACCCCTGCTGGTAGCCTGGAAGCAGTGGTCAGGAACCAGAATGTATGATGGTAGTTTTACCATCAGACTTTCTGGTTCCATTTCCTGTTTGCTGGTTCCAAGCTACCAGCAGGGGTTGCCCAAACCCAGCAAAATCCAAAGTTCAAGGTCATTTGGCTGTTACCAGAGCCTTCCTTTGGAAGGATTTGGGAACGAGAGTAGGTCTCAGGTGGCTCAGGTGAGAGCTGAGAGTGGAGCCACCTGGAGAGTTCTTCCGTCCATACCTTAGTATTGTAGGTGCGTTCGTGGATTGAAAAATGGGTCATTGGTTCCACCCTGATAATTCTTGGGAAGGACTAGACATTAGATGCCCATTGGGGGAGTGAGGTGATTGGTGCAGGATTATATATGTATAAACCGTATATATATATATATATATATATATATATATATATATATATATATATATATATATATATATATATATATATAGTGTGTGTGTGTATATATATATGTAGGCCTATACATATGTATGTATATATTATGTATATAATATGTAGGCCTATATTATGTACATATATATTATGTATAAATATATAGTCTATATTAGATATATTACATATATCATAATATCATTATGTATTGTATGATATATTATTGTATGTATATGCAGAGACCTCCCTGGTATATGGAATAATAACCCCCCCCGCCCCCCCCCCCCCCCCAAACAGTAAGAAATGACTGACCCTTGCCCTACGTAATGCTATGAAACTGTAGCCAATCATGTAGCTTGACATGAAAAGTTCGGAACCCTTTTGACCCAGTTGGTTCCAAATTTTGGTTCCATATTGGTAGGACCCAGCAACCTCTGCCCATTTACAGGGTTTCCCCCTTTAGGTCTATGTCTAGGTTTCCTGACCATGGTAGTAACTCACCAATAAATCTGGAACAGTCTCTGTAAGGTGAGTGGGCATGTAGAGCAGCAGTAGAGGAAGTAGTCCAATCCTGGTCAGGTCAATGTGACTGACCAGTCGTGTATGTCTCTGTTAAATACCCCTTGATCAGTCAGTTACCTGTAGGTGGGCAGGACTAGTCTTACTCAGTGTCCAATCAGGCGAGTCCCACCTACCTAGCTGCTGCCACTCACATGCAGGGTGTGTGCATGCAGGCACCGTCTGGGCCTGCGTTTATAGTTATAGCAGAGGTTAGAGTTTCCTCTCTGCTACGTCACAGGGCCTGGACTGGGGGGTAAACACAGGCCACCACGTGGTTGGGTAGTTTCACCATAATAGTACCATTACCCCTTACTGTATTGTGATATATTCTAATTGACCCCTAAAATTTTGCAGTCTTCACTATCATGATACATGGTACATGTATAAAACAATGTCGATCTGATTTAGACAGATACGTCTATCTTTATGACAATTCCTATGTGTGCATTAATTTAACTGGGTGAGATATGGTTCATATACCCTGCAAAGTATCACCCACGTGGCTTTTGTTTGCCCCCCACTGTTCTATTATTGGGTGCAATCTACAACTCTAACCTCTGCTATACCCCCATATATAGTGTCTATATATCGTGCCCAATGACAAGATTGGTAACCTCGCAGCACAAACTCCAACAGAACCCGCAATGATATTATACTGTAAGACTGGCCCCTACATCTGTATCAACATCTGTTTCCTTGCTGAATGTATTACTGAAAATATCAACTTTATAACAAGTGGGAGAGTGGTGTGAGACCTGAGAGCAGCAAGATGCACTACATGGTGTAGTTCCCAGCTCTTACTTTTGGGGTGGATTTATACCTTTTCTGAGTGGAATTGGATCCATGCACATCCTTAGCATGTGAGTACATGTGTATGAAGGTATATAATTAGGGCTAGAATTACAGTGATAATGGGTGTGGACCACTAAATTCGACATGGCGACATGGGCATTTTTTGGCTTAGTGACATGCGACATGAGGAATATAAGAGATAGTGACATGGGACATAGCATTTTCTTAAAATCGACATGGTGACATGGTCATTTCTTAAAATCAACAGGGCGACATGGCCATTTCTTAAAAGTGACAGGGAAAATTGGGACCCCCCATCCAGACTCCCGTGATACATGACCATGTGACTTGTTGTTTTCCTCCCTGATGTTGAATGGTTCATACCAAGACGGGGAGAAGGCATGATATTACTCATGGAAACAAGTTCTATTAATGTGGAAAGTGTACATGTCATTTTATTTTTAAAGGCAGGAAACCAAGTAGAAGTTACACATTATCCCAGAGTTATGGTAATACCTACCAATAAGTTGCAGTGATACCCTATGCTAATTGCAAACTGAATTATGGTAATACATGTGAAAATTTCTCAAGCCTGTCACACACAAACCATGCCATTTGGCCTCTAAAATGCTTTACCTGGCAATGTATATGTCCTATAAGTATATTTGTGCAATAACAACTCATATAATTGCTTCTAAGTGGGCTAGATCTACTCCCTACTATTTGTTGTCAATATCCTAAGTGATCATCTCCAATTACTGTAATTCGAATTTAGGTAATATGGGTAAACAAAGATCTTCCGTATCTGCTGGCCCAGGTTCCAAGGTCTAAGCGTGTACAAGCGTGTCCCGTTGGCCTATTTGTGGTGCAGCAGTGAGAGGCAGACGTGCATGTTTAATAGGCCAGCCTCTACTCATCAGCCAACATACCCCGCAGTAGACGCCTAGCTCCAACAGAATGAAGCTTCTGACGCTTAGTGACGGCTGCAACATGCCCATCCTGGGGCTGGGCACCTGGAAGGTAAGCGCTCTGGTGTAATTATACCGTAGTCCATTTACGTGGGCGGCATGGCCCCAGTAGATGCCTCTAACTGCTGAAGTTAGAGCTTCCCCTCACCCATCTGGCCCCACTACGAGTCACGAGATCACTGACCCATGGCACTATGCTATAGGTTCTGTCCGCTGATATTATATATATATATATACATGTGTATAACAAGGGACCGTCGAACTTACCCATCAATTGGTCTAGACATGCCTATAATTACCAATTTGTACATTTCACCTCACGCAATTAAGGCCCTACGTAGCATAAACAGCCACTCATAGTCTGTCTTGATTGGATGTAGAAATGTACGTGATTGGTAAGGATATGCACAACCAGTAGAAAACTGACCCAACTCTCCGTAGCTCTTAACAGCCCCCGGCCCCCGGGAGGGCACTCAGATCTGAAATGACTACCCACCTCCAAATGCCCCACGGAAGCGGTAGCGGTGGATCTAAAAATTAGGGGGCGGTGACACTTTGTACCCTCAAAAATAGGGGGCGGTAACTCTACAGGAGAGGCCAGTCAATGTAAAGAAAACAATTATTATTCCTGTCTACTGCACTGTTTGCATCAGGAAATGCAGTTAGTGTTACAGGGGTACCTGAAATAACAGGGGCGGTGACTCATATGTGAGGAATCAGGGGCCGGTCCTTTGCATTTTTTAGGGGCGGTGGTTTGGCGGACCCTGTTTTTAGGCAGGCGGTAGTTTGGAGGTTGGCGGGTACTATCATAGAGTTAGTGCCCCCCCCCCCCGGGCCCCGGCCCCATCTGAGAGTTACAGCCGTAACTAGCCGTTTGGCTGATCCCTATCTGTCCCAGTGTTCTCTATTGCATTTCCTTACCTGTTGTGATATGTGCATTACCATATGTTTTACCTTGTTGAAAACGTCCAGTCTTATTCTTTCTATATTGCTAGGGCATATATTTTAATTCACACAGCCTTAATTAAAATGATACAATTTATTTATTGGTGCTGCCATTTGCTAAGCATATCAGCAGAGTGGGCTGGGACGTACCACCATTAGGGCCTTTGGAGGAAAAGAATGCTTAATTCCAACATAAATTCACCATTTTTGGGAGAATATAGAAGACACAATACACTTTCCATATGTATAATTTTTATAGTGTAATTCTTAACCATTGAGTCACGATTGATTCTATAGTGTGAATTGGCTGTTCCTTAAATACCCACTAAAAGGGTCTGGAAGAGTGGCAACATATTCCATATAAATTACTTTTGTAAACACAATTAATATTTTAGTCTATCTATTAGCCCGTTTCCCCCGAAAGGACATGAAAATTGGTCGCCACAGTTAAACAGACTGGGGGTAGGGCAGTTGGTGCGTTCGTTAGGTGAAAAATCCGCCTATTTTTGTAACTAACTAAACCAGCATGACTGTAGTTTCCGGTAGAGCCTTGCAAAGAACTAGCCTCAGCAAGATGCAGCCTGTTATTTGCAAGGCGGATTTTTCGCCTAACGAACACACCAAGTCCTGTGGTGGCACATGGGATGGCTGTTCTAGTACATGGGACCCCTGTGGTGGCACATGGGATGGCTGTTCTAGTACACTGGGTGCCTGTGGTGGCACATGGGATGGCTGTGTTAGTACATGGGACCCCTGTGGTGGCACATGGGATGGCTGTTCTAGTACACTGGGTGCCTGTGGTGGCACATGGGATGGTTGTGCTAGTACATGGGACCCCTGTGGTGGCACATGGGATGGCTGTGTTAGTACATGGGACCCCTGTGGTGGCACATGGGATGGCTGTGCTAGTACATGGGACCCCTGTGGTGGCACATGGGATGGCTGTGTTAGTACATGGGACCCCTGTGGTGGCACATGGGATGGCTGTGCTAGTACACTGGGTGCCTGTGTTGTGTTGGTAAATGGAGCCCCTGTGAAAATTTACACAGGATGCTGGTACATGGCAAAATCGATATATAAGCAAGGAATAACTTGCCTTTATCCCTCATATATAGAGAATATAATCTACCCTCAATATTTGATTGTCAACTTGCTTTTATCCCTCAAAACCTATATACTACTTCCATATACTAGAATGCCAAGAGATATTAAACTGCATTTACACATCAACCCTATTATACTGGTCCCATGTACTATTCTTCAGATATCAACTTGCCTTTATTCCTCAAAACCTTTATAAACTGGTCTTAGAGACCAATCCGCCATCAATATGTAATTTTCAACTTGCCTTTATCCCTACAAGTTTATATTTGAAGACCAAGGAGAACATAATGAAAAATACATAAAGAAGGAATTTTCTTGATATGCCAAAATGATATTACAGTATGAGGGATAAACCTATAATAAGTTATTAGTGTTAACAAGTTTTTGTCCCTCAATATGTTTTAGTTTTTTTTTCAATACTTCACATTGCCATTATATGCATACCTTTCACCAATACAAAAATGAAATATTGCCAAGCAACATTGACAAATATTCTCACATAAAAATGGGGAGGTATCTCAGCTCCAACAATACCAGGACGTGTGGTCATGATTTGGAGGGATATGGGTCTTTTTCCCGCTGATTGAGCCTATACATCTAAAGGTATTCATTTCACGGTTGCCTCCAAGAACCTGCTCCCTGAACCTCTAGGCCCACATAGACAGAACATAGTGTTATATTGTAGTTGTTTTCACAGTTGTTATATCATGCACCGATATCGGTATACTTTTTGAGACTTTACACAAACATGGGTAATATTTTTTAGAAAGAAGTATACTCCTATATAGGTCAGATGCTTAGGCCCGCATGATCACACATCCCGGGAAAAATAATTCTAGATACCTCCCTTGGGTTTTAATTCAATAGCAGTAATGTATTGATACTAATTTACCATAGCAAGATATATGAAATAGACTATACCAGCAGGCCACCTTATCTATGACAACGCGTCTCAACTATGACATAACGACCATAGGAGTATTATAACAGCACTCAGCTGTGGTATAGGTCATGGGTTTGTTATGCAATAAACCATACGAGAATATAGCATATACTACCCACTGGGTCCCTGTGATAACGCCTGAGATTTTAGGACTCTGGGCCACCTGGATTTTGGGCCACCTGACCCAGAGCCACCTGACTGGGGTCCCCTGGACTGGGGGCCCCCTGGGCCGAGGGCCACCCTATGTAAGCGAGGGTCATCCACTTCCCCCCCCCCTATTTCTATACACATTTGTATAGGGTTTAGGCCTTTAAAACTATTTTTCAAAAAAAGTTGTCCCAAGAAAAACGTCATCGTCGCGTCATCGGTCGTCATTGCAAAATTGGGGGGGGGGGGCATTGGGGACAACCCTCAAAATGGACACCCGCTTAAAATTGTTTAAAAAAAAGAAGTTTATCATACCACGTCATCGGCCGTCATGGCTTCTAGAGCTGCTATAGGGGCTCAAAACAAAGCCTCAAGCAACCTCTATCTGGGGGCTAAGCCCATGGTGTGACTCAATCCAGATTTATGCTGCCATGAGTAAAAACAGCTAATAATTCATATGACTATAAATAATTAGTTTATCTCTTTAAAATTGTTTTTGAATACCTACTATCAATATAGTAAGTGATTATTTCACTTTTTTAGGCTGGCGGTTATTGTGTTAAATATGCAGGAAGTTTTGAAAAACGATGTCTAATAATTACTAAACTTGCTGTCCGAATGCTTTGCTTTTTGGTGCGCGGCTGTTTTATTAAGTTATTTAGATTCGTGTTAAGATGTTGTAAATTGATGAAGATTTGGAAACGATTGGATAATATTTACCATTTATTATTTTTGAGGGCTAATTATTTCCGCGAATAGCGGCCGCTATTCGCACGCCCACAGGGTGCGAATAAGAGCCCTTATTCCCACACTAGGTAGGGTCTGCATAATACTTCTTGTTCCCACGCCATATAGGGTGTGCAATACAGGTCTTATTGGCACCCTATCCTATACTTGTAGGCATATGGGGTGTGAATTAGGGCCATTATTCACACCCTATATAGTGTGTGAATTAGAATCCTTATTCCCACACTGTGTGGGGTGTGAATAATAATATTTATTTACACACCAGGGTTGGTCTGGTGTGTGAATAAGAACTCATATTTACACCCTACACAGGGTTTGAATAAGGGTTCTTATTCACACACTGGGTAGGGTCTGAATAATAGTTCTTATTCTCACACCATATAGGGTGTGTAGTCTTATTAGCACCCTACACTATACTTATAGGTCTACAGGGTGGTGATTGGGTCTACAGGGATTCCAGGGAAGACTTTCCAATCTTAAAATCAAGTGATAATCTTAAAAATCAATAATCTTGAAATTAATTATCTTATAATTGATAATCTTAACACCAGGCCTAGACCCCTCTACACATTTACGTTTTTAGCAGAGAAATAAGTGACTTGTCATGGAACCAAACCCTGGCCTCTCACACAAGAGGCAGGCACCATACCTACTGCTCCACAAGAGCTATTGGTAATGGCAATGCATTTTTACATGTAGTCTTTCCTGCACCCTACTGGGTGTGGGAATAAGGATCATTTTTCACACACCATGGGTGTGGGAATAACAATACCTATTTGCACCCTCTACAGGGTGTGAAGAACAACTTTATTCAACACACCAATCCACACCATAAAGGCCTATGTAGGGTGGCAATAAGACCTCTAATGCAACCCTATATGGTGTGGGAATAAGAACTGTTATTCAGACCCTACCCAGTGTGTGAATAAGAGCTCTTATTCGCACCCTGTGGGCGTGCGAATAGCGGCCGCTATTCGCACGCCTGTCGCGTGCGGATAGCGCTTGCCCCAGGGGCCGGGGCTACAACCAACTTTAAGCATTGTTTTTTATACATAATATAGCATGTATACGCTTACATTGGAATTGTAAAGAAAATTAGTATTATATCATATTATAGGGTCGTGATTGGAGGGGTTGGGCTAGGCCCGGGGCTAGGCCCGTCTCCCCCCCACCCTTTTCCTGCGTCACTGCGATTTATATTAGCGCTGACTGTATAGACGTATTTTCGAGTTGTATAAGTTCTTTTCCTATGCAGTATGAATAAACGGGATTGTATCTTTATACATTTTCATATCATTCAACAGCTGATCAAGGCAGTTGCTATTTTTAGATAACAGGGTGGAACCGTCTGTAGTGGCTGAGGGAGCAACGCTGCTAGGCGTAACATCCAGGTGCCCAGTCTGGTTCAGTCTATAAATAAAGTGTCTGGTCTTAAAGGCGCAGATCTTGGTACCCCTCCAGCGACAGTCGGAGTGGAGTCCGAACAGGTACTCAGCTCTATATATAGGGGCACTGGGGGTTTAAATTGACGGTTTCAATTATCTACAGGTAGAATGAATAGGGAAGGTTACATATAGTTGATTGTTTCTATTTATATTGGAGGTGCGGTGGGCAAGCAAACCACTGGACTGTGACCCCCGGGTTTATGCACCATGAATCAGCCAGTTTTGTCATATATAAATAGTTAATTGTGTCCTAAAGGAGGCTACTCTCATATACTCTCATATACATATTACACATGTGTTATGTAGTCTGCATATAAATACAACCCAAAGGCAATTAGAGATACACTTTACAGTAATTATCCTTGTGTGTGGATATCATGGTGAGGTTACCTAACTCCGTGTAGCCTTTGTTTGCCCACACTGACATAGTATACCTGTATAGGGCTCCTAGGGGTTAGGCCATGGGCTCGGCCATGTCCAACCCCCGGTGCTTCATTTGGTTGCCTCTAGATGGGGCCTAGGTCAGGATATTGATTGCTTCAGTCTGTGTTACCCTGAAGACATGTGAATAGAATAACTAGGCCTACTCACTGAAGGGCTAAGTCCTGGGAACCGAACAGTGGCCTGCCCTGTGATGTCATAACCCCTGGTTAGCTGCTCTACCTAGTGGCCAAGGGCCTGTACTGAAGGTTCTTTTTACATGTAGTCTTTCCTGCACCCTACTGGGTGTGGGAATAAGGATCATTTTTCACACACCATGGGTGTGGGAATAACAATACCTATTTGCACCCTCTACAGGGTGTGAAGAACAACTATATTCCACACACCAATCCACACCATAAAGGCCTATGTAGGGTGGCAATAAGACCTCTAATGCAACCCTATATGGTGTGGGAATAAGAACTGTTATTCAGACCCTACCCAGTGTGAAGAATCCCGCAAGCATAAAGAGGCTACCAATAATAACATATGATATACAGAACAAACCACATCTCAACCAATTATTGGAGTAGAAACTAGATTTAAATATACAGCAGTCCAACATTATAGCACTCCAATTCACTATATGGGTATATATCTAAAACTGGACATCGACATCCATGTAACAGAGTCTTTCTAACAGAAAGCTATATTCAGTCTCATCAAAGTAGAAATCCATGGGTTGCTATATGAAGGAGAAGGCCATGCTCATGCCTATGTGTATGTCTGTGTGGGTGTACATGAGTGTGTCCATGAGTGTGTGCATTCATGCTGCAGCCACGCTGCATTCATGCTGCAACTGTGCTGTACTCACATGTTGCATCCAAATTGGCATCTCTTATGGAAATTTCCCCTTTTTGTATCATAGAACAAATAGGGTGGTTTTAGGGAAATTTCACTTTTTTGCGATTTAAAACTTTTTTCGCGCCAAACAGGGTGTTTTATCGGAAACTTCACTTTTTTGCGATTTCAAACTTTTTGCTCGCCAAATAGGGTGTTTTTAGGCAAATTTCACTTTTTGGCGATTTCGAACTTTTTCCACGCCAAATAGGGTGTCTAAGGCAAATTTCACTTTCAATTTTTTTTCTTGCCAAAAGCTGCGGAATCTGCATCCATGTCTGATCCCATTTATGGACTCTGGATGGACCCATCATGGGCATAGTGAAGACCTACATAGTGGACATAAGGTCAAGTGAAAAAGTGCAAGTCATTTGTTTTGCAACTTGCACTGAACTGAACCTAATAGCCCTTGACTGGATTGTCAACAATCAATTAAACTATGACCAAAGTCCCTCTATTTCGGAGAGCAAATACACTATCAAATGTTTTATATTTTTTCAAAATAACACCCTGTGTAGAATGGCTTGATATTCAGGAATCCTACTGCAAATAAAGATATGTCAAATTCTAATTCTAAATACCTGAAAAGTGAAAAATGCTGGCGTTCCCGGATTATGTAGGAAATGTACTAAAAACACCAAAAATATGCAACAAAACCCAAATTTTCTCAAAAACTGTTCAGTAGGATTTTTTCTAACTGAGGTTCCAGTGTTTTCTACCCTCATATTACACATTGGCATAGAGAATATATTGGCACCTAGTCAGGATTTTTCCCTAGAAGCAATCTGTGAGGCAAAAAACTGCCAAAATGAGCCACTGGTCTGAAGTATAAAACTGGGCATCGATCACTATAGAGCTACAAAGAGAGAGAATCGATGTCCAGTAAAAAGCATTTTACTCCCTGTTCTAATATCAATGTATTTAGATTATAGTTCTATGATGGTTATGTTGAGGATTATATATCAATTAATGTATTCAAATTTAAACCTAAATAAAAATAAAAATTGGCCGCCCTCATGGCATAAAATATCAAATAAAAAGCCTCCCTCCCGCACCTCTTTTTCCCCAAAAGTTTTCGCAAAGCTGATAATCTTTTTTTAAGTGGCCTAACTAACTAATTACTCCCGGTGTACTCTGAGTTCATAAATGTGTTCCCTAGTGAAAACTAATACCAAAGGCCGCTAGGGGCGGGGGGGGGGGGGGTACTCGCACATCTATCTGTGTGAGTGTACTGAGGTCTGTATTCATGGATAGGATAAATTCAGTGCATTTTCACAAAATGCGTACCCTTTGTTTTGTTGGAGTTTGTTCATATTTAAATTTGGAAAGAGTATGGGAGTTACTATCATAACATCAGTACATGACTATCGTCTACTTGCAACCTCTAGCAATTACAGCTATTTTTAATGATTTTTAATATCTATTATGGACCATTCAATGTATTTTCTCTAATTCATTTATATTGAAGATGGCCGCCACAGCTCTTTCATAAAATTTTCGACCACCCCCCCTATTTGTGCCATAAGAAACCCTACTACATCACTCTTCTACTAGTAATATGCAATTTGAAATTACTGGGCCCGCCGCTGACTGCCCAGCTCCCCATCACTATGGTAGAAATAATGCCATTTCCTAGGGCAGAGAAGGTAGGGAATACTACCAACGACTGTGTCGTAACGCTTATTTGTTTCGTTTGTTACAACCAGTCTAAGGCAGGAGAGGTGGAGACAGCTGTGAGGGATGCCATAGACGGAGGTTACAGACATATAGATTGTGCGTACATCTATGGTAACGAGGTGGAGGTGGGCAGTGCCATCAAGGAGAAGATCACAGACGGCACCGTTAAGAGGGAGGATCTCTTCATAGTCAGCAAGGTATAGGGCGTTTCCATTCATATTAATACAACAAATAGTAAGTATTGTATGCTTATAAAGCCAAACGCCCCTCGGTTTCGTATGGGGGCGTACGGAACATAGCATACGATACTAGATGTATTACATGACAATGACAATGATTTTATTCTCGTAAACTCAGAAGAGATACATGAGATACATGAGATACATGCATATAGACTACCCCGTTATCAACATTGTATTTTTATTACTAGGGTTGACAATACGTAATTATCAGTGGAAATGACTACTTTCATTTCCTATTTCTACTTAAGACTAATTGATAGTTTCCTGCTCTAAATCTGCTGAGATGGATAGCATATTGTTTGTCAATATTAAGGAGATAAGATTCCATTTTTAAATCTGTTTTGACTAATTTATAGCTACAGAATATGGTGGAGTATTGGTAATCTCCCTAGCTCACCACGGGCTATACTATTGCTGGTGTTTTTACGTAGATGGAGCAGCCTCTTGCATGCCTGGGTATGGAACACTTGGAGTTATTGAGTGTTTGAGTATCCCCATACCTCACTCTCATATAGTAAATTTCGTAAAACACAAATATCAAAAGGTGGAATTCAATATCAATGGGGAGTTGGAGCTTCCTGGCTTTGTTTGTGATGTTGTATCTAGTGTTTTGCTGAAAGACCCATTGCACTTGAAGGTCACAACTAAGTAGGTATATTCACGTGACATCTCAAAAACTTCTGGGCCAAAGTGGCAAGTAGGTACTTTCGTTACTATGCCTTTGGCAAATACCATCACTTTTGTATGTTCTACCTTCACTCCCTTACAATGCCGCTGTAGGTGTGCCTCCAGGTCATTAAGGTATATTGAAAACAAGAGCACTGATAATAAAACCTAAAGTCAGTACTGACTATACCACCATATTTTGACCCCCGTAGTCAGGTGATTACATATGTTAGTCACATATTAGTCATAAGATAGTCAGGAGTGACTATATGTGGATCACACAAATTGATGATGTCACAGGAATGTGTGCACAGGAAACAGTTAGGATTCAAAATTGAATGCTCAACTGACTTCAGGTAGGCTCATCTTATTCTAGCTAAACTAGTCATTTACACATATCCCTGTGCATTAGCTCTTGTGTTAATGTTGAGTATAGTTACTTAAGGCATCATAGGACACATGCATTCTCAATTTTGATTGAAGTATCATGTGGTTTTGTTCAAATTCTGATCATGTAACTGTGGATCTCTAGGCTTCCAGACTAGAATATACAGAAGACTGTGTGAAGGGTTATAGTGTGCCAGGCATATGGCCCATGCTCATCTACTTTATCCAATGATGCTAGGGTAGGTACCCCTGGACATCTACCCCCGGACATCTACCCCTGGACATCTACCCCCAGACATCTGCCCCTGGACATCTACCCCGTGAGAATCTACCCCGTAGGATATAAAAGTCCAGGGGATGGATGTCCTGGGGGTAGAAGTCATAAGGGGGTAAAAGTCCAGGGGATGGATGTCCAAGGGGTAGATGTGCTAAGCATGCTAAACATTACCACAGCATTAACACCTGGACTTCTACCCCTGGAAATCTACCCCCTAGGACTTCCCCTCTAGGACTTTAATCCCCTTAGACATCTATCCCCTGAACTTTTACCTCCTTACAACTTCTACCCACAAGGGCACAATCTCCTTGGACATCTACCCCCTTTACCCTCTAGGACTTCTACCCCTGGGGACAGCAACCCCCTCCAAATGCCTATGATAAGTCATATCATGTGGAGTAGGTTTCTCCAGGGACATCTGACATCTATCCCTGGACATCTACCCCCTGGGAATCTACCACCTAGGGCATCTACCCCCAGGACTTTTATGCCCTTCTGCACTTATCCCCTTAGGACTCTACCCCCTAGGATATCCGACAGCTTGGACACCTACCCGCGGACATCTACCCCCTGGACATCTACCCACTAGGACATCCACTCTCTTGGACATCTACCCCCGTTCTCCAGGGACATCCGACATCTACCCCTGGGGACACCAATATCATGTGGAGGGAGATTTCTCAAGGGATATTGGACATCTACCCCTGGACATCTACCCCGTGGAAATCTACCCCCTAGGATTTTTATCCTCTTGGATATTGATTCCCTGGGCTTTCACCCCCTTAGGATTCTACCCCTAGGACTTCCACTCCCTTGGACACCTACCCCAGGACATCTATCCCCTGGGACATCTACCCCTGGACAAATCTACCCCTTCCACATATGACTCAACCATATGGGGATTTCGAGGAGGTTGATGTCCCCAGGGGTAGAAGTCCTAGAGGATAAAGGTAGTAGACATCCAAGGGGATAGATGTTCTAGGGGGAAGAAGGGTCCAGTGGATGGATATCCTAGTCATAAGGGGGTAGATTTCTAGGGGGTAGATTTCTAGGGGGTAGATGTCCAGGGGTAGAGTCCTAAGGGGGCAAAAGTCCAGGGAAAAGATTTCCAAGGGGATAAAATCCTAGGGTGTAGATGTCCAAGGGGGTAGATTCCCAGGGGGTAGATGTCCAGGGGTAGATGCCTGATGTCCCTGGGAAAATGTATCCCCTCCACATGATATGACTCAACCATATGGGTATGTAGAGGGGGTTGATGTTCTTACTTTCTCGGACAGTAGAAGTTTCTACAGGGTAAAGGGGGTAGATGTCCCAGGAGGTAGATGTCCAGGGGGTAGATGTCTGGGGTTAGCTTCCAAGGCAGGGGATGTCCTAAGGGGTAGAAGTCCTAGGGGGTAAAATTCCAAGGGGTAGATGCCCATAGGGTAAAAGTCCTAGGGAGTAGATGTCCTAGGTAGTGGTAGTTGGCCTGGGGTAGATGTCCTAGGGGGTAGATAGAAGGCCCTAGGGTTGATGTCTTGGGGGTAGATGCCAGGGGGGTACTTGTCCTGACTTATTGTCCTGCAGTCTCATGATGGATTATATCTATTAGTCAGTGTGACTACTTTAGAGCATGAAAGCATTAAATTCATAGTCACTTGACTATATATCCCAAAGCTCTTTTAATGCATGACTATAGGTTGACTATATGACTAACTTACTATAGACATAGGTGACTAACTTGGTATAGCCGTTTTTTCTACGTTCAAGTGACTATAGAAATGTAGTCCGTAGTGACTAACATTTCCAGGGCCATTATTATCAGTGAGGGGTGAAAGGCTGTCACCTTGTCGAACCCCAACATCACAGCTAAACAGTGAGGTCATGCAATTATTTGACCGGACACAAGACTTTGTCTCTGTATATATATATGTTCTTAACAATATCAAAGACTTTTCCTGTAATACCTATAGGGTTATGAGTTTGGACCAGAGGTGTGTCCTGACATCTAGGTTGAAGGCCTTTTTGTAATCTATAAAGGCACAATACAATTACAAGCGTTCACCTTGGGAGGTAAGGTAATCTGTAAGTAGATGTAGAGTGAGAATATGGTCAGTGGTAGCATAACCATGGTGAAAACCTGCCTGTTCTTCACCTAGCAGCATATTTGCATCTAGATCAGAGCTGAGTCTCTTGTTTAAGAGAGATGTAAATAATTTGCCAATACAACTGAGTAGTGTTATACCCCTGTAGTTATCTGCTTCCTTTGGGCTGCCCTTGTTTTTGTCGATTAGTACAATTATGCCTATCTTTCATGCTGCAGGTACTGTACCTGATATTAGAACTGCATTGAAATATTTGGCGATCAGAGATATCATCTGCTAGGGTCTGTTCTTAATATATTCATTGACTACACTATCAATCCCACTTGACTTCCCATTTTTAAGTTTTTTAATGTGGTCCTGGATCTCTTTTACTGTGAACTTATCATTGAGTGGGCCTAGTTCATAATTAGGGGACATTTCAATGCTCGGGTCTATGGGGTTTCCACTGTCGTTCGGGGATCCCTCTGTTTGGTGTGGATTTTCAAAGTGGTTTTTGAAGTCGTCTATCTTTATTTTATTTTTTGTTTGCCTACAGCATTATTTAATATAGCCCAATATTCCTTAGGTTTAGAGCTTCACAAGTTTCTTAAGTTTCGTGTGTAACTTTTTGTGGTATGTTCTATGAGCTGGCTTAACTCTTCCTTTACCAATTACGCATTAATGCGTAATGGTGGCCGATTTTTGGCCGATTTTGAGCATTCTGTGCCTTTCTCAAAAATAGGTTTACACCTACATTTTTTGGGATTCTCACTATTTGCTATATTGTCTCTGGGGAACCCAAACCATTTTCCTCTGCCTTGAATTTCCTTTATTTGATAGCCTTCCCAACCTGAGAGAAAATCACTTCGATTTTACCCCATTTAATGGATTTGTAAGGTAAAAACTGTAATAAATGTCATTTAATATGATTTTGTAATGAAAATTTTCATGCCAAAAAATATGGTACCGACAATTTAGATATATTTTGGTGTAATATTGACAAAAATATTGGTTGCCATAGCAACAGATACTAAAAAAATTGACCATTTTTGGTAACTGTGGTTGCCATGGTAACCAACTAGAACATATACATCATGAGAATTCCACACGAAAAATCTAAAAGTATTTAAACCTATCTATAATATAAAATCTATTTTGTCAAAATCAGAAAAGGGAATCCTGATATATAGCCATTTGAAGTTTGGTTAAAGATTCATTTTCAAATGTTAGATACAGGAAAATAGGGTTCTGTCCTTTTTATGAACAACCTTGGCTCAAACCATCACTCCTTTTCTTCTAGATGGAATATTTACATGATTACTACAGTTTTGGAAAGCTCATCTCATCCCCTATAAGGTGAAATTTTACCCAAAAACATTCTGGTAGAGGAAGAGTTAATGTCGCTCCATAGGGCCCTACTCCTGGTCCTAAAGTTTGCTATATTGGTTGGGCAGTTGTTTCCCTTAGTGTATTTTTTGCATTAAAGAAAACTTTCCTAGTATTTTCACATTCTCTGTTGAACCAGGGTTTGCTTAGCTGTTTTCTTAGGCTGTTTTTCTGTTTCTTTTTTGTATTTGCATTGCGTTTGGTAATTCCTGTACTGGTACCAACGTCTACGTATAGCTTATTTATCATTTCTGTAATATCATCAATGTGTGAATTACCCATTACCATATTAGAGGCTCTGTCTATGTGGGCGGATATATTTTCAATTGCATTTAGGTCAAAGGACTTGATGAAAACATTTTTCTTGTCATTGTCCCATCGCGTGCAGAATGTGTCCCTGTTTTCACCAGATTTATGTTTAGGACCCTTTTCTGCAGTAATCCTTTGGTGTAGGGGATCTGTATGTGTGCTTGACAGTTCTAGGCTAAGTGGATTATGTGCGTCACTAAGGAGACTATCAAAAGTATCTCTCTTCATGTTTGTTATATGACTGGGGGGAGGCTACATGTGGGTCTACCTATTTTATAGTCATCTCCCACTCTTCCATTGGCTATTGAAAAGCTTGTATTTCTACATAAGTTGATAAGTTTTTGTCCATGGGCCCTAAACGTTTTGTCACTATTATATCTTGTTGGATCTATACCCATGGACCACAAGTCTTCATCATTGTTAAAGATATTATCTTCCACCTCTTGCAGTCCTAAGTTATCTCTTAAACAAGGTCTGATCCCTATAAAGTCTTGTACTACACCTGTTCTGGCATTAACGTCACCAGATAAAATAAAGGGTAGATCTATACCAAATTCTGCATGGAAGTCTGCAATGTCGTTTTCTAACATATAAAATTCGTCACCTATAAAGTATTCAGATCCAATAGGGGGAATATAGACAGCACCAATCATAAATTCATATCCTAGCACCTTACTATATCTAATTTGCACCATAATACAGATTCATGCTCTCCTCCCTTGAGTAATGTAATCTGATTGATTACTGTCTTTAATATAGATCGCAATACCATAGCATCTGATAAACTTTGATCAATGGCAAAACAGTGGTGTGTATCCAAGTATTGATACGTTTGGCTCATCACATTCGTCTAATTTAGTTTCGCATAGACATAATAAGTCTTTCTCTTTCACATACTCTTCCAGGATACCATTAAGGTGGGTCGCTACCTTTGGGTCAAAGTCACTGAAAGTTAACAGAATCTCGCAATTTTTTTTTTACAGGCAGTTCAAATTATATAAAATCGGAAAATGCAAAGAAAAATAGGGGGTCCCGAACTACTTTTTTAGATATAGAATTTTGAAAAATTAAAGTATTTTGATTTTTTTCTGAAAATGAGAAAAAAAGTGAAAACTTCCATGATTTTTTAAAATATCAACCATTATGCGCAGAAATGTAAAATATCACATGTGAAACGCCTATATGTTCTCCTTTACTGGAAAAATAATTTTACAATTTTACGCCATGGCATTCTGGGTAAAAATATGGGGTTTCGGGAAAGAATACAAAGAAATCATCATTATTTGTAGCCTTATTGGCTAAAAATAGTATTCAGTATTAACAGAATTTTTTTAAACTCTCTCTGAAAATAGTTAAGATCATTTGCTAACATATAGAAGTAATTTTGATAGGGGGTCCCGGGCATATTTTCAGGGTTTTGGACCTTTGAAAATGAAAATAATGCCAAAAAATGACAAAATTAATTATATATGGCACTGCATGATGGGTAAAATGGTAAAAATCTATATCTAAAATTGTCCTGATTTATACCCTTGGTTATTTCGAGCAATATCATAGCATCTATAGTGTTCTAAATATTGAATATCTGCAATTTACTAGCACTTTAAAAAAAAAAAAAAAAATTATCAGTTACCCTTAAATCAAATATTCAAAGTATTACAAAATGCACAGTTTTGCTTGAAAATATCAAAAAAAATTACCACAGTTTAGGGAAGGTATATATGATATAGACGTTTTGTAGAACGTAGTTTTGTAGCGTATTGTAGTAAACTTACTGTATGACACATAGGTCAGTACTGACCTCCCTTTTGTTGTCAATAAAAGCTATTATTATTATTATATGTATCTGGCTATGCAATATTGGCCCATTCTGATAGATTTTAGAATTTGAAGAAATCAAAGGGTAGCGACCCACCTTAAGACATTTATCTAACCCCCTACCATATTTTTTTCTTAAATTGGTGTGTTTCCATCTGAAATGGGCGATTTCCATCTGAAATCGGCGAGAGGTTTGTTTACATTGCCGCCATTGCTGTATGATCACGTGACCACCATGCTGGCTTCTGATTGGTCTAGAGCACACGTAGGTGTAATGATAATGTAACCATTTAAGTAGTTGGTAAGGCAGATGTTGATAGATTTATTCCTGAGATGACTGGCATGTTTACATCTTCAAATATGGCTCCATAATGGCTGATCCCCAAGTTCCCCAGTCCACCACCAGGTGGAGTCAAAGGCTATATTATTAGTTCCTGTTTATACCACTTGGTGGGGTGGCTATCACTGGATATCACTACATCCCCCTTATTACAAAGATGTTATGGGTATATGAAATCAATTTGTCAAATTGTCTTATGTATTGAAGATTATATGTAATGGTGGGTTAAGGGTAGACTGCCCTGTCCCCCTGACGTTTGTAGGGATTATTTTGCCCTAGTTGTCAAACGTCAACTTTAGTCTTTATATCTGCTCGGCATTATTGACACCCGTCCACTCCGGGTAGTTGTTCCCGCATGACTGGCTGGTGCATCTAACGGCCTCGATGGTGGTTTTGGCGGAGGTGGATACTTCGGAGCCAGTTGTGGTGACGGTGGTCGTTGCAGCCTTGGAGACGTATCTGAGGCAGGCGGATGTGATGGCCTTGGAGACACAGGCGGATGTGATGGCCTTATAGGTGTTGTCGGCTGCTGAATCTCCAATGGTCTTCCTTCTGGTCTCTCTTGTAGATGGACTCGATTACGCCTAACCAGACTTCCTCTCTGGTTCTCCACGATATATGATCGAGGTGCTGCATCACTTGGCTCAATGACCTGTCCTGGACGCCAAGCATGTGTCGACTTGTCGTACACACTGACCCGTTGCCCAGGGTATAGTGGTGCTAAGTCCTTCGCTCCTCTATCATGGTAAGCCTTGCTTTTGGTCTGCCGTTCCAGCATTCTTTCTTTCACTGGTCCACTTGCAGTTTCTTCGCTGCGGAATGGAAGACTTGCTGTTAGTTTTCGCTTCATCAGCAGCTCCCCTGGCGACGGAATGACATTGTCTATGGGGGTTGCTCTGATGTTTAAGAGAACCTTTTGGATGTTTTGTCCTGACTTCATTGCTTTCTTTAGTATTGGCTTAATCCATTTAATCTGTCGCTCTATAAATCCATTGGATTGTGGGAATTCAGGCGATGATGTTACGTGCTGGATCTCCCACTCTCTGCAGGTTTTCTGGAAGGCTTCTCCTGTGTACTGGGGTCCATTGTCAGATCGGATGGTGTTAGGCTTCCCAAGCACACTGCATATACCTTCTACGTAGCTTGCTACGGAGGCAGAGGTTGCTGAGGAAAGTTCCTTCACAAATGGAAATTTTGAATAATAGTCAGACACAATGATAAACATCTTGCCTTTTATCTCAAATAGATCAGTACCTATTACCTTCCAGGGTCCATCAGGAACCTCTGTGGGTAACATTGGTTCTTTCGTGTTGGCTTCCTGGAACTCCTGGCAAAGTGGGCAGGTCTTGATCATTTTGCTGATATCATCGGTTATCCCAGGCCAGTAGATGGTTTCTCTTGCTAACAATCGTGTTTTCTCGATACCCTGGTGTCCTACGTGTAGTTGCTTCAGTAGCTCAGGCTGCATCGAGGGTGGTATCACAACCTGCTTTCCCTTGAAGATCACACCATCCTCTATTCCTAGCGTGTCACGGAAGCTCCAGTAAGGCCGCAGGTCAGTAGGAAGCTCTTTGATGCTTTCCGGCCATCCAGTATAGATGACTTCTGCGAGTGCGTTCAACACTGGACACTCCCTGGTCTTGGTTCTCAGGTGGTGTTGTTTCTCGGGACTGAAGTGTATCAGATCCAGGGTGATATCATCGACTCTGACATCAAGTGTGACATTTCCTGTATCCTTCGGGTTAGGCAACCGGGAAAGTGTATCAGAAATGACCATTTGACTCCCTGGACGGTACAAAACACTGTAGTCGTAACCTTGTATCTTCAGTAACATACGCTGCAGTCGTGGCGGGGCGGATGAGAGTGCTTTACGCGCAATCATCTCTAACGGCTTGTGATCGCTCACTACTGTAAATGATCTGCCGTAAAGGTATGATGTGAATCGTTCAACCCCATAGACAACGGCAAGCATTTCTCTCTCTATGTTGCTGTAGTTGCTCTGTGTTGTGGTAAGTGTCTTGGATGCGAAGGCAATTGGTTTTCCTTCCTGTACTAGACATGCACCCAATCCCTTCATCGACGCATCAACTTCTATGCTGATGGGCTTGGTAACATCGTAGAAAGCGACGATACGGGATGTCATGACTTCTTTCAGCTTCTTGACTGCGATCGTATGAGTTTCTTCCCAAATGAAGACAGAGTCCTTCTTCAACAGATCTCTCAGCGGAGCGGCAAGTGAGCTGAGGTTGGGAATGAATGTCCCAAGGTACGTCAGTAGCCCTAAGAATCGTTGTAGGTCTTCCGGATTCTTTGGTTCTGGCATTTCATTGATAGCTTGTACCTTGGCTGGATCTGGTGATATCCCTTCTGCACTGTACGTATTGCCAAAGAAGGATATTGAGCTGGCCTTGATGGTACACTTTTGGGAGTTGAAGACCAGTCCATACTCTTTGGCTGCATCCATCAATGCAATCAGATGCTTGTCGTGTTCCTCTTCGGTACGACCGAACACGCAAATGTCGTCAGCTATGCCCACACACCCATCGAGATTCTCTAGAAACTCGTCCATCTGTTGTTGGAAGATATCTTGGCTTATGTTCAGGCCGAAAGGCAATCTCCTGAAACAATATCGTCCAAACGGAGTACGGAAGGTGGTTAGCAATTGACTCTTCTCCTCGAGTGGTACACTCCAGTAGCCTGCTTTGGCATCTAGCTTACTGAAGATTTTGGCACCAGCGAACTTTGGATTGACCTCTTCTAGGGTAGGCATTTTATGAGGACATCGCTTTATGGCATTGTTCAGAAATTTAGGATCCAGACATATCCTGAGACTACCATCTTTCTTTGTGCTGTACACAAGACTGGAGCACCAGTCGGTGTGCTTGGTAACCTTGCGGATCACGCCTGTTTCCTCCATCTCCTTGAGTCCTGCCTTTATCTTTGGTAACAGATTGACGTTGGACTTCCGAGGTCGGTTAATGTGCGGCTCAGCGTCTGACTTCAGGAGGATTTTGGCAGGCTCCTTGAAGCGACCAATGGCATCGAACTGATCTGGGTATCGGCTTTTCAGATCGTCCACGGTGGACACAGATCGGGTGATCTGGTCAACTGTAACCCTCGTACAGTTGATCGTGATGAGACCAAGGGCCTCGCACGTTGGTAATCCTAGTATTACAGGTCCGTCGACTTCAACGACGTAGAATGTAGCCTCGTGCCATTCGGACGTTCGAGACTTGCATCTAACTGCCATGGTTCCAAAGCAGTTAATGGTGTTGCCTGAATACGACGTAAGCTTCGCCTTGGTAGTAGGCGTCAGGATCTCACGGGGGTCGCAGTCACCATACATCTGACGGAAGGTACGTAGTGGTAGAGCATTGGCATTAGCACCAGTGTCAAGCTTCACCTTAAGTGTGTGCTTGCCTTTGACATGTGGTATTTTCACATCAAGGTTGGTGAATGCTTTGTCCTGCTCAACTGCATCAAGGTCTCCCAAGGTGACGGCATAGAACCCTTTGATAGGCTCATCGGCACTGTCGCTGTCTTCTGAGGTACTTGACGCGTTGTTTTGTACGGCATGTACTTTCTTACGACCTTTCTTCTTGTGGTAGTCTTTCTTTCGTGACTCCTTGTCTGGCGCGCTGGCAGTTGCACCGCTGTTCTTTGGATGACCCAACTTCTTGTTGTGGCAACAGTCAATCCAGTGGCCCATATTACCGCAGTGGCCACACTTCGAGTTGTATGCGGGGCATTCGCGGTACTTGTGTATTCTGCCGCAGTTCCCACAGGGCTTTCGTTTCCCTTTTCCATCATGCTTCTGAACGTAGTCGACATTCGGAACTTCCTTACGGGAACGTCGTTTAAGGGATTCCAGTCGGAGAGAGCCTTTGGTTGCAGCTTCATGCTGTCGACCCTCCTTCAAGACTTGTTCGAGCGTCAAATCCTTACCCTTGTCAAGCAGGCTTCGACGGAAAAGCTCTATTGGCGTAGAAGCTATCACTAACTCGATGACGCGTTCTTGAAGCTCGGCATCGGTAAACTCGCATTGTAACGCCTGGGTACGCGCTCGCGATACGAACTCGTCTAGGGACTCGTTTTCGTCTTGTTCATACTCAAACATCAAATCAAGGCGGTGTACTCGGAAATGTACAGAGATATTGAGTTGGTCTTCAAAAAAACTCCAGATCATGTCCGGATCTTTTAAGTGTTCTGCGCTCAGCCCTGAGGCATTTAGCCGGCGCAAACCCTCATCCCCCAAACCTATCTTGATTTTACGAGCTATTTTGACCTTCTCGGTAACCTCATTGTCCTCAATTACTAAGGACATGCGTTGCTTGAATAGCTTGAACACCTCAGGTCTATTGGGGGTGTCCCAGTTCATGGTAGGGTATTTGGCAGCCATATTGTTGGAATTGGAATTTTGTGACAACAATTGTCTTTTTTTTTCACAGTGTAGGTAATGGAAGTGAAATTTGTGAAAACAGTTTTTTTTCACAGTGTAGGTAGTGACAACAGTTTTTTTTCACAGTGTAGGTAGTGGAAATGAATTTTTGTGACAACTGTTTTTTTTCACAGTGTAGGTAGTGACAACAGTTCTTTTTTACAGTGTAGGTATTACTATACTATGGCTGTATAGTTATAGGCAGTCACTGTAGTCAATATACAGGTAGTAGTATATAGACTATAGACAGTCACAAAAGTCAAATACACAGGTAGTAGTGCATGGACTATAATCACTTTCCTCCAACTTGTAGATCTATCTAACACATGGTATTGGTATAGGCACTGTCAACTGTAAATGGTTCCTCCTCCTGGTGTGGTACCATTGGCATTGTAGAAGAAGATTTCCTACTCACAGTTTTTGGTGTAACCTGATGTTGGTGTTGCTCAAAACATACATCAATTCATCATTTACTTTACCACTGCCACCATGTAATGATAATGTAACCATTTAAGTAGTTGGTAAGGCAGATGTTGATAGATTTATTCCTGAGATGACTGGCATGTTTACATCTTCAAATATGGCTCCATAATGGCTGATCCCCAAGTTCCCCAGTCCACCACCAGGTGGAGTCAAAGGCTATATTATTAGTTCCTGTTTATACCACTTGGTGGGGTGGCTATCACTGGATATCACTACAGTAGGGGTGGTACGGGAAAGCGTACCCCACCTCCGGGTGGTACGTTTTTCCTTCCTTGTTTTTACACAGGATTGTATCAATTATTCAATAACGTTAGGTCGTGTAATTAATGACATTACAGCAGTCTTTGTCTTGTCCACATCCACATGTACATACTTTGCTATGTAGGTAGCGGGAATGGGGTAAAACATGCAAAATACCCCCTAATATATGCATTTTCCGAGAATGTCATGACACTTTAATTATACACCTGTGTGTCAAAACATAGGCCAGCGGAAGTACCATGTAAGATTTTTTTTGAAGTGTATTTATTGGATCAAATCGGCACGAAGGCCAAAAACTAGCTTGGGCGCATTGCCCTTCTGCCGCTAGCACCCCTATCTATTTTACAATATTTTAAGCGGTCTTGTATATGGTATGCTATGACTCCAATGCAGTTCCAATGCTTTATAAGTCCATCTATATATACTATAAAAAACTATACAGTCGCGTGGTAGCAGATAGCCTTAATGATGAGATGAGATGTGATGAGTAGGCCTATTGATAATATAATGTATAATGAATTACACAGCATTTATAAAACAGTTAGGATAGTCCTTATTGATTGCAACCTTAAATTGCCAAAGGGTTTCTATAGTAGTATACATGGGTTTTAAATTATTCCACCTGGAAATTGCTCTGTACATACAACTTCTAATTACTATTGGCTTAACTGACCTCAGAACACGTAATCTTTTCCCTTGGTGGAACCTAGTCACAATTGGTCTTAAATCTAACAACCTCTCGCATTGTGCAAGTGTATAAGCGTAAAAAAGCAAATGCTTATCTCTTCTATGAATAAGCCAATCACAGTTGCTAGCTATATGCATCTGTGCAGTGGTCATAAGCGGATTTTTTTCTAATTTTACATTATAAACAGTCCTTAGCCCCTTATTTTGAATACCCTGAATTTCTTCTGATTCCCCTTTATTCTCCCTATCCAGATTGTAGAGTAAAGCCGCTGATCCACTGCTGCGAATTTGCTGCGAATGTCGTCGTGCGTGAAAGACTTGCAAATACACTCGCACGAGTGTAACTCACAGCAAATTCGGAGCAAATTCGCGGCAGTGGATCACCGGCTTAAGGGAGTGATCATTTATTAACAACAGGGGGGGGGGTGGTGGGTTTCCGCGCGGAGCGCGCAAAATTTTTTACACCCCCCCGGTCAAGGGGTCAAATTTTTTTACCCCCCCCCCCTTGGGGTCGAAAATCGGCTCGCGCGCGGACCCTTTGAGGCATAGTAACGCGCGGGCTTTTTGGCTCAAAACAGGGTAAATTTTTTTGCCCCCCCCCCATAAGAGGGGTCCAAATTTTTTTGCCCCCCCCCCAAACCCACCACCCCCCCTGTTGATAATAAATGATCACTCCCTAAGATTATCCGGTGAGATGTCCCGTATTTGCTAAAAGCTACCAAGATAAAAGGTGTGTTTCAGTGATATTCTCCCGGTATTGGTTTTACTAACACTTTTTTCAAAGTTTATAGATTTTTAGATGCGGAGAATTCCAAATATGCTCGAATATTTTTTCAACAAGTTGAAATTATATCGGCTGTTTGGTTTCCCTATTTTGCATGTTTCAGCGTTGGGGGGGGGGGGGTGAAGAAAAGGTAGGGGGATTTTTCTTTTAAAATTTTTTTTCTTTTCTTGAAAAGTACCACAAATATGCACAAAATGACAAAATCGAAAAGATGTGTTTTGAACCTATAGGTATGTTTGTAAGGTTTTTGATTATCGAAATTGAAAAGAATGGTTAGAACATTTATATGTAGGATAAATATAGCTACATTTGTATCTATATGCTCAGCTACAACATTTGCGTTGTAATCGCAAGATCCAGTGTATCAGGCTCACCTTAATCATGTTCTTTTGCATAGCATCTGGATATAACTGGGGTACTATTTATCTAGTTGTGGAACACACGGCACCAACCTCAGGATGTGATCCCATCACTTAAAGAGTCGCTCCAGCTACTGGGATTGGACTACCTGGACCTATACCTCGTCCATTGGCCAATGGCATTCAAGGTACCACTAGTTTAATAAGCTGAGCATCGTTGTTTTAGTGTGATAGTTTAGTATTTATTCCCAATATTTTGACCTGACGTCCGATGAAGTATGTTATTCTAGGGGAAGCTCCTGAATAAGTACTACTAGTGATGTTGGATGAGTGTTTTAAATGATTATGATCTTATCGGCTCTGAGAAATCTTATAATTTGGCTATCCTACGGACCCTCTCTTAGGTCAGCACAAAGCTGGGTCTAACAGACTTCTTAAAACCTTTTCTAGTCTGGTGCAGACAAATTCCCCAAGAACGCCCAAGGTGAAGTTCTCTATGAGGACGTGGACATTGTTGAGAACTGGAAGGTAAGCGCTATGATTATATTTATCAATCATAAATATACATATTAACCAAAGATGACGCTATACACCTTGGCAGTGTAGAGTGGGCTCAATATACATGTATAAGAAAAGTATCTTGGTAGAATTACGACTTAGCGACACGCATAACTAATGAATAAATTCTTTTTACACTTTACTAGGCTATGGAGGCCTGTGTGGATGCGGGATTGACCAAGTCCATTGGTATTTCCAACTACAACAGTCAGCAGACCCAGCGACTCCTGGATGTGGCCCGCATCAAACCATCTGTCAACCAGGTAGGGCCATGTATTATCTCCCCATGGACCCCCAAGGAGGTGGTTATAATTAAGAGCTCTTTTTCTCTTTGAAGCCCGGGTATCTAGCGTGATCTGTACCCACAACCTCAGAACATTGAGTCCAACAGCTAACCAACTGCTCCACCGGGACTCATGCAGTTATACTAATCACCCAATAGTTTATGTACTGCTTCTGCCTTTTTAGCCCAATGAGTAATGCTATTTAAAAACTTTGAGGGGTTCGAACCCCATTTGTTCCGATCCCAACTAGAAGTACCCTGTACCCTAGCAGCAGGACCACACAGCCACATCTGTTAGAGCCTGTCAACTAGGACCTATGTTGATGAGGCATTGTCCCATTAGACAAAGTTAAGAGTGATGTATAGTTGGTGCAACTGTTCTATAAATCGGGGGCTCTGCCCCTGCACCCCCGTTTTCTTTCTTTCTTTTCTTTTTCTTTCTTGAAAATTTAGAATAGCCAACTGGCTAACTAGGGCCTACCGTATCCGCCCGTTTTAGTGCACCTGCGCTTATATATTTCATCCTCCCCTCTGCCCAGCGTTTATACAGGACATGCGCTTATTTGAGATCCATTTTTAATGGTTAATATTATTTGATACACTCTTCTACCCTGTGCTAAAACGGGGCATGCACTAATTTGAATACCTGCAATTAGACAGGCGGATATGGTATGTTGGTGAGGCATTGTCCCATTAGACAAGGTTATGAGTGCTGTTTAGTTGGTGTTGCTGTTGTATAAATTGGGGGCTCTGCCCCCGCATCCCTGTTTTCTTTCTTTTTTTCTTTTCTTTTTTTTCTTGAAATATCAGAATAGCCAAAGAAAGAAAACATGTGTATCAGGTATATCAAAAGTTTTGCTCTACATGGGATTCATACCCAGGGTCCAGAAGTCTAAACCAGAAGTGCCATGTACTCAAGGACCTTGACCACTGAGGCCAGCTGTGAGTGTTGGTTCATAGTTTATATATGACTATGCTGTATCAGAATGAGGCTACACTCTTCAAGCATATTCTATGATCATTGTATTTCTATGAGAACATACAGAGAATATGTTTGATGATCATATAACCTCCTGGGAGGGTTATACAGGATATCCTCCTAGGCCACATGTGTGGAAAAAGAGCTGTAATCAGGCTATTTTACATAATCAATCTATGAAAGCGGACTGTATGTCGGATATACACCTGGTGTCTTGAGTCAATATCATTGATATAAGCCTCAGCCTTCGGCCTTGGCTAATATCAATTATATAGCCTCTCGACCCCCAGGAGTGTATCCACTACCTGTAGGACAACAACCAGGTAGGGGTCAGGGTGCAGCATTTCCAGCGTATTATACATTCAAAATGAGCCCTCTTAAATCTCAACAACAATACAAGTGTCATCCTTTTACACACAGGTCGAGATCCATCCCTACTTTTCCCAGGAGCCACTGGTCCGGTTCTGTCAGGATAGGGGTGTGGCGGTTACCGCCTACAGTCCTTTAGGTTCAGCAGACAGGCCATGGTAAGTCATGCAGCCTCTAGTGGCTGCAGTCTGTAGTCATGTAGTCTCTAGTGGCTGCGGTCTGTAGTCATGCAGCCTCTAGTGGCTGCGGTCTGTAGTCATGTAGCCTCTAGTGGCTGCGGTCTGTAGTCATGTAGTCTCTAGTGGCTGCGGTCTGTAGTCATGTAGCCTCTAGTGGCTGCGGTCTGTAGTCATGTAGTCTCTAGTGGCTGCGGACTATAGTCATGTAGTCTCTAGTGGCTGCGGTCTGTAGTCATGTAGTCTCTAGTGGCTGCGGTCTGTAGTCATGCAGCCTCTAGTGGCTGCGGTCTGTAGTCATGTAGCCTCTAGTGGCTGCGGTTCTTAGTCATGTAGCCTCTAGTGGCTGCGGTCTGTAGTCATGTAGTCTCTAGTGGCTGCAGACTATAGTCATGTAGTCTCTAGTGGCTGCGGTCTGTAGTCATGTAGTCTCTAGTGGCTGCGGTCTGTAGTCATGTAGCCTCTAGTGGCTGCGGTCTGTAGTCATGTAGCCTTTAATGGCTGCGGTCTGTAGTCATGTAGTCTCTAGTGGCTGCGGTCTGTAGTCATGTAGCCTCTAGTGGCTGCGGTCTATAGTCATGTAGTCTCTAGTGGCTGCGGTCTGTAGTCTTGCAGCCTCTAGTGGCTGCGGTCTGTAGTCTAGTGGGAGCCTGTCAGTACTTGTAATCATTAAGTAAAGTGATGTGCTTTAGAATCACAAAATGCTATCATATCACCTTAAATATCACTATCTACCTCAATAGCTGGTCAGGTTACACCTGTCCCTTTCACCATTTTGCACTTATGATACTCCTTAACTACCCCTCTCCCTACCAGGGCCCCACCTGGAGAGCCCCTGCTGGTGGAAGACCCCAAGATCAAGGCCATTGCCGCCAGGTACAACAAGACTTCAGCCCAGGTGCGTAATCATCTTTCATATACTTCAAGACCTACCACTGCCAAGAGCATTTCCATATCGTATGTCCAGGTGCGTTCGTGTTTAAAAAAGACAAAAACCAATGGGGCAATAGTCATAGTCTAATGGTTATCTAGGCTTAGGGAAAGGACCAGACATCTTTTCTCCACTTAGAGCTACCGAGGGATTGCGGTGATTGTTGTAGGACCAGATCTAAGGACCTAGTCATGTACATATATATTAATCGAGACCTTGTAAGGTCGTAGAATCAGTAGACGTACTTTAAAGGTATGCGAGTAGTTTGTGAAAAGGGTAAGAAGGCCATTTGCAATTCGGTGATAATCCCCCTCCTCACTAATGATAGATGACTGGTTCTTGCACTATATCAGGGGCGGATCCAGGGGGGGGGGTCCTGGGGGTCCGGACCCCCCCCTTTTGGTCTGCCCATAAGGCTGTTCAAATAGACTTTGCCGAGGGTGGACCCCCCCCCTTTTGGCCCACCCCTGATGTCCACCCCCATATGTGCTATAAAGTGCATCAATTGACATGAATATTTTCAAAATTTTCTCACCCTTGGTGTAGACCAGAATGCTAGAGAGTGTACCAATTGACATCTATATTTTCAAAATTTTCTGAACCTCCACTCGCAGACCTCCATTCCCAGATGTCTATTTAGAAATGGCAGCATGTACCTGATGTATCATTGTATGGGGCAGATTAAGGGGGGGGGGGTCCAGACCCCTTCCCTTTTTATGTATATAGACAGCTGGTAGACCCATAAGGATGTCCACTGGAAATTAAGTATATGGACACAGAACTTGTATGTGCAGACTCGTTGGATTGTCCAACTACAGAAGGTGGCAGGGAACATGAGGTGGTTACTCCCAGCATATTTACACTGCTATAATCATAGGGGCCAAATATACTCCTCCCAATATCCATACCCTACCCCTGGACATCTATCTACTAAACTAAACATAACTTTGGGGTACACCAGAATGCTATGAAGTGTATCAATTGACATCCACATTTTAAAAATTTTCTCAATCTTGGGATATATAGGCCTACCAGAATGCTTGAATAAATTGCATCAATTGACATTTATTTTCTCAAAAAAAATTCTCAGCCTTAGAGAACACCAGAATGCTATAAATTACATCTATTGACATCTATATTTTCAAAATTCTCTCTGCCTTGGAGTACACCAGAATGCTATAAATTGTATCTATTGACATCTATATTTTCAAAAGAATTCTCAGCCTTGGGGTTCACCACAATGCTATAAAGTGCATCAATTGACAAATATATTTTCAAAATTCTCTCAGCCTTGGAATACACCAGAATGCTATAAATTGCATCTATTGACATCTATATTTTCAAAAGATTTCTCAGCCTTGGGGTTCACCACAATGCTATAAAGTGCATCAAATGACAAATATATTTTCAAAATTCTCTCAGCCTTGGAATACACCAGAATGCTATAAATTGCATCTATTGACATCTATATTTTCTAAAATTTCTCACCCTTGGGGGCATGCCCCCAAACCCCCTAAAATGATCAAAGCATGTCGCTTTCGACGCACATCGCGCTGATAATTTAGGTGTATTAAACTTCATACTTCTGGGGTGGACCCCCCCCTTTTCAAAATCCTGGATCCGCCCCTGTATATGATGACATAGTACTCTAGCAAATTAGGTAGCTTGACACGAAACCCCATTGCTTTATTTGGTTCGCATATTTTAATCCACAAACACATCTCTAATGCAGCTGACACCTGTCATTCTCCTCCAATCTTTCCATGAGAGCCTTCCCATTGCCAATCACCGCTTCCGGCAGCGCTTAAAAGTCCTCTGGGTGCATTATATCACCTCCAGAGTTGTCGGATTAATGATCTCTGTGTTCCCATCACAACAAAATAACACATCCTCCTTCAAATAAAAATTGAAACACGAACATTTTCGATCTCTTTTTAGTTCAGCAACAAACCACCAGAGGGCACCTGTCCTAGACTGTCACATAGAATTTTACGCGAATTCTACCAATATTCTCATTACTAAGAGGTGATGTGACCGGGACTAGAACCCTCGATCTTAGAGTTAGAGATCTTAGAGACACACAACAAACAATTCGTCTGTGGGGGAGGTTGCACTTAGAAGATGTCTCACCAATACCATCATGCTTGTTTTGTTTGATCGACTGTTAAAATATTCCTTACATTATACAGGTTATTCTTCGGTGGCTTGTACAGAGAGACATCATTGTTATCCCAAAGAGCGTTAATCCTGGTCGTATTGCAGAGAATTTCAATGTAAGTAACACTTTAATCATAATACTTTTATACTAGTGTCCTCTTAAGCTCTTATATCCGCTTATATCCTCGCCAGCGTGGATAGATGCTATTTAACACTAGACAGGTTTCAGTTTAACAGAACTTTATGAAGTAGTTATACCACAGCCAGGGCCCTGTACTGAGAATATTGGCGACAGTAAAGGCTGATCACGAGTACCGGTAGTCGCAGACCAGTGTGGTCAGCCTTGACTAATCCAACATCCTCAGTACAGGGCTCTGGCTGACTTAACCACACCAGTGTTAATTTCTTGTACGTGTTATACAGACAGGCAGTTTGTTTTGTTCTTCTGGCCAGGTGTGGTATAACCAAACCAACACCAGCATCATGTATTGTAGTATTGTAGAAATTAGCCTAACGCTACCCAGTAGCCAACTATAGCTGGAAGGCAACATGCGCCCAAGGATCACCACTTGTGTCGTGGGAGGGCGGGAGAGCATCTGGCCAAGCTATACCGATTATTCCACTTTCTCTGTACGAGCAGCCATAGCAGTTCTGTCCATTATGGCATCCCTCTCAAGAGGGTAGGAGGGGTGTCCATCAACAGTGCACAAACACTTTGATTGGGTGCATAACAAATAATGAAGTTTTTTTAATAGAACTCTAAATTTGTGCAACGAAAAGCATCAAGAAATAATACGTGAACCATAGTTGCTTATGGGAGCTAAATACTAAACTACCGGTTAGGCGTAGTTCCACTCACTCACTGGGGGCGCGCAGGTGACCTGTCCCGCGCGCTCAGTAGGCGCATTGTTCGTGTAGGCTCCAAAGGAGTAAGTCATTTTTTTCTTTTTCTCACTTTGTTCATATAATAAAGTGGTCTACCTTACCGTATGGTGTTGAGGTCTAGGGCAAATGTATATACTGTGTCATTCATTTGTGCATCAGAATACATGTATATTTTTTTCCAAATAACAGCTTTTCTAGCAGGGGGCGATACTCAAAAATCCTACTGCGAATAAAAAAAGGTTAAATTCGAATTAGAAATACCTGGAAAGTGAGAAATGCTTATGTTTATGTAGGAAATGTATTAAAACACGAAAAAAAAACCCCACAAAATCCTGATTTTCTCAAAAACTGTTCAGTAGGAGAGTTCTAAACTGAGGTTCCATTGTTTTCTATGCTCATGTTACACATTGCCATAGGGAATATGATGTCACCGAGTTAGGATCTTGAGTTAGAAGCAATCTGTGAGGCCAAAAACACCCACAATGAGCCATCCGTCTGGGATATTAAACTGGGCATCTCTATAGAGATACAAAGAGCCAGAGAATCGATGTCCAGTAATAATGTGCTTAGGTAGTATTATTATATGCAGGAATGTATTGCCGACATTACACACTTAAGTAGTCCCATTATACTTATTTTAGTATCTAAGAGAAAGTTGCACAGCTCAACGAGGGTGAACAAGGTTGCAAGGTTTAATACAGCATGGCTGTAACCTTTTGAAGTGAGAGGACCACTTCAAGTATTTTTTAGTTTAGTTTTAACATGTTTTTATTTGCTTTTTCATTTTCGTGGTCTACCTACTTAAAATCTGAGCTGACCAACTCTTACACAATTAAACTAGGGGGCAATTGTTAGGAGTGAGGGTGAGGGTGAGGTACAAGGTGCAATGTACAAGGGACAAAGGGAGAAGGGGAGAAAGGGAGAAGGGGAGAAGGGGATAAACGGAGAACAGGATAAACGGAGAGCGGGATAAACGGAGAACGGGAGAAGGGGATAAACGGAGAAGGGGATAAATGGAGAGCGGGATAAACAGAGAGCGGGATAAACGGAGAACGGGATAAACAGAGAACGGGATAAAAGGAGAACGGGATAAACGGAGAACGGGATAAACGCAGAACGGGATAAACGGAGAACGGGAGAAAGGGAGAAAGGGAGAACGGAAGAAAGGGAGAATGGGAGAAAGGGAGAACGGGATAAACGGAGAAAGGGAGAACGGGATAAAGGGAGAACGGGACAAACGGAAAGCGGAGAAGGGGAAGAATGGATTAAGAGAGAACGGGATAAAGGGAGAAGGGGATGAACGGAGAAGGGGATGAACGGAGAACGGGATAAATGAAGAAAGGGATAAACAGAGAACGCTATCAACGGTGAACGCGATAAACGGCGAACGCGATAAACGGAGAACGCGATAAACGGAGAATGCGATAAACGGAGAACGCGATAAACAGAGAACGGGATAAACGGTGAACGCTATAAATGACAAACGGATAACGGGATAACCGATAAATGGATAACGGGATAAACGGGGAAAGGGAGAACGGGACAAACAAAGAAAGGGATAAACGGAGAACGGGATAAACGGAGAACGGGATAAACGGAGAACGGGATAAACGGAGAACGGGATAAACGGAGAAAGGGATAAACGGAGAACGGGATAAACGGAGAACGGGTTAAACGGAGAAAGGGAGAAACGGAGAACGGGATAAACGGAGAACACATAGGTACCAATATAATCCGACAAAATATCTTCGCTGTTTACGCTCCGATGGGCCGATTTTCGGAAGGGTAGGGGAACTTCAAAATCGTTTTTGGGTCAAAATCGTTTCGGGGCTCAAAATCGGTTTTGGGGGCAAAATCGGTTTTGGAGGCAAAATTATCTGCAGCTCACGCCGCCCCCCGGCCAACCCGACACGTCGAACCAGAAATGAAGCTGCAACGAAGATGGTGTCGCTGCTGACGCTCCGATCGACTCGCTTTTTCGGCCGAGACGTAAGCGGTTATGCGCTGCCGGGCGCTGACGCCCACAGCCACCTGCTCGCCCACAGCCACCTGCTTTCCCACAGCCACCTGCTCACCTACAGCCACCACCTGGAATTCGATTATATATGACTTCCAATATATGAAATCAGGGTAGCTTCTTCTGGCGATTACGATTCTGCTGTCAGAAATGAGAAATAACGTACTGTACTCAAATTAGATAATTCATTCGACTTTCTAATGACAAAAGCGGTATGTGTGAGGCTTGTTATGGCCTGTTAAGTAGCAGAGAGCTTCATGGGAAATAGCAGACGACATTCACCATATAGTTAACCCTTTGAGGCCAACATCACCCATTACTATATTCGTATTACAAGGTGTACAGTGTGTTGGGGATGGGTGTATATAGAAGGCCTTAAAGGGTTATTATCCAGGTGTCACAAACATGTTGCCACTTCCCTTTAAGGGCCGCAATGTACAGATTAAGCCACCGCGGTGGTACTGGGGAGCTTCTATGGGAGGTGTGATAACCTTGGGCGGGCTCCAGTGAGTTTTCAATGCCACTAGACTTGCCTTGTCCATCACTACAATGATACATAAATATGCAAGGGGTTAAATCAGTATCTAGGGCTATGTGTTTATTGGAAATTATTCAACAAATTTTCAAGCTTAGGCCTTGGAGTAAGGCCATCACGGTCTAGGTTGCGCACCATTGCTTCAGGGACAGGGCCTTAAACAAGGAAGTAGACCAGGGTTTTCTCTATTAAGATCCGTAGGGAAGTATGGACCCTGAGCGAAGCCAACGCACTATTTTTCGTACTGTAATTGACAAGGAAAAAATGTAGGCTATAGACTCTTAGGGAGTGTTCATTATTTATGGCAGGGGGGGGGGTGAGCGTTTGGCAAATCGAATACGTCAAAAATAATTGGCCCCCCCCTCGGAATAGGTTGAAAAAAAAGGCCCCCCCCTCGGAATAGGTTGAAAAAAAAGCGCCCCCCCCCTCAACCTGGATCATTTTCAACTTTATTACAAAAACGATGTTGGTGTCTACTAATTGTATTTTTTACCTACAATTTACTACCTTGCAACAAATACATCCATTCGTAAGGTGTTTTAGTGTTAACGTCTCATGATACTCGCTAGTGAGTGATAATAGTCAAACCTCAGCTTATAAATTGGAAGCTCCCATACCCTCAGTGCTTAGGCCTACATGAGGCCGGCACTTTTTTGAAGACTGACAAAACGGTAGGCTATTCTGAGTGTGAAAAGTGATGCAGTGAGAAATTTGCTGGGAGTTTGAGGAAAATTTTAGAAAATTTTGAAAATATTGACATAATTTGGTAAAATATAACACAGGCTGTTACCAAAATTCGCGACATTTCAACGTACTAAATTCGCGACATTTTTAGGAATACCCCTAAAAAAAAAGGCCCTCCCCCTAAGAATAGGGTAAAAAAAAAAGGCCCCCCCCCTTTGAATACCCCTAAAAAAAATTGCCCCCCCTCAAATGCTCACCCCCCCCTGCCATAAATAATGAACACTCCCTCATGGGTCGTCTATTTTTGACCACACATGCACTGGGGCCTAACTTGACGTACAAAGACGTTGCAAGCCAAAGGCTTCAACGTCAATAATGTATCGTATAAGTATGCTTTCGTTATAGATAGCCGTTTAGGCTATGCAAACTGATAAAGGAGAGACACGATGAGTAGAGTTAATCCAGTCTTTATTGTGTCTTGATGGGTTGAGCCCGGGGTTGAGCCGCAACATATGACTCTTGGGGTATGTTCGGCGCGATACAAGTGGGCGTAGCCTAGCTCTTATGATAATCGTTGTGTGTTGTAGGGAAATTCGGCTATATAAGAGTGACGACGATGGCCAGCAAGTGGTATTTATACCACTCGAGGGTCACCGTCATACATCACTCTCCACCATTCAGATAGTGACATGGTCCTCCAGCATGACATGACATGCATGGATAGGGGCGGCACCCGGAGGGCAGTGGCGGTGTGCTGGCCCTAAAAACTGGCATACAGCAATAAAAAACATAAATTTGTGGTGGATCAAAATATCTTTAGAAAAAAAGGGTTGGGTCCAGATCTCCATTACCCCCCATCCTCCCCGGATCTGCCCTTGCCTTAGGCCTTTGTTAGGTTTGTATTAAATATTAATTGGACTCCACCAAACATCAAAGTACAGAAAAGCATCACACCATGACCCAATAGAAAAATGTAAAAAAAAAAATATTCCAGAAAGTCTACACCCTCGATTCCACCCCATCTGGAAGTGTTCTTGTCTGATGTATAAGATATTCTGGCTGTCTATTCTTGATAATTGTCCGGTTTACAAACCGTAAAAACTGGTGTGTATCAAAAAAAATAAAAAAGGAAAAAAAATCCCAGAAATCTTGAAAAAATGGCTTGGGTCGGTCCTTTTTTGAATATAGAGTCGGTTTACCTGACACAGACCTTTTTTTGGACTAGCTCTACATTTTGAATGGGCAGATAGAAAAACAGTTCAAGTTTGCGGATGTCCAAGATTTGCATTTAATTTTCCAGTTAATTTATTGACGATGAATTTTGGTCTACTTTTTTTGTGCTCGTCCTCCAAGCACGCCGTAAAAAACTCTAGGGGTTTCTAGGAACTCTGAAGCCATTACCTCTCTATAAGTACTTGTATGACATTCTAAACCTCCCCTGGTAAACAATTTCTTACAGATAGCTTACAGCACAGTTTTCTGATCAATTCCCAATTGTTATATAAACAACACATTCAATCTTTTCATATCGTGCTCTTGTATCATGTTGCAGGTGTTTGACTTTGAGCTGTTTGCTGAGGACATGCAGGCCGTCAGCGACTTTAACAGAGATGAGCGGCTCGTCGTCCCAAAGATTACCGTTGCGGGGTAAATCATTTCACTGTCATAGCGTGTGTCAACTGAAGCAGCAACCCTGCCAACTGTTCCTTATATTTGATAAATTAATTATCCTATATGATCCAGAGTTACCACAAAATTCTCAGATTGGAATTCCATGACTTTCCCTGAACAAAAATCACCATTTTCCGGACAATATTTACTGTACTGTTGCAATATAGCACCCTATTGGTTTTTACTGTGTCTGGGGAAATTTCTAGCATCTCAAAAGCAACATTCTAATGGATTAAAAAAATAATCTTTTCTCCCCATTTTCCATTACTTTCCCTGATTCACAGCAAAATTTCATAAAATACCGTGGCTTTCCCTGACACATGGAAACCCTGTATCGTTGTTCTTAATCAAACAGTCATTAAATACGGTTTACATGCAATGTAAGTACTTAATAAGTAATACACTGTCACTGAACCAAAGGACTTGGCTAGCGGTTTCCCACGACTAAAACTGATTGTCATGTATTACTATTGTAAATTCGCGCATATGACCTATGAACCCGTTGAATGGGGTGGCTGAAAAGACCGAGTGAACCCTAAGTCTGACTGGGTTATTGGAAGTTTTAATCCTGTTCATACGTGTATTACTCACGGGGACTGGTTACCGGGTCAGGGCACGCTAATGCCACTCACACCACACTGTAAAAAATAGATGTACTTTTTACAGATTTACTCTGTAAAATTTAACACTGATTCACCATTATTTGGAATACAATGAAACATAGTAAATATCAGCAATTTCACAGTGGATCCTTGTTAAGTGCTAACCTGGTTTGGATTACAATGATTCAACATAAATTCATCTTCTAATGTCAAATCCCAGAGGGAGCCACATATAGTGGGTCCTGCCATAGATAGGTGGTCTGGTTTGTAAGAAGATTTTTCTGGAGGGTGTGAGCCCTTGAAGTGGAGTTTATATATACATGTTGAAATAATGGTAGTTTTCAATTAATCTATATGTTTGACAATTTAACAATTCAATCTTGTGATAGGTTTGACAAAATACCATGATCACTTGATAATATCCAGAAGAAAGTAGCTGTATGGATCTATACACCTATTTTGTGGTAACATACTATGTATATATCCCCACCTCTGGAAACTCTGCCTTGTATCAATCCTATAGAGTAAAACCTTGTGTATAGGCCACAGCTAGTATGCAAGTCAGATCACCAGTGTGGGATCAGGACAAAGTCAAAATATGGCTTATCCGTAAGTTTCTAGATGTATACTACAGTAACTAAAGTCACCATAATCAGACTCACTGTGAGGCTTATAGAATATTCCCAAAGTCTGTAATAGCACTGGCAATAACGTTGAATCTCTGTATATTTTAATACTCTGAATCTATTAATGATGATTCTACATAAAATTAATGGTGATTCAATGTAAAATTAGCGGTGATTCTACGTAAAATTAACGGTGATTCTAGGTAAAATTGACAGTGACTGTTACCGTTAAAAAAACGGTGAAAGTTATGTCCCAAAAAGTTGCCGGTGATTCACCGTTATTTTGACCACATTTCTTTTTACAGTGCACTAGAGGTGGCTAGTTCCCTGGCTACCGTGTGTATATACAAAAAACACTCCCGAGAAACAAGAAAAAATGTTTGTGTTTCAATAAAATAGTAATAAATTCTGAGGACTAAACCACCAGCTAGGTTTATATTTGACCCTTCTGGGTTTTGGTTGAAGAACGGCAATGCGCCGAATCCATGTAATTACGCATATGAAAGTAATTACTTAATAAAAGAAATCCCTGTCTATAAGATATCACCACCTCTCAGGGGGGGGGCAGTGGAAATGTCGGGCATAACTTCCATTGGGGAAGTTATTCCCATATTAGTGTACATACCAGTGCCACCTAGTGCTTCCCACCGGCACCAGCCGTGGAACTCTTCTCCAGGGGAGGGGAGGTAACCAGCAGCAAGCAAGCAGGCAGCAAGGCCAGCAGCAGGCCAGCAGAGACTTTGGTTTTTATATCGCCTCTATGTCGCCTCAAAATGACTATATGTTTTTGTGGCCACGAGTACCATGGAAATCGAGCCAAATGCCCCAAATGTGAGGCCCCTAACCCGGATAAGGGCACACCTAGGAAGAGGCAGGGCCAAGACGAGCTGGCACCGGCACAAGGCGACCATGGCGGCCCCCAGGGCCGGCAGAAGACCGGCCAGGGCAGCTCTGCCTCGCCGGCATCCCCGGGCGGTACGGCCCGCCAACACAGCGAGCAGGCCGTGGAGTACAGCGCAGCCCGGGATGTAGAGCTCCAGCAAGCTTTAGAGCGGATCGAAGCTATGACGATCAAAGAAAAGGCCAGAGAAGAGGACCTAAAGAGGACCCAAAGGTTAAAGGAGGCCGAGATGGAACTGGCGGGCCTGAGGGCAGCGAATAACCGTATTGAGAGAGATACTCACCTGGCTGAGACCGCCTTCCGAGGCCTTGTTGACGCCGTGCAAGGCATGGGAGGCCAAGGAGACGATTTGCGGCGGTCCTCGGATACCCGCGGAACAGCCTTACACTACGCGGACCAGGGCACCAGCGGCCACAACCTGTCGGCAATACCCGGGGAAGACGCGGACCGAGCTTTTCCGTCTCTGTCCGCGAAGCAGCAGCTCGGCGCGCATGTGCAAACCAAAATGGCGGGGCATAACATCCGCCCAGACGAAAACAGAGAGGAGGGGGTCGCTTTTTCGCAGTTTTTGGCCGAACGAAAGCGAATTAAGACTCAAAACCTGTCGCAAACGAAAGAGCATGGTCATTTACCCCCGTCCCAGTCCTCAAAGCCGTCGCAAATGTCGCAGGAAGGTTGGTTGGGAGACTTTTGTGCGACCGTCGGCGAGAACGGACAGCCTCCACACACCTCGGCGGCGACTTCGTCTTTGAACGCGGGGGGTGCGCTTCATCCCGGGGTGCCGGGAGGCTCCACGCTTCATCACGGACACCCGGGGAGCTTCACGCTTCATCCTGGTACAGGTCAATCTGGCAGTTTTAAGCAATCAGGGGGTGTGTTTAGGCCTGCTGGGGCCACGACATCCTCTCAGCTGTCTGATCCTACCAATGAAGGGAAGCATGGACACACCCAACAGCAACAGGAGCAGTATCAACAGCAGGTGTTGGGGCAGCATCAACAGTAGCAGCAGCAACAGCAGGAGGATGCAGACCCCTCCTATGCAGAGTTTCTGCTGTGGAGACAGCAGCAACAGTGGGCTGGGTTGGCAGGGGATGTGACCCCTTCTGCCCAGTCTACTCAACAAAATCAGCAAACACTACAGCAACATCTCCAGCAACAGCGGGGCCAACACGGCTCCAACCGGCATCAACAGCAGCAATCCTACACCTCAGGCCAGCCCCTCTCCGCGACACCCTTTCTCTAGTCTGCCATCTGCAGGTGGGCTAGGCATAAATCTGAGGGCGAGCCACACCCTGCACACTGGGCTAGCTACGGCGGGATTGGGCTTCAGCAACATGGGCCTACAGTCGGGTGATGTTGATGGCCTCTTCAGAAACGTTGCATCAGGTAAGTCAGCTGTGGAGGGTGATATCCTGGCCTCTCTACATGCAGCTAATGAGGCTAGCATGAGGAAAAGGTCCAAGCTGTGGACTAGGCCAGACTACCACCTCCCAGCTGACAAAGACTACAGCGAAATGTCATATAGGGAATTAATTTACGGTATGATTAATGTCATGCAGGCCCTGATCATAGCCGATCATCCCGACTTAAGCCCCTTGTCATACCTAGATCACATGAAATTCATCGCCCTGAAAGAGATAAAGCCCACCTATTGCATGAAGGCCATATGCCAGTATGATAGAGAGGTGACCGACAAGGTGCTGAAAAATCAGATCCCCAAGTTTGCCGCGGCTGACCACGGCGCGATGGCAAACAACATGGGCATGGACAAAACTCTGGCCTATGTGAAGATGCAACAGGAGATGGCAAAGCAAATGTCTCTTCTAAACAAGGCCCCGGGCAAGCCACCAGCTAGGCCGTCAAGTCAGGGAAAATTCAGGATCGACTGCCCTGACCACCTGTGCAAGCGGTTCAACTTTACGGCGTGCGATTGGGCGTTATGCAGGAAACAACACTTGTGTGCGGTCTGCGGTGGCCCGCACGGGGCTCGAGGATGCGCACACAACCCCTACAACCAAGGGGGGCAACCTCAGAGCCAGGGTAGTTACCAGGGTCAGCAGCATCCCTACTATGGCCAGCAAACCCAGAACTACGGCCAACAGGGGGGCCAGCAGCGTAACGCGTGAGGCACGGACGAGCACGACTCCGCGGGCTACGAAGCGGATGTCGGCACCTCATGTATAGAAGACATTCACTCTCATACATGTGAAGAGCTAATATGCACAAGTAGTATAGATGCCTTATTAGACATTTATAAAGGTTATATCCCTCTATGGGACATTGGCTGCAGACACAGGGTTCAGGGAGTCGTGTCGCAGTTGAAGCCAGCAGGCTGGAGGGACATGTTGTTGGGGCACGGTGTCATAGATGAGGATTGTCACTTCATATTAGATGGTGTCCTACATGGGTTCAAGATGGTTGACCCTCATGCACGGGTAGACAGTTATGAGGTAAAAAACTATTCATCAGCTTCGGTAGATAATTTTGACTTTATTGATAAGCTCTTGAAAAAGGAGCTGGGCTGCGGGAAACTCAGCGTGTCGCGAGAGAAAACCACATGTGTGCACGCCTTGGGTGCTGTTCCCAAGGCTACCGGGGGTTTCAGGCCCATCACCGATGCGAGCAGGCCCGACGGACTGTCCATTAATTCCCATATGTTTTCCACTTTTCAACACTTCAAGTTTGCTCGAATAGACGACGTGTGCGAGATTCTCCGTCCGTCGTACTACATGGTGGTGACTGATATTGCTTCGGCGTACCGCTCGGTACTCATCAGATCCGAGGACCGGAATTATCAGGGATTGAAGTGGAAGTTGGACGGGTCTGACACCTACATGGTGGACAATTGTATTTGTTTTGGCACAAGAGCAGCTCCTTTTATTTTTAATAGACTCACGGATGCCGTTACCAGGTACATGCGCCGTCAGGGCTACATGTGTTTCAATTACCTGGATGATTTCCTATTATTAGCCGCTAGCGAGAGGCAATGCACGGAATCCCAACGTGTCCTCCATGAGCTACTCAGGCAATTAGGATTTTACATAGCTTACAAGAAGGTGTCTTCCCCGTCGAGGATACAGCGATACTTGGGCATAGAAATAGACAGTATCGATATGAAGCTGAGACTGCCGGGGGATAAGCTGCAAAGGTTGGAGCAAGAGCTATCGTTCTTTCACAGTCGCCGTCAGGCAACACGAAAGCAACTGCAAAAACTGTGTGGCATTCTGTCCCATTGTTCGTCTGTCGTTAAAGGCGGCAGGACGTTCTCTCAGCGGGTGATCAAGATGCTGAGTGGTTTCCCAGCAAACAAGAGGTACATAACACTAAGTAAAGGGTTCAAGAAAGACTTGGTATGGTGGCAGGGCTTCTCCAGATGGTTCAACGGGGAGGCTCACTACTGACCCAGTTTTGGGTGTGCCGGGTCACGGTTGTGACAAACTGTTAAGCGCCAATGCCCCTCGTCGTTAACCTTTACCATAAACTGTAGTCAACGGTAATGTCGGGCATAACTTCCATTGGGGAAGTTATTGCCATATTAGTGTACATACCAGTGCTACCTAGTGCTTCCCACTGGCACCAGCCGTGGAACTCTTCTCCAGGGGAGGGGAGGTAACCAGCAGCAAGCAAGCAGGCAGCAAGGCCAGCAGCAGGCCAGCAGAGACTTTGGTGTTTTTTTTCTTTTTGTTATTTCTAAATAAATAGGCCGGGTCACGGTTGTGACAAACGGTTAAGCGCCAATGCCCCTCGTCGTTAACCTTTACCATAAACTGTAGTCAACAGTAATAAGGAAATCACATAACTGCATGGCGCCCTGCTGGCATCTAAAAACAGCAACCAGGTGTTACACAAGCTGGACCAATGTTAGCCAGAATAAAAACCTGCCCAGTAGAAAATAGAACTCGTCACATTTATAGTACTGTTGTTGTCTACTAGCCTATGTGGAAAAGCATGAGTGGTGAGAATGAAGCTGTAACGAATTGAAGTTCCCTAATCAAAGTTCATTTCACGATTGAAATATCGTTCCCACCTTTTTGTGATACGCTATTTATGTCTGCTTCTTTTACTTTGCAGGAAGCAAGTTTTGAGGGACCTCGCAGCTCCAAACTTCCCATTCATCATACAGTTCTGATTTCTGATATGAGTAGAAATTAATAAAAATACCACAGCATAAAACAAACGTGTTCTTAATTCAATTCTCAGAAAATGCTAAAATATGACCGGTAGGATGGGTGGGCGGGTGGGGCACATAGTGGAGGGAACATTGTAGCAAAGTGACTCCCATGGGAATTTCATGATCATTTTAGTTTCTCAACTGAAATCCATACTCTGAAGGATTCTGAAATATTCCTCTGTGTCCATTGGTTGCCTAGCAACAGGCCCAAATTGCCATTTTCCCATAGCAACCATGGCACACTTAGTAGTGTGGCAGACAATATAAAGATATATAAGTAGGGGGGGGGGGTGGTTAGCGGAAATTTTTTTTGTGGTCTGCAGCTAGAATATGGTACTGATCATGAGAAACAAGAATCTGGCATTCGCTTTTGATTTTGAAAACTCCTACCCCACCGTACACCCCCTCCGAAGACAAAAAGTCAGTAAAATAATTAATTAATTCAATAAAAAAATTCTCACACAGTGTGCATCCCTTAATATTCACATCAAATCACTTTGAGGTGAAATGTAAAAAAATTGTGGATTAAAATGAGCTATTTTGAAGTTTGGGAAAAATTCAAGATGGCCACCATTGGCAAAAAACACTGTTTTTCAATGTAATTCTATCCATATTTGGTCTGCCACACCTGATATCTATATAGAATCATTTTGCTATGGTGTATAATGACATACTGCACCAAAGTCAGCTATTTTGAAGCTTTCGAAAATTCAAGATGGCCGCCATTGGGGGGAAAAAAACATTGATTTTCGGTGTTTATTGGCTTTAGGACCTTGTCCCCAAAGCCATTTACACCACAGATGGAGGGTTGGAAAAAACGACAAGAAAAGACTAGCATAGGTCCCCTTGTTCATTGTTAGATAAAGCCCTAGTTGCCCTTCCACCTTGCTAGGCCTGGTCTCTCCATATGTCAGTGCAGGTGTGCGCAAGAGTAATTTACTCTAGATCTGGTTTTCAGTTTATACATGTAGAACCAGTATACATTGTGGTAAGGCCTAGACACCTAGTCCACAGCCATATTTCAAATTCTTGAATGTGGCTGTCAATGGCAATAACCTAACAGCCTATAATAACCATTGACTCCTATGTCAAGCCAAGCTGTCAATGTCCAAGCCAATCCCCATACTATGCACATGCAGGACCTATACTAGAAGCTGAGTGGTCCAGGGTGGCTCTTGAAATCACTCAAGCCTGCTCAAAGACAAACTGTGAACTCAGACATAATTACCCCACACACACATGCAACAACCCTGGTCATCAAAATAACATTTTGCCATCATTAAAGGAATGCCATCACAAGTCCTCCCTCTACCCCTTCCTCCTCCTCCCTCTCTCCCCTCCTCCTTCCAGCTCATAACAATCCTATAAAATCCAAAAGCCACTACAGCTTTGCCGTAAAATCATTGAACCCTGATGAAGACCAACATCGGTCGAAACTGTAGGTTCATTACTGCAATAAAAATGCCATTACTATGTTAATGTTGAAAAATTAGTTGTGTTGTATATTTAGAGCTTAGGCTTTAAAGAAACAAAAACATGAATTTGAATTTGTCCCCTTGTTATGTAAATACTTGGTCAGTATCATTACATTCTTATATGGTTGACTACACAGGAAACCTATAATGAGCTGATACTGTTTCTAAAAATATCCAAAATGGCTGTCATCAGACAAAAGCAAAGAAATAAATTGCCGTCGGTTACAAGAGCTTTTCTAGTTAAAGTTATGGGGCCTTTGTACTGCATTATAAGCAAAGTGTAATTTTGGCTCCTAACACCAAATGCATGAATCAGCTCCTCATATGACAGTCATACATGATTATCTCCTGTCAAATTTGCTCTAATGATTAGACCAGAAAGCCAGGACGGGTTGACCCATACCCGTCTTGTCTCTCTGATTAGACTTCAATCCTATTGTTATCTTTTGTATGTAAATTCCACCTTTCAGGTGGATTACCTGCTATTCCTGAGCCTTCTAACTTGGGTTGAACTGTGTAATATGGGAAAAGGGAGGAAAAGGGTATGAGTTTAAACCAATCAAAAGGGTATTGGTAATTTTATTGATACTGGATTCCTGGCAGTGACTCTTATTAAGGATGAGATCCTTATTGTAGTGAAAAGGTTCCCAATTTTTCGGTGAAGAAGTGAGTTTGAACAAAACTTGTGCTACCATATGTTATGTAATTTCTCTTCTCTCATTTGGAGTGAGATGGGCCTAAATGATTTGTCCTAAAGTGACCTGACAAAGAGTACCATTATCAGAATGTATACCAGTATGCCATTCTATGCCATTCTATATTTAGGTAGCACAAGCAACAGATCTCTCCTTCTCATAATGCATTGTCCTCAGTCATCTATTATGCTCTGAACAAATCATACAGAGATTCCAACAGGCACTACTGCTATCTGGCATCCCTGTGGTGCCCCCATTGGGATAGATGAGGTTTTGTTTTAACTCTGTGAATTTTTTATATTGCATCAATTGTCCATGCTATAAACATTCTAATATATAGGCTCTGCCAAGATTTTCAAAGAATTTTCCAACCATAGATACCACTGTAAATACTTGCATATAACTGGCATCTAACAAATAGCCTGCATCACTAAGCCTGCAAACTCAAGAAGATCCTGTGACTTGCACCTCCTATGATTTTTGGTAGTTTGGTACATACACATCCAGATACCCGCCTATAACCAGCAACCTGACTTTTGGGGACCTTCTACGACAAATATTTTTTCCAAAAGCAGCCATCTTGAAATTTGAAAAAACTTAATGATAACCTTTGCACCCCATATCAAAGTGCTTTTGTGTGGGTTTCATGCATGAGAAGTAGACCAAATTACATTGCAAAGCAATGTATCCCGCTACTGGCGGCCATCTTGAAATTTTCACAAGTTTCAAAATACCTGACTTTGGTGCAGTTTGTCATTATACCCCATAGCAAAGTGATTCAAAGGACATTTCAGGTGTGCCACACCAAATATGGATAGAATTACATTGGAAAACAATGTTTTTTGCCAATGGCGGCCATCTTGAATTTTTCCAAAACTTCAAAATAGCTAATTTTAGTCCACTTTATTTTTACATTTCACCTCAAAGTGATTTGATGTGAATATTAAGGGTTGCACACTATTTAGGATTTTTTTTATTGAATTAATTAATTATTTTCCGACTTTTTGTCTTCGGAGGGGGCGTACAGGGGGGTAGGAATTTTCAAAATCAAAAACAAATGCCAAATTCTTGTTTCTTAAGATTAGTACCATATTTTAGGCTGCAGACGGCATTCCTAACTTCATTTTGACAAAATAACCCCCCCCCCTAATTGTGGTTTGGATCTACGGTAGCTTATTCTTCACAAACACAACACTCTGTGCACTGTACGATGCAGGATGTATGTTTAAAAAAAGACAAAACTGCTCATTAGATATATAGATTCATTTTTATTTTGGACAGGTTATTGAGATACAGCTGTACAAAATATTGGTTTGTGTGTAGCCACTGGACAGTGCCCGTTGTACCACTACCACAGGATGGTCAGCAGTCAGAGTGGGCAGGTGGGCGTCAGGCCCACTTGTGGTTACTATGGACACACTATATATATATACACTCCTGCTACTCTGGTGCCACCCGGCTTATTTGAGGCTGTGTCTCATCAGATCGGGCCATTGTGAACGTCTTTGACCGGGTGCCAGCTTTGACTGGGTACCCGCTTTGACTGGCTGCCAGCTTTGACCGGCTATCAATGAAACTTGATTTTTAGGGGTATGAGGGGAATTTTTATTTATTTTTTTGTCTAAATACTTCTATATATATATAGTATTAATATGGCTTTTAATATCAGAACTTTATGGTATATGTAGTAGCTTTTTTACTTGCTGCAAACATGTCGTTCATTTTCAATGGATTTTGAAACATATATTATTCAATAAATAGGGTATACAAGCACAACAATTTGCACTTAAAAAAATGTTATTGCCTTATTGCATGCTTTCAATTAATCAATCACTTTATACCCATATTTACATAGGCTTCCTCCCTATTTTTAACATTTCCTTTCTATCCGGTCAAATCTGGCACCCGGTCAAAGCTGGCACCCGGTCAAAGACGAAAACATTGGCCTGATCTCATGAGACACAGCCATGAGCTACAAGTGATGCTCACAGACGTTTGGAAAAAAAAGGATTCTGGAGAATCAAGGTACCAGAATGCTATTTTCATAATCATGAACAGCTTTATACAGGCAAAAAGGCGTGGCTCTATTGCAGGTTACAGTGGTATGTGCGAGAGACTATTGTGGTGTATATATACATTATGCTATATAAAAATAAAATATAATTAAATATAATACACAAGACTTGTATTATCACTGCCAGAAAAGTTCATGGTGAATAATCGTTGGAAACTGGCGACTGTGGATAGTGAACCTTGACACCTGATCTAGTAGTAGTGGTTTACTGCAGTTCATGAAGTGATTTTATACAACAGAGTCAAGTCTGATCATGTCTGTTTATAAAATGAACTATGTACAGGATGATAAAATTACATGGTAGAGGCAAGGTTATTCCACATGCAAGACACTTGGGCTGGAACACATTTTTGCCATTCTCTTAAAGGTAGTGGGGACACACAGTAAGATGTCCGCCCTGCTACATAGATGCAACAGCCTGCCACACATGTAGGTGACATGACACCCTGTCACACATGTAGGTGACATGACACCCTGTCACACATGTAGGTGACAGAACACCGTCACACATGTAGGTGACAGAACACCCTGTCACACATATAGGTGACATGACACCCTGTCACACATGTAGGTGACAGATAACCCTGCCACACATATAGGTGACATGACACCCTGTCACACATGTAGGTGACAGAACACCCTGTCACACATATAGGTGACATGACACCCTGTCACACATGTAGGTGACAGAACACCCTGTCACACGGGCAGGTATTGGCTCTGTCAGATATGTATGATTAAAATGATTTCTTTGCAAACTATATAGGACTACTCTGTGACGTGATATGCACAGAGTGCACTTAATCAATAGTTGTAGCCTACATGTAAGAGTTTGAATGACTAATTAAAACGGATATTTGTTTTTCTCAATTTCCAGTTTGAAATTTAGCCATGAAGAGGTGCTCGCTAATCACAGTATGTGCGGCTATTACAACAAACACAATAGGGCATCCTTTTCTAGTTGTAGAGCCTAGCTACATTGTTTTCCGATGTACCAATCGCTCGATTGTAAACCACATTAGAATGACATACACAAATCATTTGGCAAGAGCATGAGAATACTGCATGTAACATTCTACGGCAAAGCTACAGAGCAATCAGAATGCATCACACATCATGATGATATTTCTACATTCACCTGTCCCCAGTGTTGTGGGCAGGATACTCGTATAATGAATCGCATAGAGCATTCTATCGTGTACATAACTTCATTTACACATGAACTGTTATCAAATTGTTTGGTGACATTTGCTTAATAAGTGCATAGATATCTGCAAAATATACCATACACAAACACACGATACTTTACTACTGTTATTTGTTATTAGTACCGTACCGTCGCGATAAAGCGCCGGTTTCGAAAGAGCGCCGGTCTTGTATAAGCGCCGGGGGTACAGGGGTGTTGAAACATTCCTTAAGCACTGAAATAGGATCTCGAATAAGCGCCTATCTTGGGTTTAATGGCCCCTCCAAATTGAAGAGCGCCCCGGCGCTTAATCGCGACGGTACGGTATACATGTTCAATGCTGTGTTACGGTTCAGATGGTTCTTTTTACATTGACTGAGATCATGGTCCTTTGTCTGTTTACTGAAGTCCGTTGGTATTGTCAGAGATATATCTAGTCCATGTCTGATATCTAACTTGGGGCTTTGAGTAACTGTTGATACCTTATATAACAACCAGGATGTGGATCTACCATGTTTGCTGTATTAGAGACCTATCTATGACGATCCAGTATTTCATTGTATTTCTTTTTGAAAACTGCGGATCTGTTTTGAAAGTTATTCTTTCTTTCAAAGCACTGTATAACTTGATATTGAACATTATTGAATAAATAACCAAAAGTGACATGCACTTTTAAGCTACTGTTATATTCATTTTATAGGGAGAAATGTTTGTCCAAATCAACTAATGTCTACAAAAAAAAGACAAATCAACTTTTATATTTCAAAAGAAGACTGAACAGGAAAAGAGCCCAGGGATAGCATGCCAAAACACACTATTTGTAATATTTATTATATACATACAACTATATGAACGTCTCAATCAAGTAGAATATATGGGATACAGACACGTACGCCGTCTTTGACTGGACTCTGAACACGTTAACATGGTTGGTATATTAAAGGTAGTTAATTCTAAATTCTGACTCGATATTTGGATCCTGATAATCTGTGTATCATAATTGCACGGGTTGCTTTAGTTTCACTTTCCTCATCAAAAAGCATACTATGTACTCACGCCTGTTCAAATATCTTAAAGATTGATTGTGTGATTAGCATCACATGTGACCCAGGGCTCTAATAACCATAGTCATAACCATAGTCATAACCATAGTCATAGCCATAACCATAGTCCTTGTCAATAATTGAAGTCGCAAGCCATCCATGTCTTTGTGTACTACTAAAGGCCTTTCTCTTGGGGTTAAAAGCGTCTCACTTTTTCATCTCACCTTCCCTTCAACACTGAGCTCTATGGGTGTCTGTGTGAACGCTCATCTTTTAAAGGGTGGATTCAAGGTCACTGGCCTATTCTTTAGCATTAGTTCACAGACTTGCTTTTAGGGCTGTTTTAGACTATTTTTGGTGGGCTTATTTCATGGGCAAAATCTTTTTTTGGACATTTTGAAAAAAAGAGGGAGACACAGATTGTTCCACAGTAGAACTTTAGCTTTATTTTGAACGGAAATACCAAAAAACAAAGGCAGGGCGAACATTCAAAGGCACCTGACCAATCTACGTTTTTTGTAGGAAAACCGTCTCACAGAGACCCAGGGTACCCCTGGGTCAGTTATAAAAGTGCAGGGTGCTTGTAGCTGTGGGCCGGCAGAGACTGTGGCTGTAGGCACTAAGGGGCGGCAGAGAAGGTGCCAAGTTTGCGCGGCTCTGTAACACCGGTCTCTGCCGTCAACAAGGCAGCTCTGGTGAGGTGGAGGGCTGCTACTCATCATGTCACATACGGGGCTTTTTCCAAAACTTTGCAACACTTTACCCAAATAAAGGCAAAAGGTGAGCTTCAGGTAGCAAGGGCAAAAATCTAAGGTCGGTGGGTCTGGATAATTATTTTTCTTCTAATTTAAACATTAGAAAAACCAGCAGTCATATAGACCTTATAATGTGCTCGACAAATTTTGGGTTACCTTAAACACCTTTGCTTCTGGACCAACTTTAGGGAATGATCATTATTTAACTAGGTGGATGCGCGAAATTGCTTACGATACCCCCCTTAAAACTATAAAACTGCTATGTCTTTTCCCCTTTCTTAATCCCCCCCCAAAAAAACCAAAAAAAACAAAAACAACACACACACTTGTTTACAACCCCCTCCCTAAGAGGGGTCAAATGTTCTACACTAACTTGTCTGGAATTATATTCGGTCAGTGCTCTAAAAGGGTTGAGAAACCACCATGCAGATGACATCCACTCTGGGATTATAATAGTATCTGAATGGCCCATGGAGAATACCTCTTATCCAATGGACAGTAGGATTTTAACTAACCATAAGTAAAGTCCACCCATAACTGTTAACATAACGGGTACGATTAGCAACATAATGTATCAGGTAACAACAGAAACACTACAGGACTGCAAAGCTGCAACCCCAACTCGCGCCTCTCATACATGCAAAGCTTACCGCCAACAGACAGGCTAAATCTAATAGTTCTCCTATAAATCAACTTAATCAGGCTTTTGGGGAGAGGTCATATGAAATGATGTAGCATGAATTGATACAATATGAGGGCCTTTGCCGTGCAGCAGTTCCCACGTACAGCACACACTTATATACAATATGGATTTGATACATAAAGGAGCAAGTTGTCTTTCAGATAGTATTCAGGTGTTTTGTTTGAGGAACCAACGGAGTATATAATACACCAGTGTTGTATAATTAAATGCATAAATCATATGTTTAAATGCAAACATTGAATGCAGAGATTGCATCCCTTTATGTCATAGATAAAAAGTGCAACCCTACAGAAAAATAACTATCCGCGGGAACAGTTAATCAAATATTTTCATCCCTCTAATATGATATAATATATATATATTATTAATCAATCACAGCATTCCTTAATCTATCAAGAAATAAACATTTACTTCAATGGTCCTTACCATACAAAGTCTTATACCTAATCATGCAGCAACAAACAAACAACTAGGACGATCCATTATATAACTGGCAACACTGTGACGAGTGCATTCTAACCTAACTAACATTCACTGGACTAGAATATAATTTTACTTCATTAAGAGCACTTCAAGTATATCCCCCTATTACAGGCCTCCTAACTGCATGACAGACAGTGAGGTTTGTGCAATACTCCTGGGTATTATATTTCACCCTGCTTGAAAGTATATTACCGGTATTTGTGTACAGTGAAAATACACCGATACTGTTTGGTTAACCTGTAAGTAACATTTGAACATTTCTCATTCTCCAGCATTTTGATTACAATTCTTCCCTTTTTAGAGAGTAAGTAACGACCATGGGTTGTACATGACTTATACTACAGTAGGCATATTTACATGTATCTATTGTTGCCTGTCCTTACAATGGTTTTAATTAAACCTGCCACCTTTTATACCATGTGTCACTGCTGTCTTGATGTAAACTTAATGTACCGAGCAGCTGGAAGACTGGGCTACATCTATCCTGGGCTGCCACATCCACACACGGCTACAAGTCTCCACCATGGAGACCACAATCATATCTTTACAGGACAGTGCTTTCTATTTTTTCATTTATTCCCCGGACAAGATCTACGGGTAACGTCTATTTGAAGTCATTGTTTCACAAACAGCATTCTGCTATTGACTATGCCACCTTGCTAACGCTGCATGGACGGCATATGCCTTTTGTTTGCACCCTTTGGGAGTGTTATCAAAAACTCGCTGGGGCTGCATTAATGCATCATAGCATAGCATAGACATAGCACATTAAAGCACTATGCGGCCTCTATTAAAGGTTAACACGGTTGATACAGGCAAGGCACCAATAAGGGTCCTGTCAGTTCAACGTCAACGTGGCAAAATGTTGATACAGTTAATCATCCAATCGTTAATATTTTACCCAGTAAAACACTTAAAAGGAGACAAAGAAAGGGTAGGCGTTTTGCAGAGTGTATTTCCCCTTTGGCGTGAAGGAGGGGTTGAGAGTGGCTACCCGAGGTCAGTAACACTAATCTGTGTTCACACTCTGCAAAATCATAACTATCGCAAAATGAGTCCCACTGCTTTACTATGTGGCGACTGACACGATAGCCATTGCTCTTTATATGTAGTGTGTGGAGACATCATTCAGACCGCAGACAGTAGTGTCCAGTGCACGGTCCACTATCACAAGTGCCAAGCTTCTATTGGTCCTATTCAGACACGCATCTGAGTGTCGTAATCAGGTAGACGCGGCACCTGTCCTAAACATCTCTGATTACGTTGAAGCTGACAGCAGTTCAGGAGGTGCCGCCCAGCAGCAGTAGGGCTCTGATTGAGCACCACACAGGCAAATGTGCGCTTGCTCTAGTAATCCACAATGAGAGATATACAATGAGTCCTGGTTCCTGAGTGCCTGCATCACAATGGGCCTGGGGAAGAAGTCTACAGAGGTTGACGTCACCTGTAGTCCCCCCCGGGTGTCCCCCCAAGCCTTCCCCCGGGTTTGGCTATTGTGAACCCTGTTTTCTGGTAGCCGTATGATATGTGCCCTGGTGGCTGGCTGTGTGTTGCTGGTGTAGCTGAGTGCCTGCCGGCTGGTGCTACAGCAGCATGGTGGGGGCTACACAGTGGGACCCGCCCAGTCACCGCCTTCAGGCCGGCCGGGGGCTATACCACCGATTCTGTCAGACTGCGACTCATTGGCATGCCTCTGTTTGTCTTGTACTGGAATCGGTCATGATCATTGCAATACTCGGGCTCTGAGTTTGTGGAGCGCTCGCCTGGACTGCGTAGTCGAGGTGGGTCTTTGTGTGACTTGAGGCCGTCTATGTCGGGGTCCTGAGTGGTTTGGAAGTACTCGGGGTTGTCCATCGCGGCCGGACTCTGCGGTTCCAGGTACTGCCCATCCGGCTCCAGGTAGTCTGAATGGCAAACATGGGTTAGCTTGTTAAATGACACCACAACAGATACTGTTAAAATCCTGGTTTATGACGACCTCACCTTTAACACGAACCCCCCCCCCCTTCCCACTGTTGAAAAGAAAAAGTATACTATCTGAAAAATATTTTAAAATCATTTTCTCTTAAATATGATTTATCATCCCCCCTCCCCCCCCCCCCCCCACTATGAGAAAACCCCTCTGACTTATATGGAATCTGAATGAAATCCGAACCAGTAATCGATATAGCCGATAATTATCACGGAACGATCATACCTGTTGATTTGGTTGTATGTAATGGGCTTGACCTAGATTGTGTTGGACCTCCTGTTTTACTGGGTTTTTTATTAAGCAATTGCACCTGTTATCATAATTCACCTAATCATAGGAAACAGATCAAGAGACAAAAAGGTGGTGAGTGGTGAAGCAATGTGTACACTAGCGAAGTAACCAGTGGTACAGGAGTGGGAACCAATGAGACTGGGGATAGGAACCAGTAAGACCTGGGGTAGGAACCAATGAGACTAGGGATAGGAACCGGTGAGACTGAGAGTAGGAACCAGTGGGACTGGGGGTAGGAACCAGTGGTAAAGGGGTGGGAACCAATTAGTGGGAATAGGAATCAGTAAGACTGGGGGGGTAGGAACCAATGAGACCAGGGATAGGAACCAGTGGTATTGGGGGTAGGAACCAGTGATACAGGAGTAGGAACCATTAGGGCTGGGTGTAGAAACAATTCGGACTTATTGTAGGAACCAATGAGACTAAGGATGGGAACCAGTGAGGCAGGGTAGGAACCAGTGGGATTGTTAGAACCAGTGGGAGTAATGATAGGAACCAGTTGAAGTAATGGTAGTAACCAGTAGGACTTGGTTTATGAACCAGTGGAATTGGGGGTAGGAACCAGTGGGACAGTGGGTAAGAAACAGTAAGACTAGGGGTTGGAACCAGTGGGACTTGGAGTAGGAAACAGTGTGGCTGGGGTGAGGACCAGTGGTACTGGGCAAAGAAACCAGTGGGACTGGGTTTAAAGGCAAATGAGACTAGGGGTAGGAACCAGTGGAACTGGGTTTAGAAACCAGTGGGAGTTGGGGTAGAACACAGTGTGGCTGGGGTAGGAACCAGTGTATTCCGCATTAGCAAGATGTCCTGTGGTCAGCGCCATGTTGATTGGTACCAGTGTAACTAGTCTAACCTCCAGCAACCAGCTCAGCCAAATCTCAGGTCCAAAATTAGGGTACAAACAGGGTGTGAGTATTGTGACTGGGTTGTACCTGGGCATTACTTATGTCACCTGTCCCTCATAGAGTAGTGGTTAGCATGGTGGATTCATGATGCAGAGGACCTAAGATCAAATCCCTCCCAGGCCACATCTTGTCACCATACCATTAACAACCAACACCTTTTCTTATTTATATACATATAGTTCCTTGGAAGAAAAGGCAATAAAAAATTTGTTCAAAGACTATTGATATTTCTTTTATATCATTTCAAGGTTGTTACTCACTTCTCCCTATCAAAGCAAAATATATTTGATATATAAAAATGTAAATTCATGGTATGGTCACCAAGATATTACTTGACAGGGATTTGAGCTTAGGTCCTCTGCATCATGAATCCACCATGCTAACCACTACTCTATGAGGGGCAGGTGACATAAGTAATGCCCAGGTACAACCCAATCACAATACTCACACCCTGTTTGTACCCTAATCTCGGACCTGAGATTTGGCTGAGCTGGTTGCTGGTGACTAGGGGGTTCACAATTGGTACCAGAGCAACACCTGGTGGCAGCACCAGTATCTCGCTAGTGCCTAATAGGAATCAGTGGTACTGGGTGTAATGCTTTTGTAACGCAACTTCTTAACGTTCACCTTTCAAGTCCCCCCAACAAAGCTTCTATAACTTAGGGTAGACCCTTAGTCAAAATAGCCTGCCCTAGAGGCCCTGATTTTTTTTTTTTGATTTGATTTATCTTTATTGTCGATTAAACTTATCTTACATGACAAGTTCTTGTGCTTCAGAGCTTACACAGTTTGATCTCGTGAGGCTTACAGTATCACTCAGTGTTATAAACATCATTTGTTATCATGTCCAATTTATCATTCGATCTTATCATACATGACAAGATCTATAACGCTCTGATATTGCTCATGATTTTCTAAAATGTACACTAACTATCTTAATACTTTTTCGACGTTTAAGAAGGGCTGCGTTTTAGCTGTTAAGCTAATTCGAGGGCGGCAGCCCCCATGTGGCAAACAGGGAAAACGCTTCTTCTCTGGTAGTAAGTTAAGAAGAAAATGCGCAAGGGTGAAAAGATGCAATTATGATGCACATGCATATTATCCCTGTTTGTGAAAAATGGTCAAATGGGTGCTTCGTATAATGCCATACTACATGAAACTCATGTTATCACAGTTTCCAACAAAAGGTTTGCTGTTGTACTTTAAACCGTGTATCTATATCCATTATGCACATCTCTTCTTTGTTGCCCTTTTCTGTATTGGTTTTGTTATCATTCTCTGTGAAAATTGCGATTTGTCTGCATTTTTCCGTCAGCATGTCTTGGTCTGAAACTTTCCATTTCTCTCACAATCTTTTCGCTTGGTGTCTTTTTTGACACATTACCTGTCAATGTGAATTCCTGGTTGTTATGTGAGTCAATAGGGTTCTAATCTTGCAGGGAGTCAATAACTGAGTACACGTGACATACGGCAATATTCCTTTCAACGTTTGGCAACAACTGAATGTTAGATTGTGCAATCAGAATACATTACTTGATGAACTTAAAAAGATTGGTGCAACTTAAATTCTTAATAATACCAATGTTTGAAGGCGGGTTAAGTTAGTAAGGAAGCAGTACTAACCTTTGCCCTCTATGAGGTCCATGTAGGATACGGGCTGCGAGGATTTGGGTGTTAGGTAATCATCCTCATCAATTATTGGCATTGGGACCTTTGGCATCTTGTTACCGTCAACACAGTCACTGGGTCCCAGCGGAGGTTGGAGGATGTGAGGCAAAGCTACACAATTAGCCTCACCTAAATATACCAAAGAAGCTGGTCAGTGTAACATAGTCAAATATTTGTACACCATTTCTATAATTCCCCAACAAGTAGCCTCACATGTAGCATTACCACATTGCCATTACAGTCTCACTAGCTGATTAAGGGGGTTTACCACGGAGTGAACGTAGATTCACATTTTTTATGATATGGTTTTAGTTTAACGCGTAGACTGAAATAGAAGACCATAATTACTTGAAAAGCACTATGTGATAATACAACATACCGTCTTTGGGGTCATCGAGCACATTACAGGGGTCTGGAGTATAGCGCGAGTTGACGCTGTCTCTAGAGTGGATGCCATTGCGACAGAACTGATTGGCTGGATCTGGTTTGTGCTTAGTGTAGTATGGATTGGAGCAGCCCGGCTGGACATGGTGTGCCGCATGCTTCTCTCTGTCATTGTCATAGTCTGCCGCATCACGCATCTGCTGAGAAACAACAGTACAGAGGTCAAACCAAAGATCTGCCGGTAACCAACAGTACAGAGGTCAAACCAAAGATCTGCCAGTAACCAACAGTACAGAGGTCAAAATAAAGATCTGTCGGTAACCAACAGTACAGAGGTCAAACCAAAGATCTGCAGGTAACCAACAGTACAGAGGTCAAACCAAAGATCTGTCGCTAACCAACAGTACAGAGGTCAAAACAAAGATCTGCCGGTAACCAACAGTACAGAGGTCAAACCAAAGATCTGCTGGTAACCAACAGTACAGAGGTCAAACCAAAGATCTGCCAGTAACCAACAGTACAGAGGTCAAACCAAAGATCTGCCAGTAACCAACAGTACAGAGGTCAAAACAAAGATCTGTCGCTAACCAACAGTACAGAGGTCAAAACAAAGATCTGTCGCTAACCAACAGTACAGAGGTCAAACCAAAGATCTGCCGGTAACCAACAGTACAGAGGTCAAAACAAAGATCTGTCGCTAACCAACAGTACAGAGGTCAAACCAAAGATCTGCCTGTAACCAACAGTACAGAGGTCAAACCAAAGATCTGCCGGTAACCAACAGTACAGAGGTCAAAACAAAGATCTGTCGCTAACCAACAGTACGGAGGTCAAACCAAAGATCTGCCGGTAACCAACAGTACAGAGGTCAAAACAAAGATCTGTCGCTAACCAACAGTACAGAGGTCAAACCAAAGATCTGTCACTAACCAACAGTACAGAGGTCGAACCAAAGATCTGCCGGTAACCAACAGTACAGAGGTCAAAACAAAGATCTGTCGCTAACCAACAGTACAGAGGTCAAACCAAAGATCTGTCGCTAACCAACAGTACAGAGGTCGAACCAAAGATCTGTCGGTAACCAACAGTACAGAGGTCAAACCAAAGATCTGCAGGTAACCAACAGTACAGAGGTCAAAACAAAGATCTGTCGCTAACCAACAGTACAGAGGTTAAACCAAAGATCTGCCGGTAACCAACAGTACAGAGGTCAAACCAAAGATCTGCTGGTAACCAACAGTACAGAGGTCAAAACAAAGATCTGCCAGTAACCAACAGTACAGAGGTCAAAACAAAGATCTGTCGCTAACCAACAGTACAGAGGTCAAAACAAAGATCTGTCGCTAACCAACAGTACAGAGGTCAAACCAAAGATCTGCCGGTAACCAACAGTACAGAGGTCAAAACAAAGATCTGTCGCTAACCAACAGTACAGAGGTCAAACCAAAGATCTGTCACTAACCAACAGTACAGAGGTCAAACCAAAGATCTGCCGGTAACCAACAGTACAGAGGTCAAAACAAAGATCTGTCGCTAACCAACAGTACGGAGGTCAAACCAAAGATCTGCCGGTAACCAACAGTACAGAGGTCAAAACAAAGATCTGTCGCTAACCAACAGTACAGAGGTCAAACCAAAGATCTGCCGGTAACCATCAGTACAGAGGTCAAACCAAAGATCTGCAGATGAATTCCTGTTTTTATGTGCATCTATACTTATAATTGATGTCATGTTGAATATCTTATATTCAAATGGTACAAGTAAAATGTTAGGAGAGGAGTCATTCTGCCCATACAGCCCCACTCTTAAAAAAGATTAGAATTTTACCTTTCCTACGACTCCATTCTCTGGTGGGACGGTGGAGGTGGGTTGAAGGTAGTCCTCAGCGTCCACCATCTCCTCTGTGCCCTCCTCAGCCACACTCATGGAGCGCAGAAGGTCCTCCTTGTTGATACTTTGACTGGGAAGCCGCATCAGCTTGTCACCCTGTATACAGAACAGCACTTATTTATGGTGTTCTGACTAAACTCAAGTTTATTCGCCAACAGTACAGTATCTTTTATGTAGTTTCAAATCCAGAACATTTCTTCAAAGTCAAATATCAGGTTTTGTAAAGTTTAGTTAGCATTTTTATATTCAGATGCAGTTAATGTCAAAAATGTGTCTGACCTGAATGACTAAGTACCGTCCAGGGTCTCTTGCCATTTTTGAGAATTCTTCTGCAAGTTCTTTGAAACTTGGTCGGCTTTCGGCATCAAGCATCCAGCCTGTAGAAAATAAAATCGCACCATTAAAGCTGAAAATATTCTGACGAATTCAACTGACAATACTTTGATATACAATAACATGTAAGGAATAATCCGATCTATGACAAAAAGCGGGAAACCTACACTTGATCATGATCATGTAGACGTCTATGGTGCAGATGGAGGGTTGTGGCAGCCGCTCGCCCTTCTCTAACAGATCTGGTACATCCCGCGCATGCAGGTTGTCATACGGCCGCTGTCCATACGTGAACAACTCCCACACCGTCACTCCTGCAGTTCAACAAAACAGTAAGTGATGGCTTACACTGCCACTACTTTTCTTACACTAAAATATCACTCATACGTTGTGTAAAGCATCTACATATAAGATGTTTTTATAGAATCCCTAAAAAGATACAGGATTACCCTGATAATCCTTATTTTGAGTATTTATGAAATCTCTTTTTTCAGAGAAATACCTAAAGATCCACTTGCATCTGTTTTTAATGAAATAAAGCGAAGTCACGTGTCCGAATAGAATTCTTGTCATTCATCTTGCGTAACATTTTGAGAGGATTTAAGAATGAAGACCTAATAACTATTATCATCACCGGTAGGACTTAGGGTTACCTAAAATTGGTTTCGAGAACCTACCATAGCTCCAGACGTCTGATTTGTGGGTGAATATCCGATGTTGTATGCACTCCAATGCCAACCATTTAATGGGCATCTGCAGATAAACATGTTATAATTACACGTTCTGTACGCATTTAGCCAAAGGAAAACCCATACAAACATTACTTTTGGCAAGGGTATAATGCACAGATCTCTATATACGAATATAACTGCAAATGCAAGCCTCGTTAATAGTTAAATATAGAACACCTTTTAATGATACCCCCATCATGTATGTAACTAAAAGGTAACAGCGTCCACAGCTCGTTTTGCTCATTAGCTCTCTCTACCCTCTTGGCTCTAGACTACTCTCACCTTGCCGCCCGACGACTTGTACTCATCTTCATTAATGTCCAGGAGTTTGGCGAGCCCAAAATCTGTAATCTTGATGTTTGCAGGACTCTGTATGAGAACGTTCCTGGCTGCCAAGTCGCGATGCACCACGCCACGCTCCTCCAGGTATGTCATACCCTACAGTGGAGGAACCACAGCTTAGTGCAGGCCACATCTACACACAGAACAGGCATGCCATACCCTACAGTGGAGGAACCACAGCTTACTGCAGGCCGCATCTACACACAGAACAGGCATGCCATACCCTACAGTGGAGGACCCACAGCTTAGTACAGGCCACATCTACACACAGAACAGGCATGCCATACCCTACAGTGGAGGAACCACAGCTTACTGCAGGCCGCATCTACACACAGAACAGGCATGCCATACCCTACAGTGGAGGACCCACAGCTTAGTACAGGCCACATCTACACACAGAACAGGCATGCCATACCCTGCAGTGGAGGAACCACAGCTTAGTGCAGGCCACATCTACACACAGAACAGGCATGCCATACCCTACAGGCCACATCTACACACAGAACAGGCATGCCATACCCTGCAGTGGAGGAACCACAGCTTAGTGCAGGCCGCATCTACACACAGAACAGGCATGCCATACCCTGCAGGCTGCATCTACACACAGAACAGGATTTAGGAGGAGTGAGTTATCCTAAAGGCCCGGTCAGACTAGTCGTAAAATCAGGAAGACTACGACCCAATTTATTCATTTAAATTCGGGGACAAAAATTATGTTATCTGGCCTAGAGCTATGACTAGAGAAAAGAACAAAATAGTGCGATTTTCAAAATCGTAGGAGTTTGGCATGGACTACTTATGGAGTCATAGAAAAATTGCTTCCTATTTCTATGACTAGTGTTAAGGGATCTAATAATTGTATCCTTCTTGTACACATCGTTATAAAATGCAAGCGATAGGAGTCTATTGGGTTATTCCTAGGGCCCTGAATTGGTTTTTACTAGTCCATGCAGTACCTACCCGTGCTATCTGCGTGCACCAGTTTAGGAGGACCTTGGAGCCAATGTTGGAGCGGTTTTTGCGTACATAGTCGAGCAGGCAGCCAAATGGCATGAGTTGTGTGATGAGCATCATCTGGGCCGTCATACACACGGCCAGGATGCGCACGCAGTAGGGGTGGTCTACAGATGCCATGACACGCGCCTCCTCCAGCAGCTCCTTATTCTGAGAGGGCGAAGTGCTCTCCTGCAGCACCTTAATGGCCACCGGTATCTTGACGTTCTCATCAGTAGGCACCCACATCCCCTGCAACAGCCAACCGTGGTTAGGGATCTATACAGATTGAGGTCTAGCTCAGTGCTGACCCCTAGTGGACACTTGTGCAAATAACGAGTCCAAAGGCTGATGGGCGTCATGGCCTACGCCGCAGCTGATTAATGAACATCGTTTAAATTTTGGTTTGTTATTGTTGATCATTGAATATGTTGCATTATTTTGATCATAAAAACTCATACCCGCTATAAAAGCCAAATATCATGGTATGTTTTAATGGGCATACTTGGCACAATCTGTTCTATTAACCCATCTGTAGGCAGATAACGCCCATAAGCGCAAGCCATAGTTTGAGAAAAAATGTAGGGCTATATGGAATAATTAAGGTTCTTTCACGTGAAAACAACTTGCAAAGGGCCTTAAATAGACTCGACAATTATGATGGCAACGTTTTCTTCTTTTCCAGAGGCAATTTCTCGAAATTCCACTTGTAAGCCGACCCCCTACTTTATCTATTAAAAGCAAATTGGTTTGATTCCTGTGAGAAATGAGAGGGTGAACTCTCTCAAAAATATATGAGAACAATTCCTAGACTTAGGGCCCAAAGTTACAACTTTGAACTTACCTTGTATACTGTTCCGAAAGCTCCAGACCCAATGATGTTGCCCTTGCGTAGTTCTGACTCTGTGATAAGGCGCATGGTGGCCATGTCCGGGCTCACGTTGGTCGGGGTAAGCGGCTCACCCTCCTCCAGACCAGAGAAACGGGCCGCAATTTTCATCTTGTTCTCTTCACTCTTTGCCCTTTGACGACAGAGAATGAAGCCGACGATGGAAACAATACCGACCACCAAGCCTAGCGCGATGACACCTCCAATAATCCAGTTCACCTTTGATCCTTGTCTGAAATATTGTTTAGGCATATTTAACTTCTGTCAGCATAATTTGAAAGAGAATAAGGAGACTATATCCATGAGAGTTCACTGTTCAGTACTGCAAACTATGCTTCATATATTATGAGAGAATCTATTGGTCGCCTGAGACTCAAGTTGACATTTGACTCTATTTGGCTGTCACTACTTACTGTAGAAGAACCTTATGCCCATATTTGGCTGTCACTACTTACTGTAGAAGAACATCATGCCCATATTTGGCTGTCACTACTTACTGTAGAAGAACCTCATGCCCATATTTGGCTGTCACTACTTACTGTAGAAGAACCTCATGCCCATATTTGGCTGTCACTACTTACTGTAGAAGAACCTTATGCCCATATTTGGCTGTCACTACTTACTGTAGAAGAACCTCATGCCCATATTTGGCTGTCACTACTTACTGTAGAAGAGCACCATGCTTGCCACCTTCTGTAATACAGATGGTCTCGTAACCTCCCTCTGTAGCCATGTTCTCAGAAATGGGCTTTTCTGATGGGCACGAATCAGCACAGTAGAACTGAAAGAAAAAAACAATTACTTACATTTACAGGTTTCAAACTAGTGTATTAATGTTTCTTTGTTTCTCTGAAATAAAACGTTTGAAGAATTTTCTTCTAAGAGACTAGAACATCGCAGTCTATACCTAAAACAGGTACATTTGTATATAACTCGTATAGGCAGTTATACCACATACCAAGTATAAATCATTGATCTTGTACATTTTGCTCATCGTGTTGATATGGTAACTAACTAGTTGGGAATCTTGAGGACTGATGTCTGTGCCATCACCTACCTGGTCAGTATGGTTGCCTCCCTCATTGTCTGAATCCAGCATTACTTTGAGTGAGCGACATCGCTGGCAGTCAGTGACGTTAGGGCCATCACACTGCTGGCACTGGGGATGGCACTTGAGACACTTGGACAGTTTGTTATCTGCATAGTAGTCAGGGAAACAGTCCTTCACACAGCCTCCTTCCTGTGAGAAGTAGCGGCACTCGATGCAGAAGGCAATGCCTGGGCCGTTACAGGTACGACACAGCGGGTTACACTTCCTGCACACCTAAACCAAACAAAACAACTCTTAGCAGTTTGAACATTTTGTAGGTTAACAATGTATATGATTTAATTTTCCGCACGAGCTATCAAAGATGGAACAGGCCTACCTGTAGTCCAAAATCGAGTTTCTTTAGCGAGTAACATAAGCTTACAAAATTCAAAGTGGGCGAGGAAGGCCAAAGGCTGAATGATAGAGGTCAAGAAGTATATTTTACAAATATTTTACAAATTACAAATAGGCTAACCCTATGAAAGTATATTAACCCTGTTTTGGGGTATCCATCAGTGCTTTAGCCAATGTTCCACAGAGTGAGAATTAGTATTCAATCGTTTCACTAATATTAGTGAGCGAGAACTTAGCAAAAGCTGTATGGCACACAAGGCAGCGATTATTTCTAATATGCATGAAGGAATATCTCCTGACTTTAAATTTAGATCATGTCCTATGTTTTTTGTTTACGCCTATGCTGAGATGTTACTGCCTTGACTGTGAAATGCATTTAATGACTCTTGCTTGTGATATATAGTATCAGTGCACAGGTGAACTAGAACACATCGAATATTGAAAACAAACATCAGGCTCAAAAACGTGCTCAATCTGTCTGTCGTTTAAGACCCAGGTGCACTGCGTGCCTTGCGTCAATTATTTCATGTACAAATTCTTTATATTATAATGGGTATGTCTAATTGCGCTAATTAACCAGTATAAGTTACACACCCATCGACAAAGACTTTGGCACCAAAAGTAACTTTCTTTTGAGTTGGAGTACGTCATGACATTTGACCCAGAGCGCCCGGAAGTGATCAAACCCACCAACTTCCTGGGTAACCAAGCAACTGAGAGTAAACTGATACAATGGTTGCATGGAGACGGCTAGTAAAGTCTAAAATACCATATGCGCAGGAAAAATAGAACTTGTATGCCAAAGTGTACTGGGTATTAGAAGTCAGGAGCGTACAAATGGTTCTACTGACAAGTGTTTCAAATTCCAACACTCTGGACAAACTGCCACACTGAAAAAGCTCTATTCGCTTGTTGCTTACACATTTTCATGATGCGAGATCTTCTGCCTTCCATATTTTGGTGAATATAAAGCAGTCCATCATTTCTAGCATTCACAATCCGACCACAGTACTGCTAAATTAAATATCATGGGTACTAGATATGATATGAACCAGATGGGTCCAGCAGGGTACTAGAGTGGATGATATATGATAAGCTGTTCAGACATCTGCCTAACTGACAAGTGTCTCTGGAACAACTGCATTCTGCGGTGCACAGTGATCTGAAGTGACTGCAGCGAGGCTGTACCGGTGGCCTTCCCACTGCGAGAAGCTGTACCGGTGGCCTTCCCACTGCGAGAGGCTGTACCGGTGACCTTCCCACTGCGCGAGGCTGTACCCGTGGCCTTCCCACTGCGCGAGGCTGTACCCGTGGCCTTTCCACTGCAGCGAGGCTGTACCGGTGGCCTTCCCACTGCACGAGGCTGTACCAGTGGCCTTCCCACTGCAGTGAGGCTGTACCCGTGGCCTTCCCACTGCAGTGAGGCTGTACCCGTGGCCTTCCCACTGCACGAGGCTGTACGGGTGGCCTTCCCACTGCGCGAGGCTGTACCGGTGGCCTTCCCACTGCAGCGAGGCTGTACCAGTGGCCTTCCCACTGCAGCGAGGCTGTACCCGTGGCCTTCCCACTGCACGAGGCTGTACCGGTGGCCTTCCCAGTGCAGGGGGCTGTACCGGTGGCCTTCCCGCTGCAGGGAGGCTGTACCGGTGGCCTTCCCACTGCAGGGAGGCTGTTCCAGTGGCCTTCCCACAGCAAGGCTGTACCCATGGCCTTTCCACAGCAGGACTGTATCGGTGGCCTTCCCACAGCAGTGCTTTATCGGTGGCCTTCCCACAGCAAGGCTGTATCGGTGGCCTTCCCACAGCAATGCTGTTCCGGTGGCCTTCCCACTGCAGCGAGGCTGTACGCATGGCCTTCCTAAAGTAGGGCTGTACCGGTGGCTTTTCCAGCGACTGCAGTGAGGCTGTACCGGTGGCCTTCCCAGCATGCTGAGCACCAGTGCTCATTGGCTGAGATCAGCAAGTGAACAGGCCAGCTTGTCATCTATTACATGCATGTTACAGCGGGCTGGCTAGTCATATAAAGCTTGTCATAATATCTTTGGAATTCTTAAATGAATATTTGGTTGGCTAGTCTTAGCTATATAGTCCTTATGACTGTTGTCCTTATGACTGCATGCAATTTACCACTGTTTCTTCTGGAGGTTGAGTCTAGTGACAAGGAAACAAAACACACTTAATCTATGCAGTCACCACCACTGGATAACAAGCAGGGTTTAAATGGAGGAAAAAGGGATAAAATTGTCATTCAAGTTGGGTGGACTCAATATGAGGATGTCCTTAGAAGTGAATTGAAAGCTGATACAAAGATTGAGCGTGTGAGTGACCTCACAGATGACTCAGGGTAAGCTGGGTCTGTAGCTGATCATGTACTTAGATATAGTACTCCCTTATAATCATTCATTGGTCAATTCTGGCATCAGAAATGAATTCCTTGTTAAAAGGTACCCTCAAGTCATGTGTCTTACATGTCTGTTATTCCATTTCAGGCCAGCAGGTGGGTGTGGGAGAGCAGGTGGGTGTGGGTGTGCAGGTGGGTGTGGGTGACAGTTGCAGGCTGCGGGCATGTACCGCCTTCTGTCCCTATCAAAAAGCGAGTCGGTCAGACCATAAACAGCGAAGATATGGGTGGTACTATTTCGCTCTGCACTCCTTTTATGCTGCCGGTGTGGTACTCTCGTGCTGTCTTGTTGAGATCTCGTGCAGTACGAGAAGTACCAGTGGCGCCAGTAAAGCTAATTTAAATAATTTTGATGGCATTTTAGATAAGCTAGAGGGTATTTCAGATGATCTAAATGCAAAAGCGTGAATTGACAGAATATTGGTCAAAACATCATTTCTCTCTCCAACACTTTGGTTTTTAACCTTGAAGTCTATCCAGAGTTCATTTGGCGGGTAGTCATTTAACAGTACTTAAGCATATAAAGAAAAGATAGAAATAAGTTGTCAAAGATCGCAGTGGATTTTCATATAGAAAAAAAGACTTTTTTTTTTCGAAGGGATCATTTGTCCCCCAATCTTAGCTATCTATGTGTTTTGTCTCCTATTATCTCCAATACACACTGAATGGAGAGCATTCTCCTATGTCCCAAAAACATCTTAAAATAGAGATTAGGCATCGTATAATCCTCAGGGTTAATACCCTGAGTCAATTAAGATCCTGTGGTGGTATGAAAGTCTGTACCTGCCACACCCCATACCCACAGTTTATGTCAAGCTCACACCTGGTGTTTGAGGGGACAAATTAGCCGTTTCACGAGCCCCATTTTCTGGGGGGTTATTCACAGGCCATTACCTGCCTACACTGCTGATACTCCAGCAACCAGCGTAACGGGACTACTTAACCAAGGAGGCTTAGGTGCCAGTGATGATGCTCAAGTACCCCAAGGTCAAGGTGACATAAACTTGGGGTTAATGTTAGTAAGGAGATCTGCATTCTGCACCCATTAATGACATATAACGACATCAGGTGACATCTGCTTATTTTGGTCTGCTTGGTCTTGCCAAACAAGGTACTCAACATACAATCAACACTTTTTTAGCAACGGCATGAATTTCGCACACATTTAAAAAAAAAAAGAGAAATGCGGGTGGGTACACAAAAGCCAACTGGTGGCAAAAATCTGTACTGCTCAATTTTCAAATTTCCACTTAATTCACATTCCTACATGAACCAAAGTGCCCAAATTGCATATCCTTAGGCAGAGTGTTGTAATTATACCTATGTTTATCATATTTATTAGATGTCTGAAGGTCCACAGAATCCTATACTTAAGGAAATAGAAATATTTTGGAAAAATTCACAACTTTTCATTTCGACTGTGACCCCCTTTTTTCTTCATCTAAAATGTTCACAAAAATCTCCTCTACACATCAGTGTCACCTGCAAAGTTTAGTACATGAGTCAGTAGAAGGAGATTATCCATCATAGAAAATATACTGTTTTCCCATTCATGTGCCTCCACATGGGTACCCCGATTTTTGACCATGTCGATTTTTAGCAAGAAAGGGCCGTGTCGTCGTGTCAGTTTTTATCACATACATTCTACTCAATCTTGTAGTGTTCGAATTTTATTCCTCAGATCTATGTGTCCGTCGATTTTTAAAAGGGCTGTGTTGCGCATGTCGAATTTTAATACTATCCAAGTCATTAGAAAAAACATTAGTAGAAAATCAGGACCTCCCAGCCACTAGCATTTGTCTTTAAACACAAAGATTCTTACATCAGACATTCTAAAGAGAGCAGACACATACTGACATAGTAGAGGTCGAAGAACGGGTCACAAAGATGTGTGTGTATAGTGTTCAGTGTACAGTTACAGCTGTGTGTGTGTGTGTGTGTGGGTGTGTATGTAGTGTTCAGTTTACAGTTCCAGCTGTGTGTGTGCGTGTGTGTGTGTGTGTGTGTGTAGAGTTCAGTTTACAGTTCCAGCTGTGTGTGTGTGTAGAGTTCAGTTTACAGTTACAGCTGTGTGTGTGTGTGTGTGTGTGTAGTGTTCAGTGTACAGTTCCAGCTGTGTGTGTGTGTGTGTGTGTGTGTGTATGTAGTGTTCAGTTTACAGTTCCAGCTGTGTGTGTGCGTGTGTGTGTGTGTGTGTGTGTAGAGTTCAGTTTACAGTTCCAGCTGTGTGTGTGTGTAGAGTTCAGTTTACAGTTTCAGCTCTGTGTGTGTGTGTGTAGTGTTCAGTTTACAGTTACAGCTGTGTGTGTGTGTGTGTGTGTGTGTGTGTGTGTGTGTGTGTGTGTGTGTGTGTGTAGAGTGTTCAGTTTACAGTTACAGCTCTGTGTGTGGTATTCTAGTGTACTACTTACCTGGTTGCCGGTGAGGGATGAGTTTCCCCTCATTTGCCCGAGGAAATATCCATCAGGACAGCGTGATTCTTGTGGCAGGCACTTCTCAACGTTCCACATCTCATCAACCTGTGCCAGACTGCAGGAGTTACAGGCGCCCGGTCCCACATCATTGCGTGGCCCCGTGCAGCCGCCTTCACAGTTCTCATGGCACTTGAGGCACACATTCCCATCGTCTGCATACTTCTGTATCGGGCATGTGCTCACACAGAACGGTCCGTCCTTAACGTTCTTACATTGGTCACATTGACCATTACCCTGTCGCGTATTTGAAAAACAGGATAATCAGAATTATATTTGACAATAAAGTGGGAAAGTTTCTTGCTATGATGTTCTTCAACCTGGTGTTTTACTTTTTAGAACTTACTTGAACTTTCACATTTTCATTTTCATTTCCTGGGAGAATTTATGCATTTTCATCACCAGAACATAAATACTCATTTACTTTTAAAGGTCCAGTATACAGAGATAGTGAATATGAAGTTCCGCACTTACAGCTCCCTGACAGGTGGACTGGCACTCGTCGTCACAGTGGTGGCAGGTTCCGTTCTCAGTGCCGTAGAGTTTGTCCTTGTGTTCACAGTGCGCCCGGCACATGTCCCCCAGCTTAAAGTGCTGACACGACATGCACTCATTGGGGGCAGGCCCCCAGCAGCCATCGTCAGAGCACTCAGCATCACAGATAAAGTTGTTGGAAACTGCAGGTTGAGATATGACATGTATTACAATCATGATATACTCTTGTTAAATCTCATAAAGCATGATGGGGAAGAAATAGACAAAGGCCCATGGCCAGAGGATATTTTGGTATCGTTCCTCTCGAAGTGGGGCTGGGGCTGTATCCCACGAAGCTGCAGGCTGAGTGGGATGCAGCCCCAGCCCCACCAAGGGGGGAACGATACCAAAAATGCTCTGGCTATGGGCCTTTGCCTACTTTTCATGGTTTTTATTCTTCAAAATATGTTTAATTGCATATAAATGGCCATAATAATTTGAACAAATGATGACGTCACAGGCCATGGTAATACGGGAACACCGTATACCATGGGGGGCATGGGATACAGGATTTCTGGTACTTAAGCATAGTGGTCAAAGTATCCACCATGAAATAAATGCATATACATATTTGGTGCATCATACGTATGCACAGGGAGTCCTCTACTGGGGTAGAGAAGTCTCTTTGCAAATGTAACACGATACTTCAGATACACATCAAAATGGCCGCCACGATCGGGTGAAGCTTTAGCCTATAAATCTATTGATTACACATCCATTAACATCCGATTACACCTATTTTGCGTGATGACTGATCGGATCACTCTGTCAAATTAACACAAAATTAGCATATATACAATGAGTTTTTAATGTGATCGGCCCTTTTGAACATGTCACTCCATTTTTGAATGGGGGTTTCCAAGCAGCTCTGTTCGGGAGTGGATCGGACGAGTAAACCAAGCTGCTTAAAGAGGCTAAGTACCCAGTAGCTAAGGCGATGTGTCGTTTTTACACCCACAATGGTATGTTTATATCTTGGTGTCCATAGGGAACTGTGTTAAGAATACAGACCATCTCAGAAGCATAGTGAGTATTTCATGCTCGCACTTCATGACTAAGTGATTACTGTGGGTGACAGGTGACCTCAGTAATAACGGTAAAAGAGAAAATAGCATCCTTCACAGAGATGCTGGGGATGGATTACCCACCAAAAGGGAGATTTAAAGAAGGTTTGGCTTAACGTAAGCTAAGCAGAGATCTAAGCTCAGTGTTTATCTGAGTGCAGCGTGTAGTTGAGAGGGAGTACTTACTGCACTGGTCCTGGGCGCGGTTGTTCCTGATGTCGACGCGCTGTGCCTTGGGGTCGTACAGCAGCCCGGTGTAGTTGGTCTGGTCTATGTAACACAGGTCAGGGTTGGCGTACAGCAGGATCCGCCCGTTCATCACCTTCTTCAACTTAGTCAGACCAAGTTTCTGAAAACTTGTGCCAACGATGGACAGCGAATATTGGTTCCTGTAAAAATAAAAAGACCGTTAAAAAATATTATCCATCACATTTAAGAAATCAATTAAAAAAACATAGTGTTATTAAAGAAGAAATATCGGGCAAATGAGACCAAATGCCCCCCCCCCCCAAAAAAAAGAAAATAACACAACGTTCTTTAATGTATGAATCCAAAGATACCTAACAACTTATCATTATTTCCTTTACAATGGCGGTGTATTGCCATGCTACCATATTGGAGCTTCATACTGGATCCTGCAACGATAACAGATCAGCACTGTCTCCAAGTAGGGACCTCAGCACCTGCCTAGCCGTCAGAAACCCCATAGATATAGCAGATGAGGAAGTACATCGTCACTAAGTCCTCTCGCACCGCAGGCACGCTCTTCTGCTTCTGTCCACATACACATCCACATCCTTGAAAACTTTTGTTATTGTTGTTGTTGGTTGTGTTTATTAATAAATATATTCGGGGAATATATTTGTCTCTCTCATAGTTACAATTATAACAAGGATGGATAAAAAGATCAAACTAAAGGTGGACAGACACCTTTAGAAATTGGAGAAATCCCGTGGGACATGCTGGATGAGGGTGTCCGAAACGCTAATATTACAGCACAGTTCAAGAGTAAAATCTGGAATGTGGATATAACGATCCCAAGAAATTAACCATGCCAATTCTGGGTTAGCGCTAGTACATGTATTCTATTAGCCAGTTTGGCGAATTTATGCCTATTTTGATTAGCCAAATTCGACATTGATTAGCCAAACTTTCTTGTCTTTTTTAAATCATTTGAGATTTAATTCTCATACCATTCAACATGGTCTTGCAAGACTTACTTTCTGGCTCACCCATAGGAATTGTCTAATTACTTGAGATGTAAACTGTGAATTCTTATCACAATTTGGGCGCAGTTCATAATACAGCAATATGTAAATTAATTTTGTGAAAATTTGAAAATGGGAAGGTATCTTGAAAAGAGGGATAGCATTGCCATTGTTTTCATTCCTTTTAAAAGGGGAGTGGTTATGGCTTGAAAAGTCTGTGTTTAGGAAACTGTACCGTTTGCAGTTGATTAAAATTTTAAAGAATTCTTTTCTTTTTTTAAAAGGCCATATAATGATTCAAGCTTATCTTGCACCATCCTCTCCCAGTCCTGCTCTCACTAACTCCTGCTTTCTCACTTCTCCACCCTAAATTCCACCTCTGACACTATCGCCTGGAGAAGGCACTGATAGGTTACTCTTGCCTATAGTTTCAAAGATCTAATTTTCTGGGCCTGGAATAAAGTTCTTCTTTTGAGAATTTTCATAATGAAGTTACATCAGAATATAATCAAACTGGCTGGCTTCACCGTAATTTCCCCTTTCCAATGATATATAACATGGCTATATTGAATAGGTAAAATCATTCCCTCAATCACAATTAGCCAATTTGGCGAATTTTCAGGCAGTAGCATTAGCCAAATTCAACTTTGATTCGCCATTGGCGATTTGGCGAGTGGTTAGCGCGAACCCTGCTGAATTGGTGACATATATATTACTCGTTGTATAGGATGCATGGTCTACAAGAACATAGTGTACAAAGCTGCATTTATCATCGGCTATAGTGTGTGATCTGACCCTTCACTCCAGTGACTGTCTCACTCCTCAGGGGATGCCTTTGATTGGCCCCTCCTGTGTTGTTACATACTATAGGTAGATGCAGTATGCTTTAGTGCCGCATGATAATACAAATTATGTGTACTCTGGAGGTGAAAGAGGTCCTGTAGGATCTACATTTTTCTTACCTTCTTACTTAAGTACCTTCCTTAACATTATTTTGGATCTGGCTTAATGCAATATTTACACAGAAGTTAATAAAACATTAAAGACATACATCATGCAGATAACATCAATCCAACATCCCCGCCCTTTTTGGTAGTAAATTAAACTTCATATGTATTTCACCAAAGTTTTCACACCCATGCTTAAGTGAGTGCTAACCTTGTCCCCTTAGCTTTAACACACATAACTTGTTCACCGCGGCCAGGGTACTACATTATAAGAGCGTGTTACTCACGTTGCTGACCTGTTAATAACAAGGAAATGGGGGATTGTAATATCATATAGGCAGCCAACCCTGCCTACAAAAACATAGCGAAATGAGCCTGGGTGACAAGAAAAGGAATAGAAAGATTAGGGACATGGGCATTTATTAAAATGGATATGTGACATATTAGTCCAAATAATATGTGAAAAAGGTGTGAATTTTTCCATATTTTCAGGGTCACAGAATATCACTGTGTAATGAAAAATGGCCTAGTGTGCCAAGTTTGACCATGGCAGCCATTTTTGATCCGCCATCACCAAAAATTGTACAAAAATTGTAACTTCACAACTATAAGAAATATTAAATTGCTGTGTGATATACATCACATGTGACCCAGGGCTATAGCCATTAAGTAACAAGTCCCAATACCCAAGTCCCAATACCCAAGGCCCAATACCAAAGTACCTCCATCACGGACCTCCATCATGCACCCCCCACCACACTTAAGTTCTTCTAAGCAATGTACAGGTGATTTGGCCTTTACAGATCACCTGGTCCCCACTGACCTTTCTTAAGAGTGGAAGTTGCACCAAAAGCGTCTCACAAAACCGTCGCACCCTCGCTTCAACACTGAGCTCTATGGGTGTCTGTGTGAACGTGCATCTTTTAAAGGGTGGATTCAAGGTCACTGGCCTATTCTTCAGCATTAGTTCACGCAGACCACGTTTTCGGGTTGTTTTTGACTTTTTTTTTGGACATTTTGAAAAAAAGAGGGGGACACAGATTGTTCCACAGTAGAACTTTAGCTTTATTTTGAACAGAAAAATAAAAAAACAAAGGCAGGGCGATACTTCAAAGTCAGCTGACCAATCTACATTTTTTGCAGGAAAACCGTCTCACAGAGACCCAGGGTACCCTTGGTCAATAGTATTATCAGGTGCTGGCAACTCCTTGAAATGACGCTGCCAGTGACTTTTGAACCAAGTCATTTTTCAACCTGGCTTCCCTACCTGCCTTTTCCATAGAGGGCTGAGTTATGAAGCCATTGTAAAAAATGACCCGTTCTTTAAATCATAGAAAATGCATGTTTATAATGGACATTTCAGGTATTTGCCTTTATCTTTCAGTCGTGGAATCATCATAAATGGAAGGGGGACCATATGTATTACTAATTAAGTTTTTCTAAATAGTTCCCAATCACTTTTTTAAAGTAGTTTACCAAAATCTTGCATGGGAGAGAATAGCTCTCTTATTTCAAAAGAATGCAAATGTGACTTCTGTGCCAAATCTTTGACAGAAAAAAAGTACCGCTTTAGTAGTACCAAGTTGTAATGTAGTGCATTATAGCAGATGAGAAAACTCAATTTAAACTATTATTGTATGTGTATTATTTACTTACATATCAGAAGACTATTACATTGCTGGAGGATCCTATCTAGGTCAACTGATAAGGCATAAGAGGGAAGTGTATTCAATGGAATTACATAATAGCAGAGGGGAAGGGCAGCCTCAAAAATGAACCTGCCTTGAGCATTCACACATTGGGAGGTGGGAGGGGTGGGGGGAATGTGGAGGGAGGCATGAAGAGAAATGAGCCTGCCTTCATAAGTCTTTCCAGGGTCATATCCTAGTATTTGCTTAGATCTGATTATACCATCAGAAAATGTTAACTATGCATAGTTTCACCAGAACAACAATTTTTGGATTCTGATCAACAAAAGAAGTGAAGATTGAACATGTGATTAACATCACAGATGACTCAGGGTCAGGGTGATAAAGTGATTGAAATGATCTGAATCCGTAAATATTTCTGAGAGCAGGAATGTATTCCTGGGTCAAAACTACCCTCAAATCATGGGTCACACTAGTATGTGATCATATTTCAGCTGAGCAGGTGGGTGTGGGCGAGCTGGTGGGTGTGTGTGAGCCGGTGGGTGTGGGCGAGCCGGTGAGTGTAGGCGAGCAAGTGCGTCTGGGCAAGCAGGTGGCTGTCGGCGTCAGCGCCTGGTGGCGCGTAACCGCCGTTTTACGTCTCGGCCAAAAAGCCAGTCGATCGGAGCGTCAGCAGCGACACCATGTTCGGTTCTGTTTCGCTGTGTTGGCCGGCCGCAGGGTGGCGTGTGTAACAGATGATTACCACTGCCTACATATCTAGCAGAGAGGGGGGGGGGCACTCACATTTCCATATAGTCTTTGTAAACGATATGTGCATTGTCAGTGCAAAGTGAATCAGGGTTATCACTTAGAACTCTATATGCTGAAGCAAATTACCACCAATTATGGCCTAATATAATTTTTCGTTTTTTTTTGGGGGGGGGGGGGGGGGGGGGTTATAGTAGGAATTTGTGAAAAACAAATACACCATTAGATAGATATTGTGGAAAGTGATTTATTGAGACCATGCAAGATGCAAAGAGTGAAATATTGACCAAATGGGAGCAATTTCATTTTTTTCCAGGAAAAGAGGTGTCCAGAATCGTCTCACTTGACTCAGGGGGGACCCTGAGTCAATTATTGTATATTTCGTGGCAGTTTCAGTGAAGATACTAAATACAGTACATGGTATCAACAGAAATATAATGCTAGCATGAGCTAATCAGATTCAATGCTAATGATCTCCGCCACTGTATCATAAAGCTGGTTTATCCCTGGTTTTCCCCATTAGGGTGCTTGTTGGCAGTATCTTATACACCCACAGCACAGCATTTCATCTCATGATGGTTCACTGTCTCCACATTGGCAGATCCAGGGGAGAGCCGACAGGCCTTGCCCCCCCCCCCTCTGGATCTGTGAGTGAAAAAATAAAGAGGAAAAAAAACAATAGAGAAGTAAAGAGGGAAATAAAGAGAGATAAGGGAACAGTATCATACAACACATGGTAGCCATTTTCAGTGTAGTTTAGATCACCTTTTAGCTTAGGGAAGGCTGGTGGGGAAGGGCTGAGGGCCCCATCCCATTCACATTTGAACATCATATAATGAGTTACAATGCATATGACTGAAATAGTAGTGATTGTCCCCTCCATTCATCCTATACATTCTGATTCCATGCCTAATTCATTGCAGTGCTATTAGTAAGCAATTGAGAAAATGTGATTTTTGGTAATGGCCAAACAAAAATGGCTGCTATAGACATACTATGTATTATATACAATATCTGATGGTACGATATTGAAATAAAATGGCCGCTACAGGCATGATAATGATATTTTACAGTGGCCCCCACCTAAATGTTTTTTTTTGTATGGAAATGGACTTGACACATGCCAAGTCTCTTGCTTTTATGAAAAAATTCACACCTCCTCTATTATCAAGCACATATTGCTTGGACTATATAGGCCCCAGTGACAAAAGCATGAGAAATGAATAGATGTGACATGAAACATCTTCAAATCTACAGGAGACATTATTATGAAGGGACATAGAAATTTCTTAAAATTGACAAGGACCACACATCGCCCCTGTATTTTGGTATCAAGAGTGATAGCGTATGATAGTATTCCCATGTTGCTTATTGGGAACAGCAATATGTGCACAAGTTGGGGGGTATCGCCAATTGGTGACTTGAGCGTTAGAGAAACCCTTACCTGAAGAGGGTGCGTCCATAGATGATCTCCAGATTGGACAGGAAGTCTGCACTTTTAAAGTCTGCATGTCGGCCCTGTATGGAGAGGAAGCCGGTGATCACGCGCACCCCACTAAACACACTCAGGTTGGACGGGTGAACTTCAGGGATGTTATCGTCACTGCAGGAAGATAACAATCAATGAAAGTGGATATGATTTCTACTACCGTAAATTCTCGCGTATAAGCCTAACTCGCGTATAAGCCGCACCCCTAACTTTGACAAATTATATAAGCCGCAGAGGGGGTCTGAATATTGCGATTTTGGTACTGTAGTATACTAATAAAAACTCTCGTATAAGCCGCACCCTATATAGGCATGTTTGGTATCAAAAGAAAGCTGAGTCTGACTCGCGTAGAAGCCACGGCTTCTACGCGAGAATTTACGGTACGTACCTATCCATTCTGTACAGGGATATCATATAAGGTGGTTGAATATATATCATGAAAATGGGCCAGTAAGAAAGGACAGGATGACACAATCAAACAACAACGATATCAATATACATGAGACATATCAGATAGGGGATTGGGCTTTATAGAGACTGGGGCACACCCATTTGCTTATGGACCAAAAACGAAAAGAAGCTTGCCTCATAATTAAACCCGCAAATCTTACTGCACTTAACAGTCAGAGTGCAGTCGGGACAGGTACTCAGCTGTAGGGGCGCTGGGCCTTTAAGTTTACAAGTTTTTCATACAGTAGAAAAAGCCGAATCATTCTCTCAAAGTAGGGGGGGGTGCTTATAATGCAGTGTCTTACACTATGGCCTGTTATTTAGGCATAACACCATGGCATTATCAGGGTTCCCACAAAAAAATCAGATTGAATTCCATGACATTTCCATGACATTCCATGACAAAAATCTCAATTTTCCATGACATTTACAACATTGTTGTGGAGGTTGGGGCCTTGGCCGCCCGAGAAAATTTCTAAAAACTAGACAGCAAATGGGTCATTCTAGGAGATTTTAAAAAATTAATTCAATTATTTTCAGATTCCATGACATTCCATGATACACAGCAATTTTTTTACAAAATTCCATGACATTCCATGACTTTCCAGACAACTTTCAAATTCCATGACTTTCCATGACATTCCATGACATGTGGGAACCCTGATTATGGAAACAAAGTTTCAAAAACTTAGAGGTGAGTTCATATGAAATAGCACAGTTATGCTCAGAGCTTCAAGAGTGCCAACTTCACTTACACCCCATAATTATGTACCAAGATACAACGTACAAAGCCATAAGGTTAAAAGATATAAATCACAGCGGAAAATGGAGAGTCTTATCCCTGATTGAGTTACAGCATGCTTTTCTAACAGCCTCCCTCTGTAGCATATATGTTAGGTGCAATATGGGAATTTGCGCAATATCGGAACTTCTACATATCAATAATGAGTCTTAATTTTTTAAGTCAGTATACATGATTATGTTATCACAACTCTAAGGTGTGGCACAGTATACTCAAACTACATTAACATAATATATTTGAACTTTATATGTGTAGCTACAGTTGAAATAGTTAGGAAGAATTCTGAAACTGCACAATTTATATATGGGGCACTCCGGAAATGGCCTTGGCAATTACCCATTTCTGCAGGTTCTGATTTTGCGCCTGACATATACATCACATTCTCTCTTCCGTGTTTAGTGTTATCGAAACTCTGTAACTTATCATCTCCAACGCATTTAGCACGTTAGAGAGGTTATGTATTTAGTATTCAACATTAATGCTAGCCTCAACAAGGGCGGTGCACTTTCAATCATAGCCTCAACAATGGCTGTATACATCAAGAACGTGGTGTATTATAACGTGACATAAACAGTACCTACAGACTATTCACAGGATCGATCTTCCTATTAAGATACAAGAAACGGTGCAAAGTCTAGTACTAGTTTCCAGCGCATGACAATGTAACCCTCCCATGTAGATTGTACATTTAAGTAGAAGAGTACTTCTCTAAGAAAGGCCACTACAATGGGAACTTTGCCATTTTACTGTATTCATTATGTTTGGTGAGCACACAGAGCGCTAGTTATGTTGAATACAGTAATAACTACCTAGAAACACCATAATTCTATCTGCAGTGTAAATGGAGTTTGCTTGTCCACCGAGATGCAGCACTAAGTGTGTAGCAGGAGTAGTGTAGGAGGGTGTGTGAGGCAGTAAGAGGCCTGCAGCACTAAGTGTGTAGCAGGAGTAGTGTAGGGGGTGTGTGAGGCAGTAAGAGGCCTGCAGCACTAAGTGTGTAGCAGGAGTAGTGTAGGAGGGTGTGTGAGGCAGTAAGAGGCCTGCAGCACTAAGTGTGTAGCAGGAGTAGTGTAGGAGGGTGTGTGAGGCAGTAAGAGGCCTGCAGCACTAAGTGTGTAGCAGGAGTAGTGTAGGGGGTGTGTGAGGCAGTAAGAGGCCTACAGCACTTAGTGTGTAGCAGGAGTAGTGTAGGGGGTGTGTGAGGCAGTAAGAGGCCTGCAGCACTAAGTGTGTAGCAGGAGTAGTGTAGGGGGTGTGTGAGGCAGTAAGAGGCCTGCAGCACTAAGTGTGTAGCAGGAGTAGTGTAGGGGGTGTGTGAGGCAGTAAGAGGCCTGCAGCACTAAGTGTGTAGCAGGAGTAGTGTAGGGGGTGTGTGAGGCAGTAAGAGGCCTGCAGCACTAAGTGTGTAGCAGGAGTAGTGTAGGGGGTGTGTGAGGCAGTAAGAGGCCTGCAGCAGTAAGTGTGTAGCAGGAGTAGTGTAGGGGGTGTGTGAGGCAGTAAGAGGCCTGCAGCACTAAGTGTGTAGCAGGAGTAGTGTAGGGGGTGTGTGAGGCAGTAAGAGGCCTGCAGCAGTAAGTGTGTAGCAGGAGTAGTGTAGGGGGTGTGTGAGGCAGTAAGAGGCCTGCAGCACTAAGTGTGTAGCAGGAGTAGTGTAGGGGGTGTGTGAGGCAGTAAGAGGCCTGCAGCACTAAGTGTGTAGCAGGAGTAGTGTAGGGGGTGTGTGAGGCAGTAAGAGGCCTGCAGCACTAAGTGTGTAGCAGGAGTAGTGTAGGGGGTGTGTGAGGCAGTAAGAGGCCTGCAGCACTAAGTGTGTAGCAGGAGTAGTGTAGGAGGGTGTGTGAGGCAGTAAGAGGCCTACCCGGTGAAGGTGGAGTCCAGCAGCTGCAGGTTACCGTTGATGACGGTGCAGCCTTTAAACCGCTCCAGCTGGTTGTAGGTCAGGTAACTGTCATGGTCCTCGAATCCCGTACAAGCTGTCAACATCACAACACCACAGGGTTACCCCACCTCTTGTACAAGTCACAACCAAATACTTCACCAACGCTTCAACATTACATGGCTTCCAATATAATGTAAATGAAGTAAGTACTGTACATGTAAAGTTACTGAAGCTTTTAGTGTCTGTGCTGCTTATAAACATTTGCAATGTTCACTACAGAAAGTATTCAAAACCAAACTCACTTTTGGGGCATGGGCCATTACACTTGATGCAGGTCCGGTTCACGGCGTACTTGTCGGCACCGCACTCTTTGACACATGCCCCGCTCTCCTGTACCAGGTAGGCTGTTCAAGCAGAATACGTTTTTACACAGGAGGCGATGCTTAAGATTCAGACGAGATTCTGATTCCCTTGGTGTCTGAGATGTACTTTGTCATACTGACACATAGCGATGATCATTATACTCGCATTTGTACAGCCCTGGAGGGAATGTTTTACATTAAAACAAAATCTAGCTTTCTAAAGTGTATTGCTTTTACAATTTCCACCTGCCCTTTAACCTGTTAAGGACCCAGAACTGTAATATAGACATTTAAATAATCCACACTGAGTGTGCGTATTTCAGTTAAGAGTAATTTGGGAATAATATATCGACATAGTCCTCCACAGGCAAACTTTAGGAATACCTACTTGGGCACTCATCCACACACAGTCCTCCAAAAGCAAATTTTTTTTCCGGGTTGTCAATAAACTTGTACTTCTGCTGGTCATAGATCTTTGGTGGAGGGCAGTGTGCCACGCACTCATCTTCATTAGAGAACTGCTGACAGGCCTGAAGAAGGAGAGAAACATGAACCTCTGTATCCTCTGTGGACAACCATAGACAGGCAGCATCCCCTGCAGACAGGCAGCCAGACGGAAACAACACACAGTGCAACTCTTCTTTCTGGGATAACAAACTAGATAAACAGCTAAGTGGACAGCAACATGAGATGACACATGTTAAGCCGGCGATCCACTGACACAAATTTGTTGTGAGTAGAACTTACGACAGACACTTTGTGGGCACACTCGCAAAAATCAAAACATTTAGATTTCTGTGTGTGTAGTTGCGCGCCGCTCGTCCTTTGTGACCTGGTCTCGCGACGACATACTCACAGGCAGTCGCAGCAGAAGATGTACTGTTGCAATGTTCTGTCTGTATGTAGTTGTATGAGGTCAACTCGCAGTAAAAAGGTAGTTTAGTGAGAAGGTGCAATTTAGTGGTGCCCCCTGGTGTTAGTGAGAAGGTTTAGTTTGGTGGTGCCCCCTGGTGTTAGTGAGAATGTTTAGTTTGGTGGTGCCCCCTGGTGTTAGTGAGAATGTTTAGTTTGGTGGTGCCCCCTGGTGTTAGTGAGAAGGTTTAGTTTGGTGGTGCCCCCTGGTGTTAGTGAGAAGGTTTAGTTTGGTGGTGCCCCCTGGTGTTAGTGAGAAGGTGTAGTTTGGTGGTGCCCCCTGGTGTAAGTGAGAAGGTGTAGTTTGGTGGTGCCCCCTCGTGGCTGCTAGCTGTATGTACTTACCCAGCAGTCAGTGCGGCGCGGCCCCGTGCAGCCCCCTGCACACTGTGCATGACAACACTGGTTGGGCTGCTTGCCATAACACCGTGTCTCACACTGCTTACTGCACGTAAACTTAGTCACTGCAAGACAAAAAGGTATTATTACAAATATGGTTTAGGTTTAACCATAGACATCGAGAGGGGTTTAACACAAACCCAGTGGTGGCGCTTCCTCTTAGACCAATTTGAGGAGGTGGGTATCAGCGAGGAGGTGTGTGTGGGCAAGGAGGTGGGTGTGGGCGGGGAGGTTGATTGATTATTGAGTGATTTGCTTAAAGTGTACAATGACGCCCCAGACTTATCTCAAGTTAGCGAGGTAGCCTTCCACATATAGTAGTAGTTTTGCCTCGCAGTAAGACAAATATTTATATGCTGCTTGCCCAATTGGGAAATTGCTTTTTGACAAGTTTAATCAACAATTTTGTGATATTCCTAGTTACTGGAGGAATCAGTGAGTCATTCTGATGACCCACGAGTCAATGCGTCCATTTACGACTCATTTCTGTCAATTTTAACAGTTAATAATAAAAACCAAAAAAGCCCACCGATCTTCAGAAAAATGTTCCCTGAAACCCTGGATTGACAAGGTTTGTAGAAAACAGTATACTATGTTTGCCTTTTAATTAACAGTAAGATCAATTAGGCCCTTAGTATGAGGATACTTACATAATTGACACTCATTCTCTCCTGGTCCCCAACAGTAGCGACTTCCTTGAAACTCTTCACAAGACGAGTGGCACGGCTTACCTGAAGGTCAAACAGGTCACTACATGGTCAGGACTACGATAAGTATTATGTTTAAGGATATTATGGTTATAATACTTTAGATAGTCCTGAAACCATTTTAGATCATCGATAACTGCATTATTTCCCCCACAAACAGTATTTCCCGTCTAATGCAACGACTTCCCATGGTACCAAGGTTGTGTCTGAGAGTCCGTTAGAGAAGACCTACATTGTCCATTTTGGTGTTCGTTGGCAGTGACACGGACGTTTTCCCCGATAACGATGTCCTGCCACATGATGGTGTTGTCATTACATAGCAGCTGGTTGTCGCTCAGGAACACGTCTCCTGCAATAATCTCTGAAACACCACAAGAACATACAATAACAACATCTAACTGTACAGCAGTCTGCCACATGTAACTGTACAGCAGTCTGCCACATGTAACTGTACAGCAGTCTGCCACATGTACCCACATGTACAGCCTGCCACATCACGGGTAGCCACGTAGGGCTGGCTTGTGATACAACCGGCAGGGGTGTCGGAACAGGGCGGGGGCATAGGGCTGGCTGTATTGTGATACAACCGACAGGGGTGTCGGAACAGGGGGGGCCATGGCCCCCCCAATCCTAGACATGGGAGGGCCAGAGTATCTTTTGCCCCCCCCCCCCAAAAAAAAACACTTTGGAAATGCTAATGAATTATATTCATTACTTTATAGTTATATAAAGAAATACCCACAAATTTACCTTAAATGCACCAAAATAATGTCAGATTAAAAATAATTCTCCTTGGGGGCCATGCCCCCAGACCCCCAATACATTTTTCAGTGTGTTGATTTTAACGCTCTGAATCGCGCACCCTTCTGAACTTCGTTTGGTTTGGCCGTGGCCCCCCCCAGAGTCAAGTTGCTTCCGACACCCCTGCAGTCTTGAACCAAAGAAAATAAAATTACCTTATGGAGTGTGTAATATATGAGATCAACTGTTAGAAATGTCTATTTTGGGGTTATCTCCCGAAAATGTTATCGATTCAATGAATACTACCCCACAAGAACGACAGGTCCCCAGCAGAAGCTCACCTCTGAGTGAAGTAAACAGCAGTTTCCTGAGGCCAATAGTGGGTGGTTTATTGGAATCTTGGGATGGTTTGGCGTAGTTACTAGAGATGAACAGACTGTACTGTGCCCTATCCCCTATCTGATTACTCTCCTTGGGGAAGAGAGAGGCGCCACGAATAATGCGCAAATTGATCATGGGCAGGACCTCGGCATAGACCCCGACCACCACCATGTAACCGGTGATCTCTCTGATGTCACTGAGGAAGCTCAAGTCGTAGTCAGACTGGTGGTCTAGGAAGGTGATCTCCAAGTTGCCGTCCACCAGGGTGCAGTTGGTGTAGCGCGTCTTGAGGATCTCGTAGCGGCGTGAGGCGTCGTCTCCTCCTTGGTGACTTAGGCCATTGGTCGTCCCACGGCACACTGCAAGAACAACATGACAGACCTTTGTATTGGTGCATTTCCCCTATCATGATATCATATCTGCCCATTGTAACATAACACAAGGAGAATAAATTGAATAAGCCAGGTTCTTTATTTCTTAGCCAAGTCCAACCTTAACTACCACAAGGTCTTCATACAGGGCCTGCTCTCCTTCTTCTCTGGTCTCCCAGCTCTGAGCAGCTCATCATATTGGCCCTACCTCGAGCCCAGAGGGAGGGGCCTATCATGCACGGCCCCCGCCTCAGGTCCCAAAAATGGTGATACCTCTGCCCTGAGTGGTCCAACCCCAAATGACGTCACAGCCACTCACCAATCACACCTCTGTCAACCACATCAGACCACTACCACCCTCCCATACCCTTGTCTGGAGCTAATTCCAAGAACCTGGAGGAGGGTGGTGCAGAGGTACACCACACAAACACACCAATTAATTATCCATACCTGGAGTAAATACATGCATGCACAGTAAATAATAATAATGATGATGATGATGATGATGATGGTGATGATGATGATGATAATAATAAATATGATAGCATTTCATTTTATATCATTTTTATAGTAACAATCATGTATACTTGGAGACGGTGCCATTGCATTTTATGAGTTAATCGTGTACTTTAAATGGTCACTACCTCCCTCCTCATACCTACCTATAGACATGATAGAGGTAGATGTATGTCCTACCCCCCCTCCCCCCCCAAAAAAAAAGTATGTCCTATCCCCCCCCCCCCCACACACACAGGCAGTGGCCGCTGCAGTGTAGCGAGGTATGTCCTACCCCCCCCCCCCCCCCAACCCCAACACCCACCCACGGACCGACACCCACGTGTACCTGCCCTGTCTACTGGACAGGGGTACGACTTTTTGGGGTCATACCTTGAGTCCATCTGCACCCAGACCTACACCCCCGTGTACCTGCCCTGCCTGCTGGACAGTGGTACGACCTTTTGGGGTCATACCTTGAGTCCATCTGCACCTAGACCTACACCCACGTGTACCTGCCCTGCCTGCTGGACAGGGGTGACCATGACCTTACACCTTGTGCACAAACAAACCCGTGTCAAAATAGTTCATTATACTAGGATTAAAAGGTATATGATCTATGAAATCCACACCATAGGTGTGGTGGCCGGCTTCCATCAAGGATTCTGGATCACATATATTATTCTATAATTATAATTCATGCACTAATGATGCATGATTGCATCACTGTTCACTTTAAGCAGTACATGTATGCTGTCTTTAAACCCGCATTTATAGGGTTAGTGTGGAGAAGTCATGATGCATGAATGCATCGTGGTTCACCTGAAGCGCCATGCTGTCCTTAAAGGGTTAGTGTGGAGAGATCATGATGCCTAAAAGCATCTTGGTTCACCTGAAGCGCCATGCTGTCCTTAAAGGGTTAGTGTGGAGAGATCATGATGCCTAAAAGCATCTTGGTTCACCTGAAGCGCCATGCTATCCTTAAAGGGTTAGTGTGGAGAGGTCATGATGCTTGAATGCATCGTGGTTCACCTGAAGCGCCATGCTATCCTTAAAGGGTTAGTGTGGAGAGGTCATGATGCTTGAATGCATCGTGGTTCACCTGAAGCGCCATGCTATCCTTAAAGGGTTAGTGTGGAGAGATCATGATGCCTAAAAGCATTTTGGTTCACCTGAAGCACCATGCTGTCCTTAAAGGGTTGGTGTGGAGAGGTCATGATGCATAAAAGCATCTTGGTTCACTTGAAGCACCATGCTGTCCTTAAAGGGTTAGTGTGGAGAGGTCATGATGCATAAAAGCATCTTGGTTCACCTGAAGCGCCATGCTGTCCTTAAAGGGTTAGTGTGGAGAGGTCATGATGCATAAAAGCATCTTGGTTCACTTGAAGCATCGTCCTTAAAGGGTTAGTGTATAGAAATAATGATGCAGCAGGGTTGCATTCATGTATCATGGCGACCAATGGAATACGGCCTAATAATACACTATGTGGCCCTTACAGGGTTAATACAGAGTAGAATTATTCTCCAGGGCTGCATTCGTGCATCATGACAGCAAAGAGCATAAATTCATATACGTCAAAACAAATAGTGGCACACCTCATCGTAAGGCGCCGGGTCTGGGTATAATAACTGCGGTGCATTTGTAGGTGAGGGGTAATTCATGGCCTTTGCTGATAATTACCTCCACCCGCCCACAGTGCTACATATATAAGTATAGCGGCCGCGGTAACATTGCACGGTGGGTGGGGAGGGGGGGTCATTAGGGTTTTGGCACCGAGTTTTGGCAGTGTGTAGCCGCTGCAGTGTGTCTGGAGGGGCGGGAGGACGTGTGAAAAACATTGTACTTTGTACCATTGAAAGCTCAGTAGACCGGAATGAGCAGTGCATTCTGGGTTAGGGTAGATTCACCTGGAGTCGGACACATACCTTGAGACGGACACCTGATTTTGTGCATATTCAAGCATTTTAAGCCTTTAATTTGTGAACAATAGTAAAGTTGAAGTGTTATTCTTTCCAGAAATCACTAAAAGTGTGTAGTAGGGTACATAAATAACCTCAAATTTCACTGTCCGTCTCAGGGTATGTGTCCGACTCAGGGTGAATCTACCCTATAATAGAGTGTTATTATAGTGGAGGCTCTGAGGTGTGAACAACATCGTCTGACTGGTGTGCAGCAGGCCGGATCGTGCTGTGTCAGCATTATTATGGCAAGCGCCAACCAGACCTGTGAAAAACATTGAACCTGTTGAAAGCTCAGTAGACCGGAATGAGCAGTGCATTCTGGGGTACAATAGAGTGTTTGCCTGTAAGGTGGTCCAGGTTAAGCTGACGACGCAGGGTTCTGATCAGCGGACAGCGGAGTGCAGTGCTGAAGTATGCGGGACTAGAGAGCATATGTATGTAGGGTGCAAAAAGCAAAGCAGCCAATGCTAATCCTATGGACGCGCAGCTGCTGTTGAAACCTTACGGAAAAGTGAACTCCATAACCATGGCCGGGGACTACGTCGCCGGCCAATAAGGCCAAAAAATGGTTTGTTTCAGGTAACTTGGCAAGAAAATGTAGGGCGGTAGGGCGGATTTCTTTTCTTTTTTTTCCTTTTTTTTTTAAACATGAAAGTACTGGCCAGCCTCTCTGAAGACTCTAAAATTGACTTTCAAAATTGCATTAAAAAAATGTTTTGATAGGGTCGGTCTGGGGACTTGAAACAAACCTCTTTTTTTTTGGCCTAATCAGCCTACTTGACCCAAGCCTCCCAGACAGGCGTCTGGTGCATGGTTCCGCCTCAACAATCCTGACTTTGGACAAACAAACATGGCCCTAAATCAATGGTGGTCTAAGGATCAAAATTCCCTATTAAAATAATTAAAATGTGAATTTAATTTTCAAACCATGTACTTCCGGTGAATCTTATCTACATGATGTCCGAACAAATAGATGATATCTATTTGCAAAGTATGTATAAAATGCAAATCCCTAAAGTGTTAGTACAGAAAAAGCTCTGCATTCAATTCAGTGCTATAACAGAGAATTTACCCCTTTTTTGCCACAAACCACTGAATATCACGAACAACTTAATTGAAATGTGAACTTTTGAAAACATGTCCAGATAGGTATAAATGTTGTGCACACAATGATCATAATGAAAATCTCAAAATGAGTTTGTATCAATGTGCAATTTGACCACTTAGATGACCAAACCACCTAGATCCAGGATCAGACCTCAGTGACTAGTAAAGAAGGTGCCATTCTCTATAAAGATACAACACTATAAAGACCAATGGCACCGTCTAATAATTATAGTAGAGGGTTGATATGGTTATATTACACCATTACATGTCCCATTCTGCAGAAATGTATGATTGCAGGTGGCTGGCTCACTATACTACAGAAGGAAGGAGACACATTCTGCAGAAACGCATGACTAGAGGTGGCATTGGCCCAACTCGAGGGAGCAGCACGAGCACCAACCCCTAGTGCGTCTGCACACCGCCAGGTGGGGCAGGAGGCACCCAGTCCAACCTGCAGGCAGAGTTTTATGGGTGAGACCAGTCTGCGGCAGAGTAGTCTCTGCGCGCCTCAAGTCTCCAACGTAGCCTTCACTCTCCAGCAGAGGTTTGGTGCTGACTAACTATGGGTGGCGGCCATTATCCACCGGTGGATATTGGAGAGTGATGGAGAGCTAAAGCCTAAAGAGATATAAATCAATGACACCGGTGGAGACATCTATCGTCAATATCTCGCGATAGATTGGGGTGAGACCAGTGAGGACATGAATGACAATTAAATCCCTCAGATAACTTATATTTACCACTAATAAAATAAGTTACTTTAGGAGTGTGGCAGAGCAGTATATACATGTTTGCATATTTTACGTATCACAGAACAGGTGTTCAAGTTCCTAGAACTACATCCTCTAGAGGATTTTCAATTCATATGGTATATTTCTGCTAAAGCTAATGTACGTTTGAATTATAAAATCTCAAATTTATAATGTAATTGAAAATTATAATTATTCAAACACGAGTAGAGACTACTTTAAAGTGCAAACCCTCTGGACAAGTCTTCTTACAAACCAGGCTGCTATCTGATGTGTAATTTGTGAGTTTTGAATATCATTCTGACAAAAACTGCAATAGTCCTTTACAACATAAAATGACTCATACTCTTATGACTACTGACGAACATCCTAAACCTATAGATTGTCCCTGTACGCGAATCACGCCAACAATGCATCTAGATGTATGTGACATATACCAGAAAAATAATATAGTCTCGTGGCCCAGTGTGTCCGCAACCCCTGATGGTGTTGTCATAACTAGTATTTACAGTAGTTAATTATCGGACCTGTAGGACGTTAAGATAAAGAGTTTAAGAACATCATACATCACTAGTGTTACCATGGGCAATACTCACATGCTGACTTCTGCTCCATGATGTAAATAAAAACCCAACTTTCTATATACAAATACGCCTGGATAACTCGTATGTTGTCATTCGACTATGAGTATGACGTCCTGTATGCAGTGCCTTCCTATATGGGAAAGGTACACGTTGTTCTCAATGGAGAGTGTAGGAAGAAGAGAGGGCCCGGCATTTACTTATAATCAGTCATACATTTACATAACTATGTATATTTACATAGACTGAACTAACTCTCTGGCGAACATCCGGTCACATGTACAACCTATGAGTATATCCGGCTGTGATGGGATTGTTGCCGTCTAAGTTGTCAAATTGGACCAAAACTCGTGCATCTATATAATCTAAAGATTGCCAGAACTTAAAACTTAAAAACTTGCACTGGGCCAATCCAACTCCATATGGCTCCTTATTTCAAAGAAAATTGTAATTCACTGTTTGATTTAAACCTGGGTACCGAGAGAATTGAGAGGATGTCCAGATTAGGTTACAGCTCTACACCGTGAGTGGACACATTAACCTGTACAGGGGTGTAAGTGGGGTGGATGTTACCACAGATAGATGTGTGTGGGAACTGGTAACAGGACTACAGCCGGACGTGAGGTCACAACTCACATGGTCAGTGCTGCAGCATCATGTCAATACCCGGCCACTTTGTCCTGTTATGAAGACCTCACATTCCTCCACATCCCCCCACTCCCTGAGAGTTGCCAACAAGACGCAGAGATTAGCCTTAATCACTCTGACTGCACTGTCGTATTGATTCATACCCAGGATTGTCCCTGCATCGACCACCGGAGGTCGCCCCAGTAAGACGGATTCATGCGCAGAGAGACTTCCGGTTCTCTTAGTCCAGAGGATGTCCCAGAATGCATTGAGCATTGAGAGTTGGGCCAGAGGGACAATAGGCCCGGGGAAGGCGTGCAATACACTGATATTCTACATGCTACAAACCTTAGTCAATACTGACCAACTTCCTTAGTCATTTTTGGCTCCCTATAGGACCAACCCAGGTCAGTCAGGTCACCCAATACTGACCAACCCACCTTAGTCTTTCCATTTCTAGGAATGATAGGGTTCGTAATTTTGAGCAACCTTGTAAGTCAACATGACCAACCCTACTCAGTCAACATGAATAACCCTAGTCAGTCAACATTACAAATCTAGTTGGTCATATTTTGTTTGGAATCAAGGATGTATTGCATAATTTCCAGTAATAATACTTACCCACACCCCGAAGTCTCCTGACAAGCACATCAAATACTTCATATCACATGCATTCACAACCCATGCGCAAAGTTACTCTAGGATTATTGCAAAGCAGCATTTGTAGAAGTTTGGGAATATGTATATTTCACTTAACACAGAAGAGGTGTTCATGTTCCTAGAACAACATCATTCAGAGGGTCATGAATTTTAATGGTTTATTTTTGCTAACTCTATTGTTAGTTTGAATTGTAGAATCTCAAATACATGAAGTAATTGAAAATCATGATTATCTCAACATGTATAGACCACTTACAAGTGTAGACCCTCTGGACAACTATCCTTACAACCCTTTTCTGCCACCTGGTGTGTAAATTGTGCATTAGATACTTCATCCTTTCTGAATACCAGTTGGTCCAAAAGTCCAATGCCCCTATGACCAACCTGGGTACACTACTAATTAATGCAGCAAGCCTACAGAATATCAGTCTACTGGCCCTGACGTGTGGAAGACGCTAGGCACAGGAGAGGGGTGGAACACTGGCCCTGACGTGTGGAAGACGCTAGGCACAGGAGAGGGGTGGACCACTGGCCCTGACGTGTGGAAGACGCTAGGCACAGGAGAGGGGTGGACCACTGGCCCTGACGTGTGGAAGACGCTAGGCACAGGAGAGGGGTGGAACACTGGCCCTGACCTAGGGCTGCCTCCTTACACCTGTGCAGGTAATGCACGGTTTGCGTGACCACCTGCTCCACCTACACACATGGCATCATGCAGGGGGACGGGGCAGGGCCTCACCTGTACCATCTTGCACCAAGTTATAATGGGCTCAATATTTTCCAGTTAGGCAGTGGTGGTGCTAGTAGTCGGCTAGTTTTGCGGATTGGAGATTATGTTATACCTAGGATTTACAGGAAACATCATTCGGATAGCCCATAGCAGAGAATGAATTGAACAGCTTTTGAAGGATCTGATGAGGAAATCTGAAAAATGGAGCGTGTGAGTGGCCTCACAGATGACTCAGGGTAATCTGTCAATTCTGGCATCAGAAATGAATTCGAATGAGTGATCTAATTTGAGTACAATATGTTATCGCCAGAAAAAGCTTCCCTAATTTCATATATTGGAAGTCATATATAATCGAATTCCAGGTGGTGGCTATAGGTGAGCAGGTGGCTGTGGGAAAGCAGGTGGCTGGGGGTGAGCAGGTGGCTGTGGGCGTCAGCGCCCAGCAGCGCATAACCGCTGTTTTACATCTCGGCCAAAAAGCGAGTCGATCGGAGCGTCAGCAGCGACACCATCGCCGTTTCCGTTTCGCCGTGTCGGTCGGCTGCGGGGCGGCGTGTGCTACGCGTCCATGACTTTGCCGTCCATCCCCTGTCCCCCCGCCCCTGGTGTACAACCGCTATCTGTATCATAACCGCTATCTGTTAACATATAGATATAGAGTGGATGTGTCTTGTTGCATAGGTCCTGGCGGTAGAATGTGCCCAGTTTTTGCCCGCTTTGGGGGTAAAAAGAGAGAAATACGGGCAAATTCGCTCAAAATGTCATTTCTATCTTCTGCTGAAAACGCTTATGCCTTGAAGTCTATGGGTGTCCGAAGCGGGTGGTAGCTTTTTTTTAGTACATTTCCATAATAGCGAAAGAGAGAAATAAATTCGTGAAGATCGCAGTTCAATATCTTTAATAAAAATTGAGATTTTTAGAAATTTTATTGAGGAAAATGCTGTCCCCCGATCTTGCCTATCTCATGTTTTTTTCCGCGTTTCTCTATCTCGAATGATAACCGAAATACAACGATTCTCCTATGTCACAAAATTGTCTTAAAATGCAAAATTGGTAGGTGTATAGTACTCAGGGTTAATTAAACCCTGAGTCAATAATGATACAGTTAACACCGTCCCAGAACAAGCTAGCTACAAACACATCCAGTTAACGAATTTCGGAATAGATCGGGAATTAATGACCTGTACATAGGAACTCCATTGAGCCTCTAACATACTTTGTTCAGACTTGATATAGATAGATGATACTGGCGTCCCAGAGGCGAAATGCCAAAGCATGTTTGGCATGCTGACCTGACATTTCCTGTACATGAAGCCGCCTCCATGCAGCAACACGTGCAGCACCGTATAGGCGTCTGCCGCATTCACCAACTTCACTTTGCTACGGAACTGCTCTAAAGGTACAGGGATTCAGAATGGTCGCGCTCTGGTTTGCTCAAATTTCCGCGGCTTATTATATTGAGATTAAATCAAGGACCCACAGCTTGAGCTTCGACTCTGGATGACCTTTGTAGAGGAGCACCCCTTACATTGGTTAAATCAACTTTGCAAAAGGTACAGCCAGTGTATTGAGGGAATTTGCAGGTCCGCAGCAGCATCTAGGTAGAAGATGGTGGAGTTGTGATGTGTGGAGTTGTGATGTGTGGAGTTGGCTATCTCACTGACACCAGTCCCCTACACGCACTGACGTCAGTGTACAGCCCACCTGTAGTACCAAACGTTGGCAGGGCAAGGAAAAGGGATGTATTCTCCTGGAGTTTCATGTGATTATGGCTTAGATAAAGTAGAATATTGAATATAAACCCTGGTTAATTCATCAACATTAGGAGAGGGTCCTCTAACCTGGCTCTGGCACACGGCCTAAATCTGTAAGTGCTAGACGTTTGTACAAGTCATTAAGGGTAGGCTCATCTCCCACATCTGATCACGGTTTCCGTTCTTCTGTGTTAACCTAAACAGCCTCAACCAACTCACATTACCTCCTCAAACTGAGGACTAATGAGTCCTACCCTAAAACACAGACCTCCATGCCAATCACTTATGGCTGCAATGAGTCGGCGTAACTCACACTGCTTACTAGTAACTCCTTTTTATAGCAACACAAACTCTTCAAATGAATTAAATAAAGCCACGCCCGACAGACAGGCGCCCAGATAGGCAGGACCGGGAACTAAACACCCCAGACCCCATGAGGGTTAATACGGACATTTAGCCCGTAATTAGGGAAACTAATTAAAAGTTGTAATTAATGTGTTAGCAGCCGGGCATGGCTCCCTGCTACAGTTCATGTAGACAGGGATTTATGGCCCTGTTTGTATTATTCATGTCATCAATAAGTAACGTGTTGTATTTTGGGACGTGTTAGTTTAATGCGCAATCCGGCAAGATGGATGACATTACCGTACAGTAATTGGTCACCTGCTAGGCCGCCATCTTGTCCCCTTGGCATGTCCCACACACTGACGGCCTTCCCCTGTTACAGTTAAGGGTATTCTGTGGGAACCTGAGTAGACAACGGCAATGTCATGGTCTACACATAATAGCGCTCCATCCATGTATTATATAGAACAGATGTATACTAATTCTCCTCATTCGGTCATTTACAATTAAGATAACTAACTGCACATCTCTGCTGATTGCTCATCCTTGGGATCACTATTGAACTCTTAAAAGAAAATTGATTTGCATTACATGATTATCCATTATTAGGTTCCTACCGTCCATTCTCAAAGAATGGATTGCATTAAGCTGTGAGTGGCGCTGGTGTGTGGGGGTGACTGGTGTACACTGGGGACGAGCTGGCTGCCCTTACTCTCGTTCCCAAATCCTTCCGAAGGAAGGCTCTGGGGACAGCCAAATGACCTTGAACTTTGGATTTTTCTGGGTCTGGGCAACCCCTGCTGGTAGGCTGGAACCAGCGAACAGGAACAGGAAATGGAACCAGAATGTATGATGGTAGTTTTAGGTAGATTTACCATCAGCCTTTCTGGTTCCATTTCCTGTTCCTGTTCGCTGGTTCCAGCCTACCAGCAGGGGTTGCCCAGACCCAGAAAAATCCAAAGTTCAAGGTCATTTGGCAGAAGGATTTGGGAACGAGAGTAGCTGCCCACAGCACAGGGGGTTGCTGTCACCGGGTGTTACTGGATGCCGCTGGTGCCTGCCGCGCTACACCTCTACTCTACAATCACTCACAGAACCGGCAATGACCAAACACCAAGCTCCCATCATGTCACAGGGTCACTCCCGCTTAAACCGGAAGTGTTCCAGCCGAGCCACGTGTGACGTAGGAGGGCTTGTCATGTCGTTTCTACTTGTCAAGAACATCGTCCATTGTGTAGGGCCTAATGAATAAGTAATGAGTTATATTTTAGGAGGTGCTCGTCTATTGGCTCAGATTTGAGATAGAACATGTGATTTACATCACAATTGAATTAGGGCCAGGACGATTGAATGATTGACTATTGTCTAACACCCCCCCCCCCCCCCCACGAAATTAATAAATTGGGGGAAATCGCCATGTGGAGTAGACCATGACAATCCTATCTCAATATTATACGCGTGTATGACCACTGGCAGAGCACCTCATGCGTTATCCTCTCCCGCTGAGGTGTAATAGAGCTCTTGTTGCTAATTACATGAATATGAGACCAACCTGTGCTGGTTTGTACTGGGTCTTTGTAAGGTATCTGTAGGTGAGCATTCATTAAGCAGGCTCTATTAATGGCACATAAAGCACATTAAGCGGACACCGTTAGGCGGACATCTTGTCGCACCTGAAGACGCATTACATATACAGAGTAAAGCTGCATGGACTGGTGCCCGGTGAGTAGTGCAGGAAAGGGCAGTCTGCACCAGACTGTGGAACAGTGAAGGGGGTGTGGAAAGGATGAAAGGGACTCTAAGAGACTACTAGTAGAGGACTATTGACTCTAAGAGACTACTAGTAGAGGACTATTGACTCTAAGAGACTACTAGTCGAGTACTATTGACTCTAAGAGACTACTAGTAGAGTACTATTGACTCTAAGAGACTACTAGTAGAGTACTATTGATTCTAAGAGACTACTAGTAGAGTACTATTGACTCTAAGAGACTACTAGTAGAGTACTATTGATTCTAAGAGACTACTAGTAGAGTACTGTTGATTCTAAGAGACACTAACAGACTCATTCCAATGAAATTGAGGCAATTAGATTTATGGAAGGGGGGGGGGGGCGTAGCCAGCGAAGCAGACGAGAATTGAACAGGGTTTTGGAAAGGGAAGGCTTGAGGAAGTATGTGTAAGTAAAACAAGTGTGTGTGTGGGTGGCGGTGTGGTGGGGCCTGATGGGATTAGACACAGCAGGCCGGGCAGCAGCAGGACACGCTATGATTGCAGTTGGAGTAGGGCCGCAGGAGACTGGCGGCAGCAGATCTGGATGCTGGTCTGTAATGGAGTAGGCACTGGGAGATGTGGGTGTGTGTACTGGGGCGTGAAGCCTCCCCCCCCCCCCCCTGCCCGTCAGTCTCTCTTCTACTGCTCAGCTCCCACAGCGTGGTACTCCGCTCGTGGGAGGCGGATTGTGATGGATAGTCTCAGTCACCACCCATACACACAGGCACCAGCAGACTGGGCTCACCTTCCACCACTCCTGCTACACCATGACAAAAGGCAGCGTCTCTGCTTTACTGGACCGTTAAGGCTACTGATAAAGTAAAATGACATCTTTATCTGCTGCCGCGGAGCTAACACCTCAGATATTCACACCACAGAGAGCCTACTGGACTCCTAGCCGTATATATAACCTTCATTGTATTCATTCAACCTCTATTTTAGATGGGATCTTTGCCACCGTTGAAAATATGTTTTATAACTCAGGTGTAACAGTTGCTTGATGGGGATCGGGAATGTGGCACAGCCGCTGCCACTACAGTACTGGCAGACATGCTCCATGCCCCCCCCCCCAACATACCGTAAAACCTCGCGTAATAGCCGCGGCTTGTACGCGAGTCAGACTCAGCTTTCTTTTGATTCCAAACATGCCTATAGAGGGTGCGGTTTATACGAGAGTTTTTATAAGTATAGTACAGTACCAAATAAACAATGCTAATACGCGAGGTTTTACTGTATTTACAGAGTACAGGTCTAAGAGGGAGGCCTTGATGCATGGCAACATGGAAAGTGGAACTTGATAGAGATTCCTCTCATCCCGGTTAGACATCGTACATCATGGATACAGGCCCCTGGAAGCATGGCCTTGATTGGCTGTCTGGTCGAGGTGGTTTGTCATAGGGCTATGACCTGGTCTATCAGGGGAGACGGGATACAGCTTATTAATACGGACCATTTGTACATCATGGCAGGCATCTGGCCGTCCCCTCACGCACCCTCCCATCATATCCTTCTCTGTCAGTGTCCGAGCTCATGTTAAGCTGACGGTACTAATACATAGGTTATGATGAAAAGACGCTACTGGCTACTTGAAATAAAAGAGCCTCGTTCACAGCTCACTGAAACGGAAACAAGGAACACGTTCTCGGTGGATATTTTCTTAGTAAATGTTATATTCAATTTACTTCCAGCACTTTATGTTGAATGACCAACGCTAGTTAGATATGGGGAGTCTCACTCAGACCTAGTGTCAGGATATCACAGCTCAACCATTTCAAATTGTAAATACTACCGCCAAGCTAATATTATGAAGCCACTGCTTCTAGCTGTGTTCGGTGTGGGAGTTTATATCCCATGTATTGAAGATGTGGCAATACCTACCTCCTCTTTTGACCAGCGACTATAATCTAAATGACCCTGGTGAAGGGGAGTCAAGGGGAATAAAAGTGGGGTTGACTCTCCCTCTCAGGGGATTCTGCACTTGATCCATCAATACAAGGGGAGTCATTTCTGCCATTGTCACTTGCATGAGTGACAGATCAGGTTGAACAGGCCATGATATCAGACTCCGGTGGGTTGTATACATATATTAGACATTTAAACATCTACCGCATACATTATATAAATGACGTGGGCTTGCGTGTCCATTCCACTCAAGCTGATGGTTCCTTCAGCCGATGGGCGCCAGTGTGACGTGGTCCCTTATTAAAGCCGATGGGTGTCAGTGTGACGTGGTCCCTTATTAAAGCCGATGGGTGTCAGTGTGACGTGGTCCCTTCAGCCGTTGGGCGCCAGTGTGACGTGGTCCCTTAAGCCGATGGGTGTCAGTGTGACGTGGTCCCTTCAGCCGATGGGTGTCAGTGTGACGTGGTCCCTTCAGCCGATGGGTGTCAGTGTGACGTGGTCCCTTATTAAAGCCGATGGGTGTCAGTGTGACGTGGTCCCTTCAGCCGATGGGTGTCAGTGTGACGTGGTCCCTTATTAAAGCCGATGGGTGTCAGTGTGACGTGGTCCCTTCAGCCGATGGGTGTCAGTGTGACGTGGTCCCTTCAGCCGATGGGTGTCAGTGTGACGTGGTCCCTTATTAAAGCAGATGGGTGTCAGTGTGACGTGGTCCCTTCAGCCGATGGTTGTCAGTGTGACGTGGTCCCTTCAGCCGGTGGGCGCCAGTGTAGGTTAGTGTGTCTGTGTGTGACGTGAGGCCGCTGGTGACGTCTGTATTGATCACACTCACACAGACTGTTTACCTGGGCACCATGCACAGGCCGGGAACCAGCGTCATGACTAGCCAAGACGTGGTCAGCCGATGAAATCGATCACGACAAGTGGTAGGCAGTCTGTGGAAATGGCCGCCAAAATGCAATCATATAGGCCCAGAATGGCTTTGCCACGCGCCTGTACTTTGCTCCTGGCGCTGTATCATCGCCTGACAAGAGTGGATGAAGGGGTACCCAGTCAGAGTGGTAGATCTGTGGTACGTGTCTACACTGTGAGGATATTCTGCTGGTACAATACATCCACCTACATACATGACCCTTATTTCTCCATGTCTAAAGTGTTTTAGTGTTTTCTGGTATGAATACTGTACCGAACTCAATTACATAAATACACTATACCAGGCTTTCAGTCTGTTGGATTTAACAGAATTTAATGTTTATTCACCAAAAGTAACGTAGGTTATGGAACCAGGCTTCAAGCAAGGCCCAAGGCACTACACCGCCAGGCAAGTTGGAATATGGTTCCCAAAAAAAGGCATAAAAGACAAACTTTCAACAGCAACAGTTTATCAAAAGAAGAGCTACATATACACTATGTTTGCCATCTATACAAAACGTGCACTACCAGTGAAGTATCCAAATGTACATAGAACCTATATCATTCAGTTATTCTTCTCCTCTCCTTGTTCTATACACACCAGGTACCAGCTATATTATCTCCATCTTGTAAAATGTGTATGTGTTTGCTAAAGAACAGTACCGTCGTATACAAGCGCCTGGCGCTAATGATTTTGAGGCATGATTACCCCCTGCTATTATACAAGACAGGTGCTAATTCAAGATCTGTTTTCAGTGATTAAGAAATATTCAAAGGTTTTCCTCCCCCCCGTAGCTTATACAAGGCCAGCACTTATTCAAAACCTGGCACCTAAACGCCACAGCACTGTAACTGTGTTTGTATAGCTCCTCTTCTACTTGTGTGTGTACATATATTTGATTATAGGCCTACACTGTCCATAAACAGAAAGTATAAATATATCTTGACTGGGGGATGAAAATCTCAAATTGACAGAAGGTGCTAGTCCGGCATGATTCACTTAATTTAACCACAAAATGACGTCATTCCTGCAGCAGTTGGCCAAGCTTAATGAAATTGAACAATTTCCTGTTAAAGTGAGACAATTGGGTTGCCTGTGTGAGCCTGTGAGGGAAATAGTATGTAGGAAGTTGGATGCGAAAGCCTTCACACATCCATTTCTTCTGCATAACAGGATGCTGCTTGGTAGTTGATAATCTTACTATGAATTCTGTTCTAATAATGTGTAGCCCAAAATGGCTAGAACCATAACCTGGAAATATATCCCTAATCACCTCAGTCTCAGTCCTTGCTTTTGGATGGCACCGCCTTTGGTGTCAGCTGTTTTTTTTCCTGGTAAAACAACTTCTGTTTAAGTTGACCGGGGTAGCCGATTCATTAACACCCAAGCATCAGGTCTGCACACTATTAGAGATCAATATGGATTAAATAATCTACATGAACCGTCTTTAGATGTCATTGTTCTGTCTGCTTCAAAGGGAGATATTTCTGCCTGTACTGAACAGACATCCCTAGTCACTATAACTGGTCACCATGTGCAGGCCGCCATGTATTGGAGTCAGGGAGTAGTACATCTATATAGAGTTTGGTGTATGAGTCAGGGAGTAGTATATGGACTTTGGTGTATGAGTCAGGGAGTAGTATATGGACTTTGGTGTATGAGTCAGGGAGTAGTATATAGACTTTGGTGTATGAGTCAGGGAGTAGTATATGGACTTTGGTGTATGAGTCAGGGAGTAGTATATGGACTTTGGTGTATGAGTCAGGGAGTAGTATATGGACTTTGATGTATGAGTCAGGGAGTAGTATATGGACTTTGATGTATGAGTCAGGGAGTAGTATATGGACTTTGGTGTATGAGTCAGGGAGTAGTATATGGACTTTGGTGTATGAGTCAGGGAGTAGTATATGGACTTTGGTGTATGAGTCAGGGAGTAGTATATGGACTTTGGTGTATGAGTCAGGGAGTAGTATATGGACTTTGATGTATGAGTCAGGGAGTAGTATATGGACTTTGATGTATGAGTCAGGGAGTAGTATATGGACTTTGGTGTATGAGTCAGGGAGTAGTATATGGACTTTGATGTATGAGTCAGGGAGTAGTATATGGACTTTGATGTATGAGTCAGGGAGTAGTATATGGACTTTGGTGTATGAGTCAGGGAGTAGTATATGGACTTTGGTGTATGAGTCAGGGAGTAGTATATGGACTTTGATGTATGAGTCAGGGAGTAGTATATGGACTTTGGTGTATGAGTCAGGGAGTAGTATATGGACTTTGATGTATGAGTCAGGGAGTAGTATATGGACTTTGGTGTATGAGTCAGGGAGTAGTATATGGACTTTGGTGTATGAGTCAGGGAGTAGTATATGGACTTTGATGTATGAGTCAGGGAGTAGTATATGGACTTTGGTGTATGAGTCAGGGAGTAGTCCCCTCCCTAGGGCGATCATGCAGAGAGATCAGTTGTGCAAGTTGATGTCCAATTACTCTTGAAAAAACACACGTTTGAACTTGAACTAGAGTTTGGTATACGAGTCAGTGAGTAGTAAGTGGACTGTAGTATGCAAGTTTAGTGCATATAGTCATACAGCTGGACAGCAGGAGCCATACATAGACTGGCAAACATGAACATGTTGTACCCGGTCGGTGCTACTGCAGAACTGAAACAAGCTTAAATGTCTGCTGGCAGAATAAAAACGATTGAGCGTGTGAGTGGCCTCACAGATGACTCAGGGTAAACTGGATCTGTAGCTTATCATGTACTTAGATATAGTACTCCCTTATAATCATTCATTGGTCAATTCTGGCATCAGAAATGAATTCCTTGTTAAAAAGTACCCTCAAGTCATGTGTCATACATGTATGTTAATCCATTTCAAGCCAGCAGGTGGGTGTGGGTGAGTAGGTGGGTGTGGGCGACAGTTGCAGGCTGCGGGCATGTACCGCCTTCTGTCCCTATCAAAAAGCGAGCCGATCGGACGATAAACGGCGAAGATAAGGGTGGTACTATTTAGCTCTACACACGTTGAGATCTCGCACAGTATGAGAAGTACCAGTGGCGCCACTCTTTGTTTGACGTTTGGAAAGAGAACTAAAAAGCTAATTTAAATACGGTAGATGGTATTTTCTATTATCCAGAGGGTATCTAAAATAATGTAGAGGGTATTTTTAAATGAAAAGAGAGAAAAAGGATCCAACATGACCTGAAACATCATTTCTTTCTCAGTGTACTTCACTTTTAACCTTAAGGTCTATCCAGAGTTCAATTACAGGGTAGCAATTTAACAGTAGTTAAGAGTTTAACGAAAAAGATAGAAATCAGTGGTCAAAGATCGCAGGTGAATATCGCAGGGAAGGAAAAACATTTACAATTCTCTGATAGACTGAATGTTTCCCTGTGTAACAAAAACGTCTTAAAACTTGGCCTAGGCGGCGTATATTACTCAGGGTATGAACCCTGAGTCAATTACTTCTCAATGATGGCGTCAGAACTACATGTATTCAGCCATTTGCAATTGGTCCATAAATAGCTGCACTGAGGCTCATGGGAGTGACCAGGCTGGGTAAGATGAGGAATTGGACCTTCGAGACAAAGACTCCTCACCATTAACCAGGCAAGCCTCCTCCGCAATCTGAGATTCAGATTTGTAATTTTCCTGGTGAAGATTGACATATATACCGTATTCGATGTAACAAGCTCTCTAGGAAGTGCATATATCTCTATTTGGCTAAAGGAAAAGCTCAAAATATCTGAAATATTTTAACTAGATGGCAGAAAGGCCTGACCGACTCCATTGAGAATGGATGTAAATAGTTCTTATTAATAGTTTTGTTACCATGGGCACCTCTATTGTAGGTTTAGATAAGTTATACTCCGCCTGGGTGATGGGCATATTGTTCTTACGGTAGGTTGTATTCCATATCCTCCTACCTCAGAACACCAGGAGGTTATGAGCAGCCTTAGCACAGGCTTCAGAGGCCCTAAGTGGACGCTTTGCACATGACCTCCTTATGAGTGGAGGTTATGGGAACCATTTCTCATATAAAACCATGGTTGCATTGGGATTTGAACCCTTTAGCAAGCAGTCCTCTGCCCTACCAGATCATCCATCGGGACAGACCTATGTAAAGGACTTCACAAGAACTACTGGTTTGTTGACTAATGTTTTATCCATGAAGAAAGTATATAAAAATATGAAGAAAGCAAATCTAAAAACTATCCCAGAATTTTTGTGAATCAAACTCACCATCTTCTGATCCACAGGCTGAGCTGGTAACCACTCTACTGCCAAGGCCTGCTTATCAGGTACATAGGCAGACATCCTATTTATCAGTGTTGGATATGGACCAAGGTGTAGAGCAAGCTCCAGTGCGTTGCAGCCATTCCAAGATACGTTTTAGGGCGGGGTAGGTCCCTGGGCAGCACAGGCCGAATCAGAGCCTTCTGGTAGAGATGGTCAGCAGGGGGTTGGTAGTATAAGGGTAAAGGCCTGACACTCGTTTGGCATGGTCATCTGGACACATAGGCTCAGACCAGGCATACACAAGAGACATCTACTAACTCCAGACTACACTACAGGTCTAAATTTCCATTGGCGACTTAAAACACCGGACACCACGACACCACTCCCACGTACTAGAGGCTATCGGAGAGGGCCTAGGTTAGGCTGGATTATACCATGCTTCTGGCAATTCCCGTGCTGAGAGTGGATATTTGCTGTGCGGGTATCTCAGGTTAACGCACGCTCAGGATTTAATTACTAGACCAAGACTTTTCCTGATACGCCATTGAATTGAATTGAATTGAATTGAACTGGCCGGGTATCAAACCCGGGCCGCCCACGTGAAAGACACAAGCGCTAACCACGATACCATCTGGCTCACTAGTAAATGGTAGGATAATAAGCTACTATTAACACGGGGTCGGTGAGCGGCTAGCCGGCGTGTCTGGCCCGTCCTTCCAGAAGGGCCAGAGGGAAATCCCCTGGTCGGCACAGGGGAAAAGTGCGAGGCAAAATGCCCTGCAAAAATTACACCCATTGCCACCCATTTCGAGCCATTCAGACACACCATTTTTGAATATTTGTGTGTTGTTCTAAATGGTGACATAATAAAATGTTCACCGTAATATACACGGGTAGATGTAAATATGAATCACAAAGGGTAGCTGCTTTTAAAATACAACTGTTTTCACGCAATCTGAGCCTCATTTTTGCGGGACCGACTCCCGCCATAGAATGTTACCACAACGTCACGATTGTTTCCCTGGTGATCTGACGTAGCCGGCCCTCCCACAGTAGAGAGTTCCACAACATGGCATGACGTTTGGGGACCCTTTGCTCGATTCAGATTTTAGACTCACATCTCCCTTAATATACCAACTAGCCCATTATTTTCTGAAGATATTGGCAAAGACATACACACTTATTAAACAATCGTGGGGAGTTTGACTGGTGTCTGTTAACCTAGTATTTGTTAGCTGGCAGGACTTTGGGAACCCCCGTACTGAAAGGGCAACTTTGGGCAGTCCCTAGCACACTGAATGACGTGACTGGCACTGCGGCGGTGGTCTAGTGGGCGGCCCGCAGCAGGCCGTGTACACGTAGGGAACACGCCCTCTGCTCCCAGCGCGAGGACACGGCTCACTACTAACAGGGGTAGGTGGGCGGCGGTGTACAGGTCCGGTTGAGGTTCACTCACCGGGACCTGCTGCCACAGGCCTGGGTCACCACTGCACGGGCTGTCTGCGTTACGCCCGGGGTTATACTTATAATATGCACATATATTCACGCATAATATGTTATAATATTAACATATTTGAAGAAATAGTGGTATAAACGCATTAAAGGGGTGTTATGTAAGCACTCGTTTGCTATATCGGCTTAATAATGCACTCGCCTTCGGCTCATGCATTATCTGCCGATATACCGAACTCATGATTTCACATCACCCCGTTAGTGCATCACTACCTCCCTGGGCCGCTACCACTACATGCCCACTCCAAGGTATGCGGGATCAGGCTGCCCAGTCTGGGCCTAGGTTGGAGCGGCCAGGGCAAGCAGTCCAGCCGACTGTGAGAGTGCCTGACTTGAGCATGCACACTTGAGTGCCTAAATCTTATCAATATACTTATTTAATTAACAGCTGGTAGGTTCAGTGGCCTGACAGCTTATATTTCAATTCAATCCTAAGGCCAAATTTAAAAAAAGGTTTGTTTCAGGTCACCCAGCCGACCTTAGCAAAACAGGGCCGACCCTACTTTTTTTGTGCAATTTTGAAGAAAATTTCATATTTTACCCTTTTGGGGTCATTTTTAGGGTTTACACGGAGGATGGCTAGTACTTTCATGTTAAAATAATAAAATAAATATCCGACCTACCGACCCTAGTCTTTCTTCCCATGTTACCTGAAACATACCTTTTATTTTTTTTGGCCTAACTGATGCATTCCTCACAATTATTTTAATTATATATTTGATATAAGGTTAATCAGTCATAACTGTCTGCTTTGGTTGGGCTCCTATAATGTTATATGTATACCCCAGTCTTGTAATATCGAAGTAAATACCTCACATAGTCACAAAAGCTAGGTACTAATAACACTTTAGTACCCAGGTAACAAAGAACGTCAATTGAACGTTCATCAACGTTATTTAAGGTGGGTCAATGCCTTGATGTAAAAGTAGCTAGATTTTCGTCAGGTTTTCACCACAAGACCATAATAGCATACACTTTCCAAAGAAACTGAGAAAATAGGGGGGTCCCGGGCTATTTTCTGAGATATTTAAGCCTTAAGTTAATGTCTTATGTGATGGATTATACAGTGTTTTGCCACATATCTACACGAAATTGTATTGAAAAGTAGCTAAATTTCTATATAACTCTCCCAGAGTATAGGCTTTGATGTTTTCTATCTAGAGAATATATTTTTAACACATGGTCCCGCACATATTTCTAAGGTTTAGGCCCATCGAAATAAAAAAGTTGAAAAGAAATAGAAATAATTATACTGAGGGCTACGTATGTATGACTTCCAATGAGGACAACCACTATAGACTGCATAGTGCAGTGGTAGAATGGATGTTTTATAAACGTTTTCCTACCAATCTCAACTGGATGAAGTTCATTTGAGGTTAAATAAACGTTCAGCTAATAACGGTTATTTTAACGTTTTTTCAACGTTTTAGGTAACCTTCCTATCACCATGTGCTATCTGTATTCCCTATTATCGTCCATTATAGAATATATTAATGCTCTATGTTTAGAATCTAAAATACTTCCACTTATAATATGCCGACATGTCATGCTCTACACCTTATATTTTATAGATTTCATATGAGCATGACTGTATGTTGTCTTTATAATGAGTAGATTTAATAGATTCGAACCTCAGTGCTAATCGCCATAGACAAATTGAAATGGCCCTAATTCCTCTATTGGATTATAAATCTAGATATTTAGGTAATCATGAAATGGTTTCATATACATTTGTTCAATTTTGGCTCAAAGATCGATTACATTTTGGATTAAGTAGAAATATCCAATCCTTTTCAGTGTAGTGCTGTAAATACTATGCTAGACTTACTCATTTATATAGCAACATGGTTCCCATCATATATCATTTATGAATCTGCAATTATCATGTGGTAATGATTTCAATCAGTGGACTTGATGACATGGACTAGTCAACTAGTACTACTATTAATCAACAGGGGGTGTTACCAGCTCTCCCGCCAGTGACGCCGTGACGTGACTGCCAGCCTGCTACACCTTCAATCATGGACATTTGAAAAAATTCTTGAGATATTTCTTGAGATCTAGTGCTTGTCTTGAGATTTCGCCATGCCTACTGTTTGTTTTTGTGGGTTTGAATACCACTCAAACCGAAATGGTTGCCCACAGTGCGATGCACCAAACCCTAACAAGGGAACACCCAAGAAGCAGGGGGGCAGGACTGAGCCGGCACCGGAGGAGCATGGCGGCTCCGACGGAACACAGGAGACCGGCAAAGACAGCCCTGCGCCGACGGGACCCCCGGGCGGTACGACCCGCCAACATGACCAGCAGGCCGCGGACTACGACGCGGCCCGTGAAGCAGAGCTGTTACAAGAGTTACAGAGGATTGAGGCTCTCACGATCAGAGAGAAAGCCAGAGAGGCTGAACTCAAGCGGAAACAGAGGCTGAAAGAGGCTGAAATGGAGCTGGCCGCACTCAGAGCCGGAAATAAACGAGTAGAAAGGGATACAGACCTTGCAGAAGCCGCATTCCGCGGTGTTATTCAGTCTGTAGGAGGCGCGGCCGCGTTCGAGAGTGAAAAAAGTAGGTCAGTAACTTACCAGAGCGCGGATTCGCGGCCGATACCCGGCGGGCGGTACGCGGACACGCGGGGACAAGCACTGACTTCTGCTCACCGGGGTGCAGACTCGAACGCGGCCGCAGACCACAACAAATATGGCGGCGCCCACTCTCACCCTTCCGGTGGGGGTTGGAAAGACGATCTGCAGGGCGATTTTGATCGTTTTAGAGACGATCAGCAATGGCAGAGGGGAGTAAACACCTCAAACAGCTTCAGCTCAGCTCCTTTTGCCACCGACGACCGCGCAGAGCGAGAGGTGGGCCGCGGAGAGCGATCGGACACCCGTGAAGAGCGAGGTCAGGTTGGTGGTGTAGGCCCAAAAGGCAATGCCGACACTTCATATCAATCTTACCTGCTCTGGGTGCAACAGCAGCAGCAACCCCAGCGCGAAGAAGCCCATCAACAGCAGCAACAGCAGTATCAACAGTGGCAACAGCCACTTCAACAGCAGCAACAACAGCAGAGGCCACAGCCTCTGTACCCATCCTCTGCTTCAGCCACCATCCAGGCAGGGCTACAGAGGGCTGGGCTATCACACCAGTCTCTGGGACTACTCTCCCCAGACTTTGATGCTGCTCTCCTGGGACCCCGTCAACCTCAAGGTTTGTCTGAGATTCTGTGTGATGAGCTGAGGGGTTATACTAGGGATAACAGGAGGAAGAGGTCTAGGGAAAAGATTAGGCCTGATTACCATCTGGAGGTGGACAAGGATTACAAGCAAATGTCCTACCGAGAACTTGTCTATGGCATGACATGTGTACACGAGTGTATCATTAAAGGTGAATTTCCCAGCCGCATAACGGCCAGGGGCTACTCTGCCCATATGAGGTTCATCACTATGAGGGGCTTGTCCAAGGCTTATGAGGCCGACACTCTTGCTAAGTATGAGTTCAAGGTCACCACCAAGGTCATAGAGGGTGACCTCACAGATTATGTACACTGCGATGAGGATGCCCGCCACGACTGCCTGGGCGCGGATAACACTGGGCCAGTCCTCAGAGCGCTGGCTCGGGAGGCGGCGCGCAGTGAGAGTCGGGGGGCCAACAGCGGGGGGCGGGGCTCCGGCAACAAAGGAGGACTGTGCCCCCCGGATATCTGTGGGCAATGGAACTTCCGAGACCGATGCGACTATAACCCTTGCAACAAGAAACATATTTGCAGCAACTGTCGGGGGGCCCATAAAGGTAGATACTGCAGGAGCCAACCTAGCGGTTTCTATGGCAACCAGTCGCAGATGATGGGTAACCCCCCTCCAGTATATGGGAGTGGTTTCCCACCTCAAGGCCCCCCTCATGCCCAACAGGGCAACCCAGGTCATCATATGTGACCACATGATCTAGTCGTCAGCGCGGAGCCGAGCCGAGTGCACGCGCAGACATTAGCCGTCAGTGCGGAGCCGAACCGAGAGCACGCGCAGACATGGGACATCAGTGTGGATTGTGATGCTATTTGTGTATGTGCGAGTGTAGATGATTTGTGTAGCATGTACGCAGACTACCTCCCATTATGGGATGTCAAGGAGACCCACTTTGTGGGGGGTGTTCGATCACAGATGAATTTATGTGCATGGAGGGATATGCTGTCGGGACATGGTGTAGCCGCCCCCGACCCAGACGCACACTTTTTGTTGGACGGCTTGATATAGCCTATGTATGTCCATGAAATATGTTTCCAAAACCCAGGGTATTAAGCAATAAAGCTAATAGCCCTTTTAACTCAAGGTTCTATAGAGATTCTTCTATAAAAACGTTGAGATAACGTTAAATCAACGTTATTTTTGTAATTCCAGTCTTCCACACTATATGGCAGTTAAGGTCATTATGATACAATATTACCATTTCGTCATTAGAATTGTCTTAGATATGGTACAAATAATGATATTGCACGATGGTTATAATTATAGTGGCTTATCCAAATATCAAGTATACACATTTGAGTCTTGTGGTCCTTAATATATGGAGGGGCAGTAGGGCCCATTTATATCCCAGACCCCGGGATGAAATAGTGATGAATTGATACGAAAATAATGAATAAAGTGGGAGGTTACATTTAACCAACATCAATTAAGGTTGATCGCTACTCTTAACTTTGTATCCATGAAATGTCCTGTTTTTTCCCCCAAAGGTAGCTTATATTATTTAGCAATGGAAAATGGAAAAAAATTGGGGGGGTCCCGAGCTACTTTTTTTATTACAGATTTTTGAAAAAAAAAAGTATTCATTATTTTTGCCAAAAAATTCAAAAAAAAGGGATATTTTCATGATTTTTTTTCTTAGTGAACCAATGCCCACACCAATTTTGTATTTCACATGAATATTTCTAGGTTATGTCCTTTAATGGGAAAAATAAAATTATGGTCCAAAAATGTACCTTTTTATGAAAAAACGTGATGGTTTTATAACGATTATTCAAATTTAATGCACAATTCTTCAGCAATATCTAAATATCACTGAAAAAAAATCCATGAACTTTTTTTTTTTTTTTTCCAAAAATTGTTCAGATCAATAGCTAACTTTCCTAATGAATTTTGATAGTTGGTCCCGGGCATATTTTGATGGTTTTGGGCCTTTGAAGTTAAATAAAGGACAAAAACTGTCTAAATCACATATTTAAAGGCCAAAATAATGGATAAAAGGCCAAGGATCAGGGTGAAAAATAGTTGTTTGAAGCACAGTGATGAGATCTATATCAATCTAGATAATGATTCATTGGTAAATAATTCCAATGTTCTAATTTATGATAAAAATAGCAAATATCACTGCCTCTAAATATATCAAAAATTCAAAGTGCAATAAAATGCTCAATTTTCCTCGGAATTGTCCAATTTTTGGATATGGCTTAGTGTGCATGTATATATATCCAGGTGTCCAATATTAGAGCATTCTGACAGTTTAAAGCTATATGCGCAGAGAGCTGCGCAGTAGTCTATATTCAATGAGTAGCGATCAACCTTAAGGGTTAAATAACAGTTAACAAATTTACCATCTTTCTATCAACGTTGATTTGACTTTAAATTAACCTTAAAGTAACGTTGTATTAACGTTCACAAGATACACATGACATCAATGAAAGGTTATGTTTAGGTTGAGCAATCTAACGTTGTTCTCTCCACAGTAATTCAACGTTAATTAACGTTGGAAAAACGTTGGAAAAACGTTAAATTAGCGGTAATCTAACGTTGAAAAAACGTTGTATTGAGTCCACGATTTTCAAATCTAACGTTATTCCAACCTATTATCAACGTTGAAATAACGTTATTTTGTTAGCTGGGTACTTGTGCATTAGTAAGAAGAATGCTGCATATTTGTATATAATGATAACTTATTTCACGCCTGATCAGCCGCGCTACATAATCATTTTTTATAATATCAGTGCTAAGGACTAACTGATATTTAGATTGACATAGCTTGTGATATGTCCTTCAAATCTTAATATTTTTTATGGACACTGTTTGTATAATAAAAGAATGAATGTATTTGACTTTTATATCACCATGTGGATGTCAATTTAAAAAATACACATTTAAACACTTCTTATCGTTCATCATTGAACCCAAGCTATAGTAAAATCCAATGTAATAACAGACCTGAAGGACAGGGCCAGGTGTTTAAGTTGTGGAAGGGGTTAAGCTGTACCCAGATGCCTTCAGCTATGTGAGGCCTCCTGTGACGGCGACCTTAGTGTTTACTTCACCACCACATACATACTGCTGGTCTATTTACTCACGTCAAACCAGCCCTCAAACAGCGCCACGGCCCTGCACTGTCCTCGGGTCAGCAGCGGCTACCTGTAGTCCAAGAGTTTTAGACTTTGAGGTCAAACAAATTCGGAACAAGCTGATTTTTTCAGAGAAGATGCCCAGAAGGGTTATATAACACATACTAAAAGTCCCGGGAAATCCTCCTTGAGCTCGCTCGGGAATTCAAGATGGCGTCCAAAATAGGCATTATGCTATATAATCCACACATTTTCCTATATATTGTTAATTAAATTTGATTTTTATTGTAATACAACTTAGATGTGTTGTGTATTGTTACTAATTCAGTCACTAGTATTGGATATGGCTTCCAAAATGGCCGTCACAACAACACTTCTCTAAAGGTTTTCATATATTTTCGACTTTATCCATGAAATTGGAAAAAAAAGTGCAAAAATAGATTCACTGACCCAAATAGATTGTAGACCTCAAAGAAATTACAATATGAGTGTAATATTCTGTCCAAGATGGCCGCTTATAACAACAAATTACACCTATTTTTGTGGAAATCTGGAGAACAGCACTGAAGTCCATCACATTAATTTTCTCCCTGACTGTATATACATATGTAGGGGCTAGGGTTATATACGGGGTTTTATATGACGGGTTCTGTTGGATGCTGTGTTGCAAGCTCAGTCCGAACCCTTCAGTCCGACGGCAGGTGGCGACACCTGCTTCGGGCTTGGGGTGTGGACAGAGGTCGCTATAGGCTTCCGGTCTGCGTGTGCGCGCGCAGGCTGGCTGCCTATATATACCCAGCATCCGATGGGACTCGTCGGTTACTCTGAGCCACGCTAGGTGAAGAGACCCCGAGATCACTGCGGCTGATTAGCCTACTGACCCGTTCCGAACTCTATAGGGAGTTCGCACGCTTAGAGCTTTGCCTGTCTAGGTTACTGAATAAACCTATTGATTCGCAACCTGTAACACTTGATCCGAACTGTGTTGACTTTGTTCTTTTACTTGATACTATAACAATATCATAGAGGAGCAAAGTATCGTTTATTACACATATATATTTATAGCATCTAAGTAAAGGTACTCATATGTGGGTCTCAAAGAATTCTTTCAGATTATGGCCCTAATATTTACCCCAAATATCCATTATGTCTATCTCTGTTTCTTTTTAACCTGGAAACACAGATCAAACTGGAAAGAGTATGTCTGTCAGGTGTAGGAGTTCAATCATATCAAATATAAAATACTAGGTGGTGGCGTTTTTTGAATGAGTTCCCTAATTAAAGTCATGTTAATTTCATAATGTTTTCCCATTGAGAAATTGAGTAACACATGTATGAAGTGTGAGGTCAAAGGTCAAAGTAGTTTATTACCAAAATAAGCTCACTCCTGTCTATCTGTTTCGTCAAGTAGTGTAGGTGATGCATTGCTGCATGCCTCACCTCTGCAGTTTTTGCACATCGATGTGCAGAAGAGTCCCATCTTTCTGCACCCACATGTCATATTTGTGCAGCCAGTCTCTTTGCATCCACATGCTACCAATTTCAGAAGCTTCTCAGGTGCTGGAGGCATGTCCGTTACAACTGGGACAAGGGCACCATCCTGAGAGTTCTGTTGTTGGCAGTGCATTCCCCATCCACTGCTGGACAGTGTGGTAGGTGCGGTAGGAATACTGCTTTGCAGCAGCACTAGTTGGAGGTAGACTGGCTAGTTGGAATGATGTACTCAGGGACCCTCCTCCAATTACCCGTTTGTACGTGATATGCTGATGTTCGTTGAGAGATTTTGACTTCCCAGCTCCATAGATTTTGAGAATAAACTTTTCTGTGACTTCACTGTGTGTGCATGAACATTTTGTAAATTTAGCTAACAGTCCATGCTCCTTTTCTTCTTGAACCATGTTGAAAGCTTTCCGCTTTCCCTGTCGATATATGGCAGAAACAGTGTCACACCCGGTGATCGCGTATACAGCCAATAGACTTTCCTGTGTGTCTCCAATGGCACATTGGATTTGATCAATGCTATACAAGATCGGAGGGGAACTCATCATGTACAATTTTGATGTAGGTGATGCCCTGGCCACCAGCATTACCAGGACATCATTTCTATTTCCATAATGAATATGACAATATAAGTGCATTGTGATGATGTCAAGTTATATTTGTGTAACACATGATCTACATTTCCCCCATGGTTGGTTACTGAGATAAAGAGAAAACAGATGTTTACATGATTGGTCCTTAGTGGCCATATTGAATGACATGTGGTAGGCGAAGTACCAGTATCTTCCAACATCATGTTAAGATGATATAATGAGCTACCTCTTGAGAGTTAAAAAGCAGAATTTAACTGTATGTTTAAAACATTAGACACGATGAATCTATAATAATCACTGTGAACACAGCATCTCTGATGTCCTATCACCATTATGGGCCTAATGTTGGATCTCTATGGTGGCTATAATTACTTATATGATATACTGCGATCTTCTACTGTAGGCATTTATATAATCCTGTCATCCATTCCACATTAACTTGCAAACCAGAAGCCTCTTTCAAGAAAATAGCTATTTTGGACGCCATCTTGAATTCCCGAGCGAGCTCAAGGAGGATTTTCCGGGACTTTTAGTATGTGTTATATAACCCTTCTGGGCATCTTCTCTGAAAAAATCAGCTTGTTCCGAATTTGTTTGACCTTAGGTCCTACTTTGAGCTAAAACTCTTGGACTACTGGGGCTAGATTAGCAAACTTATTTCCTTTCTCCTTTCCATTATAAGAACTTGCTGTAAACATAGCTATGCATGTTTTCCTTAGTAATCAGCGTGTTAATTTTATCAAGGATGGGGGTCATAATTTATACTTTACCTCATATAATCCAAAGCCCTCGCCAATTGACACAGGTCCTCTATTCATACCCCATCTATGTACAAGGGACCCGAGAAGGCCTAATTGAGCAGGCTACAGACGTTACAGACTGAAGGATACCAGACGGATCCATTGCAGGGATAGCAGGCAGTTTACACCTACTCCTTTGCCCAGATGTAGGTGGGGAGGAAGAGGGAGAGCAGCTCTAGAGGAGGGGTGAGTGCAAGTGCATTAACTGGGTACACTCTCACAACTGATGTTCCCTCAGCGTCGAGCTCTTCAGGCCTAGTGCCGCCGTTGGCCATGGTCACATGATCATGAATGAGGTTGTGTATGGCCTCATGGGTTCGAATCCCACCTTGGCAAAAACATTTTTTTACATCATTTATTAATTACATTTGAAGCATAAATCCACCTTAATTGACATAGTTAAATTAGCTATTAGATATGTGACTAGGTACATTATTTCAATTTATTTCATGGTGAATACGAACTGTCAATGTTAAAGCAATGGGAGGGCCATTCCCCAGGGAAGCGTGCAATAACCCTAGGCTGTATTGCACGCTGTGGCCGTATTGCACGCTCCAGAGGGACACGTGACCCTAGAAAAGTATAATTTCATATTTTTCAAGTAACTGTGGGTAGATTTTGTCTATTTTACATCAATAAACCCTGAAATAAATACAGAGCGTCACTTAAAAGTGATCTTGTCGGTGGTTATTGCACTCGAGGTGCCTGGCCCGTATTGCACTAGGCCTTCGGCCAGCGTGCAATACGGCCAGGCACCTCAAGTGCAATAACCACTGACTCCGTCACTTTAGCGTGCAGCTCTGTCTATTTATGTGTATCTATTTACAGGAACCAGAATGTATAATGGTAGTTTTACTGTATTTTACCATCATACTTTCTAGTTCCATTTCCTGTTCCTGTCCACTGGTTCCAGGCTACCAGCAGGGGTTGCCCAGAACCAGCAAAATCCCAAGGTCAAGGTCATTTGGCTGTTACCAGAGCCTTCCTTCGGAAGGATTTGGGAACGAGAGTAGTGTATTCCAAGTGGGAGCTGCAGGGATGAGTGCACATGGTGCCAGTTGACTGACCACAATTTAAGGGCCCTATGCAAATTAGCCATGTGATTCTAGGTCTGCAGCTTTGTTGACACCGTTGACACATATGAGGTGATAGACATATCCGAAAGTGCGTACATCTCAGTAATAAATGAGTTCCTAGCTCCTGAAATCTCAGGGTAGTGCTTAATTAGGATATAACTGAGGTATGCACCATTTATGGCATCTAAGTTCACTCAGATTTCTCATATTGGCCAAATTACGGCACTTCACAGGAGATGGTAGACAAATAGTTTCCTACACTGTTAGTACTATATCAAAACAAGCTGGAGATTGTAATAGGTTCAGGTGCGTGGGTGAGTGTGTGGGTAAAGAGGCAGTAGGATGGGTGGCAGGAGGGGTGAATGTGTGGGTGAGGAGGCAGCAGGAGGGGTGAGTGTGTGGGTGAGGAGGCAGCAGGAGGGGTGAGTGTGTGGGTGAGGGGGCAGCAGGATGGGTGCCAGGAGGGGTGAGTGTGTGGGTGAGGGGGCAGCAGGATGGGTGAGTGTGTGGGTGAGGGGGCAGCAGGAGGGGTGAGTGTGTGGGTGAGGGGGCAGCAGGAGGGGTGCCAGGATGGGTGAGTGTGTGGGTGAGGAGGCAGCAGGATGGGTGAGTGTGTGGGTGAGGAGGCAGCAGGAGGGGTGAGTGTGTGGGTGAGGAGGCAGCAGGAGGGGTGAGTGTGTGGGTGAGGAGGCAGCAGGATGGGTGAGTGTGTGGGTGAGGGGGCAGCAGGAGGGGGTGGCAGGAGGGGTGAGTGTGTGGGTGAGGGGGCAGCAGGAGCGGTGCCAGGAGGGGTGAGTGTGTGGGTGAGGGGGCAGCAGGAGGGATGAGTGTGTGGGTGAGGGGGCAGCAGGATGGGTGAGTGTGTGGGTGAGGGGGCAGCAGGATGGGTGGCAGGAGGGGTGAGTGTGTGGGTGAGGGGGCAGCAGGAGCGGTGCCAGGATGGGTGAGTGTGTGGGTGAGGAGGCAGCAGGATGGGTGAGTGTGTGGGTGAGGAGGCAGCAGGAGGGGTGAGTGTGTGGGTGAGGAGGCAGCAGGATGGGTGAGTGTGTGGGTGAGGAGGCAGCAGGATGGGTGGCAGGAGGGGTGAGTGTGTGGGTGAGGGGGCAGCAGGAGCGGTGCCAGGAGGGGTGAGTGTGTGGGTGAGGAGGCAGCAGGATGGATGAGTGTGTGGGTGAGGAGGCAGCAGGAGGGGTGAGTGTGTGGGTGAGCAGGGATGTGATTTGAAAATTTTAAAACTGTAGGAGAGTTTTTAGGTCTCAATATAAGGTATCTAAAAACACTAAATGCAGCCTTCGGGTGAAATGTTGCTTACCAATTGTCGCAAGTGGGGGAGGGGGGGGTCGATTTCTGGGGCATGGCCCCAAGAAAATTTTGAAAATCTAAATGCCAAATGTTGCATTCTGTCACATATTCTGCTCACCCTGTGATAATTTGAGTAACAGACCCCCCCCCCCCCCACCCCCTGAAAAAATATCTCAGTGGATCTGGACAAACTACGAGGGTGGACTTTTTTGCTCAAAAGTGTAGGAAATCCTACAACTGTAGGAGGAATCACATCCCTGGTGAGGAGGCGGCAGGAGGGGTGAGTGTGTGGGTGAGGGGGCAGCAGGAGGGGTGCCAGGAGGGGTGAGTGTGTGGGTGAGGAGGCAGCAGGAGGGGTGAGTGTGTGGGTGAGGAGGCGGCAGGAGGGGTGAGTGTGTGGGTGAGGGGGCAGCAGGAGGGGTGAGTGTGTGGGTGAGGGGGCAGCAGGAGGGGTGAGTGTGTGGGTGAGGAGGCAGCAGGAGGGGTGAGTGTGTGGGTGAGGAGGCAGCAGGATGGGTGAGTGTGTGGGTGAGGAGGCAGCAGGAGGGGTGAGTGTGTGGGTGAGGAGGCAGCAGGATGGGTGAGTGTGTGGGTGAGGAGGCAGCAGGAGGGTGAGTGTGTGGGTGAGGGGGCAGCAGGAGGGGTGAGTGTGTGGGTGAGGAGGTGGCAGGATGGGTGAGTGTGTGGGTGAGGAGGCAGCAGGAGGGGTGGCAGGAGGGGTGAGTGTGTGGGTGAGGAGGCAGCAGGATGGGTGAGTGTGTGGGTGAGGGGGCAGCAGGAGGGGTGAGTGTGTGGGTGAGGAGGTGGCAGGATGGGTGAGTGTGTGGGTGAGGAGGCAGCAGGATGGGTGCCAGGAGGGGTGAGTGTGTGGGTGAGGAGGTGGCAGGATGGGTGAGTGTGTGGGTGAGGAGGCAGCAGGATGGGTGCCAGGAGGGGTGAGTGTGTGGGTGAGGGGGCAGCAGGATGGGTGAGTGTGTGGGTGAGGAGGCAGCAGGAGGGTGAGTGTGTGGGTGAGGGGGCAGCAGGAGGGGTGAGTGTGTGGGTGAGGAGGCAGCAGGAGGGGTGAGTGTGTGGGTGAGGAGGCAGCAGGAGGGGTGAGTGTGTGGGTAAGGGGGCAGCAGGATGGGTGAGTGTGTGGGTGAGGAGGCAGCAGGAGGGGTGAGTGTGTGGGTGAGTGTGTGGGTGAGGAGGCAGCAGGAGGGGTGAGTGTGTGGGTGAGGAGGCAGCAGGAGGGGTGAGTGTGTGGGTGAGGAGGCAGCAGGATGGGTGAGTGTGTGGGTAAGGGGGCAGCAGGATGGGTGAGTGTGTGGGTGAGGAGGCAGCAGGAGGGGTGAGTGTGTGGGTGAGGAGGCAGCAGGAGGGGTGAGTGTGTGGGTAAGGGGGCAGCAGGATGGGTGAGTGTGTGGGTGAGGAGGCAGCAGGAGGGGTGAGTGTGTGGGTGAGGAGGCAGCAGGAGGGGTGAGTGTGTGGGTGAGGAGGCAGCAGGAGGGGTGAGTGTGTGGGTAAGGGGGCAGCAGGATGGGTGAGTGTGTGGGTGAGGAGGCAGCAGGAGGGGTGAGTGTGTGGGTGAGGAGGCAGCAGGAGGGGTGAGTGTGTGGGTGAGGAGGCAGCAGGAGGGGTGAGTGTGTGGGTGAGGAGGCAGCAGGAGGGGTGAGTGTGTGGGTGAGGGGGCAGCAGGATGGGTGAGTGTGTGGGTGAGGAGGCAGCAGGAGGGGTGAGTGTGTGGGTGAGGAGGCAGCAGGATGGGTGAGTGTGTGGGTGAGGAGGCAGCAGGATGGGTGCCAGGAGGGGTGAGTGTGTGGGTGAGGGGGCAGCAGGAGGGGTGAGTGTGTGGGTGAGGAGGCAGCAGGAGGGGTGAGTGTGTGGGTGAGGGGGCAGCAGGATGGGTGAGTGTGTGGGTGAGGAGGCAGCAGGAGGGGTGAGTGTGTGGGTGAGGAGGCAGCAGGATGGGTGAGTGTGTGGGTGAGGAGGCAGCAGGATGGGTGCCAGGAGGGGTGAGTGTGTGGGTGAGGGGGCAGCAGGATGGGTGCCAGGAGGGGTGAGTGTGTGGGTGAGGAGGCAGCAGGAGGGGTGCCAGGAGGGGTGAGTGTGTGGGTGAGTGTGTGGGTGAGGAGGCGGCAGGAGGGGTGAGTGTGTGGGTGAGGAGGCAGCAGGAGCGGTGCCAGGAGGGGTGAGTGTGTGGGTGAGAGGTCTTAGTAGCTGCTGCCCTATCTGCTGTTTGTTGGAGCTGCTGAGGCTGTCCGTCAGTGTGGGCTGTTAGCGCCCCGTCACGGCACTATCTACACTAAGTGCGCACCCCTCACCCTGACCTCGTATCTTACACCACTTACAGTTCAGCCACCCTCTCTATGTACCAGGGGACTTGTAAAATACCATCACGTATACGCATATGGCTGATAGGAATCGCCTATGGCATGATTGGCTTAAAGAACAATCACAGTCTGACATTTTTTTGCCAATTTGTTCATTTGTTTCCGTATTGAGGAAAACACCTCAAAGTACCTCGAATATGAAAGGGCTTGAACTGCTTGCATTGCAATAACCGAAGGCTCTTTTTTTTTTGTTTTACCCAAAAATCAGACCTCTGCCGAGGTGGACTGGGGGTGTAGATGGAGGACCCCCATGTCACATGTCGATTTTAAGAAATGGCCATGTCGCATGTCCATGTCGCTTAATAATCCCCATGTCCCATGTCGATTTTAAGAATTGCTCATGACAACCATGTCCCCGGTCACTATCATTTCAAACCTCATGTCGCATGTCACTAGGCCTCATGTCACATGTCGATTTTAAGAAATGGCCATGTCGCCGTGTCGAATTTAGCCATCCACCCCCATTGGACCTGCGCTATTGGTACCGTCATGTAAATGTGAAAAATACAATCCAAGATGGCCACCCTGTAATACGAGAATGCATCAAACATTTCAATCTGATTTTGCTGCCAAACTGAAGGTAAACTTTCTTTATATTTTTTCAGTGTATCTATATTGATTGCTTAAAGCGTTTAACTTGTTTCAACGAGAATCATAGTATGTGTACCATAGTTGCTCATAGAAAGTATGGGTATATATTGTGTTCCCCCAAAATGCTAAACTAATGTTAGGTGGTAGTTCCACCTTCTACCTCCAGGGTTCCCTCCTCCAGGTAGGGATTGGCGCCAATTTGCGCACTTCAAATTCAGTTCCCAAGAGAGGAACAGGTTGATTTTTTCATAGTTGAATCATAGTATTGCTTCGACATGCATTCTCATTTTCATTCTAATAATTGTCCATTGGTTTCAATGCTGAAAAATTCAAACATGGAAGACGCTGTATACAAGCGGTAACCAAGGACGCCACGGCGGCAGTGGGAGAATTGTGAACCCCGGGAGGGGGTGTTAGTAAACTGACTTCTATTGATACCCGCATAAAGGGTTTATACAATGAGAAATAGCCATACCCAGTATTTCACTGCCACTGACGTCATCGTGGACGATTATTGACCTAAGTTACAATATTGTTTCCAGAGGTTTCCACTTGAGTTAAATACAAAGAAAATCAAATAATTAAGAAGCAAATTATTTTAATCATTTGAACATCACGTGACTGTGTTATACTAGTCACTATTTTGTAGGAAATGTATGATTGGGCTTTTGGTGGGCGGATGGTAATTTTCAAAAATGCTTTGTCAGTCCCTAACAGTAAAACATGCATGACTTGAGAGGCTTCCTGGATATTCCAACTGAATCCTAACTTGGGCCACCCCAACCAGTGCACATTCCAAGTCCAGTTCATATATATATATATAAGTCATTACTTTAGTATAAAAGGTTGGTCTAATGACTAGCTTGCCCTATCATGTAAGTATGTAACCTTAAAATATGAAAGTGGGGCGCAGCTGGGTTTCGAACCCAGCCCGGGGCGAACCGGGGCCCAGTTAGGTTTGCTACTTGGGATAGGCTGACACGGTGGGCGCTATGTCCGGGGCAGTAGCACAGGGCGTTGTTTGCTGTTTGAACGTGAATGTGTGGCAGTTTGTGTGGAGCTGTGTGACTCACTCCCAGGAATGAGATGCCCGGTCTGCGTGGTCAGAGCATCATGGATGGTGGAGTTGTTATTATTGCTCCAACAGAGAAGGCAAGATTGCCTTATTTCTAGTGACTTGTGAATGCTTAAACTTACACATGATGATCATAAGCAATTAACAAGGCTGTAACCATTCATTGTTCAATGTAAACCCCACAGATTAGTGAGAAATATGGATTTTGTAATTTCATGGTGATGCCCGTAACACACTGCCACTGATGCCCGTAACACATTGTCAGTGCGTGAAAGTGATGCTCCGTACCACAGTTCTTTTAGTGTATATACATGTATGTAAGTGTTAAGTGTAAGTGTCCAAAAATCAGATTTCTGTGTCTTTTTGCCTCCATACTATTCCTATTGATTTGTATACAATAATCATGTAAGATAAGGGAAATGCAAATAGATTCCTTTATACAACCACTTTAAAATACTAAACTAAGTTAGCCTCATATAATTTCTAGGTAGCTAGTAGTATAGTGCAGATAATTGTATGCCTGAAATCGATTATTTCAGAACTCACTATACACCTGTTCAAAATGGCCGTTCTGATATAACCGCAAGTTGCAGGGGCACTTATACACAACAGTATGGTATGAGAAGTTGTGGTCACCTATTCATACATCTTGTTTGTCATAATCAGTAGATCGTAGAGGCTCGGACTGTCTTTGGGGTATTTTTCTGGGGGGGGGGGGGGGTAACCAAGCCCCCGGACTTCCACAAGAATGTTATGAATGTCAAGATTTGGCACTTCTACCTTTCAGAAAGATGTATTATGATGGTTTAGGGAGCATGTTGTAAAGAAAATTTAGAAATTCCACCCAATAGTTAACTTCGATGTATTTTGATCATTTTGGAAGTATGTTGCGCCAGGGAAATTTTGAAAATTGACCTTTAGGTTGGTGTATGTTTGTGGTGTTTTGGGAACATATTGTTCCATGAGAAATTAGTAATTCCATGTGCAGATTGGTATGTTTTGAGGGGGTGTGAGACAATGTTCCAATAATTTTGAGAAAATTTATTTTTAAGGTGGGGTATAGTTTTTGGGCATGTGGCTCTAAAGAATATGGGCATTTTACTGTCAGATCGGTGTGTTCTGTTGGCATATTGCCCTGGAAAAAGTTTTGAATTCCACATTGAGATTGGTGTACTCTGAGGGGTTTGTGGGTGTATAACTCCAAGCAAATTTTGAAAACCCATTGTTATATGGGTTATGGGGAATATTGCACTGGGAACACTGTGAAATCTATTGAAATAATCCTAACTTTGGTTCAAATTGGAATATTTACAAAATTGTTTCATCTTTAGAAAGCCCAGACTTTCCCTAATGCCCCTGTCGCATTTTCCATGACCTCTGTCGCACATTTTTTGCGACAATGCGACAGGTGACCAGCCCTGGTCCCGTGGACAGGGCATCATAGAAATGTGTTACGGGCATCACAACAAATACTTTGGTATGTGGCAAGGGCATCACTGATCGATTCTAGGATGCCCAATACAGTAAATTTAGCCTCCTATTGCAGTGCAAATACTATCCAGATTGTTTGTATTGATATTTAAGCCATACCTACTGAGTTGTACAACCTGCTACCCCTCATAACACCCTTAAAACTAGCAAAAACAAGCCTCCATTCAACCTATCATCCGCCATCTTTGATGCTCTGACCACGCAGACCGGGCATCTCATTCCTGGGAGTGTGACTGGCAGCTGCTACAAGGGCTGATGTACCCCCGGATGTACTACAGCAGTGTTCCGCCACTGCTAATAGGGCTGCTGGGACGAGGTGTCAGCAGGGAAGACAATCGACAAACCCGTCCTGTTTATACGGGTCATCCACTTATGCAGTGTTTGGGAACTACATGTATATTAGACCAGACTATATATGAGGTCTGCCTCCAAATACAGTATATAAAATGCTATTTGAGCTCACATATTGCCTCTGAAGCAACATTCAATTCATTAGTGAGCTACAATCAGAATTTTCAGCCTGTTCATGTGCAACCCAAGCCCAAGGGTATCTTTATTATGTACGTGGTGCGTGATGGCAAGGTACCCTGTTTATATAAAATATCTAGAAGTGTATGTGGGGGTCTATAAGGTAGGAATACAGCATGGAAGCCTAGCGGGTCTGGCATTATACATTTTGCTGAGAACAATTTAGTTCAATAATAAGAGATTCACTTTCCTGATTGGAATTAGGGAAGCAGTCTACTCCTGAGACCCTGACCACAAATAGACTGAGGCCCTCATATTCTACAAAAATAATATTGTGTGAAAGATCACTTTCTTTTAATAGAAAGTCATTTATCTCTCCCAATCTCCCGCAGTACCGCTTCTCAAATATCCCTGCTAAAGGCCATTGGACATCCAAAGATGCCTTTGTAAATCCAATTCCGTGTATGACACGTTTTTTATGTGGTTGGCATAAAATGTGTTGCCTCTCTGAACAATAAAAAGTGCAAGTCATCCATCAGGTTGGTGAGGCGGCTGGTTGCTGGCGCCCACTGTGGTCGTGGAGACTGTGCCCTGCCTGTTCCTGTCAGAGCCACAATAGGGAACAGTGGCCACCACCCGGGGACGGCCAGGCGCCGCATGGGATCGATCAGATCGATCAGCTGCCAAGAGCACAGTACATAAATATGACACCTGTATGGAGTGTGCGCTCTGAGGTTTGATTCAGGGACATGGGTCCCGGCAGGAGTGGCAGGCCTGTTGACAGGCGGATGGAGCAGGTGAGGGGAGAACAGACGGGCATCACAGGAGAGAAGGCCATTGGAGCGGGCAATACGGGAGGAGGGAATAGGGTGGTGAAGGTGTTTCCTCTCCACAGGAGATCTCCTGGTACCGCCCTTACACGGTGAGAGGTGGGCTACTGCTCCCTGGGGGAAACTCCTGGTACCGCTCTTACACGGTGCGAGGTGGGCTACTGCTCCCTGGGGGCATCTCCTGGTACCGCCCTTACACGGTGAGAGGTGGGCTACTGCTCCCTGGGGGCAACTCCTGGTCAGTGCCAGGCAGCAGGGGCAGTAGGCGCTGTTTGCTGCTTGTGGTGAGAAGTAACGATGCCGTCCTTTATTAAATCTGGGTGGTAAAGCGTACTCACCAATCTAGAGTAGAGTGCACACAGAGCGCCAATATATGTCGGTTTGATTTATTTTAACTTTCTCCACTCCTCCTTTGTTTCTATCAGAACTACATACCCCAATGTATGACTTTAATTATGCTATTCAAATTGCTGTCTGGCCCTTGAGCATATAATTCAAATAATTGCCTTTGAACTACGAAAGGTAATTCCAGCATATATAACCTCTAGAGTCTAGTAGCGACATCATAAATGGCCTGAGAGTGGATAGCGGAGTACTAAAACCTAAAAACATGGATATGACACCATTACCTGCCATGTTCTCTATACTTCAACCCCGCCCATACATCAGCAACTAGGTAAAACACTGGTGCTGCCCAAGTCAAGATACACCCTCGTGTGCAGCAGGCGTGGTAGACGTGCACGGAGCTGCTCCCACACCTCGGTCCCGGCCCCCTCCATGGGGCTATTAGACGTGCACGGAGCTGCTCCCACACCTCGGTCCCGGCCCCCTCCATGGGGCTATTAGACGTGCACGGAGCTGCTCCCACACCTCGGTCCCGGCCCCCTCTAAGGGGCTATTAGACGTGCACGGAGCTGCTCCCACACCTCGGTCCCGGCCCCCTCCATGGGGCTATTAGACGTGCACGGAGCTGCTCCCACACCTCGGTCCTGGCCATCTTTATGAGGGGATTCGTTTATAACACCTTGATATTGATTATGATAACGCAACTTGATCAGTGCCTGTTGTTTAGAACAATGCACCTCACAATGGTTGACCTGATGTGCTAAATGACATAGTCCGTGGGCATTCCACATGGCGGGATGGGACAGCCATTACTCACACTACATGCTGCCATGTACTACAGGAATGCAGCTTAAGATTCTGGTCCCTTGGTTGCCTTAAGCATCTTAGGGGCCGTTCATAAATTACGCCACGCCGGGGGTCGGGTGGGGGTCTTGGTCTGAGTGTGACGTACACTGGTGACGATATATGGGGAAAAGCGTGATAGAGGGCTAGGTGAGTGTTCGAAATGGCAAAATATGTGTGATGTAGTTTATTGACAAAAGGAATAACATGCAGGCTTCTGGTTGAAGAAGTGGGCACCAAAAGACGATCAATTCATCTTAACGTCACAGTGACATCTTACATTATGTTTGCGGGGGTGGGGTGGAGGGTGCGCAATAAACGTTTGCTCAATCTAAACTTAGGAATCACAAAGAGACCTAATGTACTTTCCGGTGATGGTTGTCCCCGCAGTCTCTTCATATATCACAGACCACCACAGAGAGCACAGTTCTCAGGTCTCGCCGCGCCAATAACGCCTTGCTCCCCGGTACCTGACATCTCATTTATTGGTGGAGTCAGGGAGGCACTTGAGGCCGCACCCCGACCACAGGTCCGTTCACTCACATGTCTTACTGCTCAGCCACCTGAGTTATGACCGTGTGCCACATTGGGCAGACCTGCTCGTAAAATGTGAGCTAAAACTGCTATATAAAGGCCCTCTGACTGTCCTAGAGGGAAGTGAAGGTATGGCACATCCTTGTGACCAGGGGCGGATCCAGGGGGGGGGGGGAGTCGTGGGCGTCCGGATCCCCCCCTTTTGGGAAAGAAATCTAGATTTTTTAAATGATCCGCCGCGAATTGCGGCACGTCACTTTTCGGTACTTAGGTGTTTGGTGGACCCCCCCCCCTTTCAAATTCCTCGGTCCGCCCCTGTTTGTCTGTCGTTTTTATTAAGTGAACACTGTCTATGCCCACCATTTCGTTGACCATAAACAGCTGTAGCCACACGTCCCCACTTACCCCAGACTCCCGCGGTACCACCAATAGCCTGTGTGCTGTAGCCACACACCCCACTTACCCCAGACTCCCGCGGTACCACCAATAGCCTGTGTGCTGTAGCCACACGTCCCCACTTACCCCAGACTCCCGCGGTACCACCAATAGCCTGTGTGCTGTAGCCACACGTCCCCACTTACCCCAGACTCCCGCGGTACCACCAATAGCCTGTGTGCTGTAGCCACACGTCCCCACTTACCCCAGACTCCCGAGGTACCACCAATAGCCTGTGTGCTGTAGCCACACGTCCCCACTTACCCCAGACTCCCGCGGTACCACCAATAGCCTGTGTGCTGTAGCCACACGTCCCCACTTACCCCAGACTCCCGCGGTACCACCAATAGCCTGTGTGCTGTAGCCACACGTCCCCACTTACCCCAGACTCCCGCGGTACCACCAATAGCCTGTGTGCTGTAGCCACACGTCCCCACTTACCCCAGACTCCCACAGCACCACCAAGGCAGCGGCTTACCTGAAATGACAAAAGAAACATCAGCATTAAAACCGGGAAGTAAGCATATTTGATATTGGACACATCATCACAAAAATGGTTCTTTCTTAAGAAACTTGTAATTAAACATATAAAACAGAAGGTTCTTACTCAATTCAAACCATCCTGCAATCACATTATCCGGCCCTAAAGGACCAAAACTTCTGCTGTGAGATTCAATATCCTTTTAAACTCCCACAGCGGCCAGCAGGTGGCAGCACCATACATCAGTCACAGTCACGTGATTGAGCCCCCATCCCGTGGGGTCTGACGGGATGTGGAGGGGCGTGCATAACTCGCTGCCTATTATCAGTCATTGAGCGGGCTCACAGAGGGTGTGGTAGTGGCTGTGTACGGGGCCTTATTAACGGCGCGCGGCATTGTGCTGCCGTATAAGCTGCCACTTTGTGCTGAGGGCGGTTAAGAGGCGGCCACTTTGTGGTTAGGACGACTTAAGGGGCCGGTTTGTATGGAGATGCGGTCTGTAACTGTATGCCTACTTATTGTGATGTCACATGATGTACCCTTGTACAGGGCCTCTGACCTTATTGTATTCTGAGGGCTCATGGAGTATAGAGATAGCGACCAATTATTACCACCACACACCCTTTTCTAGTCCAGCGGTTAACAGTATAACCTTCATTTCTAAATGTATCTATAAAGAGGGGGCTCGAGGTGGAGGCTACAGCCAATAGCCTTTCTATAGCGAGGTCCACCTCTTGCTCACAATCGAAGTCTAAGAGATCAGCCTATGATTGCAGCCATGGCCTTACTACAAGCGTTACTATACCCATTAGTCATATCTCATTACTTCTCTGCCCACTTACCTACCGTAAGCTGAGTTCAACCCCAAGGGGTTCCGAGCTATTTCCATGTAGGAAATGTAACCCTACACATGTATACCAGCATCCACACGAACACATTCAGTCGCATAATGCACCGCTATACCACATATTCAGCCCACATTACTGAACCCAGAAGTCAACATCAAGTGTATATTCATTTGTTCATATGACAGATTTCGGTCATCCCCTGTTTCACACTGTGGTGACCAGTGCCCCCATGGATCCCATGTAAAACTCCATTATCTGTGTGTATTATCTGCAATTAGTAACTGCGGGGAAGTCCCTGACTAGTTTAATTTATAGCTACTTCTCGGTCCTCTTGTATGACCTGCACTTTTACTTCCGACTTGCCAGTGCTTATCTCAGATTAGGACACTATGACTTTGCCACACAAAGCCAAAAGCGTAAACTATCTGCACCCCAGGGGAGCATGTCTGTTGTAGCCTATACAATATATTGCAGAGATCTCTCAATTCAGTACCCACCCACTAATCCCAGGGGTATGAAGTTCGGCTCCCACTGGCTGTAATCTGGCCGGGGAAGTACCGCTCACATCCGCCGAGGGTCATTGTTGAGATGTTATTGTTATAGACAGGTGGTGTGTGGGTAGGTATTAGGTAAGTGCCTCCCATCCCCCTTTGTCAGCGGTAGGAGCTCCGCAGTAAAGTTATGGCCACCTCATGGATGCCACTATAAATATAATTCTCAAACTTACACAGGGTACCCTCTGTGGGCGTTTCAGGCTGGTCTGCCACGGCACAGACATCCAGCTATTTCCTATTCTCTTCACACTAATGTGGTATTTATGTCTATATATATCTATATCTATATATTGTTATATGTATTCATAGCAGTGGAAGCTATGTTCTTAGGCAAAAAATGTGTTTCAGGTTACATAGTCTATCAAATCGACTCTGAAATAGGCCAAAAATTACTTGAAATATAAATATATTAAAAAAAATTGGATAACAATTTTAAAGGTCGGCCCTCTCTTGCTAGGTCGGGTAAAAAAAATGACTCGCAAACTTCAGCACTGACTTGCCGACAACAGCGTTGAATCGTGGACTATCAAATCGAATCTGAAGTGGCCCAAAAATTACTTGAAATACAAATCATTTTGCAAAATTGGATAAAAATGTCTAGAGTCGGCCCTGTTTTGCTAGGTAGGATCGGGTAACCTGAAACACTTTTTTTTGGCCTTATGTAATTCCATACAAAGGTTTCTGCAAGTATTAGTAAATGTTGAATAGCGTATGAATGAGTACCGGTATGTGGAAACCAAGAGGTGTGCGCTGCCTGTGTTGGCCCACATTTTGGCAGTGGTATTTGATAAGGTCTCTAGAAACACTCTGTACTAGAATGAACTTTCGCTAGAAGTTATTTGGGAAGTCAATTTATAATTCAATTTATAATTAATTGCACTGGAATGCTGTATTTAATATCGACCTACATTTACAGATATTCCACAAATCAAATGGACTCTCAGCACAAGAGTTGCAGCAAAAATTGTTCGAAAAAGAAGAATTTCAAATTTAAAATGGAGGGTCCTAAAACTGTGGGAACATAATGTTTATAATTCAAATCATCTACTGACTGAAAGCCAAAGTGATTGGAAATGAAATAGCCAGCGGATCTGCACATTATGTGGATTATATTTTCTTATTCTTTCTTATATGTTATGTTACGACATAATATGCTGAGATGGGGGGGGGGGGGGCTGTGTAGAAGTGAGAGGCGGATGGTGTGGTGGGTGTGAGGCCCTGGGTGACCTTCAGGACGGATATTGCCGACCTCAGGCCCCCAGCCTGTCCGTGTGTGGTTGTGTGGCCAGCCCAGGGGCCTCTCCAATAACATACATGTCCTACCAGAGTACAGCTTATACACACAACATCCCTGAGACGCACTAGGATGGCGGTGTAGTACAGCTATATGGTAGTAACAGCAGCAGCACAGGCATACTGACATGCATGCTGCATTTCCCACATCCCACTTTAATTTGGTGAACGACTTAGATCCAACAGTCTTATTTTCTGCTCGTCCACCAGATTCTCCTATGTCATAACTTATGATCTGCACATTCGTATACCCTAAAAGTAAAGGAATTCTTATCTTCAGCACAACTACACAACTTACATTTACCCACGCAGGGAGGGGGCAAGATGGCTGCCTATATGCTGGATAACCATGTCCGGTGCTATAACCAGGCACGGGGGGACTGTCCAACAGCACCAACCGTCTTTAACACGGTACCGGACCTGTACAGTCACTGCGTACTGACAACCCGGCCTGGATCCTTCCTAATATGTGTTTGTAGATGAAGTCATTAATTGTTGACAGAATGTCCCACAAGGATTCAGGAGGTGGAGGAGGATGGCGGTGATCACGAATGCGAGTCTGTGTATATCGGGCACATCCTTGTGGTCGCCATCTCATGCCCTCGCATCCTTTTTCAACAGAACAAAAGAACATGCACAAATACTATACAGGGTTGTAAGCTACAGGTTAAACCTGTGAACACAAAACCACGTCACATCACCACAGGAGACCAGCATGGTGACCTCAGGCAGCTGGAGGTGGACCCCGCACTACGCCCACCCCTCCCCACACACTGACAAGAACAATAGTTGGAGCTATCGAGGGGGCGTCATCCCTGTTCATGTAAAACCCATGTGTTCTCTTATAACTACTATACACTTTTAAATAGGGGACTACACCCATATACAACCACATATACACACACACCAATCCAGGGATATCATATTGGTGCTACACCCGGCTGTGTGTCCCTCACACCCTACACCAGGCTGTGTGTCCCTCACACCCTACACCAGGCTGTGTGTCCCTCACACCCTACACCAGGCTGTGTGTCCCTCACACCCTGCCCTACACCAGGCTGTGTGTCCCTCACACCCTGCCCTACACCAGGCTGTGTGTCCCTCACACCCTACACCAGGCTGTGTGTCCCTCACACCCTGCCCTACACCCGGCTGTGTGTCCCTCACACCCTACACCAGGCTGTGTGTCCCTCACACCCTACACCAGGCTGTGTGTCCCTCACACCCTACACCCGGCTGTGTGTCCCTCACACCCTACACCAGGCTGTGTGTCCTTCACACCCTACACCAGGCTGTGTGTCCTTCACACCCTACACCAGGCTGTGTGTCCCTCACACCCTGCCCTACACCAGGCTGTGTGTCCCTCACACCCTACACCAGGCTGTGTGTCTCTCACACCCTGCCCTACACCAGGCTGTGTGTCCCTCACACCCTGCCCTACACCAGGCTGTGTGTCCCTCACACCCTGCCCTACACCAGGCTGTGTGTCCCTCACACCCTGCCCTACACCAGGCTGTGTGTCCCTCACACCCTACACCAGGCTGTGTGTCCCTCACACCCTGCCCTACACCAGGCTGTGTGTCCCTCACACCCTACACCAGGCTGTGTGTCCCTCACACCCTACACCAGGCTGTGTGTCCCTCACACCCTGCCCAATACGGCATCTCAGTATATTGTTTTTAAACCTATCTTTGTAACTTGTCATCTGAATTTTGCCACTCTTTTGGAGGCCTGTTTTGGGGAGGCTTCCTATAGAGCTCAATGTTAGAGAAAATATGGACAAAAATGGCGAAAGTGACACCTTTTATTTTGTTAATTTGAAACAGAAATATTAGTCTGCTTACAGAAAAAAAGCATGTATACAATCAAAGACATTGATGCAGAGAAGTCATATATATGTCTGATTGGACTGAAAACGATATATCAAAAAGACAAATTTGATTCAAAGTGGACCCAAAAATGTCTTCTTTTTGGGGAAAACCATCGTAAAAGTCGCTGAGGGCACAGAGTTGCCTGGTCAATTAACATAGGGTATCACTCTAATACATTGGAAGTTATTTTTAGACCATGTAACCTGAAACATACCTTTTCTTTTGGCCTAACGCAAATGCGTTTTCCTAGTAATACTGTAAGGTGTGTATGCTTGCCCTTATCTTAAAACAATCACCTGAGAGACATAGCACTGCCAACTAGGCATTCATCATAGAACTGTGTTAGGATGTACAATCTGAATATAGAATAATTGTTGACATAAATACATATATGGATTGATGACCCACTCACTATAGAGGAACAACATAATTAGTGCCATTGTGGTATGGATGATAGCAGCTGAGGAGGCGAAGGGGAAGCATGTGGCCGTTTTGCTTTTGTAAGACGCATCTGCTGTCAACGCAGAGTGGTGCTGATGGAACCAGCAACACCTGCTGAGGATTCAAGATGGCGGCCTCCACTGCCAGACCCGTCAGCAGCCTATAATGTGGTGTGACAGTTCTAGCCGTCCCACCTGTACCAGCAGGAAGCATGCCATATTCACATCACTCCTCATTTATAACACGCATATTAAAGAAGCTAGTTTTCACAGCGCGTCAGGCGATGTGCTCTCTTGAAAGGTTATTTTCTGAGGGAACTTCCCAAGGGAATCTCCTCGTGCCTATTTCAGGACGGGTCTAGTAGGTACAAAGTCTGTAAATATGCACACATGTATCTTGGTAATAGTAAGGGTAGTAGGTCTCCATCTACTTTGCATTGTCATACCTGTAAAAATATACACTAGGTTTACACTAATAAAACTGCCACCTGTCAAAGGAGACATCAATATGCACCAACATAACATAGAACGGTATTATGAATAATCTGTTCAGATCCTTTTTCGTTGTAAATGTAGCCCAATGTTGAAAAGTAACCCAGCTTTATATCAGTCAGCATGAATTAAATATTGTTTAACAACGAGGCTCCGACACGAGATACACACTGCACTGTACACATAAGGGAAGGCAGGGCATACACTGGCTACCTTTAGAATGAAAACGCCCACTGGTTCTCCTAACGCTGCCAACTGGTGTACGATTCCTTCTGTACAAAGCCTACAGAGAGGCCTAACAATGCCTCTGCTTGGAGAGCAGGGTCATGAGTCGCTCCTTCTCATCACGCCAAGACCTCATTACACCAGGTCACGTGACCCTCAACACAAACGGCGGCCGTTACGGCAGGTGGAGGAGGAACAGGTGCCGCGCTATGGTAACAGCGGCAGTGGACCGAACTAGACTGAACTCGTCTTGGGGGGTGGGCAAAGAATTGGACCTATTTTCAGTGGGAAAAAAACTATGCATTTTACTATGTATCATAGGGCCGACAGGCCTCCCCCCCCCCCCCCCCCACAAGAAAAAAAAAGAGGAGGGGGAAGAAGAGAGAAGAAAAGAAGGAAAGAAAGAAAGAAGGGGGCAATACCATATCCGAGGGGTCAAAGGTGTCGGCCTTTGCAGAATCTTAAATTCTATAGCCCAAAATTACACCCTCTTTCCCCTTCTTAAAATCCTGGATCCATCCCTTCTCTTCTCTGTAATAGTACCAGAATATATACAATATTTAACTTCAATATTTCCTCAATTCTCTAAAGATGACTGTTAAAGTGTACCTTTATAAAAAAAGAACTATATCCCAAGCCAAATGATAGAGGCTTGATATTATGTCTGAAAATGCATGAGAATGCACCATTTCAAGTCTAGACTATCAAACTCCCTAGTCTGGCCACTGCGCTTGGCTTGCAGTGCTCGGCGGTGGGGGGCAGACAGTCACCTCATGTTGGCAAGATTTGGTCCCCCCCCCCCCCCGTAGACAATCCTGGATCCGTCACTGCCGGGGCCATTTTTCAATAATCTTACTGTCTCCCTGTTGTTAGAAAATGAGCATCCCCTTACAAGAAAACAGTCCCATCAGCAATTTGAGGACACGGTGTGTAGATGGCACAACTGAACAATTGGTGCGACAGGACAGTCCAGTCACACAATTACACATCAGGAGCATGGGATCACACAACTGTTCTTACAAAGGTTGGTGCAGATGACGTTTCTGCTGGCTTGATTGATGGAGTGCTGGGGTTACCCGCAGCTGTCCTAAATGCTGTCAATGTGCCGGCAGTAACTGCTGCAGGAGGCAATAGTCCAGCATGGTGTGTGGTATATAAGCTATAGACCAATGCAGCAAATGACTTTTCAGAAAAATTGTTGATAAAGTTTCCGAACTTTTCTGATGCTTGACTAACAAATACTTGAATATAACCTCAAAATCCTGCATTCTGACATATACTATTTGAAAGATAATTGTCGTGTGAATCTCTTGATATGAGATGTTTGCACATATAGTTATTACAGGCAATGTTGTGTGCCTTTTTGCTGAAATCAATATAAACACAAATTTATCATTAAAAAGTCACCCTTTCTTGACGCATTGGTCTACTATAGGTGGCACTAAGTGGTGGTTTGGCAATCTAGTTATAATGTACCAGTTCAGCATTCATATAAACCCGTTCCTAATGACACTGTGTGTTTAAACATCTTCATGCATATAATACACGTACCCACTCTTAATTACAGACTACATAAATACACCAACATCAGACAGGACAGCCAACATTGTGACGTCAGTAACTCGAAATGTGCCACATGGCAGATACAAATTGTGCAATTTCCGCATTGACGGCTTTAATAACCCTCGTGTCTCTCTGACACTGGCCTCCCACCTATCCATCTTCAGCTCCCCACACCAATATACCACACCACACCTCGTCCGTCTCGTCCAATACTGGTCCTGAGTCTGCACACACTACCAACATCATGTTGTAGCCGCCTACAGCGTCACACCTAGTCAACATTGCTTAATGGGGCCCATATGTGTTTTTACCTGGGCAAGCTGATTTGCCCACCCTGGGTTTTGTTCCTTTTTGTCCAGGGCTACCAGTGGCAACCCAGATGGGTCAGCCCAGATCCAAAGTGCCCAGCCCTAGCCCAGATTTAGCACCCACTATAAAATGTACAACAAATGGTAATTTCTTGAGGGAAATAAGATGTCAGTATGTTTCGAAATATTTATAATGTATTTATGAAAAAAAAAACGTTCGTCCTGTAAGACGACCTTAGCGACTCCAGAGTTTTTCAGTTTTACATCCTGATACCTCAGGTTGTTGGGAGCTACACCCCCATCTCCTTATCAAACTAATCCCCTCAAGCCACACCTAGAACAAAGAGACTGATAAGAAATTCACCCATAATGCACTGTTCTGGAGTCGGGGGCGTAAACACAATACATTGCTCTGAGTCAAGATGGCAGTCAAAAACCGAATCGGTTACATAAGAGTTTAATCTTTCGGTATCAGATATTCCTGAAGTTTTGTGACTCTTTTTAAATTAGATACTTGGAGGGTATTCCCTGGTGCATCACGTAGGGGAGTGTCCGATTATTTAATACCATTTGGCAATGTGTTTATTGGATGAATATTTCCTAGATAAAATTCACTCGAAAGTTGAGTGACTGACTATCTTGAAATGCTCCTTTCAAGCCGTCGCAAAAGACTCTGGCTGGTAACCCTGAGTCAACAATTCTAACATGGGCCCAATTCAGGTCCGGCTAAATTTCACCCTTATCTTGTGAAAAGGGTCCACGCATTAATAAAGCTAAAAGGAGTCAACCACAATACACTGAATATGGATGGGTGTGGGGGGGGGGGCGGTATTCATAATCGGCAAATAGTGGGTGCATGCAACTGGGAGGACAGCAGCTGTTAAATGGAAAAAGCAGTAAAGGAGTAATGTATCACGAAAACCAGGATCGAGCAATACAGCCAGAAACTTGGTATATGCTCAGAGGAAGTAAAAAAACAACACTGATAATAACAGGGCAGTGCGGTATCCAGGTCGGCGGCCTATCTGTGTTTATTTGTTGTGCCTGTGTGTAAAAAGCCAGCTTTGTCGTCTGACCCCCCCCCCCCCCCCCCCCCCATCATGCACAGGTGGCGCCTCCTCAACACCAGCAGTCAAATACACGATATATACCGTATTCCCCTGTGTATAGGCCTGAGCTTATACAAGTACTAAGTGACAAGTTGACTAGGCTTATACACGGGCCAGGCTTATATTCCTATACCTGAAGAAATATCCTAGTAACCTCTCATATTTCTCAGAATTATCTACAAGGGGACAAATTCAAGGATTTTACGGCAAAGCCGTAGTGGCTTTGGGTTTTTATAGGATTGTTATGAACTACATGTGAGAAAACGAGGGGGCCTAGATTTATAATTTTTGGTGTTTCTGAGGTTCTTATGCAATTCCTATTTGATGTTCAGTTCACTACATACACTTAGCTAAATCTTTTTGATTTTTATTGGTTTTAATGCAGCTGGTATGATAGAAATGGAATCAAATAGGTATCAATGCAATTCGATCGGTGGCGATGCAATTCCATTGATGCCTATGCAAATACCATCTTGGCAACCATCTTGAAAATTTCCTGGATCAAAAATCGGAGCCTGCAAATGGATTCTACACCCCAGAAAACCCTTTTATCCATGTGTCATACAAGGAAATCAGACAATCTTGAGTTTCTTGGAAATTTCTCGGATTGAAAATCTGAGCCTGAAAATGGATTCTACATCCCAGATAACCCTACTATCCATGTATCACACAAGGAAATCAGACAATCTTGATTTTTGGTGGCCATCTTGGCAGCCATCTTGGATATTTCCTGGATTGAAAATCTAAAGCTGAAAATGGATCCTACATCCCAGAAGACCCTCTTCTTCATGTATCACAAAAGGAAATCAGACAATCTTGAGTTTTCGGCAGCCAGAGGGAGGTACATGTAGCAGAGGGAGGAGGAGGGGCAGAGGGAGGAGAGAAGGCAGAGGGAGAGCAGAGGGAGGAGAAGGTAACAGGAAAGAGGGGGGGAGGAGGGGAAAGATGGGGTAGTAGGAGGGGGCAGAGGGAGGAGGAGGGGGCAGAGGGAGGAGTAGGGGGTAGAAGAAGGAGGAGGTAACAGGAAGGAGGGAAATGGGGTAGAGTGGGGAGGAGGGGAAATATGGGGTAGTAGGAGGGGCAGAGGAAGGAGGAGAGGGCAGAGGGAGGAGGAGAGGACAGAGGGAGGAGGAGAGGGCACAGGGCAGAGGCAGGAGGAGGAGGAGAGGGCACATGGAGGACTTGTGATGGCCTTCCTTTAAAGACTAAAATATTATTTCAGGGTTGTTGCATGTGTGTGTGGGGTGGGGGAGGGGTAATTATGTTGGACTTCACAGTTTGTCTTTGGGCGGGCTTGAGTGATTTCAAGAGCCACCCTGGACCACTCAACTTCTAGTATAGGTCCTGTATGTGCATAGTATGGGAATTGGCATTGACATTGACAGCTTGGCTTGACATGGGAGGCAATAGTTATTAGGCTGGTGGCTATCCTTGCCATTGACAGCTACATTAGAGAACTCAAAATATGGCTGTTCACAAGATGTCTAGGCCTTACCACAAGGTACATTGGTTCTACATGTAGTAACTGAAAGCAAGATCTAGGATAAATTAGTCTTGCACACACCTGCAAGGACACATGCGGATACCAGTCCTAGCAAGGTTTAAGGGCCAGCTAGGGCTATGTCTAACGATGAACAAGGGGGCCTATGCTAGTCTTTTCTTGTCAAAAATCTAAACCCTCCTCAGTGGTGTAAATGGCTTTGGGGACAAGGTCCCAAAGCCAATAATTGAGCACATGGGTAAAAATCGACACGGGCGACACGGCCGTTTTAGGCCCTTTTAAAAATCGACAGACACAGGAAAGTTGGGGGTAAAAATCGACCCACAGGGATTTTTCTCTAAGTTATTATAAAGCTAAAAATCGACACAGTGACACGGCCCTTTGGCTAAAAATCGACACGGCAACGTGGTCAAAACGGTGGGGACCCATGTAGAGGCACATAATTGAAATTCAGACATATTCAGAATTTCCAAAAATTAGCTTACCGGTTTAAGCTTTATTTCTCTTTAAATTGCTTGTAGACATAGATGAAGTAAATAGGGATGCTATTGAACACACATTGCAACCCCCGGGTGTATACTCGGGGCCCGGCTTATACACCATTAAATCAACTTTTCCCCAGGCTTATACACGGGCAGGCTTATACACTGGGCCTGGCTTATACACTGTGAAATACGGTAATATAACCGCTTATATTTAAAGTAATAGATGGGCCCGTGCATAGGGGCGCACCAGTCTGTGTATGCACATTGTTTCACAAAGTCCAGAAGTTCAGAACACCACTGTCCCTACACTGATGAGGGTGATGCGCATCACCCTCGTCGCAAATGGTGTCTGCTTGTAAATGCACCAAAAGGAAGGGAGAAATGACTTAACTTTGTCTACCCTGTTTGGTTTACAATTTCTACTGACACTTTATTGGTTATTACTGCACACATTAAGAGAAGGACTAAGTGTAATACCTCGTGAAAGACCCAGAATTACTAGTCTACTTTTTGCACATGATGAGGGTGATGCTCCTGACTGATGAGGGTGATGCAGTTCAAGCTCTCTCCAATGATGAGGGTGATGCCTAATTTTGCATTATTGACAATGCTTTGCATTTTGTGTTCCCTGAAGGTTTATAAGATTACAAGATCACTGGTGTATCAGTCACTACATTTTTCTGTGACTTTACAGGCAATTGTGGAGAATATAGTTCCTTAAGTGTATCTTAATTTTGAAATCCAAATGTGGTGGGCTCAGTAGTGTCCCTGGCAACCACCACACACATGGTGAGTATACAATGAACTACCATGGCCCCTGCGCCGCGGCATCCTATATAGGCGGGCATGGCAATGCTACAAGGTTTTATAGACATACAAAAAGTAGAATGAAGATAGCAAACTGGCTGAATAAATCAGCTATCTGCAAACACACTGTATGTTGACATTAATTTCTAACACCAATCAAACTTCATCTGAATTAAGGAGTTTACTGAACCAACCATAAAACAGAACATATCAGACCTTTAAAAAAAAGCACTGATCAAACAATGAACAGATGCTTGGCATAAACCATGGAAAAATGCCACTAGTACCCTATCTAAAAAGTGAATTAGTTTTCTTCTCTTTCTAGTTTACATTATTGTGTAAATTTAATCTTGAGTTCCCTCTGATCACTTGTTATCTTTCTTGCTGGGCTAAGCAAACATGATTTTGGCCTAAGTTTTCGATACAGAAATGATATTTAAATTCTGTTTTGAATGTAGTAATCCTGGTGAGTCCCCGCATTAATTGGAATCTTAGTTTTTTGGTTTTAGAATAAAATTCACGTTACCCTGGCAACATTTCAAGAACAGCACTTAAATAAATACCTTACTTGGGCTTTTAAATGGTCCTTTTATATTCCAAATATAAAAGCATGACATGTTTTTGGAGAGTGTTTTTTAGAAAACTATCGCTCTCTACATATCAATGTAGTCTAGAACATTTCTGACTTTTTTTTCACAGCTTTTGCCAGTCGAGCCCCCCTGGTGGCTAAAACCAGTACTAAAAGTCCAGTAGGGAGTACCCTTCTGGTTGGCTACCCAAATATTGTCCTTTTTTGCAACATCAAATGAATGTTATTTAATTATTTAGGCCTGAAAGAATTTGTTTTATATTCCAATGATAAGGCTTTAACACGATGGCCCAGTGGAGCCTCTGGCTCGAGGCAGCCATCTTACCAAAAGAATTGTATATGTGACAATTAAATTAGCAGGATAATGATTAACAATTCCAAATGTATGTGCTGAGTGGGTGGTTGTGGCTGTGTGATTGACAGGTGCTCTGTGTTGTTTGTCTATACCTGGGGACAAAGCACATGGGGCTGAGGTCTGAGTGTACCTCACTCAGTAGGTTACTGATATGGTCACTGTAAGGTCTGGCCTCTGGGGAGAAAATTAAACATTAAAGACCGTACTTTAGTATTGGGTGTATGTAATAAACCTGACGTAGTTTATGTTCCTGGACCTCCCCTCCTACTGCCCCACTGTGGCTAGTTACACACAGCACCTGTCCATCAAATTACTAGCCCCTCCCCCAGGCCTTGGTGAGACTTGGGGGTTTAAGATAACCAGGGATATTTCACCCTCAAATCTCAAACCCCACGACAACCCGAAAGTATTGTACTTAAAGCCCATGACAAATAACATTGATGAGTATTTTAATGTAAGTTTTGCAAACCAAAATGCATGTGTGTGCCAATTTGAGACTCAAACAATTAAGCACCAATCACTCAATATTAAGGGCAATCACACTATTATTCATTTAATTCTTACTATAGTGTGGTCATTAGATTTATCATAAAGCATCTGGCCTTATAAAAGATCATTCAGGTAAGGTATTCATGACAGGAGCATGCTCCTGAATGTGCATTTTCTTGTCATATTATGACCTTAAGGCTTACTTGCCTTTATTACCTCCGCTCAATGGAAAACACGGTCTACCAGGCCATACATTCTTGCCAAGATAAATAAAAGAAATTCAAATTAAATCAAACTAATTCTATCCCTGTGTGTCGAATACTCCTGATCTACCTGCCACACCTGTAGTTCCTCCTCATGCTGGTCATTTAAAGTACCTTTATGTCCGAACCTGATCAGTGACGTCTGACTGGAGAGTGGAGTCACCTAAACTAGACAAAGCCCCAATGAAAGGGTGCCTGGTTCCCACAATGAAATGTATTCTATACAAAGTCAATGTCATTGTTGAAAGCGGATGGACTGAGAAACACCTACAAAAGGGTGTTTGGTGCACTTTGTTGGATATTGAAAAAAGAGGTAATATCTGACCATGAAAAAGGATGTAGATCAGATGAGAAAAGAATGGACCGAGAGTCTGATAAACTCTTGAGTAAGTCCCAGGCGTAATAGCACACTTGGACGTGAAACAATCCAATCAATCCAATAAGGGCCCCTTGTGAAAAGTGTTTCACCTGCTTGGAAGTGTGCATCCTTTATCCTACTAATGAGACCTATTGTCAATATCTTTATAGATATATATATAGATCTTTGACCATCATTAGTTTAGCCGAAGGTGAAGCCCTCAAAAGCTCTCACACTGAACAAAGCATCGGACTGCTATATCTACAGATTCCCTACAAAAACATGTCATATATACAAATGTTCCATCATGTGACTTTTTCAATATCATCCAGAGCTAGCCAAAGGTGACCCCACTCTGACCTTGTAAGGTTAATTGATATTTCAGCCATGTCTCCAGCCAAAGAATGCAATATCTTAAATCATGTTGATGGCTGTGTGTAGTTGGATGTGTATTCCCCATCACACATACAACTAATCACTTGTGCCTACTTGGGCCAATACACATCCAAAGCCATGCACTGTGGTAGGTTATATAGCTTTACATGTGAGCTAACCCTTCCAGCCACTGGAGGCTGCCTCTGGCTAAGTTAGGAGCTGAGTAATCACCCCATTTACTTTGTACCTTTCAGCTAATTTTTTCCTTGCATCACCCCCATCACTATAATGCATCACCCTCATCACAACAAACTTCAAAACTTGCTGATATGAGCAATCTGAGCCTCTGTGGATGTTTAAACTGTGGCTGTATGGGATAGTTTTATAATATAGCTAGATATCCATCTCCACAGCAGCAGATATTGCTAAGGGAGTGCTCATTTTTTAACAACAGGGGGGGGGGGGCGGTGAGATTTTGCGCGGAGCGCGCGAATTTTTTTCACCCCCCCCTCTAGAGGGGTCGAAATTTTTTACCCCCCCCCCGGCAGGCCGAAAATCGCGCGCGTTCGCGCCCCTTTGTAGCATAGTAACGCGCGGGCTTTTCCCCTCAAAACAGGTTGCATTTTTTTGCCCCCCCCCAAGAGGGGTCTGAATTTTTTACCCCCCCCCCCCCGGTCAAGGGGTCCAAATTTTTTACCCCCCCCCAAATCCACCACCCCCCCCTGTTGTTAAAAAATGAGCACTCCCTAAGAATGATAGGAAAACCAACCAAAACAGCCTCCATTCAACCTATGGTCCACCATTTGCGATGCACATCACCCTCATCGGTGTAGGGAGAGTGAACACGCGGCTCTCAATGGACCCACTACTCACACACCCCAGAGGGGCACTCACTGGCGCCAGCAGTGGTGGTATAGGTTGGTTGTTGAGTTGCTTTATGCCCTAATTAACAGCTATGGTCATTTCAAGGGCAGTGATGGTGATCGAATCTATGAGTGAGTTAAGGTAGAAAGCATGCCCCTACACTTTTACCGAGGCAATGGTTCTTTTACATCCCACACTACATAGATATAGTGTAAGATCGACAGGCCTTTGATATGCTGTATGTCTACCACAGCAGAGGGAAAGTCGTTAGCTCATACAGCAGGATGCTACTGAGTCTCGAACCCATGATGTCATGCATGCGAGACAAACATGCTACCTCTGAGCAAACTCCCCAACCCCAGTGGTGGTATATGTGTACTGAGGGCTCTGTCTATGAAGTCCTTTCCTTCAAAATCATGGGTCTGCCTGTCAATATTTAGACCACAGGAACAAGTAAAATTTACATGCGGTCATTTTGCACCTAGGCCCCTTAAAAGTGGCCAATCAGGAGAGATTCTATGCAAGAAAAGAGATTTATGTCCTCTAATTCTACAGGAAAGAAGTACCGTACCGTCGCGATTAAGCACCAGGGCGCTCTTCAATTTGGAGGGGCCATTTAACCCAAGATAGGCGCTTATTCGAGATCCTATTTCAGTGCTTAAGGAATGTTTCAACACCCCTGTACCCCCGGCGCTTATACAAGACCGGCGCTCTTTCGAAACCGGCGCTTTATCGCGACGGTATTATGTTGTTCTCATAAATGGCAATGTGCAAGGTACAATGTATCATCATGATATTAGACATAGACACATAAGATTTTGAAGGAAATCAAAATAACTTCTATTTGAATAGTGGGGTACATAGCGTTTCATTAAAACAATAACTACAAGCCTTTCATTATGACTCATAATACTTGAGAATATGTAATGAAAGGCTTTGTAGATAAATGAATAAGCATTTGTCATGAAACACTTTGGACCCCACTGTTGACTGTCATGCCTGAGTGACCACTCACAGTCCACCTGAGAGGGGCCAGTAGCTAAACTACAATGTACTAGGTAGATTGGGGTCTGCTTTTGCTCTTTAGAGAGATAATGTATTTTCTTCTGGGTTGTGGCAATGGACTTCTCAGTCTCCTCAACCGGATTCCCAGATTATATAATGTATTTTCTTGTAAAACAAAAACCAAAAGATGTCCCTACCAGAAGTGAAACACGGCCCATGAGGAGCAAAGTCTTGCGTAGAAGCAGCGGCTTGTATATGAATCAGAACCGGCTTTAATTTAATATCAAATAAACCTCTATAGGGTGAAGCCTGTACTGGGTTTTTGGAAGTATACTAGAGTACTAAAGTAGCTTTAATCAAACCCAGATTGAGCTTATTGATTCTCCCAAGTTAGGGGTGCGGCTTACACGAGGTTTACGGCTTAAACATGAAACTTTACGGTAGCCGATCCCAAAATCCTAACACATCTCTGTGAAGAGAAGATGATAGGGACTTAGTACTGAATCCATTACACCACCTGTACATGATCAAGTGTGAGCAAGTAGTACTTTTCCAACAACAGGGATAGGTGAACGGTTTGCGCACACAAGGGCAAACATTTCCTTCACTAAACCTCACCCCACATATGGCGTACTTAATATGAACCAACACAGATACCGGTACTTGTGGATGCTTGACCCCGGGGCCACTCTCGAATTTATGGATATCATGTGCACAGTGTTGCTGAATTGACATCGGCACATTGGCTTTTGCCGATGTAAAATCCTAATGGCCGATGTAAGGGTCTTGGACACCTGCCATAATGGCCCGCCATGATCTTAGCTTTCCAAAAGTGAAAGAATTTTTCAAATATTCCTATTAGAAGCTGAGCTAGGTCATTACAACTTTTATACATATTTTTTCAGCACATGGCCACTTAAAATTGATTATCAGCTTTGCGGACACTTTTTGGAAAAATTCGGTAGAGGGAGGGAGGCTTTTTTTTTTAATATACTTTTTCCTGGAGGTGCGGGAGGGCCTTTTTTCTTTTTTTGCATAAATTGATGGTCTGCGCATATGAATAAGGAGTAAAATGCCCTTAAAATTTCGTTTCTACCCCTGTTAACAGTTGAGATATTGACATTTTTGCAACTTGCCATCTGAATTTTTTTTAGATGCGGCCTCTTTTTGGCCTTTTTTTTTCTCAAAATGTAAAAAAAAGGACCAATGCGGCTCTTTTTAGAGGATGCACGCGGTGTCGGCAAAGCTGATAATCAATTTTGGGTGGTCTATGCAATCTGATTTTCTTTTATTATTTAAGAAGCATTACACATTATATTTAGTTATATCAAGAATTGTCACTTGACTAGTACAATAGAATGAAATGGGCTGTATGAGTGGATGTGGTCTGCGTAGAAGGCAAATGGCCTGTGTAAGATCTCTTGACACAGGCCACATTGGCCTGTGTGCCTAAAACGTTTACGGCAACACTGTGTGCATACTCTAAAGTAAACATCTAAGTAGACAAAATTCCATCAAAACACACCTCTTTTGGCGGGATAACCCCCTAAAATGGGATAAAACCATAACCCTTTTAGTGGGATACCACCATAAAGTACGTACGCACCAAGGGGGGTGGTGGAGTCTATTTTCTGAAAAAAATTTGCGTACATAAACCCTTTGTTTTAATGCGTACAAGAACTTTAGGGGGGTGGGGGTCCATTTCTTGAGAAAATTTGCGTACATACTTTATGGAAGGCCCCTAAATTGGGCAAATCTAGTCCCGTTTTAGCGGGATGCCACCCTCAATTTAGTACAAATTCTCACAAGGCCAGACCAAAAAGAAACCAGAACGTTGGTCGATGGATTTTGCACACCTTATTTTTGGAAATGGAAATTGTCAACGGATTTCACTCGCCTCATTTTTTGAAAAATTGAGATTCTTTCCCCACCTCTTTCTTCTATTGATTCCCCCGCTCAACCAATTGATTTTTTAAAATGGGGTTAGGCCTACTAAAGAAATTTTGTCCGAGGCTAGGTTTTAAAAAAATCGGTGTGGCCCAAGAGGTACCCCTTTTACAGAAACTGTTGGAGGTTTTGGTTGGATGAATTTTGGCCTAAAATGTACACCTTTTGGCCCAAAATGGCCCATAAAGCACCCCTTTTCCGCTACTTTGTGTATGCACATAGTTACTATAGAACGTTTAGGAAGTTTTGTTTATCATTGCTTCATGTGGGTGATATTGAAGTGCCTGGTGTCACGGAGGCATTTCTAACTCAACGTCCAAACACCAATATTATAGCGGCCTTAGACAACATGGCGGATACACAGCATGGTTGACACACATGCAGGGCCCTATAAAAGATAATTACATTTATTTTCATTTCTATTTTGCATTGCCCTTTAATTAGGCCAACAGACATCTCTAGTATCAGCAGTAATATCATTACATTTAATAACACTAAATGGTCTGCACATCATTCAAGTCATCTAGAAGTATCTCCCCGGCACATTAGAGCAGTAGCGTCTTACTGTGGATGTAGCTTGTGTGGACCCTGGAGGTTATCTGCCTGCCTTATCTACCCGGGTCTACCTGAGTGATAAGCTGACTTGCTGTGTACACAGCCCACAGGTAGCACCACGAGGCACTAACAACCAGTCTGAACCACCACCACAAACCCATGACAAGAGGGAGAGGTAGCATTACCTTATCAACGCAGGTGCCAGCGCATAGTCACCAGAGCAAATATTGGAGAGGTCCCTAAAGGCAATGTGTGTAATAAAAGAAATATGCGTGGCTGACTATTCGTTAGGAAACATCGATCTCGTGAAACATCCATCTTCCAAACTTGTTTCACTTATAAAAGCTTTCCGAACTGGAAATTATAAACTCGAGAATCTGTTCAAACTGACAACTTCTTAACAAGCTCTAGCAGTTTGTCATAAGGTGCACGTCAAGGCAAATGTGGCCAGAGACACTGCGTGAACACCATGTAAGTCTATGATGTGGCATCAATTGGGGTTACTGCTTATTGAATCATTGAGAGAATCAACTCATATGAAGATTTCAAAGGTGAATATTGTTCCCAGTTATGTCGATGAAGGATAGATTCCAGCTTCACAAGAGCAATATCTCCTTCATGTAACTCTAGTGACTGACACGCATCTTAGTGCTATATATCTTACCATTAAGCACACCTTCTACAAGAGTTGTCTACACTCACCAATACCACATGTTTATCCGTCAATGTGACGGCGCAGTAGTATGCCGGGGTAGGGGGCTGAGAGATACATTGTCCAGGTGGATAAGACGTTGACAAGACTGATCTATCTCTCCAATCAATATCACGCACATGTATATATATCAAAGTACAAATGTTATAGTGGATATGTCTGTCATATAGATATGATGTGTTTATACATACATAGTGGTGCGTGGGGTTACATTCCAATAGCGATATGCAATGGTCTGGTCTCGTGTTGATATTAAAGTATAGGGATATAATTAAAGTACTTATACCACCACTACTTTGTTTATAGTCTGGAAGCCAGAGGGGGTGACCTCGTTTCGTCTGTTTATGCATCTATAGGGTCTAGGTGAAAATATCCAGGTGGATGTGGATCTCTCACCCTTGAGCAATTTGAGAAATCCAAGATGGCCGCCTGAATGTTGCTGAAAACTGATAAAGTGTCTTATCTTTGCTTCTAATCAACTTAGAGACTCAAATAAAAGGTCAAAAATACATTTATGAGGCTAAGGAATCGAGTTAAGCTATTTTCAAAAAGCTATGTGGCAGCCATTTTGAATGAAATTATCAATCCAAAGTGGCAAAATCGGAGCCGAAAGTGGGTCTATCAGTATCTAATCAAGATAAATACACAATATCAAATTCAGAAAGGATACTCCTGTGGCTAGGGACTCCAAATGATTAAAAAAGAATAAGCTATGTGGTGGCCATTTTGGATTTTTAAGAAATCACCATGAAAACCAATTCAAAATTGGTTCACAATGGTAAATTCAGGATTATGATATGGACTAACCAGTTAGTACGACTATTGATCGACAGGGGGTAGTACCAGCTCTCCCGCCAGTGAAGCCGTGATGTCACTGCGGGCTGCTACTTGGTCAATCATGGACACCTAGATATTTCACTAATACTATTATGGCAGACATATTGTATTCCCTGCTGTTATTTGCCCTAGTGTAGTAATTCCCATAGTAGTGCCTGGACATTCTGTATCCAGGGATGTAAGTCAGGACAGGTAGAAAAACAGGAAGTCGGACCAGGCCCTCCCGGCCAACAGAACAGCATGAGAAAACAACCCCAATGCTCCTGTGGCCCTCCCCGCCGCCCCTTCAGTCCCTCCCGGCCAGCAGAGCGCCCCCTGCACGGTCTCTTTGACCCTCCTGGAATGTTCCCAGTGACTCACAGGGGCGGCGGGGAGGGCCTCAGAGGGGACAGGAGACCTCCCTGGGGGTGTTCTGCTGGCAGGGAACACTGCAGGGGAGGTGGGGAGGGTGGAAACTGAACTTTTTTGTCAATGGTAGAACAAAAAAGTACAGAAATATAGATAATCTTTATGAAAGTGAGATTCCAGGAATTCCTGGAATTCGAGGAAGACTTACATCCCTGTGGATCTCTCATAATCTTAAGAGAACCGTACCCACCTTATTGTAAGCAGCATGCCGAATGGCACCCTGTATGGTTATGATTATAAGGATCCATTAACAACAGTGGTACTGGCTTGGAGAGGGTACTCTGTACCTGAAGCCCCTCATTTTATACAACCACATATGTTTACAGTATGTCCATGAAATCCAATTAAAGGTTGGTTCACAATGATAGATTCGAGATCATAGGATTTGGTGAGTATTGTACTCTATCGTACCTGGCTTTGCACTCAGTAAAAGTACCTGTATGACCATGGTCACACTTAGACTACAATGATGGCATACATCTTGTACTGCTGCTGTTATTTGCCCTAATGCAGTCATTCCCACAGTAGTAGAAATTCTGTGTCGTTCATAATGTTTAAAAAAAAAGCTATTCCCTTATTGCAATCAGTATGAAGAGTGGTACTCTGTATGGTTATGATAAAGAGGGTCCTTGAACAACACTTCCAATGCCTTGATAAGGGGACTCTGCTGCCAAACCCCCTCATTATTGAATTCATATAGATCATATAGTGGGGGCTTACATAAATGTCTTCTGATTGTGTAATAAATCTTGCAAGGATAAACGTACTTGCATCTGGCTTATGAAGCCACATGCACCTCGGTCTGGTACGGGATGTACGTGACCACATCATATAATACTGGCTATGTATTTGGATGACGGGAAACTCTGGTCTTGATACTATAATTTATCAAAGTTTAGTTTGGCATAGTAGAGTAGTTACACGTAAAACTAGTATATGGAATTATGGTATACTATTGTATTATCTTACTATGATATACCACAGTGTTTTTCTATCATAGCAAACTCTGGGTTTGATATTGTGGTTCACCAACAGAAGAGGTCCCTGGGGTAGCAGGTGGTGGGCTATTGGCGTCATACACTGACCACTCACACCTACAGAGGTGTAGCCTGATAGATGCCTTTGGCCCTGCACATGTCTTTGATTATACTCTCCTAGGGTGGGTTGCAGATCCTCCAACCCATCATCACCCCTGTCAGGACCCTCCTCCTACCCCTTCCTATTTGCTTTCTATGCAGTAGGAAATTTAAGTAATTCCTAATTCCTAATTTATCATAGTAAACCATGGTTAATTTACCCTGGTTATTTGGCCAAACCATGATATAATTATACTATGATATCAACCATAGCTTATAATGATATGTATACAGATATGTATACAGTGATATATCATAGTAAAACATCACATTTCCTCATAGTTGATATCATAATATACCATAATAAATATCATAGTTTATCATAGTAATTATACCATGGTTTGGCGAGATAACCATGGTAAAATAGCCATGGTGTTTTTTTACCTGGGAATACATAATTGACTCATACACAGGCTAACAGATATGCATGCTTATTTCATTCTCTATCTAGGTGCCTGTATATTTTGTATCTCTCAACCATATCCCCCTTACTGTCAATATCTATGATGATGCTGCTGTTGAAAGTAATGTATGCCACCATGGTTAAGGCCAAACATTATATGCTATGCCTGTCAACATGCGGACAATAAAGAGCTTCTAAATATAGAAAGCCATGCCAGGCTATAACACCCACATCTATCCCTGTTGGACACTACTTCCACCTAGGCTATGGCCCAGTGTCCTGGTGAGTTGGTGCTGCTGTCATGCTAAAAGGTCAAAATCTCTGTGATTTCCCACCGGGTACCGTATAGTAAGACATGCGCCTTGGCCTCACTGCCAGCCTCCCATACCACCCAAACTAGCAGCTGCACTTTAGTAGCGATAACAGGGAGGCCCGAGGTAGACCCAAAGACTGCATTAGTGCAGCAGCAGCCAGGTTCTGCCTCCCATTACACACAACCATAGACCCCTGTAGCAGAGTGCTACATGACACCAGGCCTTATTAGCCTGTATCATTAGGAGGCTGTACATGAAGGCCAGGGGACACCTCATTCAGGGTCTCCTTATACACCTAGTGCCATCAGGGGGAGCGGCTTATATCTCTACTCTAATGGTCATTAGACACTACAATCCACATCCACTCTAACGGCCCCAGCCATCCTTTAGAGGTTACCACTTCACGCCACACATTATCCACAGATGCTGGCGCAGTTACATGACAGTACATTCTGAGGGGGCTATGGATAACAGCAACAAGTCCTTAAGGTGGCCGGCGGGTATAGTCTCAGAGTAACTACGTTTTTATCCGATTCCTATCATATAACCCTGAGGGTATATAGTCTTCAAAAATACAAAAATAATAGGGGGGTCCCGAGCTTGTTTCTGAGATATTCCACCTCTAGGTATGAGCGATTTGTGGTAGGGTTACATAGCATTCTCGCACATATTTTGATGAAATCGCTGTATAAAGTAACTACATGGCGTTATAATTCTACCATGATATTTGCTGTAATATCATCTATCCAGGAAGTATGTTTTGAACATATGGTCCCTGGCATATTTCTAAGGCTTTGGATCTTTGAAAGATGCTAATATAATTAGAATATGGCTATATGGGATAAGTATATGTTCCTTTATGTCAAGCTCCTACAGGCTCCATGGAATAGTGGTGAACACATTTGTCTTGTGAGCCTAAGGTCTTGGGTTCGAAACTCTGCCAGCCCATCGTTTTAATAATTTCGTCATAGCATGTGTTATTTTGATGAAATGTCCTTTTGCAAAATTGAAGTATTTTCATTTTTCTTTAGAAATGAGAAAAAAAGTGAAAATGTCAGTGATTTTGTCAACCATTATGGGCAGAAATGTAAAACATCACATGTGAAACACCTATAATACTACACTGATAATAATGGCCCTGGAAATGTTAGTCACTACTGACTACACTTCTATAGTCACTTGAATGTAGCAAAAACGACTATACCAAGTTAGTCACCTATGTCTATAGTAAGTTAGTCATATAGTCAACCTATAGTCAAGCATTAAAAGAGCTGATTTGGGATATATAGTCAAGTGACTATGAATTTAATGCTTTAATGCTCTAAAGTAGTCACTCTGACTATTAGATATAGTCCATCATGAGATGGCAGGACAATAAGTCAGGACAAGTACCCCCCTGGCATCTACCCCCAAGTCATCTACCCTAGGGCCTATTACCTACCCCCTAGGGCATCTACCCCAGGCCAACTACCCCTACGTAGGACATCTACCCCCTGGGACTTTTACCCCTATGGGCATCTACCCATTGGACTTTTACCCCCTAGGACTTCTACCCCTTAGGACATCCCCTGACTTTGAACCTACCCCCAGACATCTACCCCCTGGACATCTACCCCCTGCGACAACTACCCCCTGTGACATCTACCCCCTGTGACATCTACCCCCTTTACTCTAGGACTGGGAACACCAACCCCCCCCCCCCACATACCCATATGGTTGAGTCATATCATGTTGAGGGGGTAGATTTCTCCAAGGACATCAGACATCTACCCCTGGACATCTACCACCTGGGAATCTACCCCCTTGGACATCTACCCCCTAGGATTTTATCCGCTTGGAAATCTTTTCCCTGGAGTTTTGTCCCCTTAGGACTCTACCCCATAGGACATCCACCCCCTTGGACACCTACCTCAGGACATCTACCCCCTGGACATCTATCCCCTTGGATGTCTACTACCTTTACCCTCTAGGACTTCTACCCTGGGGACATCAACCTCCTCGACATGCCCATATGGTTGAGTCATATGTGGATGGGGTAGATTTCTCCAGGGGTAGAAGTCCTAGGGGGTAGATGTCCTAGGTATAGATGTCCCAGGGGCTAAATGTGCAGGGGGTGGATGTCCTGGGGTAGAAGTCCTACAGGGGTATAAGTCCAGGGAATCAATGTCTAAGGGGATAAAAGTCCTAAGGGGTAGACTTCCAGGGGTAGATGTCCAGGGGTAAATGCCCAATGTCCCTTGAGAAATCTTCTCCCTCCACATGATATGGCTCAAACATATGGGCTTGTGGATGGGGTAGAACTCCTAGAGGGTAAAGGGGGTAGATGTCCAAAGGGATGGATATTCTAGGGGGTAGAAGTTTTAAGGGGTAAAAGTCTGGGGGTAGATGTCCAAGTATAGGGTTAGATGTCATAGGGGGTAGATGTCTGGGGGTAGGTGTCCAAGCGGCAGGATGTCCTAGGGAGTAGAGTCCTAAGGGGATAGGTGCCAAAGGGGATAAAAGTCCAGGGGGTAGATGCCCTAGGTGGTAGATTCCCAGGGGGTAGATGTCCAGAGATGGATGTTGGATGTCCCTGGAGAAAATCTACCCCTTCCACATGATATGACTTATTATGGGCATTTGGAGGGGGTTGATGTCCCTAGGGGTAGAAGTCCAGGAGGGTAAAGGGGGTAGATGTCCAAGGGGATTGATGTCCTAGGGGGTAGAAGTTGTAAGGAGGTAAAAGTCTAGGATAGATGTCTAAGGGGATTAAAGTCTTGGGGGGAGAAGTCGTAGGGGGTAGATTTCCAAGGTTAGAAGTCCGGGTGTTAATGTTGTGGTAATGTTTAGCATGCTTAGGACATCTACCCCTTGGACATCCATCCCCTGGATTTTTCCCCCCTTACGACTTCTACCACCAGGACATATTTCCCCTGGACTTTTGTGTCCTAGGGGGTAGATACTCAGGTGGTAGATGTCCAGGGGTAGATGTCTGGTGGTAGATGTCTGGGGGTAGATGTCCAGGGGTACCTGCCCTAGTACCATTGGATGAAGTAGATGGGTATGGGCCATATGCCTGGTACACTATAACCCTTGACACAGTCAACTTCTGTATATTCTAGTCTGGAAGCCTAGAGATTCACAGTTACATGATCATAATTTGAACAAAACCTCATGATACTTCAATCAAAATCATGAATGCATGTGTCCTATTATGCCTTAAGTAAACATACTCAACATTAACGCAAGAGCTAACGCACAGGGACATGTGTAAAGGAGTGGTTTAGATAGAATAAGATGTGCCTACCTGAAGTCAGTTGAGCATTCAATTTTGAATCCTAACTGTTTCCTGTTTCCTGTGACATCATCAATTTGTGTGATCCACATATAGTCACTACTGACTATCTTTATGACTAATATGTGACTAACATATGTAATCATCTGACTACGGGGGTCAAAATATGGTGGTATAGTCAGTACTGACTATAGGTTTTATTATCAGTGTATATTCTTCTTTACTGCAAACATAATTTTAAAGTTGTATGCCATTGCCTTCCGGGTAAAAATATTATGTTTCGGGAAAGAGCATGATTAAATTGTCATTCTTTTCTTACCTTCTTGGCTAAAAATAGTATTCGAAATTAACAGAACTTTTTAAAACTCTCTCAGAAAATAGTTCAGATCATTTATTAACATATAAAAGTAATTTTGATGGGGGCCCTTTGTGACGGCACGTCCAGGGGCCCTCTGTGACGGCATGTCCAGGGGCCCTCTGTTGACGGCACGTCCAGGGGCCCTCTGTGACGGCACGTCCAGGGGCCCTCTGTTGACGGCACGTCCAGGGGCCCTCTGTGACGGCACGTCCAGGGGCCCTCTGTGTCGGCACGTCCAGGGGCCCTCTGTGACGGCACGTCCAGGGGCCCTCTGTGTCGGCATGCCCGGGGCCCTCTGTGTCGGCACGCCCGGGGCCCTCTGTGTCGGCATGCCCGGGGCCCTCTGTGTCGGCATGCCCGGGGCCCTCTGTGTCGGCATGCCCGGGGCCCTCGTTCTGTGCCCGGACCCCTCAGTCAGCACGACTTATTGTATTATTGTATTCTCAGACGCCTGTTCTATATACTACTTAGGGTTATGGCTGGAGAGATTAATCAGCACTTTTGTGGCCCTGTAGACTACTACAAGGCCGGCAGAATGTGTAGAGCATACATAATACCTACAATACCAGCACCGACTGCTGACTCTGGTATTGGGATCTGCTGCAGGAACTGGCATGCAACAAGGTGCCCGCAGACAAAGACATGAACTAACATGTAGTCTTTACTGAGTTTTGTACATGGACATAATATCACTGTTACTGAGTGGTGCGAACAAGTGCAGTCCCAGTAAAGGGATGAGGGTGCAGCATACGGAACAGACTGTACCACTGAGGCATGCCGTTTGGTAGTTGGGTATTGTGAGATGCTCCTATCGACCCAGTCCCGTCCCGGAAGCAGGTCGTCCTGTGTGACTGGGGAGCTGAAGGACGTGTGGGCGTGGGTCCTCTCATGCCAACTGCATCAGGACACGCCACTGTTCAGCAATACTTACAGCATGCCTCTTTGTTTCATGATTCGTGTTACATATCTATTGGCAGGTTTACTATTGCTTTCGTAATTTGACTTCAATTGGCTGTGCAGCTCCAGATAAAGTGAATGCTGCTAATTGTGAGAAGTCCTGGTTGGAGCAGCTGCTGAGGGACTCCTTTCTGGTCACCCCCTGTGTGTGAGCTGCTCTATCAGCTGCTGAGGGACTCCTTTCTGGTCACCCCCTGTGTGTGAGCTGCTCTATCAGCTGCTGAGGGACTCCTTTCTGGTCACCCCCTGTGTGTGAGCTGCTCTATCAGCTGCTGAGGGACTCCTTTCTGGTCACCCCCTGTGTGTGAGCTGCTCTATCAGCTGCTGAGGGACTCCTTTCTGGTCACCCCCTGTGTGTGAGCTGCTCTATCAGCTGCTGAGGGACTCCTTTCTGGTCCCCCCTGTGTGTGAACTGCACCTTCAGCCCCCACCACCTAGTCATGGTGCGTACAGCCCACACAACGGGCTTACCATGTTGTTTCGTCAAAACATTGCAAAGATGCATTGCCCTTGCAGAGGCTACAATGAGCAGAACTCGCCATCTGAGTCCTGGAAAAAACAAACAAAAACTCCTTGTGAGAACCAGGGCTTCACGAATCTTTGCCTACCCTGCCCCTATCCCGACTTATTGCGTGTCCCTTATTCCTCCCGCCAGTTCACTTCACCATGGGAAAACAAAGGTCAATGTAGGTTCTGGCTGACAGCATTACAATGAACCATAGAAACAATGGCGCAGCCATCCTGCTTTAGTCTTGAATAGACATTGGCATGAACTCATTGTGTGTATAAAGGGACGAGTCATTTATCGCTAGGGACGGGGGTTCCCAACGCGGCAATATTTTTTACCCTACTCCCCACGAATTACCTAAAAGTAATTTTGACTGCCCCCTTGTGCTGTGGGTGATGTAACCAATGCCCTGTTGTAAAAGTAGCAGTTAGTAACAGAACCCTCAGTTTCAAAAAGGCGTCCAGTTTAACCCCTAAGTACTGCTTTTCAGACCCCCCCCCCCAAAAAAAAGCATATGCCGATGAAATTATGCATAATTAAATGGGTCGTATTCAATTTTGACCCTCCCCCAGCATGGAGGTGTATCGGGGTTTCCCTCCCCCCCACCGATAGCTTATTTTTTCATTATGACCCCCCTATATCAGCAAAGCCCCACCCTACCCCCCCCCCCCCACCCCCAGCTGGCAATAAATGGCTCGTCCTTAAATACTACCTATAAGCGGCTCTATTCGTTTTTCACAAATACAATGTATAAGAAGACTAAACAAGGGAGTCAACCCTCCTCTGTTTTTAAACAGTCTTTTTTTTTGGGGGGGGGGGAGGGGGGGGGCTATACGAAGCAGAACTAATTAACATTTCAATATAACCGGTACACATCTTCTCAGCCTGTATAGGTTTGGCAGTTGCCTAACTGTTTTTCCTGCTGGCAGCAAGGTGCAAATTCCCCGCCTCCGCACCCCCCTCCCCCAGTAAATGTGTCGAGGAAAGGATGGCACGTTTATGAGCTCCAACTGAGAACTTGTCAATAGATCCATAGCCGCGTCAATGGGTGCAGGGCCTGGGGACTAGTTCATCCCGCTATAGGTCCCACCCTGAGCTGCTCACTCCGCAAATAGAGCAGGCAATCCAAGACAACTGCCTGGCCGCTCTATGGTCGCCCTACCCAGCAAAAGGACAGTTCGACAGATTGCTGGTTCAACAGGACAATTTTCGGGACCATTCGACATAATTTCCAAGACTATTCGCCAGATTTTCGGGACCATTCGACAGAATTATTTTTTCAGCAAGACTATTCAACAGATTACGATTTTTTAAGTAGTATGCCTATATAAAAATATCTTTTGCGATTCTTATATATAGGCCTATATATACGCTGCCATTTCGTAAGCTGTAGACTAACTGGTTAATATGAAATCTACAGTTGTCAAGTTTCCATTCATTTTCTTGAAAGAAGGTCTCAAATACTCCTATTAGAGGCGAAACTATATATCTGTTTTATATGTGACAAATGGAAATGAAAACTGTCTAGGAATGTGATTCCCGTGGGGTGGGGGATGCTCAAAAATATATAACTACATTAAAAAAGCGAAATTTCGGGGGGTACGCCGGGTCTGCCGCCCCCACGCCCAAATCCGCCCCTGTGTGACCCTACAACGGCAGTGTCAGCTGTGTGTGTTACAGTGTCGTACATTAAAGAAATACTAAAAATTTCGGCCCAAAAAGGGGGACGTATGCCCCCCCCCACCTAAATCTGGCCCGGTGTAGATCTTCTATATAATATGTATAGGCGTACAATGAAATCTGTCGAATAGTCCTGTTGAAAAAAAAAATCTGGCGAACCGTCCTGTCCAACAGTCCCGGCAATTTGGAAATTCTGTCGAACTGCCTGGCCGCTCCATGGTCACCCTACCCACACAGCTGCCTGGCCGCTCCATGGTCACCCTACCCACACAACTGCCTGGCTGTTCCATGGTCACCCTACCCACACAGCTGCCTGGCCGCTCCATGGTCACCCTACCCACACAACTGCCTGGCCGCTCCATGGTCACCCTACCCACACAACTGCCTGGCCGCTCCATGGTCACCCTACCCACACAACTGCCTGGCCGCTCCATGGTCACCCTACCCACACAGCTGCCTGGCCGCTCCATGGTCACCCTACCCACACAACTGCCTGGCCGCTCCATGGTCACCCTACCCACACAACTGCCTGGCCGCTCCATGGTCACCCTACCCACACAACTGCCTGGCTGTTCCATGGTCACCCTACCCACACAACTGCCTGGCCGCTCCATGGTCACCCTACCCACACAACTGCCTGGCTGTTCCATGGTCACCCTACCCACACAACTGCCTGGCTGTTCCATGGTCACCCTACCCACACAACTGCCTGGCCGCTACATGATCACCCTACCCACACAGCTGCCTGGCCGCTCCATGGTCACCCTACCCACACAACTGCCTGGCCGCTCCATGGTCACCCTACCCACACAACTGCCTGGCCGCTCCATGGTCACCCTACCCACACAACTGCCTGGCTGTTCCATGGTCACCCTACCCACACAACTGCCTGGCCGCTCCATGGTCACCCTACCCACACAACTGCCTGGCTGTTCCATGGTCACCCTACCCACACAACTGCCTGGCTGTTCCATGGTCACCCTACCCACACAACTGCCTGGCCGCTACATGATCCCCCTACCCACACAGCTGCCTGGCCGCTCCATGGTCACCCTACCCACACAACTGCCTGGCCGCTCCATGGTCACCCTACCCACACAACTGCCTGGCCGCTCCATGGTCACCCTACCCACACAACTGCCTGGCCGCTCCATGGTCACCCTACCCACACAACTGCCTGGCCGCTCCATGGTCACCCTACCCACACAACTGCCTGGCCGCTCCATGGTCACCCTACCCACACAACCGCCTGGCCGCTCCATGGTCACCCTACCCACACAACTGCCTGGCCGTTCCATGGTCACCCTACCCACACAACTGCCTGGCCGCTCCATGGTCACCCTACCCACACAACTGCCTGGCTGTTCCATGGTCACCCTACCCACACAACTGCCTGGCCGCTCCATGGTCACCCTACCCACACAACTGCCTGGCTGTTCCATGGTCACCCTTCCCACACAACTGCCTGGCTGTTCCATGGTCACCCTACCCACACAACTGCCTGGCCGCTCCATGGTCACCCTACCCACACAACTGCCTGGCTGTTCCATGGTCACCCTACCCACACAACTGCCTGGCTGTTCCATGCTCACCCTACCCACACAACTGCCTGGCTGTTCCATGGTCACCCTACCCACGGTTAAGTTGGACTAAAATCTGTATAATGCATGTGTTTTGTGCTGTATAGCTCATGCACTATGACTTAATGGTGCGAGTCTGTACTGGAGAGAAAGATTATGCCCCCTGCTTCCGTGTTCTATCAGAATATATTTAGATCTAAACTGGATGGACACTGCATTTGCACTGGTTCAATGGCCAATTCACAACCGTGCAGTGCCTATGCAGCTCCTACATGGCACTGAGGGTTCTTGCCAATACCAACAAGGTCCTCTCTGAGCAACTCAACTCACCGTCCCCGTAGGCTACCAGTAACAGGTCAAATGCTGTAAGGCGCCATCTTGCCACCCCCCCCCCCCTCCAATCTCCTGGGCCATTGCTGGTTATAGCTAGTATTCTTATTACCATCCCCATAGGCCTCTTTCTGGCACCATTTAAATTAACTCTCTATTATTTTAGCATGACAGTAGCGACTAGTCCTGAGTCGTGTGACCTTTGGGATACACCTGCCTTCTTTTTGTAATAAGAAAAATGGCCGCCTCCCCCCCCCAAAAAAAAGCAACAACATAAAACAACACAGGTGTAGGCTGAGGCGACCACAGAGCTGCACTCAACTTGTTAGACCTCTGTACCCCCACCCCCCGCCCAGTGACATAACCAGGGTCGACATATCACTCAGACACCAACAATACAGCAGGAGCAGGCCGCATGAATAATTAACCACAACAAAAAGGGGTCACTAACTCTGCACGTGTGTGCACCCCGACTACACTGACCGCCGCCTATTGTAGGTCTGTACAGTACAGCCTGCTCCCGCAACCTCTCCTAAACTCACACTCCAGTCCCAGCAAAATGGCGCCACCCTGCGCCATGATCGGTGATGCATATTGGGCATATTTCTAGTGATCACGCAATAAATCTTCTTGAGCCATCCCTTGTCAACTCTCACTCAGTATCCAGCATCCTGACTCAGTGTAATAGAGCCAGTGAGTGAGCCTGCATGGCTATGCTCTACTCACTCTCAGTTTTCACTTGGTATCATCACCCATCTTCACTCATCTTACTAGAGTTGTGATATGGTGCTGTATGAATATGAGCCACTATACTATAGTAGGGAGTTGGATAAACCCAGCAGTAGCGCCCACTAAGGGCCTGTTTCTGTGACCCGATTTTCACTGCCCCTGAGAGAAGTTCACTTGGCACCTCTCACTAAAATCCCTCTCCTGACTTTAATTACTGACCTACAAAATTGGTAGAGGCCTCTTTTTTTTTCATCCTGGGAAAGAGTTAATAATTTCAGATTGGTATTGATCGAAATATAAGTTTGATCTTATTTATGTCAAAATTTTATGATGGAATGGAGACTGTTTAAGACTGGTACCATGGGGATGCAGGTTATTGTATTACTAATGATATATGTGAAATCCAGGTATGTCAGCCCATGCCTAATGTTGCCTGGAGACACTTTAGGATAAACTAGTAGGTCAAATGACATTTGTAATTAGGCGAAAGGTCATCAGGCCCATACAGAATTATAGGTCACAAGGTCCCACTCAATGTCATTTAGACACTTTCTTAAATTCCATGTGAATATATGCATATACAGCAAGAAAATGCAAAAATACCAACCTGCTGTTCTAGCCTGCTCTGATCAGTTTAGAGTATTAATCTGACTTAATGATTGTTCCTATCCAGATTACACAGGAACTAGATGCAGTAGGAAGATGATCAAAACTGTTTTGGAAAGCTGTCACAATGCTCTAGTGGGCTTGACTAATTGCATAATATTTGACACAATTTTGAAAATTTATCCAACTCCCTAACTATACCGGCCAGGTCTCACTCATCCTCACCCATGCCCCCAAAAGTGGTTATGATGCATGTGTGATGATGTGTCGCTCTCTGTTAGCAATCACTCAGCACGGTGCATCATGTACTCCATGTGACACAGGCCTCTCGTAGGCTTCATAGACATGAATGGCAAATTGAGACTGCCAATGGTAGATGCTGAGATGAGCCTTTGTTACCAGATGGCGGCCTGTGTATCAGTAAGTGGAGTCTGCACTGCGTTCTGCAGGTGCGGCGTACAGACCTGTGTCCAGCAAACAACGCAGGCAGGACGTGTCCGGCATAACGCATTCCTCATTCCCCCGGCCATCACATGCAACACTGCAGGAGTGGTGTCTAAGACAAGCGCTGTATTTATGAAGTACTGAGTCTCGTCATTACTAAACATACCTCCAGGCCTCTCGTATGATTGATAATCAGAAATTAATAATAAAAGTCCTAACATGATTGTGGTTATTAGGAGCAGTTTGCGGGAGTATTGGTCGGGCAATGCCACTCGGCTGCCAAACTCCCCGAGGGGTCGTTTCCACGATTACATTCAGCCGGGTAAAAATAGTGTAATATGTTACATTTAAATTAAAGTGAGACCGACAAATGAACCGCAGGGGACTGGTCCAGCCATCTAGTCTAATGTGGGAACTAGACTTGCCACGGTCACTGCATAGAAATCTACCATAATCTACCACACCTAAGGTATTACCAAAGCGCCAGCCCCCAAAATATATGCTTTCTTATATATACGAGTCCAAACCATTGCAACGACCAAGGTACGATGTACGGTCAACGGTCAAGGCGCAGCCTCTTATCTATGTATCTTTGCTGCTTCTGATATTACATCTAACTTGGCTGGACATAGTTATACCGGCTGCGATGATCAGGCCCATTCAAGGCAACGGGAACTGTTGTGGGTCTACAGCTGATCCCCAGCTTCTGGCTAAAACTGCAGTCTAAAACTGAAGGCTTGTAAATGAAACGGCAAACACGTCTAAGTCTATACTGGTTAGTCTGGGTGAGGCGGGCTGTGGACAGGTCTGGACGTAGTGGGAGGACGCGCTGCCCACTTCCACTCACACTGTCATGAGCAATAAACAAATGGACTTGTGGCGGCAGGAACTTTAAATTTGCAGATATTTTAGACTCGGGAATCAAAGTTTATGTTGATAATGGAATTAAGGGAAGCATAGATATGACATGCATGCCGGATGCGGCCAGCCCCTGTCCGAGTCCCTCGTATTGAATCGAAAAGGGTAAAAAATAAACACAGAGAAACGCTTGTTTCAGTATATTGAATGGGTTATTTCATGATCACTCATTGAATTTCAGGCCGCATTTCATTTTTAAACAGTAATACATGGCTGGCATATGTCTAGTGGGTCCTCAAACTGACAACTCTTGGTCATGAGCGCCAACCCCCAAAGTTTTCAATTTAAAGATGATCTGCCAGGTCGACTAGTCTATACTCTTTCAGTACAGCAAATGCCTACCACCCCTTCCCTTTGCATTCCCCAGGCTACGGACATGCAATTGCTTAGGGCACTGCCCATCACAACAGGTCAGGGAAGTGTGTCTAATACAAAGTAACCAATGCCTTTTCGTGGTAAAAGTACCAGTTAGTAACAGAACCCTCAGCTACAAAAAGACGCCCAGTTCAACCCTCAACAAGTGACAGTAAACGAGGGGCACGGCAGCACAGAAGGACTTCAAGGGGAACTCAGATGGAGGCTGTGAGCCGCCAGCAGCCCTCATCCGGGTCTTACAGTGCAGGCGGATGTAGAGAAGCCCTCTAGCGGCACAGTGTGTCGCGCCACCTGGTGGGGCCCGGGGAGCTGCTGCCCTGTGGTGGTGTGTGTATACAGAGCAGCTCACAGAGCAGCTCCCCCGACCCCTGCACCACTCAGACCCACTCTACACGGCCTCCTCAGAGCTGCTGACGGAGCGCAAAGAGGACCCGTCTCAAATCTGATCCTGACTACTGTGGCAAGGCGGATCTCGTGTGTTTTGTCGGTGTGTATATATTTTGGTAAGGGACTAAATCTGTTTGTTGTTAAGTGGAGGAGTGTGGAGTGTGTCAGTGCAATTGTAGCAGATCCGGGTGTGGAGGCCTGGCATGGCGGCTGTGGCAGCTGTTGGCCGCCCGTCCAGCAGTACCACGGGGTTGGGTGTGGGCAGCAGGACGGAAAGGGGTGACTTTAAGGAACCAATAGGCCCAAAGACATGACACATCCCATTATAGTGTTCATGGTAGACCTGAATGCTTATCAAAACATGGGGGCACATAAAAGGATAGCATTAGGCGTATTTTTGCTTCTATAACGTCAGATTACCTTTATATATAACTCTTAGGTAGTCTGATTCAGTGATTGGAGTATGCCAGATCTTTCTGTAATAAACTATGACCATCGCACATTTTATTCTTATTGGAGAGTTCAGTATCCCTTTTTAGACATGCTCCTTTTAGATGGGGCTCTGCCCAAACAGTGTCTTTGGTCTATAAACCCTGACTAGCCTGAGCTAATACCATGGCTGGCAGGACAAGTAGGAGGCCGAGTTATTGAATGTTGGCCATCCTCAGTGCGCAGGGTAATGATGAAGGGTGTGGGGTGGTAGGCTGGCTGTAAATTGGGGCACGGAGGCAGTGGTCGGGGCATAGGGGGTGAAATGTGGGCTGACGAGGGATGGGGACTAAGTCGTCAAGATAGTACATAATCCGGGCAAATCAACAACACAAACAGCACCGGGCACTCGGTCTCCCTTCCCTTTAAAGAAGACTGTATAAAGCAGCGGTTCCACCAAGTTGTATCTAGACCAATGCGCTGCTAATCCACTGCCATTTCAGACTGACAACTAAGTAGTGAATCACTTTGGCTAATTTGACCGATATGCCTGGAAAGATGCAACAGTCCAAACGACATAAATCGGCCAATTGGTGCAAACGTATTCCACAAATTCTATATAAATTTGGGGTTAATGTTTAGAGCCCTGTGGACATATTTTTCATATGTCTCAAGTGTTTTAACTATTGTTGATAAACCGCCAACTATCCTACACTGAAAAAGTAAACTTGTCTCCAGACTAGTCTAAGTAAAATAAACAAGTCAAAAGTTGTCTATCTAACATATCAGGTCACCATCCCACAAATAGAATCTGGAGCTGGCAAATGTCGGGTTTTGGGCTGGCACTGGTCAAGTGGATCTTCTATCTCCAGTTAGAAGACCCGCTTCATTGTCACTCAAACTAGTTTTTAACTCGTTTACTTTATGACAGTCACTTCAAATAGTCTGGAGACAAGTTTACCTTTTCAGTGTCTAATGTTATTTTGAAGAAATCGATAGGAGATAGAGTTCGCTTACATGGGGAGAAATGTTTTCAATAAAATTCGATCTATATAGAGTGTATAGATAAATGCCAAATTTACCTTCCAATGTCTCCAAGATTGATAATAAAACGTAAAGCCTAACATGTTAACATGTCCGTGATTTGCTGCCAGCCTCCTACGGCTTCAGAAAAAATACTGAGTAATCACAGATTTAATGTTCCTTTGGACTATTCACGTGATCCGTGCGCCCACGCCCGACCCCTGCTGTTGACCCTTGCTGTTATGGTGGAGTGTCAGGGTACGCGTGCATCCCCTGGTGGCAGCAATAGGACCGCTACATGCAGCGCCTCGCTGACAGCAGCAATAGGGCTGCTAAGCGCAGCGCCTCGCTGACAGCCCCACTAGGGCTGCTACATGCAGCGCCTCGCTGACAGCAGCAATAGGGCTGCTACATGCAGCGCCTCGCTGACAGCAGCAATAGGGCCGCTACATGCAGCGCCTCGCTGACAGCAGCAATAGGGCTGCTACATGCAGCGCCTCGCTGACAGCAGCAATAGGGCCGCTACACGCAGCGCCTCGCTGACAGCCCCACTAGGGCTGCTACATGCAGCGCCTCGCTGACAGCAGCAATAGGGCTGCTACATGCAGCGCCTCGCTGACAGCAGCAATAGGGCTGCTACATGCAGCGCCTCGCTGACAGCAGCAATAGGGCTGCTACATGCAGCGCCTCGCTGACAGCAGCAATAGGGCTGCTACACGCAGCGCCTCGCTGACAGCAGCAATAGGGCTGCTACACGCAGCGCCTCGCTGACAGCAGCAATAGGGCTGCTACATGCAGCGCCATGCTGACAGCAGCAATAGGGCTGCTACATGCAGCGCCATGCTGACAGCAGCAATAGGGCTGCTACACGCAGCGCCTCGCTGACAGCAGCAATAGGGCTGCTACATGCAGCGCCATGCTGACAGCAGCAATAGGGCTGCTACACGCAGCGCCTCGCTGACAGCAGCAATAGGGCCACTACACGCAGCGCCATGCTGTAGAACTCAGCTATTGTCTAATTTGGACAAAATGCAGGGTGCACTATATAAGGGGCAAGATTGAAGATAGCGACACGGGGAGGTTCCCTGTGTGTGGAAGGTCAGTGTAGTGTGAGGGCGTCTCTCACACTGCCAGCAGCTCCCTCATTCATCTCCTCCCACACCAGGACGCGGGTCAGGCTGTGGTCAGCAAGCTGCTGCACTAAAGGGTGGTAAACACCAATCAAACATGGTGCAGTCATGTGTGAGGGCATTCAGCACAGGATTGAGCCAGATAACTGCATCATCCAAACGCCCTACAGAGATCAGCGTGGACCTACTTAAAATACTACCTAGGGTGGCGCTACCTGTGCATGTCTTGCAATCGTTTTGGAAACACAATTAACTACACCTGGTGGTCTATATAGCATTATTCCATATTACACATCAAATGCATCAAATAGTCATACCAAAGGTTAGATAGACGATGTGGGATCTCCGCTACTACATCCAGAACTGACCAGGTAAGGCGATTTTGGCGCTCCCTGACATGTTGAATTGACATGTGACCACATGCTGTGTTTCCATTGGTTTGTATTCATCAATTAGGTCAAGATAAATACATTTGTTTACCCAGAAAGTAGTTCCCTACTTTACCTTTCAGCAGAACATCCAAAAGGTATATTTTCAGGAGTTCCTCATAGGAGGCTATTTATTTCTGATTCTCAGAAAATAAATAATTGGGTATTTTGAAAAATAAAATATTCAATTTTATTTTTCTGGTTCAATGGACATTCAGCATAGAATGTGTGGTTGGTGAGTTCAGGATGTTTCATCTTGTTCCAAGATTCATCAGGTAGACATTCAGGAGTGTTTGGTTCAGTCTGTTAAATTAAATTAAATTAATTTAAGCCTAAGTTTTGTTTTTATCTAGTCTATAGAGGACTTTTGATAAAGACATGGTTCTGACCCAGTTTGGTGACCTGGTTCTTAGGGCTTCAGGTCAGTCAACATTGCTGGGAGCTGCACTTGTCTAGGTGCAACCTACTTGTTAGGTAGGATATCTTTATTTTACCTGGTCAAAACTATATCTCATAGTTTTAGGTTAAATGTAGGGTCAATCTTTCAATTGATATTTTCCCTGTACTATTTTTGTACACACAGGAATGTTACCGGGGTTTATGCACAATAAAATGTGTATTGCCCTTTCACTTCACGGGTAGTGTGCTTAGCGTTGGGGAAAAAATGACGAGGCCTTTTAGGGGTACATCTAACCCAACGCTAAGCACACTACCCGTGAAGTGAAAGGGCAATACACATTTTATTGTGCATAAACCCCGGTAACATTCCTGTGTGTACAAAAATAGTACAGGGAAAATATCAATTGAAATAGTCATACCAGTTACAACAGCAGACCTGTCAGTAATCTAAAGAGTCCCAAAATAGATGGGCAACTGTCTGCTTGAGATTCTCCCTTATGTGTCTTCATACCTAAGTATGTCTATATGGAGCAAGATAGTGACAAATTTAGGTGCAACTTGAGGCAAGGCCTTGTCAGAAGTAAACAGTGATATTGATCCCAGTGCCCCCCCCCCCCCCTTGATGGGGATAGGGGCCTACAGAGCTGTCACGGGATGGTGCTGGGGGTAGGAGCCTACAGAGCCGTCACCGGATGGCGCTGGGGGTAGGAGCCTACAGAGAATGGCGCTGGGCGTAGGAGCCTACAGAGCATGGCGCTGGGGGTAGGAGCCTACAGAGCATGGCGCTGGGCGTAGGAGCCTACAGAGCCGTCACCGGATGGCATTAGGGGTAGGGGCCTACAGAGCCGTCACCGGATGGCGTTATTGGTAGGGGCCTATAGAGCCATCACCGGGTGGCGTCAGGGGTAGGAGCCTACAGAGCCGTCACTGGATGGTCTGGGAGTAGAGGCCTACAGAGCCGTCACCGGATGGTGCTGGGGGTAGGGGCCTACAGAACCGTCACCGGATGGCGTTATTGGAAGGGGCCTATAGAGCCATCACCGGATGGCGTCAGGGGTAGGAGCCTACAGAGCTGTCACCGGATGGCGCTGGAGGTAGGGGCCTACAGAGCCGTCACCGGATGGTGCTGGGGGTAGGGGCCTACAGAGACGTCACCGGATGGCGCTGGGGGTAGGAGCCTACAGAGCTGTCACCGGATGGCGCTGGAGGTAGGGGCCTACAGAGCTGTCACCGGATGGCGTTAGGGGTAGGGGCCTACAGAGCCGTCACCGGATGGTGCTGGGGGTAGGAGCCTACAGAGCATGGTGCTGGGGGTAGGAGCCTACAGAGCATGGCGCTGGGCGTAGGGGCCTACAGAGCCGTCACCGGATGGCGTTAGGGGTAGGGGCCTACAGAGCCGTCACCGGATGGCGTTAGGGGTAGGTGCCTACAGAGCCGTCACCGGATGGCGTTAGGGGTAGCTGTCACTGGATGGCGCGGATTCTCATGCTACCTGCTGTTCCACCACCCCATGTCACCAGCAGGAGTTATATGTATGGCAGCTTAAGAGGGGCTATATATGGTCTGGTCACACAAGGGAAGAGACGTTAGATGTTGTGTGTGATGGAGTGTGTGAAAATCTAACCTGTGGCCACTTCATCCAGTACAGTGATGTCAGGGACATAGCTATTGGTTGCTTTTGACCATAGTTCACAGCTAGGTATTACCACAGGCAACAATGGCAGTGGAACATAAGTTACCCATCCTCTTATGTATTCTGGAGGCACATTGTCTGAGCTTTCTCTATGTAAATCATTTCTTAGAGACCATAAATGTATTTTGATCCACAAAGTGGGTTTTAAATGATTCATTCCCTCATGTACCCAACTCCTCAATAGTCAATCAATTAAGCCAAGCACGTCTATAGGGGACTAATAGGTGGGTCGGCGGTTCGAGGATCTCTTAAGGAAACTTAATACATGTTTTAAAAAATTAGCCCTGAACCAACACACAGCGGGTTGGGTTAGTGAGTTTCTAAAGGTCTCCACAGGGTCCTGCCACTTGTTTGTCCGAATGATGGCTGAGCTGTATATTGGATCTGGATGGTGTGTGACCAACTGCTGTACACACCCCTATAAACTCAGGCTGTATGTGTCTGACAGGGCCCACAAAGGGATGTCCCGTGACGCTGCATATTGACGTATTGACGGCACCATGACGGCCCCTGATGACGTCATACCAGGTAAGGCGGTTAGGGTCAGCCCGTTACCTATACCAGTTACAACAGCAGCACATGGGTAAACAATCCTTCAGCCCCAATCTACCTCCATTGTGATTATCGGGAATTACCACTCCTTCAGAATGACGTCACAGCGTCGATGTGACGTCACACAAGTGATTGGAGAAATTAGAAGTAAGCTGAAGTCAATGTGATGCGCAAACCATAAGCAGGAAGAATTCTTACATCAATACAATTCATCATGGTATGGGTGTTAAACCCGCAGTTCTTACTGCACGTCCAGTAACAGTCAGAGTGCAGTCGGGACAGTTACTCAGCTCTATATATAGGGGAGCTGGGCCTTTAAGGCTGGCTAAAGGCAGGTCACTTAGTAACCTTGGATGTCTCCTGTGTACTGCACGACGTATGTGACTCTCTGCAGTGGCAGGAAATACATATAGGATGTAAGTACTGATGTCCGTGGCCGTGACCTTTAATTGCATTGATGAATATATAACAACTAACTAATTGCATGTCGATGCAGGCCTTCATGGTATACTGTGCGGTACACTAAGTAATACCAGAAACTAAATATGCCCTAACCTTCCCGACTGCTTTGTATACTCACCTACGCCGCAGGTAAGGCCAAAAAAGAAAAGAAGGTTTGTTTCAGGTAACATGAGCAGGAAATGTAGGGTCGGTAGGTCGGATTTTATTTTTTAAACATGAAAGTAGTGGCCGACCTCTCCAGAGACCCTAAAATTTCACAAATAGGGTAAAAATACGGAAATTTGATACTCTCTGCCACGGGCCTTAGTCCGTGTATTTGAAAGTACTGTTCTCATATTTTATCTCAAATACAGGTATCTTTGAACCTACAAGATTTTTCCTCTGGGAAATAGACCTGTGGTACAATAATTATATAGGCCTGTGCTGTTTGGATTACAACAACAAATGCTATGAAGTGCAAATTGCAGTGCTCAGTTGTGTATAAACTACTTAAGTTAATGCAGTGGAGATTCAAGGATCAGCAAGCGTGACGACCAAACTACTTCTGGCTTGAGGCAGAGGTATCCTATTTGAGTGTTTATTAAAAGATAACTCTACCTTGATTGTACTGTGTGTAGATCTCGAGAATTAAAGCTCGGCCAGTTACAGACATATGATGTGCATCTACACACGGGCGTGCTTGCAGAGCAGTTACTGATGAGCTACTGGTTACCTGCTGTTACGTGCTGATGGTACAGGAAGGCTACCCACGAACAGCACAGACAGGGTCAGCGTGCAGTAAACTCAGCTACAGCACACACAGACAGGGTCAGCGTGCAGTAAACTCAGCTACAGCACACACACACAGGGTCAGCGTGCAGTAAACTCAGCTACAGCACACACAGACAGGGTCAGCGGGCAGTGAACTCAGCTACAGCACAGACAGGGTCAGCGGGCAGTGAACTCAGCTACAGCACAGACAGGGTCAGCGGGCAGTGAACTCAGCTACAGCACACACAGACAGGGTCAGCGGGCAGTGAACTCAGCTACAGCACACACAGGGTCAGCGTGCAGTGAACTCAGCTACAGCACAGACAGGGTCAGTGTGCAGTAAACTCAGCTACAGCACACACAGACAGGGTCAGCGGGCAGTGAACTCAGCTACAGCACACACAGGGTCAGTGTGCAGTAAACTCAGCTACAGCACAGACAGGGTCAGCGGGCAGTGAACTCAGCTACAGCACAGACAGGGTCAGTGTGCAGTAAACTCAGCTACAGCACACACAGACAGGGTCAGCGGGCAGTGAACTCAGCTACAGCACACACAGACAGGGTCAGTGTGCAGTAAACTCAGCTACAGCACACACATACAGGGTCAGCGTGCAGTAAACTCACCTACAACTGCAGCAACCCTAGTGTACTATTGGTGTAGCTACTAGACACAAATCCAGAGTACGATATTTAACCACCGTTATAATCTAATACATGTACATGTCAGAGTGAGGGTAGTGAACACGGGTAGCAGGAAACTGCTACACAATACACATTCTCTAGGCATTGAAACTCGTGCCTCATGGTGGCATTGACTGTGGAACAGCCTTCCTATAAGCCCCCATTCCTACTAACAGTCCTGCGCCGATCCCGGCATTGCCTGCGGCTAACAATTAGATCTAAATTAACGGTCCTCCTTGGCGTTTTTCTGTGCACGGACACTTCCTACCAAATAGTCAGAGCCGAGGCCGACACCCTCCAATCATGGTCCAGCCTGCCCCCGGCCACCCCCTCCTACACCCGCTACTTCCCCGCGACAACACCCTCACCATCCTCTACCAACCACCGCATTGCCCCCCCCCCCCACCTGTGATGCAACATGACGATACATACATTTTTTTTGATCTGATTTTATTTCACTGAATTGCAGAGGACTAAATAGTACATACACTAGGCACCCTGAAATACACTGGCCTCAAAATTGCAGCCAGAGCACCCCACTAAAATTGGCTCTGCCTTTAGCAGTCCCACTGATGAAATGCCCCTCTGGGTTTATCTGATTGTTCAGCCCATGATAGGAGTATGACACTATGAAATAACACATTAGAAGCCCTTGAAGAGTAGTATCCCATCATGGGCGACCACTGAATATATAAGCAGTGGTCTAAACATCAGGGGGGAGATCAAGTGTTCCAATTCATTAGAACAGGGTAAGGCACTGTGGTAACTACACTGAATACCTCCTGTGCATGGACCCCTGTACTTTCCTTGCTCCCCACAGTGTTGTAGGTATGCATGCCATGTGCTTTAAGGACCGCAGCAATGTTGACACAAAGCAGAGGGGGGGGGGGCTTTGCTAAAAGTGGCTCCATTTCCAGTTTAATGCTTAATTGTGTAATCTGGATCCCAACAATAGTACTTATTTTGGATAATCATGAGATAGTGGCGAACTGGTATAGTGGCTGCATGGTCACACACCAACTACAGCTGTGCATGGTCTAGTTTAGGCCTACTACAGTGGTAACAATCTGTCACAGGTGCCCCTGTGTATTTCTACATTGGGCACTTGCTTCCACAACCCTCCTTCTGATCAAATTCTCCACTTCTACATATGATAAATGATGATTAAATATATTCTGGAAACCTGTTAGTGTGGCCAATAACATGGCATGATAAAATATGGTGCCTACATACACCCATGAAATATCGTATATGTGTTATGTACAGACACAAGGCAGTCAACACAATGTGATAAGACTGGTGGCTTTAGGAGGCGACAAGGCGTGAAGAGGCTATTACTGATTTCACGTGTGCTGGAATCAAAACAAAGGGGCTGAGGGTGGTAGAAAGGATGTTTGGATAAGGCAGTGGTATGGGTGATAAAGGGTTATCATAGTGGAAGGGTTGCCATGGTGATGACAAAGATGTAACCCACATGTGGCAGTGATTTAAGGATTAAGGGGTGTGGGCTGGCTGGCTGCTTAGTGGCTTTATGCTGTGTGAAGGGTTATCGAATTGATTCAATCTATGATTTACAAAAGAAACAATGTAGCTGAAGCATGTTGTGATGTGAGCAGAGGGTGTCTGAGACGGGTTCAGGACGTGGGTGATTGGTGCAGCATGTTGTGATGTGTACAGAGGGTGTCTGAGACGGGTTCAGGACGTGGGTGATTGGTGCAGCATGTTGTGATGTGTACAGAGGGTGTCTGAGACGGGTTCAGGACGTGGGTGATTGGTGCAGCATGTTGTGATGTGTACAGAGGGTGTCTGAGACGGGTTCAGGACGTGGGTGATTGGTGCAGCATGTTGTGATGTGACCAGAGGGTGTCTGAGACGGGTTCAGGACGTGGGTGATTGGTGCAGCATGTTGTGATGTGACCAGAGGGTGTCTGAATTAATACTGAGGAGCCAGGCTCGTATCACGCCATACAGCCAAGGACCCTTAAACTCCAACCATAAAGGGATTCTTAATGAGCACTGATTGGCTGTCATAACCATGTTGTGACGTCATTAAGACGTAGCAGGACGTAATTTACGTCACAATACATGACTGAACTCCCTCAGCAGCTCCTGATTGCTTTCTAAATCAGATCTGACCGCATGGTAGCGACCCCACCCATTGCTGCAGAAATAAAAAATGGCAAATTCAACAGAATTCGTTGGACTCGCTGCTCTGATCACTTTTTTACATTGACAATTCCCTAATTAGGTTAAAATGTTATTGACTGAAACAAAGGGAATTTATGGGCGCACTTATCCTGTGGGGGTGGACTTGTCAGCGAAGAGCGCATAAACAGCTGACAGACCAATTAACTCATCTTCGTGATGGGGGTGGGGTGTACAACCGTGATCTGCAGTAGCTGACGTGATCTGCAGTAGTGCAGATAACGGCAGCCCATCCAACCGTGATCTGCATAAAATCAACGTGATCTGCATCAACATATTGTGATCTGCTACAACCACCCAATCAGTATATGTACAGATTTATGTCAATATCAAAGAGTTTTCTACCCAAATTGACCGTTTTTGGATAAATTAACCTTAGATCTGTAATTTTCAATACTTTTCTCGCCAAGATGGCCATTTTTAGAAAATTTTATCTTTTGGCAATTTTAGGGAAGAAATGCCCCAACTGGACCCTTGGTAAGGTTAAACAATCCTAGGTCCATACTTCCTAGGTGCTCCAGGTGGCCCCTGGGTAATGTGACACAGTCCCAAAATACTTCCTAGATGCCCCATATGCCCTTCTGCATAAATAAGGTATCTAGAAGTAAATAGTGTTGAGAAAAATAACACATATAGGCATACATGTCGTGATACCGATATCATCAGGTAGAGGATGAGTTCCTTTTACGCAGAAAACTGCTTTTTGAATCACATAAGTTGATGCAGATCATGTTATTTTGATGCAGATCACGTTTGGAGGGTCTGCCGTTATCTGCACTACTGCAGATCACGTTAGTTAGTGCAGATCACGGTTGTACATGGGGTCCCATTATGAGAGGTAGGCGTTACAGTAAATACTAGAAAACATGGCCCATGGGCTACATGATATGAGGCCTTTCTCTTAGAGCAGCTGTAAATTAAAGAAACCCAGCGGCATTTGTTGTGTTAATTGTTATCCAAAATAGTCTGTAACTCTAAACAGTGGATACCCCGGGGCAGGCCTAGTCTATATCCACGTCTTATATTCACTTCATGTATTGTACTGGATATAAGTCCCTTCCACTATGCGTCTCCTCCACAGGCAACACGTAAGTAGTCTACAGCCATAGCCTCAGGCCATGTCTGCTATACGAGGACCTGACCACAGCGCCACCACAGACAGTGGCAGTGGTGACATACGCGTCAATGTAGCTGGTGCTTGTGTAGCACGCCCCTCATACTACAACTCCTAGCCGTGACGTGCCTGTCCCAGAGATGCAGCTAGTGACTTTGGGGGACAAGATGGCGGCGTCCATACGTAACCAGTTAGTGCCTGCTGCATGCAGCATCAAATACACCCAAAACACTAATCATCTTCTCTATCGGCCTATTCCTCTTTTTATTCCTGGTAAGTATGTTTCTGTGAATCGTATTTCGCTTATAGCTGGTTCAGTGTGGCCTGGTTTAACCCTTCAAGAGCAGCATAGAGTTTTAATAACCATTTGCATCATGATGCATTGATGCATCACTGGTGCTACACTCATGCATTATTCTCACCACATGGGCTTGACACATCGCTGAAGGATCGGCATGATTCACCAAAGCAATGTTGGTGTATTACTCGCCAGCACTACATGACGAAAAACAACATAAAAGCTTGGGGCATTGTGCCGTCCTTACAGATTTAAATACAATCACTCGCTTCGTTGTAAGCATTATCCCTGGCTTTTTCCTGGTGATATTTCAATATCAAATAATGGGCTGAAGCAGAAGTTGTCGAAGGAAATTAAGAGGCATAAATGTGACTTTGGCCCAGGACTTTTATTTGTCTCTCTGGTTTACAGATTCGCCCTTCTGCTGCTCAACCATCGGCGAACCAGTGCAAGGATGAAACAGATCCTCCATACACTTCATGATATATATACACTATATCCCTATAAAGGGAAACCAATAGGAGTCTTATACGTTGTGGCATGTACTACTTTTTAAATATGCCACCCTTTAGCCTGTAAACACATCCTGTGTTGGAATTGATGCTGCATTAATCCAAGCCGGACAAAAGAGGTGGTGAATGGGAGAAGTGGTCTGTGAAAGTAAAAGCCACAAAGATAAGCTGACGAGAAGCTCAGCATCAGGAAAAGGGCAAAGGATGAGAATCCTATTGAATTCCTGTGTATCAGATTCTGCCCCAATCGGCGCCCACTCTGCCCACATGACGACGTTTATGCTGCCCGCCCTCTGCACAAAGTGTATTAGTCTGAAGTATAGGCCATACATGACTTTCTGCACAACTTGTATCAACTTCAGTCCATACATGGCTACCGACACAACATTTCTATGCCGTAGCTTTTAAAGTTAAATCTTTTGAACTTTTCTAATGCGCTGGTTACGTTAAAATAGCATCGGAAAGATGGATGGTGTGATATACATCACAAGTGACCCGGGGCTTTTCGGAAGATGTATAATATTCCAGTATATCGAAATATTTATCCAATATAATGTTTCAATGAACATTGGGAAACTGAAATTCATATCTCAGGGTAAGCTAGATCTGTAGCTTATCATGTACTTAGATATAGTACTCCCTTATAATCATTCATTGGTCAATTCTGGCATCAGAAATGAATTCCTTGTTAAAAAGTACCCTCAAGTCATGTGTCATACATGCATGTAATCCCCATTCAGGCCAGCAGGTGGGTGTGGGTGAGCAGGTGGGTGTGGGAGAGCAGGTGGGTGTGGGTGTGCAGGTGGGTGTGGGCGACAGTTGCAGGCTGCGGTCATGTACCGCCTTCTGTCGTTACCAAAAAGTGAGTCGATCGGACGATAAACGGCGAAGATATGGGCGGTACAATTTTGCTCTGCACGCGTTGATGGTTTAGTCTGCATGTCTGTATAGGTCATTTGGCCTTTACAGATCAGCTGGTCCCCACTGACCTTTCTTTAGAGTTGAAATGGTACCAAATGCATCTCACTTGATCTCACCTTCCCTATAACACTGAGCTCTATGGGTGTCTGTGTGCACGTCACTCTATTAAAAGCTGGATTCAAGGTCACTGGCCTATTCTTCAGCATTAGTTCACACAGACTCCGTTTTAGGGTTGTTTTTGACTTTTTTTGGACGGCTTTTTTCATGGAGAAATTTTTTTGTGTGGACATTTTGAAAAAAAGAGGCAGACACAGATTGTTCCACAGTAGACCTTTAGCTTTATTTTGAACAGAAAAAACAAAAACAAAGGAAGGGCGATACTTCAAAGTCAGCTGACCAATCTACATTTTTTGCAGGAAAACCGTCTCACAGAGACCCAGGGTACCCTGGGTCAATTAGATTACTGAATGTTCCATTCTTTTTCTATGCTCAGGTCGTTGCGTAGCTCAGAGTATGAGACTGATACGAGTCTAACATATGTCACCTCCCATGTATACCCCATTCCCACCACATTATCTAGTATAAACTGGCGATATGTCTCAGCACACTGCCTGTAGCCTGCAGTGCTGGCCGTGCCCCGGTGTTGCTGTCTGCAGTGTGTGCTGCCCATCCATGTGTCTGCAGTATGTGCTGCCCATCCATGTGTCTGCAGTGTGTGCTGCCAATCCATGTGTCTGCAGTGTGTGCTGCCCATCCATGTGTCTGCATTGTGCTGCCCATCCATGTGTCTGCAGTGTGTGCTGCCCATCCATGTGTCTGCAGTGTGTGCTGCCCATCCATGTGTCTGCAGTATGTGCTGCCCATCCATGTGTCTGCAGTGTGTGCTGCCCATCCATGTGTCTGCAGTGTGTGCTGCCCATCCATGTGTCTGCAGTGTGTGCTGCCCATCCATGTGTCTGCAGTGTGTGCTGCCCATCCATGTGTCTACAATGTATGTGCTGCCCATTCATGTGTCTAACCAAACAAACTCATTTATATTCCTACACAAGACATTCAGAGTATGTTTTTGAATTTAAACAAGACTTTCAGCATTGAGTGAGGGAGTCATAAAAGCTAAATAATAGAATTCCATTCAGTACATCCACTGCAGAATACACATCTCCCCTTTATCATGAAGCGGGTAAATTAATACCATGATCCACAAGTCTTTAGTACTACGGTTATTGCTTCTTACCTACAAGGGCCATCATTCCTGAAAGTATGATGTCCACCATAACATCTGGCCTTTCATATGTAAAGTCTGTTCTATGGACAGGCACAGCTTTACTTTGTGCCACTAGTCACCTCATATGGTAATATCCATCAATACTACATGTCCGTCAGGGGGACTGCACCCGACAACACCCCATTATGTATGCACCTCTCTGACAAGAGGCATCAGTAGTATGCTAATAACTACACCAGCGTGCATTATGCAGAAAATAGGGCGTGTTTTATGTGTGAAACCTGTTAGTGCACAATATCAAAGTCTGCTTAGAGTGACAGCTGGTAGTTTGCACAAGGACCCATCCAGCAGTACTCATTTTAAATGGACCATGTCCAGAAAGTTACCGCCAACCCCCCTGAATCTCTTGTACGCAGTAAAATAAAGAAGACTCGTACGCGAGATTTATGGTATAATGGACCACCACGCCCTTTGTGTATACATACTTAATGGGAGGCTCCAATTACCATCACAAAGTTTTGCCCAATAAAACAATAGCATCACCTGTAATGATTTCTACAGTGACCTATGCTGAGAAAGAATGGCCGGAGGACCAGTGAGATGGTGAGGTCCCTGATTGCGGCGTGATTGACGGTAGCAGTTAGGGCACTGGTGCACGCCTCATCATATGGCAGCACTGTGACTAGGGTCCTTCATAGACAAGGCGGTAAGAGGGGTTACGGTGTGAGGGGTACTGGAGGGCAGGCAGAAGTAGGAGGCACTGACACGCCTAGTACAGCAGCAGCAGCAGCAGCAGCAGCAGCAGCAGCAGCAGGGTGTTAGGCTGAGTAGGCAGCTTTATTGCCTGCCGCTGGCCGTGCATCCCACAGACAGGCAGCTTAGCACGTGCCGCTGGGCACTTTCAATAATATTAAAGGGCTTTATGGAGGTGTTATACGGCATAGTCACCTATTTGTTCTACTATGCTGTAGTTTAATACGTAGGATTACTGCCATCTTTATCGTTTTTCCATCTTATCCCAGGGCAAATAGTGGTAGCTCAGTACAAAGTTAGCTGGTAAACCAAGTGAAGTACAAGTTCAATATATGTTTATTTTATCCTAGACATAGGACTTTATACTAGGATTGTGGGTATGCTTACTAGGAACAGAGAGGTCAAATTGGGCTGGGTGCTATACACAGGTAGCTTTCTTTAACCTAACAGAGGATTTACATTCCTTTATTATTATCATGGGCAACCTTTACTACCGCTATATAGAACAGCCTTTATTACAATTGTTATTTCTATAGAGGTGGGTTAAAGGTAGGCAGAGGATCTGCCATTAGACTTTTACCGTTATACAATAGGTTCAATGAGTCTGATCGCCAATGGTGTTGAAAATAATTGGACAGCCTGGCCTCAGCTTGATACTTGAATGGAAATTTTTCTTCCCATACAATTTCTTTAAATCACTTTAAAAGGAAATAAATAATATTATGTACACATAAACACATAATATTATGTACACCCGTGGCATGATTCTGGGTCATCAGAGCAGTGTGAGGTCCTAGAAGTTGACTTTGGTGTCTTACGGCAAACTGAAGTCACTCTATCTATGTGCAAATGGGGCATGGCCCAAATCGATATGTCACCCATACTCCCCGTGACAGTGAAGACACCTGACCTCAAATACTCCTGAACCCTCAGATAGCAGATATCCCGGTCCTTGAGAAATGAGTACGTGGTGCTTATGGGACCGGAAACATGTTCTATATACATGCACTTCTCATAGATTTGTTAATGCATACAGGGTCATGTAAACAGACTGTAGTATGTTATATGGGTTACTTATTTTTTAGAAACAATGTCCATGTTACCAACAAGGCAGCATGCATGTATCAACCCATGAGCTATTCAGGGCCTTTGTATGTAAGTAGTATGTAGAGATGGGGGGATCAGCCTGGCAGGGTAGTTTGTGTCTAAGTAGTATGTAGAGATGGGGGGATCAGCCTGGCAGGGCAGTTTGTGTCTAAGTAGTATGTAGAGATGGGGGGATCAGCCTGGCAGGGCAGTTTGTGTCTAAGTAGTATGTAGAGATGGGGGTATCAGCCTGGCAGGGCAGTTTGTGTCTAAGTAGTATGTAGAGATGGGGGGATCAGCCTGGCAGGGCAGTTTGTGTCTAAGTAGTGTGTAGAGATGGGGGTATCAGCCTGGCAGGGCAGTTTGTGTCTAAGTAGTATGTAGAGATGGGGGGATCAGCCTGGCAGGGCAGTTTGTGTCTAAGTAGTATGTAGAGATGGGGGGATCAGCCTGGCAGGGCAGTTTGTGTCTAAGTAGTATGTAGAGATGGGGGGATCAGCCTGGCAGGGCAGTTTGTGTCTAAGTAGTATGTAGAGATGGGGGATCGTCCTAGCAAGGCGGTTTGTGTCTAAGTAGTATGTAGAGATGGGGGGATCAGCCTGGCAGGGCAGTTTGTGTCTAAGTAGTATGTAGAGATGGGGGGATCAGCCTGGCAGGGCAGTTTATGTCTAAGTAGTATGTAGAGATGGGGGGATCGTCCTGGCAAGGCAGTTTGTGTCTAAGTAGTATGTAGAGATGGGGGGATCAGCCTGGCAGGGCAGTTTGTGTCTAAGTAGTATGTAGAGATGGGGGGATCAGCCTGGCAGGGCAGTTTATGTCTAAGTAGTATGTAGAGATGGGGGGATCAGCCTGGCAGGGCAGTTTGTGTCTAAGTAGTATGTAGAGATGGGGGGATCAGCCTGGCAGGGCAGTTTGTGTCTAAGTAGTATGTAGAGATGGGGGGATCAGCCTGGCAGGGCAGTTTGTGTCTAAGTAGTATGTAGAGATGGGGGGGGGCAGCTGATATGAATACCTGTTTGTGGACTTATTGATACTGACTCTACAAATGGAAAAAATGTCTATGCTACCTGAGCTCTTGCCTAAGGCGTTTCCCCTTTTCATCATTCAGATAGCATGCAATATACTGATTATGTATCGATTTTTCACAATGATTGACATAGATCAACGATACAGCTTTTACTACACTAAAATATGTAAGAAGCATATTTATGAATTTCCACTTAAATAATGTGAGTGTACATGGAAATGTGAGTGTACATGGACTGGTAGTTAGTAGGCTTCCCCTAAAACACATAACGGGAATTTGAATAAAGAGGTGAGCATATTACAATGTCAATGTCAGAAATCATATGCATGTACATAACACACACGAGTTCCATGATACAACCAGTCATTGATTGATTGATAATTAGGTAGTTTAACATCCGGAGGGCACATTGCATTTTGCATTCCAGACTGCCATTGGCTTAAATTTTTCACAAGTGATGATATGCCGAAGGCCTACCAAGGGAGATCGTATCCAGGATGATCGAATCTATGAAATAAGCTGAAGACAGAAATCTCGCTCCTACATGTTTACTGAAGCAAGGGCTCTGTAAACTTCTGGGATAAACGCTTTAACAATCTTTCAAAGATCATTTGTATTTTTTGTGGAATACAACAAACTCACGTTTGCTGTTTGCCCGTGCTGCAGAATACCCACCAGCGCCCAGACTCGTACCACCAGTCTCCAACTCCGCTAACCTACGTAGGGACTGGTCCCACTTGGAACGTCAACATTCGATATGCGCGCGCACATTTACACTCGCCAATCGTGATTCAGCTATCCCACACAACGTCACCAAATTGCGCCCAGCGAGTGCATTGGTTTTCTGTTGGAACGGCCAGACATCCAAGTGGGACCAGTCCCTACGGAGAGTGGCGGAGTTGGAGACTGGTGGTACGAGTCTGACCAGCGCCCAGCTGGCGGTGGGCTAGTGGCTGGGCTGCCGGTGGGCTAGTAGACTTAAGCACCACTAGTACCAATGTCACAAGATGTGTGGTCGAATAATGATGTGTGTCTGAACCATCCTTCCCTAGATAATTCTAATGGTGTAGATATATGACTTGAATAGTTTTCTGAAGATGGTTGCTCGAACCCAATTAAACTATCCCCCTCTGGGATATTCCCGCAGGTGGCTACCATGTTATATAGGCCCTATATGTACATCAAAGCTCTCTACTGCAGCTACAACACACCACTTTCCCTTTCCTATAGTCCTATTCCTACACATCCATTCCTAACCAATCAAATTCCTCAGCAACCAGCGCTGCGGGGCTCATATTTTTATGTCAGGACCTGGAATCTGTATTCTGAACCACGTGGGCGGGCCCCTTGCTATAATGATGGATAATGAAGTCGGGGGTAGTAGCTGATCAGTAGGGCCCTGAACATGGACATCAAAGACGAGGGTATTTATAGACAGCCGAGGCTGAGAAGTAGAGCCTAAACATGCAAGGGAAGAAGTCGATACGCTCAGTACCCTCTCACTAGTAGACCTGGCCATGGGGACCAACCGCTGAATAGGCCCTCTACACCTTCATGGATGCCAACACACATACAACAGACAGCTCCCTGAACTGGCGTTAAAGTAAGACTCACACGTATCAACGGCACATTCTGTGCCCTGCCTGAACCTTCCCTCATAGATTTGATCAGTTTAACAAACTTTAGTTGCGGGTTGGGGTACCAAGGCACTGGTAGTACCTTAATCTGCATATAAAGGGTGCACCATACCTCTGGGGGTTTGGGTACAGTAGGGTGGGATAGCAGTGTGTACAGGGAGGGGTTCGGGTACAGTAGGATGGGATAGCAGTGTGTACAGGGAGGGGTTCGGGTACAGTAGGGTGGGATAGCAGTGTGTACAGGGAGGGGTTTGGTACAGTAGGGTGGGATAGCAGTGTGTACAGGGAGGGGTTTGGTACAGTAGGATGGGATAGCAGTGTGTACAGGGAGGGGTTTGGTACAGTAGGGTGGGAAAGCAGTGTGTACAGGGAGGGGTTTGGTACAGTAGAATGGGATAGCAGTGTGTACAGGGAGGGGTTTGGTACAGTAGGGTGGGATAGCAGTGTGTACAGGGAGGGGTTTGGTACAGTAGGGTGGGATAGCAGTGTGTACAGGGAGAGGTTTGGTACAATAGGGTGGGATAGCAGTGTGTACAGGGAGGGGTTTGGTACCTTTTCTACACCAAGACGTTTCTTGATACTGCCCGGGAATCGAAGCCGGACCGCTCGCGGGTAAGAGATGACCGCTAACCACTATACCATCTGGCTAACCACTAGGAACTAGTGGGATAAATGCAGTTAAAGATTGTCCCACCGGCTCCAGTGAGCCGTGGTCTTCGGGTGGCGGGGGGCGGGTGGCGGGGGCCTAGATGATCAGACCATACGAGTGTCAGGCCTTATCCTAATACTTCTAACCCCCTGCAAACCATCTCTACCAGAACACTCTGATTCGGCCTGTGGACAGCACCCACCTGTGGTGCTGTCAGTGCATGGAGAACTGGTCGCACATCCCAGCCGCTTGGGGTCGCCACCAGTCGAGTACTGACGGGCTGTCACGGGGTTGTGTGTGATTAAGTCTGGGATAGCGGCCTCTGCAAGAGTTTGTGTGAGGTGGTCTAGTGGTAACGCTTGTGCCTACAACGCGGTCGGCCCGTGTTCGATTCCCTGGCAGGGCAGAACATTTTACAGCGAAAACAGAACGCCTTGTTTCCGCCTGACTATTATGAGGAATCAGTGGGATAAAAGCATTAAGGGGTTGACATTTGGGCACTTGTTCGGGATAGCGGCTTCCTATTCGCACTCGCCTTCGGCTCGTGCGATAGCAGCCGCTATCCCAAACGCGTGCCCAAATGTCAACCCATTAGTGCTTCAATAGCGGTGTGTACAGGGAGGGGTTTGGTATGTGCTCCCTGGGATAGTGGCTAAGTAGTAAAATTAGTTGTGTTGGAGACATAATTTGCACCTTTCTGACAAGGGGATGGAGTACTCATGTTAAATATTTTTGGATTGATTAAAAACTTATCGTTCTTTGTTTCATAGCAGGAGCTGCTATTTAGGGGTATTGTTGCCCTATGGCAGCAGCGTTTTTTCAAGGGTATTTTAGATAGCCTTAAAGGGTTAAAGGAGATGGTCATAATCGGATTACAGCTATAGGCTGTCAAATTTCTATATTGAGAGGGTGTTCCGATTGCAGCAATAATTCATTGCTTACATTATTGAGATTGGCAGACCTTCCCTGAGAGGTCTCAGGGTTGTAAATAGAATATGTTCAGAATGAATAGACAATCATATTTACATAAACCCCATTAAGGTGCTAAAGGTCCCGGAAAAGGTGCGACTGGAGTTACTGGGACTTGGGGTAGGGGGGGGTGTTAAATCGCTAATTTTGTCGTACGGTTTCAGGGACAGGCTCAAACTATGCATTTGGGACCCAAAACTCGGGAAATCACAAAAATATTTTTTTCTGACCCCTGTGACCCCCCCGTACATGGGGTCCGAAGATCGGCCAAAGAGTGAGAAAACAGCCAAAATTCAGGCTTTCAGATTCCTACTCAAACCTCACCATGTCTTCATGAAAATGGTCAGAAACCTTCATTTGGGACCCAAAGAGAGCATTTAAAGTCATATTGTTGTGATTATAGGGGTGTTTCCTCCTCTGGGGAGGGGGTGCGTCCATGGTAAAATACCGATAAATCAGCTTTTTTGAAGGCATTTGCTCCTATACAATCAAGTCCCTATACTGCCATAAAACATCATCATGAAGCATTCTGGAGGGCGCCCTGTTTCTGTTAACTACCCCCTATGACCCCTAACACCCCCCCCCCCCATAGCATGCACCAATAGCCATCAGATAACTCCCTTCCCCCCTCCGCCCTCCCCTCTATATTACACTGTACTCAGAATATCAGGATCTTTGAACATCAATAGTCATTCACAGACACCTTAGCCTGTCTTGGGAGTAAGACAGTGGTGTGTTTAAAAGAGGGGTGGGGGATATGGAGGGGACCCAGGCCTCCTCCCTTACCCTATACAGACATAAGAGGAGGGCTACCTCAGTCCATCTAAGAACTCCAACCATCAGACCTCTTATAATCTATTTATCATACATGCATGAATGGCTTTACCACCTCAACAGAAAACTGATAAGGGACCCAAAGAGACTATTACAGGTTATATTCTTGTGATTGCATGAATATAACCCAAAGCTTGGAGGGCCTTGGAGGGTATTTGAATTGTCAACATATTAAAATGAGTTTAGATCAGATAGATAATACCCTTTTCAAAGGTCTCTGTATTCATTTTGAGTTACACTACCAATGATCACAGTCCCCGCCCCCTCCATTCTATGCCTAGTACCTCACCCCATGTGTATTCATGGTCAAGATGACTGCTTCATGTTGTTACACTTATTGTACATAGTAATTCTATAATAGTTATAGCAGAGATCTAATATTAACATCACTAATAACCTGATACAACAATAAATAAAAACCCTGACTCTCCTCCTTAACCAAGTGGTTAAATGCATAGAATGATGGATGGTAGAGGGGTGAGGGGGTGGGGGAGCCTGCAAATGAGTCCAAATAAGGACTGGTGTCCATATCTCTTAGTCTACACCTTGCATGGTTAGTATCCTAGACATAAGACAAGAGATAATTATTTAATTCAATTCTCTGAGGTGTTAAATAAATACTCTGAACCCTAAATATTATTGAAGCCAATAATAAACCTTGCAATTATATTATGGGGAGGGGTAGGTAACCCTGATACCTCACTTGCAATGCTAAAGATCAGATTTTGTCAAAGACGGGCATACATGCAACATCACAGGGTGCTGCTATAATATTCAGATATATGAAAATATAACATAGGCATGGTTCTTGGTAGACCTATGCCGTCCCCTATATGGAGTAAAGGGTAAGTTGGTAGAACCTAATATCAAACTTTGAGGACAAATTGAACCCAAATTTGACTTGAAGTACAGTATCCCTCTACCGGCTGTAGTAGATACACCTACCAGGGTGATCTCAAAGACCCAGCTCACTCATTCTTTTTTTTGGAGGGGGGGCCCTCTTTTAACCACACCACTGTCCCACTCCCAGGCGTGATACATACCATGAGAGGCAATGCTGTGCACTGTGCCACATGGAGGGAGGGTTGGGGGGGGGGGGGTATTTCATGGCTATTAGTTTGGGGTGAGGGTGGGGATGGGGTGGAGGTGGGTCATAAGGGGTGGTTAACAGGAACAGGGAGCCAGGAACAGGAACTATCAGACAGGTCTTATGTTAATACATTATTTCAGTATAGGGTAATAATAGAGGCGAAGGGGGGGGGGGGAGTTATCTGATGGCTATTGGTGCATGCTGGGAGGGGGGGGGTCATAGAGGGGAGGTGACAGAAAGAGGGGACCCTCCAGAAGGGTTTAATCTGCCTGATTAGGTGTCCTGAGGATCTTTTATGGCAGTATAGGGATGTGATTGCAAGGGAGCAAATGCCTTCAAAATAGCTGATTTATCGGTATTTTACCGAGGACGAGCCACCTCCCCAGAGGGGGAAACACCTCTATAATCACAACAATATGACTTTAAATGGTCTCTTTGGGTCCCATATGAAGGTTTCTGACCATTTTCATGAAGTCATGATTTGATTTTAGAAGGAATCTGAAAGCCTGAATTTGGGCTGCTTTCTCACTATTTGGCCGATCTTCGGACCCTATGTACAGGGGGGGTCACGGGTGTCTGAAAAAAATATTTTTGTGATTTCCCGTGTTTTTGGACCCAAATGCATTAGTTTGAGCCTGTCCCCGAAGAAAAGTAGATTTATCACCCCCCCTACTTGGGGCCTTCAAGACTCCAGAGCCAGTTACTGTACCACTGAGCTACAAGCCCGGCTACAAGCCCGGCTACAAGCCGCCTGACAACCATCCAAACCTTACGTTTCTGAAGACAAGTCCGAGGGAACGGGTGGGGTTTGCGACACACCTGGTGACATTGTGCCCTCCACAACGAGTAAACATGTTAATCAATTATCATTATATATGATAATCATGTTTAATATTGTCCCACACAATCAGTGGAAAGTTGGTATGTAACACGTACTGCATTACCCAGAACGCGCCTGGCTTTAGTTCACATTTCTATCACCACCATACTGGACGGATTATATACTAGCTTGAAAAGAGTCCTTCTATACTATACAGTAGTTGAGATATTGGCATCAGCACTAACCGCTGGTGCTTCTACCGCGCTGGTGCCTTCCTGAGCACAAAGCGTACATTAAATATGTAGAAGCTGAACTCGTTTTTGTAGGTGAGACTTGCAGCCAGCCACTGCGCGGGTATGGGGAGGTAGATACAACTAAATACCCTACACAAACTACACTTGGGGTGCTAAGTGGACACTTATTGCTGGTCCCAGGCTACACTTATCAACATGCCACACAACTCGGCTATTATTAAAATACACTGCAGCAAACTGATCTCACAAATAGGGGTTGGTCTCACACGCGTGACGTCACAGACTGGATACAACCACCGACCCCCTACACACACCCTTCAGTAGTCACGTGATATAAAATGGTTCCTGGCAGGATGCATATGCGTGGGAGAGGCAACATCAAGTAAAAAAGGTTATTGGCGCTCACATAATGGTAGCTCCCTTTTATCACATTTTAAATTCTAATTGTCTCTTACTGGCCGATTGGCCAATCAGACAGTTTACTTAGCACAGAGCGTGTTTTTTGTTTCTTTGGCCACTTTAAGGTGGGACATGACCAGCCTACCCAGTGCCGTGGCTGCTTCTACTGCCATTCTATACAATATTATAGGTGGCTCGGTGTTCACCCTGTGTATGCGCCACCCTGTCCCTGGTGAGTCACTCAGCACTGCAACCCATTCAACACCTACTTCCACAGTAGGGTTCGCAAGCTACAAACCTTTATTCCACAGCTATTTATTCGGCACTTCATTGAAATTGAATTGAATTTCACACATATCCAACATTGCCACATCGACCTATATACATGCTTTATTCCCTGTTTACTTCATCAACCATACATACATGTATTCTATATTGCGTCATGTTATTGCCAAGCCCACAATTTATGAAAACCAAATATGATTTCTCCAATGAGCACTGACTCTCGATACTTATAATTCCATAGCCTACCTGGCCGGAGTAACATCTCTGATAGAGGCAGTAGTAAATTGGGATATACATAATGTGATTTTATGGCTGAAACCGGCTTTGTATAGGGGCCTATACGTTTAACCCAGCAGAAGTACAGTTTCTGTCTTTTTCCCCTTGCCTGTACTATTAACCCTTTGAGGACAGCATAGTGCTGTAATACACTATGCTCTCTGTTTTCATGATGTATGAATGCAACACTGGTGAGTTTGCCAATGTTGCATTTATGCATCATGACTGGTTGGTATAATGTGGAGGGTGTAGGATGGCAGCCTCCACATGATGTGGGGGATGGCAGCCTCCACATGATGTGGGGGATGGCAGCCTCCACATGATGTGGGGGATGGCAGCCTCCACATGATGTGGGGGATGTGGGATGGCAGCCTCCACATGATGTGGGGGATGGCAGCCTCCACATGATGTGGGGGATGGCAGCCTCCACATGATGTGGGGGATGTGGGATGGCAGCCTCCACATGATGTGGGGGATGGCAGCCTCCACATGATGTGGGGGATGGCAGCCTCCACATGATGTGGGGGATGGCAGCCTCCACATGATGTGGGGGATGTGGGATGGCAGGCTCCACATGATGTGGGGGATGGCAGCCTCCACATCATGTGGGAAATGTGGGGGATGGCAGCCTCCACATGATGTGGGGGATGGCAGCCTCCACATGATGTGGGGGATGTGGGATGGCAGCCTCCACATGATGTGGGGGATGGCAGCCTCCACATGATGTGGGAGATGGCAGCCTCCACATGATGTGGGGGATGGCAGCCTCCACATGATGTGGGAGATGGCAGCCTCCACATGATGTGGGGGATGGCAGCCTCCACATGATGACCCGCTGCAGTGCTGTAGCACAGAGTGGGGTAGGAGGCCCAGACAGGGAAATCACGTTAGAGCTGGCGCTGGTTCCCAGCCCACCGGCAGGACACCAGCAACAAGCACACACCGGAAACTGCCCTGGTCACATGATTACCACAACTTCCGGTCCAATCGGCTCTCCAAGGCCAGCTTGGCCTGCATGACGCGGCAAATGTTTGCCAACGAATCCGGTCGGAGAGTGGAGTACCATCTTGGCCCTCGGCAAACAGAACAGGAAGTCCCTCTCCAAGCTCAGTGCTGACCAAGGGTTCATCTTATTACGGCGGAACCAGCTAAAAGTCTGATTAGAGATATGAGGGCTCTTCTAAGTTTATGGGGCCTCAGGCTTTTATAGCAGACATCTGAGAACCCTCCAACAGGTCCTGCATGTAGTCAAAGGTGTGAAGATATTAGAGTTTCAGTCTACAGCCTGTAACTACCCCTTATCCAGTCCACACTTTGTAACCGAGCAGTGACCACAAGACCCCCTGCTATTATACCCTCCTTATCGCACAACATGCCCCATTACTGACATCTAATACTTTTTGGTAGGTAGGATTGGTGTAACAGTAAATGGTTACTACTAGGCAGGTGCCTGTTACAGTAAATGGTTACCATTCATGGAAGCTGACATGGGAAGAAAGTCAATGGCCAATCACCTGGTGTCTGCTTACCTGCCCCTCGAGGGTCTCCCCACCCCAGCGTCTAGAAAGGGGAGTTTGTATCAGTTCTGTGTATGTCACCTTGGGGGTACTTGGTAGCGCCAGCGATATTCGCACGAGCTCCTCGTGTGAATAACGTCCGCTATTCGCACAAGGAATGGCTAGATAGGCGACATGGTGAGAGAGGCGACATATACAATGGCATGGGGAGAGAGGCGACATGGGGAGAGAGGCGACATGGGAAGAGAGGTGACATGAGGAGAGAGGCGACATGAGGAGAGAGGCGACATGAGTTGTTTTATTTTACATATATAACACATTTTCTATCCACATCAGCATGTGACGCTATGGTGTAATGGGTTCAATTCCCGGAAATGCTCATTTTTTTTATCCTAACATGATAAGGAGAGATGTGACGTGACGACGAGAGAGGCGACGTGACGACGAGAGAGGCGACGTGACGACGAGAGAGGCGATTATAGGAAATAGGATATTAGGGAGGATAGGGTATGTGGATTGTACTGGATTGCGTAATGATGAGTGAATGAGAGGGAGGGAGGGAGGGAGGGGGAGGGGATGGGAGGGCAGGCAGGTAGGGTAGGCAGGAAGGGTAGGCAGGGAAGGTGGATCCAGGGGGTGGCCCGGCTGGCCTTGCCCCCCCCTCCCCCCCAAAAAAAAATGAAAAAAAGGAAGAAGAAAAAAGAAAAAAAAGGGGAAAGGGAGAGAGATGGAGATGATATAATGACACATCATATTTCAGTGGAGTATGAATGACCTGGAAGGGGGGAGGGGGCTGCATCTTAAAATATTTTGTCCTAAAATGCATGAGAATGCACAATTCCATGTCAAACTTTTCTTGGGGGGCATGCCCCCAAACCCCCCTAATATGGCCACTGCTCTTCGCCCGCGGGAAACAGACAGATACTCCAGGTTAGCCAGGTTTAGCCCCCCCCCTCTAGACAATCCTGGATCAGCCACTGTATTATAATATTGTATATTACTTGTCTATAATATAGGCCTACTGGTTGTTAATAATACAAGTACAACCTTTAAAGTTTACTACCGGTACTACTAGAATAAACTTTATTACCCAAGCCTGCCTCCATCTATTTAATCAACCTAGTGGGACCCAGTAATGATGCAGGGGGGGGGGGGGGTACGGGTTCCTCGTGTTGTCCCCTCTCTCGCCGTCGCCTATCTCCCCGTTTCCTCGTGCGAATAAGGACTCTTATACGCACGAGCTCCTCGTGCGTATAGCGGCCGTTATACGCACGAGCTCCTCGTGCGGATATCATCGGCCACTTGGTAGTGGTCGGCCACCTCTACTGTAACATGGTGTCAGCTGTGACAAAGTTATTACGTGGGGAGCTCAGATATAGCCACTAGTCTCTGGTTGCTGACGGCTAGCAGTAGTCGCAGTCTGTGTTACTGTATAAAGCCTATCCTCTACCAAGCTCTGTTGGTGGACTATAGGCTTAAGTGACCAAGAAGCTAGTTACTCTGGTGCCATGCTCAGACACCCAGTGCATGATTGTTGATGTTTCCAAAATACAGAGCATACAGCCTTGAACTGATTTTATTTAGCTATTTTATAACTAGCTATGACACATAATGACTAAAACGAAAGCCTGTATAAACTGCCCTAAAATTCGGTATAGCATTGTGGTTAGTGCATGATACGTTGTATATGATGTGTGAAGTTGACAGCAGCGACCACTGATATGACACAAGCGGACAGGGGCGATGGCCTGCATGTACTGGATACAACAAGAGGGACTTCCAGCTAACGCTCATCGACATTAGCAGACACAAAGGCACATGGAGCTGACTGCTGCCGACACTGCCTGTTAAACCCCCCGCGCCCCTATATATAGGGCTGAGTACCTGTCCCGGCTCCACTCCGACTGTCGCTGGAGGGGTACCGAGATCTACGCCTTTAAGTGCTACACGCTGTATCAGCTGGCCTTATCTGGGAGGCAGATTCGCACTATAGACATCACAGACATATATCTATACTCATTAAATGTGCAACATAAAGGTATGTGGGGATCACTGGCTAGTAGGTATACATAGGAGTGGGACCACAGCTGCCCTATACATGGCACATCCATTAGTGAAAGTGGGGCTGGCCACTGGGAACAGCCAGCCACAAGTCAAATATAGTGTATATATGGGGGAGACCATCCATAAATTTACAATTGTGGTTCCAAAAGCAAAAATCAAGAAACTTAACATTAATGTATACAACTTTATAATATTTACGTATACCTAGTTTTCCCAGATCAGTTGGATTCAGCTCTTTGGACATCAGTATAGCTGTGATGACGTATGGTTAAGTCATAGAATCTCCTTGTGGAGTACAACAGACATTGAATGCCACCTGAAATATTGAGTGACAATCTTACTGTCTAGCCACATTTCGCTCATCAATTTTGTAGAAATGCGGAACAGGAATTAACGACCACAGAGGATTTCTACTATTTTGCATTAGTCAATTTGACGCTGCCACCCTAAACAGTAATGTCAGAGATTCAATGCACTTATCAGTTACAGCTATCTACATGGATTAAGTTTAACTGTTATTCCAAAAATTCATATCTGTCCCAATAAAACAGTGCGTTACCAGGCGTTAGAACAGAGTGGATCCCTAGTAAAATGTTAGGATTCGAATGAAACAGGATAGAAGCTTTAGCCTTCCACTCGTGAATAGTCTGCATTAAACAACAGGCTCGACTCACATGTTTGCAGATCACAGCCGAGCTGGTGTCTATATAAAACCCACAATGGCATTTCACAGAGGGAAAGAGGCACACAATGGGAGCCCTAATGGAGGCATTAGATTAGGTAGGCCGGAGTACTGTTCTAACTGCCGCGTGCCTCCCACACCAGCAGGGGGACAGTGACATGCTGCCACCGCAGTGCCACGCGGTTACCATAACATCCCGGCTACACCCCTCATCCATGTGGATGCCGGCTAGAAACCATCAAGGGCCTTCCCAGAACCTGCCAATTACAAGTACTGTACATTTACAGCAAATTTTGCTGTTCACGAACAACAACTTTTTACAGTGCATCATACTACTGGGCACTGTTGGCTTACGCAGTTCTACACTTGCGTACATATTGCCATGGAGTTCTACCCGTTTTCCCACCATAATTAGTTGCCTGGAAGCTCTTCAAAAACCCCTAGTGTTGCTGTTGCTTGGTATCACCATTGGATGCGTGAAAACGATAGTGTCGGTGCTTTCAAGTGTCAGTCAGGCATAAAGGGCATTAAAATGTTTTAAAATTAAAGGTAGATGATTGCATACAAGATGGCTGCATAGACGCCTTGGGTAATTCTATCAATCCAGGGCAGCTACGTAACCATAACAGCGGTGTATCAGTGCCACACTGTGTTGATGGCGAGGTCCCAGTGTCAGAGACAATAGTGGAGTTCTGTGTCTAGAGCTGGGAAGGTGTGGGGTGCTGCTCTCTACCCTCCCGACGGCAGGTAGTCAATGGGGATAAAGTGTAAGCCCCTGCCTCCCCGCCAGCCGTCCCCACCAGCGGGAATTACATTAACAGGGTGCTACATGGGCGGACTGAAGCCCTACGGAGCAGCTAGAGCACCGCAGTGCATTACCAGCATATGCCACCTCCCAAACACCAGCACATACATCCAAAAGATGTTGGGCGCGGTACAGTTGTGCAGGTGCAGGGAGTGTTTCAGTGTGAACAGGGTGGCTAGTTTCTGTGGGCCCCACTGTTAGTTACCGCCTTCCAGCTACGGGAGACCCACTAGCCCCACTATTACTGCCTTCCAGCTACGGGAGACCCACTAGCCCCACTATTACTGCCTTCCAGCTACGGGAGACCCACTAGCCCCACTGGTACTGCCTTCCAACTACGGGACACCCACTAGCCCCACTATTACTGCCTTCCAGCTACGGGACACCCAACTAGCCCCACTGTTACTGCCTTCCAGCTACGGGACACCCAACTAGCTCCACTATTACTGCCTTCCAGCTACGGGACACCCACTAGCCCCACTATTACTGCCTTCCAGCTACGGGACACCCACTAGCCCCACTATTACTGCCTTCCAGCTACGGGACACCCAACTAGCCCCACTGTTACTGCCTTCCAGCTACGGGACACCCAACTAGCCCCACTGTTACTGCCTTCCAGCTACGGGACACCCAACTAGCTCCACTGATACAAGCCGCTGATCCATTGCTTCAAGTTCCCTGCATGCCAATATATACAGGGACACCGACAGATATCAAAACTTTTAGATTTTTACGAGTACAGTCGTACACAACCCTCTCAAAGACGGAACATTCTGTGCATATTTACATGCACGGGTGGAATTCACAGCAAGTTGGTGGCAGTGGACAGAACCAGGTGTTAGCGCCTAGTAGAGGCTAGTAGAGGCCTGCCCAGCAGCAGCCCCCTCCCGTCTTACCATTCCCTCTCTGACATCAAGCGGCTGTCACTACGTATTAGCATGAAGTAATACCCCTGTGCAAATACTGCAGATAACCTCATCGGGGACGTTGTGCTCATGTCATACTGCCAGTCCTTCCCCATCATGGTGTCCACCCCATATAATGGCAGCCAACCAAGCTCCATGCAAACCGAGCTCTGTATGTGGGGCATTTGCCATTTGCCATGTGCCCTCCCTTTACTACAACAAGGATGTAACCAGCATCTCCCATATATATATATACATATACATATACATATACATATACATATATATATATATATACATATACATATATCATCAGTGAATGCCTCTTTATATGACTAAGTATAACGCATGCTACCATAAGCCTGACCCTTCAGAGTTCTGTACACTATAAAGGCACAGTTTATCCTATAATGAGCATAGATACCTTGACCTACCTAGAAACAACTCAGGTCATGTATCACAAGTCATTATGATAGCAAATTTCCTCTGCAGTGCCTGTGTCTGACTGAGACTGCTGAGGGGCAAGTAGGTTGGTAAGGAGGAGCGGGATGAAAGGTGCCGTCTGATGGTGGGTCTTATAACACACAAGATGGGGCTGTCTGCCGCGGGCGTCTGTATCCATACATCTGGGAGGCAGCGGCTGGACACAAGTACACTGGGTACACAAGGATGTTATGGAGAAATTCTGTGGGGTTGTGTAAAGTTCCATTGTATTGTCTGCCATTTGACGAGCACAGTACTGTAGTCAACTCTTGACAACCTTGCCTCTGCTCTCTATACCGTGTGCACACACCGAGGGGACGTCCATAGACTGAAGCACGTCCCAGTTCTGTCCCTGGGCTTTCACAAACGCTGCATTCAATAGTTATTGTGCAATGTTTCTTTGCCTCGGCAAGAAAAGAGAGCAGTTGATTTTTCGAAATATCTTTTAAGTATAATAAATCCACAAATAATCTGTGATTTTAAAATGATTGCATTGCATCTAAAGTCGGACACCTAATGCCAGAAACAATCCGTCCGGGAGAAAGGATCTTTCATTATATACTCTTTAGATGCTATATGTAACTGACAAACCCATGGGTTACTACTGGCATAGCATCCGAGTCTGGGTGTAAATAATATCTGACTGTAGGAGCAATTTGATGCGATGAAATCTCCTCTCACAAAGCTTTACGGGTAATATCTATATTTTTTATGTGAAATATCCCGCAAAATACACATCTTGCTATCATTATGCATAGAACTACTGTATCTAGGAGAAAGTCAGGACAGAGTGAACAAGAATGCTGATTTTTGCCCAATCTCCTCTTGACTTTGATTTTGATAATATAGCCAGAACACCCCAAGTTCAAGCAGTCAAAGAACCATGTATAGGGTAAACAATATTTGACATGTTGTATTTGTTAGAAGGAAAAACACATCAGGTTTCATATCTAGTTGACATGATAGGTGAAATATCTATGTTACCTATACTATGAAATGCCAATGGTGTCCGACTCAAGGTGTCTGTCCGAGTCAGTGTGCCTTTACCCCAGTACTGATCTTATTACCAGGCTAATACGCCTTGGCTGCATCAGGTTTCTGCCACGATCTGAACACAGTGCCTTGACATTAGCTGATTAGCATGACTGGCTTCAGCTGGTTTTTCAGTGCCAAACTAACTTAGATATTCTTCACACAGCACCTCATAGTAGTAATATTCGAATATGAGGCAGAAGAACAAGCAATCAATCCGCTATAAGCCTACCTCTGGAAATGGTGACCAGACCATTAATGTCTCATATACATGTAGTAAGCTGACGTGTCAAAGTGTTATTAACTGCTATACAGGGACGGTGTGGTGGGTTCCAGGTCTAACCTGCCTCCCCCTGGTGAGGCCCGTGCAGCAAGCTGCAACAGATTCTTGTGTTGCAAATTGCCCAGATTCAGTACCTTCAGGAGACAGGGGTTATTGGAGGAGAGGATATCTGTTATAGAGTCACAAAGTCTATAGGGCCTGAGATTCCTACTACGACCGTGGAATAAACAGCAAGCGCCCAGCCCACAATGATTTAACTCTACTTGACGGTAGTTGGTACCTTAACTGTGCAGGGGTTTCGTGTATGGCCTGGGCTATCCTTTACTTCGCATCCCGCATGGTAGGCCTATAGCAAGTGTGCAGCTGCAACGTAACATTGGCGTTGGGCTGTCACTGGGATCATCTAGCACATGGACAGACCTATATCATCCTATGGAGTCTCTACCTGGCAGCAGTGCCTACAGAGGCGGGCGCGGACCATGCGTGTGATTCTATGTACAATGTCTACAGGCCTGGCCTATCTCGCTATCACTCATAGTTCTCAGATCACAGACCGCAGATAAACAGATCAATAAGTCGATACTGGTCATTCAGCTGAATAGCTCTCACTGACACAGTGCTCTCGTTAGGACCCTGCCCTCTTCAACTATAGAGTATCTCGGTGCTCATGGTAGGGCACCAGAGGGGTAAAATCGACAAGTGAACAAGAGCCTGTTTACCATTGTGACAAGGGAAAAGACTAAGACCTATGTCTTAAAATCGACAAGTGACACAGCACCCCCCTCCCACGTCTGGGCCCCTCTGGTGAGGTATACACGGCTCATTTTAACAACAGGGGGGGGGGGTTGGTGGATTTCCGCACGAGCGGATCAAAAATTTTCTGGTCCCCCCCGCTGGAGGGGTCGACATTTTTTTGGTCCCCCCCTCAGGCAAGTTGAAATTGAGCGCGGCTGACCCCTTTGAGCTATAGTAACGCGCGGGCTTTTTCGCTAAAAAGGGGTACAATTTTTTTGGTCCCCCCCTCAAGAGGGGTCCAAATTTTTTTGGTCCCCCCCCTTCAAGGGGTCCAAATTCTTTTGGTCCCCCCCCCCAAATCCACCAACCCCCCCCCCTGTTGTTAAAAAATGACCACTCCCAAAGGTGTTGTCAACAGCAATAAATATGCATGAGATTGGACATTAGGTGAAAATACACACTAATAATGACTATCCAAGAACTGGCCGAGGGCTCTGATGTTAGAAGATGATTTGACAATAGTAGAATGATGGTCGGACTGGGTATCACGTTTTATAAATGCTGTATATAACCCCTGTATGAGGAGTCTACAGGAGATATAACTCGACACAAATGCGGTTGTCTTACTTATAACATGTCATATTTTAGTTCCCCTTCAGTTTCCCAGCAGGATTACGGGATCTTGCTCCTGACAAACCCAGGTCGCCCCACTGGTCAATTCCAGATAGTGCGTTCACTATGTCATTGGTCTGAATGTCTGGATGTCTTGTCAGCACTGCTACAGCTCAAACCCCACAGAGACGCCGCATAGAGCCGGTAGGCCTTTGGAAAGTGGACAATTGAGGATTGATTTAGTCATCAGGCCTCTTGTCTTTCCACCCATCGAGCCCTTCCGGGCATCTGGCAACTCAGGCAGGTCTCCCAGGTGCACTGGTTACTGGCAGGCTAAATAGCAGTTACTGAGATTTAGAGGGGATATCACTGGAACCAGCCGAGATTTGAGATGGAAGTGGAAGGAAAGTCGTCTGCTCAGGTGCGCCGGTCGCCAGTCGGTAATGATGAGAGATATAAAAGCCTGAGAGCGAGTCGCTAGGGAGCAGCGGAAGAAAGATTGTCTGCTCGGCTGGAGATGTGGAAACGGAGGGTCTTTACGTGCGCCTGGCTGGAGCCGTACCCTGCCGGGAGAAAGGATGGTGGTGTGTGGGGAGGGCGGAGTGGGACTGACTCAGATGGTAGTGTGTGGGGAGGGCGGAGTGGGACTGACTCAGATGGTGGTGTGTGGGGAGGGCGGAGTGGGACTGACTCAGATGGTGGTGTGTGGGGAGGGCGGAGTGGGACTGACTCAGATGGTGGTGTGTGGGGAGGGCGGAGTGGGACTCAGTCAGAAGGTGGTGTGTGGGGAGGGCAGGGTGGGACTCAGTCAGATGGTGGTGTGTGGGGAGGGCGGGGTGGGACTCAGTCAGATGGTGGTGTGTGGGGAGGGCGGAGTGGGACTGACTCAGATGGTGGTGTGTGGGGAGGGCGAAGTGGGACTGACTCAGATGGTGGTGTGTGGGGAGGGCGGGGTGGGACTCAGTCAGATGGTGGTGTGTGGGGAGGGCGGGGTGGGACTCAGTCAGATGGTGGTGTGTGGGGAGGGCGGGGTGGGACTCAGTCAGATGGTGGTGTGTGGGGAGGGCGGGGTGGGACTGACTCAGATGGTGGTGTGTGGGGAGGGCGGGGTGGGACTCAGTCAGATGGTGGTGTGTGGGGAGGGCGGGGTGGGACTGACTCAGATGGTGGTGTGTGGGGAGGGCAGGGCGGGACTCAGTCAGATGGTGGTGTGTGGGGAGGGCGGGGTGGGACTCAGTCAGATGGTGGTGTGTGGGGAGGGCAGGGCGGGACTCAGTCAGATGGTGGTGTGTGGGGAGGGCAGGGCGGGACTCAGTCAGATGGTGGTGTGTGGGGAGGGCGGAGTGGGACTGACTCAGATGGTGGTGTGTGGGGAGGGCGGGTGGGACTCAGTCAGATGGTGGTGTGTGGGGAGGGCGGAGTGGGACTGACTCAGATGGTGGTGTGTGGGGAGGGCGGGGTGGGACTCAGTCAGATGGTGGTGTGTGGGGAGGGCGGGGAGGGACTGACTCAGACCATGATACAGCCAGTAATAGGAACCTGCACCCGCCACCGTGACGGGGGCCAGAGGCTGCAGAATGTAGTCCTGGTGCCCAGACCAGGAGGCTGTACTGTTTGTTGAAGGAGCCCGCTCAGCGGCCATGACACGAATCTGTGGACTTGTAATTAGACTGACCTCTGTACACTCCTACTCCTAGGGGCCCGACTTATTTTAGACAAGGCAAGATTTGTGTGTGTAGGGGTTTCAGATCGCTCTGCCACTGCCCAGACATCCATCTCTTTCCCACTTTCTTCATGGTAATGTCCTAATCATGTCTATTCGAATCTCATAACTGTAGATATGTACATACCAATGGAAAGCTATGATATCATGCTATACTATTCAATGGTTTCTGCAAGGATTAGCAAATTTTAAATAGTAGTTTTACTGTACCGTTGTGTTTAAGCGCCCCAACGCTTATAACTTTGGAGGGGTGTTTACCTCTGGCGCCTATACAAGACAAGCACTAAACATAGATCTCAAATAAGCGCCTAAGAATTATTTCAAGACCCCCATACCCCTGGCACTTATACGAGACTGGCGTTTACTCAAAACCTGGCACTTGAACGGTACGGTGTATGAATCAGTATGTGGGAAGTGGCAAGTGAAGTCTGCCTGTGCAAGCCTACATTTGGTAGTGGTAATCCAATTTAAATTTGATTGCATTGGAATGAAAGAATATGGGCCTGCATTTACATATATCCTACATTTTTAGTGCACTTTCAGAACCAGATATAGAGCTAAATCTGTCATAGAAAGCATAGAACCACCTTCAAAATGAGGGGCTATAAGTGTAAGAACATAAATATTTACATTCTACGTATGTCCACTATATACTGCCTGAATACCAAAGTAATTGTAACATAATTAGCCAGCGGATTTACATATTTGTGGAGCTACCTTTTCTAACAAGTAGTACATTCCCTATTTAAGTGACTCTAGAATGCACCTAGATCACCACCAGCTACACTCCGGCTGGGGAGGGCTATTTTTGACCCAATCCACTATATGGTTAGTATGGGTCCTCTTGTCCTAGCAAAACCTCTTACTTTCTGCAAAGAAAATTCATTTTGGATATGTTCTAGAAGTGCTATAGAATTACAATTCCTTCAGCATTTTGTTAAGATCTCCCCTATCTATATTACATGGCAAATGTAACTTTTCTGCATGCTATAAAAATAGCCTGAACACCCTAGTGTGTGTGTGACAAACGACCCATGGAACCGTATAAATACCTCAAATGTTACCACCATCTCTTTCTCCCATGCAGACCTGCATGCTTCCAGATGGTATAGGTTGGTAATGTTTAGGAATGAGATATGGAGAAAAGCCTTCTCACCTTTGGACTTAATGAATGTCGGTATGTTAGGACGAGGCTTCCTGGCCTCTGCTATGGTCACCTCAGGTGCCTGCCCCGTCCCTCTCCTTCCTCATCGCCAGACCTCAACATCGGGAACTTAGTTTTAATATCTCAGTAAGATAATATCTCAGAGGACAATAAGATAATATCTCAAGAGGCCAGTGAGTCCCTATCACAGTGTGGCGCCCCTTCTAGTGCAGGGTGTGTGGTGATGGGGTAGGGGTATGGGATGTGTTAGGTCTATAGGTGGTGTGTGAGATACTGTCAGCTACTGGCAGGTGTGGCTAGTGTCTGCCCCTCACCTGCAAAACCACACACAGGCAAGTAGACAGGTGAGGGTCACTAATACTGTGCAACAGTTCTAACGGCTTAGCACATCCGGCATGGCATATACCCAATAACTAATTCACCAAAACCGAACCGCCAGTAGTCTACAAGTAAGGGCTTTTAGTGTTAGTGTGACTTTCCGGGCTGACAACCTGTTCGTGATACGAGCCGCTTTCCTCAGTTTCCAATAACTTGCACTTTGAAGAACTGCGGTATTCACTGACGTGATACGTGATAGATATGGTACAAGATAGAACCTGTATAAGAGTAATAAATCAAGGACAGGGTAATTGTCCCAAGAATAATTACCATTGTCCAAGGCTTAGGCCCTATACCATTTATGCAGCTACTAATGCGTACCTATAGCTGACTTATACCAAGTGCTTGGTTTGTATGTGTTATACAGACAGGCAGTTTCTTTTTTTCTGAGAGCCAACTGTGGTATAACTGAGGTTAGTACATGCCATGGCTGCATCTTGGTGCTGTGTGTGTGCCTGCTCACCTTTCATGTGGCATTGTTGGTCTGCTAGCAGACACTTACCGCTGTCAGCAGGGGGCTGGTGTGTGGCCCCTGCCCCCCGGTGCTGCCTTACCTGCCCGGGTGCACCAGGTAACCCTGCCGCACCTCTCACACACTTGGACATGCATGCCGGAGGGAGGGAGGGAGGGAGGGAGGGGCGGTCTTAGTGCAAGGACATTATATCTGCCCTAGCGATGGCTCAACTGCCGTTTGGTAATGGGGTAGCTTTGGATATGTCAACCAATACATGTCTCGACATTAGAAGCTACATATTGTTTCTAGATTGACAAATTGTATCTTAAAGATGACGTTGGGAATAGTAAACCACTAAATGAATATTGATCCCACTTTGTCTCTCAGCGTGCTCTAGTTGTTAGCGCTCAGCGTGCTCTAGTTGTTAGCTCTCAGTGTATTCTAGTTGTTAGCTCTCAGCGTGCTCTAGTTGTTAGCGCTCAGCGTGCTCTAGTTGTTAGCTCTCAGTGTATTCTAGTTGTTAGCTCTCAGTGTATTCTAGTTGTTAGCGCTCAGCGTGCTCTAGTTGTTAGCTCTCAGTGTATTCTAGTTGTTAGCTCTCAGTGTATTCTAGTTGTTAGCGCTCAGCATGCTCTAGTTGTTAGCTCTCAGTGTATTCTAGTTGTTAGCGCTCAGCGTGCTCTAGTTGTTAGCTCTCAGTGTATTCTAGTTGTTAGCGCTCAGCGTGCTCTAGTTGTCAAAACAACTGTATTCCAGGTATGCGTGGGACGCTGTGATGTATTAACCTGGTGTTTAGCATACTAGGAACAACATTAACGGACACCCTGAGAACCCCACGCGTTACTAGACACAGCGGTGCAGCAGCACTGTTCCCCAGCGGCCACCAACCAAGCCCTTAAACACCAACTGTGGATGAACTGTGGTATCCCCTTGTAGCAGCACGGCGTCCCTCACATCCGTGTCTCTCCATAAAGACCTCATCCAACGCTCCTTCGGGAATGCACAGGTTTAAATGACGTCAAAATGACGTCTGAAATAACGCGACAGGAGCGGCTTTAGCGGTAATGTCGTCTGCTCAGGTCGTTTTGGCGGGAAAGTGACAATAAAGCCGGCAGGATCACCACAAGCACGCAGATTACTGACACAGCGCGGGGCCGTTACAGCCGCACTGGGACCCACCGTGAGTAGTATAAGTAAAGGGGCCCTCCGCGCACCAGCCGCAGGCCGCACAGGGCCACCAGGAACAGGGTAACGTGCGGGTAGAGTAGCACTCAGGTGGGTAGAAAGGGGGAGGTTGGAGCAGGAACGGCAAATAGGCAGTCAGGTAGCTAGCCACAAGATTGCTTCATAAATATGGACGGTATATATACCGGATGAATAGAACATTTCAGAATGTTTCAAATGTTACCCCCTTGCCACACAACAATGGAAATTCTCAAGATGATTTTCTATTCTCTTTTGTAAATCAGCCTAATCGTATGCCGAAAGCTAGAGAAAGATGTCAACTACTGGTTTTGGCGTAATTGTCTGTTTCATGTGAATATTTTACCCAGGTTTCTGGATCATCCGATGGCAAAATTGTACCTCATCAATTTAAAAAAAAAGCATTATTCAGTTCTCTTTCATTACCCCATTCTCCCTTTTCCCTATTATTTTCATGGCATCCTGACCTACAGGGTGATACATGTATAGAAATCCCCCAACCACAACGACCTACCTACCCTTATCTTCAGGATGTTGTTGCCTGAAACACATATCTTCTTTTGGCCCAAAGAAGCTAGGTTCATAATACGGGTGTCGGCTGCACACTCCAGGATTAACTTGGGATGAAGGACATGTGAATTTCCCACATTAACACAACATCCCGTTAATCATGGCTTACAATTACAGTAGATAATACCAAGCACTGTGCCCCCCCCCTTGTGTCACCTGTTTGTAGTGAAAGACTCACACGTCCCATGCCCATATAACAGCAGCATTATTGCACCAACTATAATCAGTGACTAGGCCCGACACATTAACGGGTACCTCACACGCAAAGCACGCTCGGTAATTCACACAGCAAGCTCTTACTAAAATGTCACAGCACTCTCCTTTGCAAAGGGTAATCACAACAAACACCTGAAGGTGATTACCCTCTGCCCCAGGCATCTAATTACGACCAAATCCGCCCTAAAGCCCATCGTCCACTAAGCTGTCAGCTGACTTGGGGCCCGACCTGACTGATTTTGACCAAATCGGAGCTCTAATCGGCCACATATTCGGCCGACAGAGCTCCGTGGACGATGGACTTTATTCATACTCAAGTTTATCTTTTTAATGCGACTGTTATGGTCATAATCGGCCGACATAAATATGTGTGGACTTTGTAAAAGGGTTCCCTGTTGGCCGATTTAGTAAAACACTGAAAGTCGGCCGATTTAAGCCACCGAATTAGCACCTCCAACAATATCAAATATATCTAATATTGTCATTTTGGGATTATATAACCCTTCTTAAGGCCGAGATAGAGCCTTGGTGGACGTTAGGATGATTAGAGTACATATTTAACCAATAATGAATGGCTGACGCCCTCACAAGGGGCTGTATCGCTGGATATCGGCACGAGTGCGTAGCACGAGTGACGATATCCAGCGATACAGCCCCGAGTGAGGGCGTTAGCCATTCAATATTAGGTTTATTATACGATTCCTCCTAGTACTGCATCATGCCAACCCAATGGTGTTGATACACTCCCAAATGGTCGTCATGATACCGAATCTTAGAAGCGAACCAACAACTGACCCACTGACCAATACACACAGGCTGGGGGCAGGCCTAGCCACATCCCGCACCTCTCTCTCGAGTCTGTGGTTTCCCTGCTATAGGCTCACAGTGCTTGGAGTAACAAGCAGGGCGCCAGTGTAGGGGCACCGCGGCCGGGGACGCGCTGCCAACTCTCCGCCGCGTTTCCCTCCCAGTGTACCAGCGTTCCCCCTGCTGTATATCATATCTGCCGTGGCCGAGCGGTCAGCGCGTATGGCTAATACGCAGGGGGTGCCCGGTTCGAACCTGAGCGTGGACTAGTGGAAACGTAGCAATTTTAAAGGGCCTATATGTATGTGAAAACCCCCCCCTAAAATTATTTTAACGACTAGGTAAATAAAGTCCAACTACTACCTTTATAGTAAAAAAGAAATTAAAATAAAATATCGATTTTCAAAGAAATTATACGAAAAAATGCCTTTTCTTCTGTAACTCGGTAAATAATGGTCCTACAGGGCTGGAAATCCGCCTGTAGACTCCTTGTTTCGCCACCCACCTCTACCAGCGTCTTCACGGCGTGGTGGTTAGCACATCGGACTTCAAGTCTTGATGTAGCGTGTTCGAGTCTCCATAGAACCTCGGATTTTATGGGGGACGAAATTTCGGAATTGCTCAGGACCACCGGAAACGGGATGATATCCCCCGGAAACGTGCTGATATCCACCGGAAGGGTGCCGATATCACTAGATATCAGCACGGGGATATCACAGAAAAAGCACGATGAGTGGCCCGATCGTATAATAAACCGACATATCAAAGAACCAACTGGGAACTGGGAGAGAGGGGGAGAGAGTCCCGACTTTCTTACCTGCCATATCTGTCGGTTTACCCCTGGGCCCTGTGAAGGATAGGCTTTAGTCTGCTTAAACTGATGACCTTTGGTGATAAACTATGACGTCCTATTGTCAACTTAATGTTGTAGAGATAAGTGACGTAGCTACAAAGCCAATACTACCTGGTACATTAATACACAAAATACGACATTTACAGGAGCCTACCTGATACTCAAGACGCCATGACACACGGACATCAACTTACCTACAAGAGAGAGAAACGATATCATGAGCAAAACACATGGAAATGAGATTGGTCGCGTGATTTACATCACAATTGACTCAGGGTCAGGGTGCTTAAGTGATTGAATCTAATTTGATTGATTCATATTTGACTGATAAAATAGCATACTGTTGATCGATGGCCGAGGGGGGGGGGGGTTATTTTACTATAACCACCGCCTATGTGACCACTGCAAACGTATATAGGACTACTGCAAACATATGTGACATATATTTTACACACTGGCATTTTTTGTTAACTGTTTTTATGAACCAATAAATGATGTATGTCAGACTGTAAAAGTGAATGGAGTGCTCAAATATATCCAAGGTCATATGATGAGGCTAATTCATACCACGATTATTAGAATTTTACTCAAAATGCAATACTTCAAATATTCACTTTTTCGCATCACTTTAAAAAAACCTTTAAATGCCTCTAATATAAAATTACTGCGTGGGACCCTATGTGAAAATTATTCTCATCAGTTGACAAATGATGAAAGGAAGTTTTTGGTGATGTTTCAGAAAAACATGATCTTTTTTACTATCAAATTTGAT